>CP054669.1:5863341-6563379 GCA_013348765.1 Carpinus viminea | reverse complement strand
TACTTAAAAAGAACATACAACCATTAGAAATTTCACTCTTAAAAATAAAATTAAGAGTAAAGATTCAACTTTCACAACCATTTATAATTATAATTTTTCATATAAAACAGTGGTATATTGGTGGCACAAATTAACCTTTGATCTTCAAGGTTAATTTGTGCCGCCACAAAAAGGTCACAGGGAAAGTGCCTGCAGATATCAAAACGCACACACCTCTAAACTCTTCACAAAGATTTGCTGAAATATATAGTGTATTCTTGCTCCACCAGAGAGCTCAGCTGTTGACATCTCTTCATTTTTCCCCTCCACCATTGAAGAAAATGCTGTGTACAAGAAGGAATTAATGATACCAACAAATATGGTTCAGATATTGGTCAGAGAACTAACAACAATAAAAATTAGGCAAAATCATACTCACCTTCTGAGTACTTTGAAAGAATGTTAAGAAGAAGAGCTCCCTGACCAGCCTATTGGATTCAAGAAGTGAGTTAATATATGAGGAATAATCCAATCACATAAAAAAAAAAACAGGATGCCAGAGGAGCAAAGACTTAAAGAATCTGTATCAGGATACCAATGTAACCAGAAATATGCTGCCAACCTAGTGAAAATTAGAGGTCAGATTATGAAATCAAGCAATGACATCTATAATGGGTAAATCAATTCACAATCAGAATTGCTCATATAGAGGAAACTAGATCACAGAAGGGCAAGATGCAAGAAGTGCTCCCTGACCAGCCTAATACACACAAAGCGGGATAATGTACAATCAGTACAAACATTTAAAACAAAAATCCAGATGCGTATGGTTTGAAATAAGTACAAGAAAATCATTAGCAAATTTTACAATACAAAATTCAGTTTGCACTCAACAATACTTGCTATAGTGGACACTGGATCACAATAGGGTAAAATCCAGATTTACAGTCCATCATTATACCAAGGACGAAACCCATAACCTCAATATTGAATTGATTGAACAATGATCTCAACCAAGCTATACACACACTCTTGACTTAATAAAACATGCCTTTGATTCAGTGATTTCTCCATAGCTTGCATGCTCCTTGGCAACAGAAACCAGTGTAGAGCTTATGCGTGACTTCAGCGCAGGAAGCACTGCCTTGATATGTTGTACTAGAATCTGCAAATAAATCAAATATGACAAATCTTAATTTAATAGTGAATTTATGGATTAAAAAAATATATTTGTCTTTATTAGAAAATATATATATACTATAAAATTACCAGAAGCACGGGGAGTTACAGAATCATTGTCTAAGTATGTTGTATGAAAGAGAGCGAGAGGGAGAACAGGGATGTGCGTATGTGTATAAATGCACTAGAGCCAATAGATGATGAACATAAAAGCATCTGGTATGAAATAGTACGATTATGTTCCATGGGACATTTACTGAGATGACTGTTGCAAAACCCTACCTGGTTCAACTTCTTTGCCAACTGAGGAACACCACAACGATCAGCTAGACCATTATATACCTATTTGAGAAGCACAAAATTCATTCTACAATTTGCTATTGGAATTCAAACAAAGCAATGATAATAAAGTATGGCACGGACATACTGGACGACTGCGGAAGAACTTTTCCTCAGCAACAAGTGCATCTTAATACTCCGGTTGAGCATAATATCCTGTTTCATAGCATTCCATTGAAACAGCCAAATCAAGACCTTATCCAACTATAAAAACAGCCATGCATGCTACTTTGTCCATCTGAATCTTGGCTCACATTAAACAACTAAAGGAAATTATATAATGTAACTAATACACAATTACTCATCTCTAAAGATACACATGATTACCTCTTGACTACGATTCACAACTCCCACATAACCAAGTCGAAGGGGAATCACTTTTCCAAGCAACAAATTACGGGCATCGGTACCTCTATCCATAATATCCAACTAACGTCATATAGAAAAAATGCCAAACCTCGTCAGAAAATGACTAACAGATTGCTAATGTTGAAGGAACGCATTAATATGGGAGAAAAGTCAAGTCAAGATATAATGTACCTTCGTGATTATACCTATAGTTCTATGACCTGCCCACAGAAAATTAACACTTACAAGTCAAACAAATATAAATCCGTGTAAAATAACAAAAAAACACCAATCGTGTACCAAAGCATAATTTTTTTTTCTCGATTCAGAACTTACCATCAGGATCAGCATTTCCTGCAATCTGAAGAGCATCTGAATTTGCTAAATCTGAATTTGCAGGTGTAACAGCCAGAATTAGACAACTTGGCGTTCTAATGTACGACATGATCATTGTCCTAATCCGTGCTTCAATATCAGTTGGCTGGTCACCAACAGGAACCTTTGTTATACCAGGTAGATCCACAAGTGTGATATCAAGAACATTTGGTGAGAAAATCTTCAGACGAATCTGCTTGTCCGAGACACCTTTGTTACCTCCTGCTTCCCTCTCTGTCTCAGCCTAAAGTCCAATGGAAATTATTCAGAGAGAAAACAAATTAGACAAAAAGAAAGAAAATCAGGACATTGTGTTGGTTTTCAAAAACTACTAAAATGCTCATTTAAATGCAAAGTTGCACACCTTGATTTCACACAATTTAGCTACTACTCAAGCCTAAAGAAATTTAGTATGTAGAAAGTCTCGATTTTTTTTTTTGGGGGGTGATAAAATCAAACGCAAGGTCTGAGACTAAGAAACTCCTGAAATCACAAACTGAATTGTAGAGCAACAAAGAGAGCAAGAGCTGAGGTTCAGAGCCTCAACCAAACTTGCAAAATTACTACACAAAGCCTCAGTTAACCAACAATTTTCACATAAGTTACACCCCACACACGGAGTACCCAAACTTCTAAGGCAAATGCAGCAGCTCCGAACGCAAATTGATTCAAGATTCAACCATTTCATGCCAACCAAACATTCTTAGTTCAGTAAAAGTTTTGCATTCTCATTCACAAATCTGATTGATGCCAAGCTTACTCTCACTCTCACTCTCACTCAATCATGGTGGTTCACTCATTTATATTTTGAAACATCTTCTTTCTCTTTGAATTGATTGAAGCACCTTGTCTATAGGGTAGTGGTTGAAATTAAGCTTTTCTATTTATATACAAAATGGCACAAACTATTAAAGATAATGCTTGTTCTTATTTCCATTTTATTAACAGAGGAAGGAAAAGGGTGATAGTAAAGTGAGGCAAGTTGCTGACCTGTGAACAGCCAACATTAACCAGCACCACAAATTTCTTTCTTGTTTCATTAGGGTATTTTTCATTCTAATTTTTTCTTTTCTTTTTTTTATTCCTTCCCTCCCTTTCTTTTAATTTTTTTTTTAATGTTTTCCTTTCTCTTTGTTTTGTTACATTAGTTTTACTTTGGTTTGTTGGGACTTCTATAATGAATTCAAAAGTAACCTTTCTTGATTTGGTTGATGTGTGGCAGGGACCGATTTCAAAACTTGTAGTACAAGACTGAATTGCAGCACGAATGTGGTGTTATTTGGTCCATTCGCTATTATGTAGCCATTGATTGTGCTTGGTTTGTTTCCAAGAAACCCCTAGGCATAGCGCTCAAAGGTATCATTTTCTTGGACCCCATTGATTGTGCTTAGTAGTTTATGCTATTGTGTGTTTGTGATGCCGTGAGATTAAGATTTCGAATGGGTACTTTAATGTAGAAAAAATATACAAGTTTCAGTTTCTAGCTTTTATTTCGATTTTTTTGATTAATTTATTGCCGTTCATCGCATGTTAGTGGTAATAAGAACAAGGGGCAGAAATAGTTCCTCACCAAAAAAAAAAAATCCTGTTCCGCCCCTGCATACACACATTATCTACCAAACTGAAAGAAAAAAAAAAAAACAAAAAAAAAAAAATCAACTTTTTTTTCCAACACCTTCTCAGCAATCAAAGAGAAACTAAAGAAACTACAAAACAACCGCCATTGAAACAGAGACATTGAAACAGCAATCGAATACAAAAGGCACCTGAATTTCCCTCCGAATATCCGAGAAGTCGTAGAACCGTTTCCCCGTCAAGTGGAGGAACTCCCCGTACTCCTCCTCCGTCCCGTCCGGCTTTCGCTTGGTCTGCAACAACTGCAGCACGAGCGGCCTCCGAGTGCAGATTTCGGATCCCCTTGGCAGGAAATCTCGGCCGACGAGGGCCTCGAGCACGCTGGACTTGCCGCTGCTCTGGCTGCCGACCACGGCCACCTGTGGGAGCTCGATGGTCGACTGGCTCCCGAGCTGCGCGAAGATGTCCTGCAGCTTGTTCACTATGGGGATCACGGAGTGCCCCAGCGGCGCAGCCGCCGATGCGGTCGACGGCGATGCTGATGGCGCGGAGACTGGCTCGTCCGCCATGGATGAAATGGACTGGGCAGGATTGGATCGGTGTTGGTGGATGTGGAAGCCTAGGGTTTTAGAATTTACGAGAGAAAATGAGGTTAGAGAGAGAGAGAGAGAGAGAGTAAATTGGTGTGTTTGGGTTTTTTTGAGTTTCTCGGTGTGGTGCTTGAATGAGCGCCGGGTGCGTAGATGGTTAAACTACGCATCTACGTAATGAGAGGGACGGCGATTAATTTTTTTTTCTTCTTATTTTTCTTTTTTACTTGAAAATTTGATAAGGTAAATTCGAGTCACGTCATCATTTATCTTCTAATTTTATATTGAATTTATGTTAAATTTGTGAATTATATTAAAAATTATCGGTCATTATATCATGTGTCAAGTTTGGATCATATAAGATATAACTATAAACGTAAATCATAACAATGCACATTTAATTAAACCGATCATAAATTCATACTCCTAACTCTAACTTACTAATTTTTGTGTCAAGAATTTAATCATTGTATCCGTAACAAATTAGTTTACTACTCCCCTTTGTACTAAAGTTTTATCAGCGCGCAGGCCATATTTGTTGTTACGCGAGTAAGGTAACTCTCAGATTTTTTTTTATAAAGAAAACAAAAAAAAAAAAAAGAATTTGGAAATTTTAATTATGTTTTTAAAAATAGGAACGAAAAAGAATAAAATAGGGTTTTGTAACAATTATTAGGGAAATTAGCATCTTTTTAGGGTCTAATAATAGAGGTATTTATATTAGATTATATGTTATCTTTATGAGAAGTGTTAGAAAACCAAACAAATGAATCAAGAAAAATTTTAAATTGATGTAGCAGACCATGAGTGGCAGACAAAGGAAAGATAATTATATATTTTTAATTTAAAAAACCCTTGTCAAATCAGTTTGGAAATTTTTCTAGATTCATTTGTTTAGATCTCTAGCATTTCTCTATCTTTTATAGGTAATATTAGAAGTAGAAATTAGAATTTAAATATTAGAAATGAGTATTATCATTAGAATAGTTTATTTTACTTAGTCTTTTTATTTTTACTATGCATTGTAATTGTCTATTTAAAGACATCAAGCTCATTAATAAATTAATCAGAAAACTAATCCCAGCCCAAACCTTGAGTTTGAAAAATGATTTTTAGGTTTTCTCAAAATTTAAAAATTTATATTCTTTTAGAATCTAATGTTTAAGTTTCATCATAACCTAAAATCTATCATCTTCTCATCTTTGTGTTTTTGCAAAAATCATTCACGTAACATCTTGATAGGATTATAATTTGTATTTGTGTGTGGAGATTAAGTTTGTTTCGTGGTATGAGTATAATATTATAGAGAAAAGTCCACATACTCCTTCAAACTATCACCCAATTAATTGACAATATCTTATACAAACTTTTAATTATTACAATGTCTCTCAAACTATCAAAATATTGTCAATGTTCCTCCCAATGACGAAACTACCCTTAGTAAAATAAAAACAAAAAATACTAAAACTTTAAAAAAAAAAACTAAAACTAAGAAAATAAAATAAAATCCAAGGGTGGCCAAATTTTTTTTTTTGTAAAAAAATCATTTTTATAAGAAAAAAAATTAAAAATTGTAGATCCTTTTTATAAAAATTGAAAATTTTTCGTTTTAAAAATAAAATATTTTTCTTTTAAAAAAAATAGTTCTTTTTTAAATTAAAATTAAAATTTTTTTAAAAAATAATTTAAATTTATTTTTATTTTTATTAATTTATAGGGGTATGTTTGTCTTATTAAGAAATATATAAGGGCATTTTTATCTTTTTGCAAGCCTTAAGAGGACATTAACAATGTTTTGTAGTTTGGAAGAGATATTGTTGCAATTGAAAGTTTAAGGGAACATTGTTAATTGGGTGATAGTTTTAAAAGGGTATGTGGACTTTACCCAATATTATATAAGTTAATTATGACTCATTTAATTAAAAGTGTCTGACCCCTTTAACTTTAACCTATTAAATTTGTGTTGGGTTCATGTCAGGTTTGTTAGTTGAGCCAAAAATTGCAAATCTTGTGTTATGTATCGGCTTCAAGTTGTATCAAAGCATGAATATAAAACTATATAGATCAACAATAACTCGATCCATCAAATTAAACTGGTCACACCGCTCAGTCCTAACCACAAATTTTGTGTTGAGTTTTCGGGTCATGTTGAAAATTGCTACCCCTACACATAGATGTCAAAATTACTCATTAATTATCCTAAAGAGAAATGCTATATATAGTACCAATATCTTGCTTTTATTCAAGTATGCGGTATAATAGCGTTTGGATTAGTCATTGTAAAAAAAAAATCAAATGAATATTAGACTTTGTCATATCAATATAATGAGATAAAAGTATGGTTTATAGAATTACTCTATCACAATTGTTTTTTTTTTTTTTGACATGTCCACATAAGGGGAGGAGGGATTCAAATTAGTGACATCCGCTTGATGAAGCATGGTTCATAACTGATTGAATTACCCTTGGAAACCTCTATCGCAAAAGTTGAGCTTGATAAAAAATTGTAAAATTAATCATTTAATTAATATTATAACATTCTAACACGTGTTAAATCAAATTTTCCATTAACAAAAATGGTAAATTTAATCATTTATTTAATAAGTAATTTTAAATGCTCAACTCCTATCTCATTTTCATCTCACTTAGCTAATTGGATAATATAACCTTTAATTTTATTTTCTTTTTCTTTTTAATAGAGGTAGATAAACACTATCACATCAACTCAATAAATAAAAGTGATATGAATGTTAAGTATGTAACATTATTCCTATTTAATATTCTAACGCTCCCAAGAAATATAGTTTCAAACTCTCTCACAACAAAGTACATATAGTTAATATCATCATAAGGGTTGTGTGGTAAAGGAAGATATAAGGAAGCTTTCTATGATATTTTTTAGATTTTCCCTATATATAAGAAGGAAAACAACTTTAGGGTAATTGCGGGGAATATAGAGCAAAAAGATACATTTGCACCAAATTGAATGTACGTAGAAAGGCTGAAAGCTAGGCAAGAAAGTGCAAAAACGTTTCCATACAAAAGATTTTACATGAAAACAAATTCGAATTTAAACTTCTTTATTCCAATATCGTAGTTGAATCTGAGATGACTCGGCCAAATAGCCAACTGATCATCATATTAGGTCACCAGTGTAAGGCACTCCCGTCTGAGGCAGCCAAGCATCCCCGAGCAAGAAATTAGACACCGTGAAGACGGCGGCATCCGCGGTGGCGTTAATCACATGATAACCGGGCCATGTCACTCTGTTCGTCGTGTCGGATCCGGGTCCAGTGTTATTATACTCAGCATAATACAATGTGCTTAGGGCAAAATCTCCATCCCATTCACGCCAACCAGCAGCATTTATCAAACTATCCATGAAACTTTGCATGTAAACGGTCCTAGAATACTCCTTCCATGGCCTCCCCAGATATGTGTTAACACTTGTATTGCTTGAAGCCAAATCGGCAGCTGCTTTAATAGTGCAATTATGAATGGAAATACCCGTGTTTTGATTCGGGTCGGTTCGGCCTTGTGCGGTGATCGGGTTGTATTGTCCGGCCATCGGCAGACGGGGATAAATGTTGCAGTTCTGGAGAACCACGGCGGCGTTGCCGAAAATGAAATCAACTGTGCCGTATATATCACACTCTCTGTAGAATTGCCTGAGAGAATGTGTGTATAAGGTGTCTTGGTAAGCTTCAAAGCTGCAGCTGTAGAATGCTGACAAATCAGCCCCGTTTCGAACTGCGACTGCTTGGTGCTTGATTGCTCCGGCGGTGTTGCGGAAAGTTATGTCGGCGGCCACAAAACCTGGTGCAACCACAGCTGCAATATTGGCGTTGATCGAACCCATCAGAATATGTCCATTTATTAAACATGGAGTTAGTTTAAAAACTTAACCTGAGAAATAATGCAGTTTCATAAACTAGTTCTTACCAAATGTCGCAGAATTGAAGGTTGTCGACCCATCAGCAACGCTCCGGTTGCCGGTGATAATCGTCTGGTTGATACCATCTCCAACGATGAACAAGTACTTCTTATTCTTCGCAATGGAAACATACTCTTCGTAAACACCCTCCGTGACGTAGATCAAGAAGTATCCATCAGTAGATACGCTGTTGTTCGGAGCTGCATTAATGGCGTCATTGATGGTGGTGAAGTTTCCGCTTCCATCTTTGTTCACGATCACTATGTCGTTCACAATAATCTCGTCAACCGTCTGGAGAAGCTTTCTCCTGCCCAGAGACTCGAAAACGGCGCGTGTCCGGTTAGACATTCTGAACGGCAAACGCCCGTGTCGGAAAGTGACATGTTTCCTGGGCTTCCATGTTCTTTTTCTCGGCACCCAACCCTTTGTAAAGAGGGCTAGAGATACACTATGCAGCTTTGTGTCATTAGAGAGAGGACCTGAAACAGTCATAAATACATGAATAATAAATATATTAACATTAAAATTAAAATTAATAATTCATTCAGTATTAATAAAAATAAATATAATGAAAGAAACAAAATAATTGATTAATTGTTTCTTAAAAAATAGGAAAAACTTAACAAAGAACCCTTGAACTATCACGTTTTTTGAGAGGTTCTTAAATTTTAAAAGTTCTCAATTTTACCAATTGAATTTTTAATTTGAAGCAATTTACCCACTCTATCAATTTTTGCTGTTAAACCCTAATACACACCCCTAAAAAGACCAAATTACCTTTCAATTTTTGTTTTTTGCTTTTTTAATGAAAACAAAATGAAGAAAAAATAGGGTCACTAGGTCACCTTGTGATTTTTTTTTTTTAATATAATAAGTCCTTTTTTAAAATTTGAAATTAAGGGTAAATTTGAAATTTTACAAAAAAGTCAAGGGTTTAGTGGTCATTTTATCACTTTTTAGGTTTAAAAACTAACGGATGGGGTACATTGCATCAAATTGAAAATTCAGGTAGTGAAATTAAGAGTTTTTGAGATTTATGGAGTCTTCTCAAAACTTATGGTAGTTCAAAGGTTTAAAGTGAAGTTTCTCCTTAAAAAAATATTAATTAATTTTTAACTCAAATGCCCATTAAAATGAAACCCGATTGACCTTCTATTAGCTCAAAAATTTTGCAATAATTTCTCTTTTGATGTTCAACATATAAAAAAACTCAATTAGAAATTCATTTTTAATTTTGATAAATATTCATGGGGGCATACCAAAGAAAGAAAGGTTTTGGAGAAAAAAAAAATGGATTCCCTCCAACTTAGTAGCCGAAAAATGCTTGTTTTATAATTGCGGTAAAAACAGAAAAAATTTATCTAATTAGTTGCTTTATAAAATGTTTTACTTTACTCATAGAAGCTGCTCATACTTAAATTTTTTAATGACTGATTTGGATTAGTTGTTCATAATAAAATTCTGAGCAGGAGCCGAGCTTAATTATTTTAGCCCAAATATATGAAATTATCTATTTTTATATTGTAATTAAAAATAAATAAAAATAAAATAAATGAGTACCGGGAGGGCCACCCTCCGTCTCTAACCTGAAAGTTCATTTGTCACGCTTGAATCAGAACCCGCCATTTCTCGCAGGCCATCTAAGCAAGTTTGCTGGTTTGTTAGAATGGCGCTAAGCATGGTTTTGACGTCGTCAGCTTCAGAGTCGGGAAGAGTTCCGTTAGTTTTATCGACATGTACAACGGAGATTGACAAGAAATCAATGTTTAGTCCGGTTAGAAACCGGCAATCCTCAAGAGCACGAACAGTGGTCGCCGACAAAGAGGACCGGCGTTGAAGATATCCGTCCACCACGTTCAGGAATCTGCTGGATTGCGATAATGACTTCCGGAATGAAAACCGGCCGTAGTCATGGACGTCGGCGTTTCTGTTAGGGAGCACAGACTTGCAGTAGGAAGGATATGGGGTGGAAATGCAAATGGTTGCCGGTGAGACAGCGCCGGTTGAGTTGCTGTCGGCGGCGTTTACGTAAGATAGAGAGGCGAAGAAGGGAAGGATAACGAAAAAGGGAATTGTTAAGAGATGGAAAAGCTTGGAAGCCATTGCTTTGGTGAGAGGTTTGAAGATTATGTGAGCGGAAAAGGTATATATATATATAGGAGGGTACCTATACGACATCAAAATATATGCCATACAATTTGCATTGTCTTTCTCAAACTAGACGTAAAGTGTCTTTAAGCTATCAAAATATTGTAATGTATTCCTTCGTTCGGAAAGAAAAAATAAAAATACTCTTAATAAAAATTAAAATTAAAAAAATTTAAGAAGTTAAAAGAAAATTAATTAAAAAAAAATGGTGACCTACAGTAGCTGCCATGAGTTTTTACCTAAAGAAAAATAATGTGGGTATGTACCAAATTTTTACCAAGAGATACTTACCAGGTTGATATATGTAACTCATTAATTGTAAAGGAATAAAACAATTAATTAAGAGAAAAAAAAATAACGGGTACTAATTAATAAATTACACATCAGTTTGATAAGCTTCACGATCTTTGTAAAAAATTTGGTACCCCTAGCTTCCTCTTACATAAAATCCACATGGCATTGGGTCTTCCTCAAACCCACAACATTGGCTGTGGGTTTAAGGGTTACTTCCACTTATTTATTTTTTTAATTTATAAGGATATTTTTATCTTTTTAAAAATTTTAAGATGTCATTTCACATATATATTTGCTTAGAGTGCGTTTGATATTACATTTTTGCTAGATAAAAGTGTGATTATAAATCAAATAGCAGAAAATGTACCAAGTACTTGAGAGTGCATTTTTTTTTTTAAAAAAAAAATCTGTATTTTTAATCGCAAATAAATGGTTGCCTTTTTAAGAACACACAATTTTAAAGCTCAAAATACGTTCAATTGTAATTTAAAAAATTTATATTTTTGAATTAAACTATTAAAATCGCAATGTCAACCAAACCGTACGAAAGCTAGCTAGTTGGTGCGGCCGGTGGATTTCGATGGCACTAGTCAGTGAAGTCAACCCGACTGGCCGACTTCCTAAAAACGCGTAGATCGATTTTAACCTTAGCTTGATGTTAATGGTTGCCAAGTACGAAGAAAAAGAAAGACAGAAGTATCTGTCATGCAAAATGTTCCTTCTACCTAGTCGTGTTGTCGACGCAGAGTTAGGTGCTAATATATATATATACCCGTACATTAATTTATATATCTAATTAATTCATTTCCTCAATCATATTATATATGTTAGTGGCACTAAAAAAAATATTGTAGAAAATAATATTCAGTACTCTTTTAGGGATTTCTTAATTAATTGATATTTATTGCGCTCCTAAAATTAGATATATAAAACTAATTAATTTAGAGCTAGCTTGTTCATATATATATATATATATATATAATAAAGAAAACAAAGAAAGTTAGGTTCAAATTCATCAGTTTAGCTTGGCCGGAGAGTTGGACAGCTTGCTTGGAATTTTGCATGGAGTCAACACGTTCATTTGTTGTATATTGTTGAACGTGATTGGATATATTACAAGTTTGAAATTCATTTAATCAAAACTTAATTAAATGACGAGTCTTATGTTGAATTATCATTTATCTCTTAAACTTAAACTAAAAAATAAAAATAAAAAATTATTTAATTAATACTTCAATAACATTATACTTTTGTTTCGCCTAGGCAAAAATAAATAGCGTCTCCTTTGACTCGACACACGCACATAGCGTAGGTTCATGAAAGTTGGCCTCGAGAAAGTCACCCTAATTAGGACGCCCACTTGGTTTGAACAATTAATATTGCAAATGGGTGCAACCAAATGCTCAGAAAAATGAGAGAGGAAAAAGATAGTACGTACATGTATCCATAATGTTTCGAGATCTAAATAATTAAGATATTAATTTGCTCTATATTCAAGTCAACTATTCAAAGTAAATGAGAAATTATTCAAAGTAACGATAAATTGAATCAGATTGCAAACAAAGTCAACGTCGATCGTGAAGGGATCGCGGATTGAAAGATCGGATATATATGAAACGAATTTGGACAGGGTGGATATGATAGCTTTGCACGTACGTACATGCAAGTGTGTAAAGGAAGAGCAAATTAATAAAGCGATCGAATCTAAAGAAGCCTTTGAATAACATAAAAGCATGGTTAAAAGTACTTGGATTATACAACTACCACTAGCTAATTAATAACTTTGAGTATAATTAACTATTGCCAATTGTAAGTTTATAGACGCACAAACTTTGAGTATAATTTATCCTTTAAAATCGATTTACAATTGGCAATGGCATTGGTCAAATGTTGTGTTAGAATAATTTTCTTCGTGTCGAAATGCATGTCAATCAAAAATACATGTATAAAAGAGAAGAAAAGTAAGCAAAAAAGCTTGTCGGTGTGGACCGACGAAGCATGACTCTAATGCTTAAATCAATAGTATAATTTATAAAAATGACATGTGTCATTTTTTTTTATTTACATGTGAGATACACATAAGTTTTAAGTAAGATTAATTCCAACTTTGTCCATGATAATAAAAAAATATGTACATCTCACATGTTCAAAGGACACTTATCATTTTTATAAATTGAGTTTGTGAAAATTTCTCTAACCCAATTTGAAGAAAATTTTGTCATTTTAAGGAACAATTTAGATGTAAACAGGACAAAGTTTTGGGAAGAAACCAAAAGTTTCATTTATCTTATTGTAGGTTGCCTTCTATGGTGACCTACCATAAACTGCTCACTGTTAGTTCTTACACAATCATTCTTTTTAGGATGATTCATCTCACGATTGTTTGCACTACAAAATGCCTTATACATGAGGCTTGGGGCACTAGGTTTGATTATAAATATAGCACAGGTAGCACGTAAATGGCCAAATGGTGCGGAAATGGTATGGAAGAAGATTTTGTGCTTTAGTCGTTGGATGAACTTGGGTCAATGGGTCAACATTGATAGGCTTGGCATTTTGGTTATGTGGGCTTGCTAGCCCATCAACTCAACCATTACCCCCTAATTTTCTTGTTCAATGGAATTTCTTAATGAGTCATTGGATTGGTGTTGACTGCTTCTCGATCTTCATTCCACCTACTCGGCTAACCACTAGTGTTCTAATATTACTCTCTAAGTCTAAGAGAATATAAACTAATTTTAACAGATTTTTAGATAGCCGGATTAATTAACCACCAGATTCTTCAAAACAAAGAAAATTGTTTGATAGCCGGTCTAGCTTGAAGGAATCGGTGACACTTTAATGCTTAATTTGCATACCTTTTGATGGGATAATTTAGTTTTTTAGCATATAAGTAGGGTACAACAATCATTATCAGAGTCTTTTATATGCAAATATTGTCCCTCGTACCCCTATTATATATTTTTTATATGGACAATTTTTGTTACGAACTTGAATATTGAGTCCATAACGGATAAATTAAGGTAGAGGGAATTTAGTCCTCCTTCGAACATGCGTTTGGAAAATAAACTTCTCTTTCTTTATCTTTATTAAAATCGATCGAGGTTCATGTGAAATGGTTTTATCAATTAATTAGAAGCATTTTTCAAATGATAATATTTTTGTAAAATTGAATTTGTTTCCCAAGTGGCAAGGGGGAAGCTTTTATTTTAAAGTTTCGAAATTTAATATGTTCTTTGTATTGAATGGTTTAAAAAATTCTACCTACTAAAAATGTGGCATGTTATTGATGAAAATTGAGTATATTTTTTATGGACAAAAATTTTCTTCAAGCCGGTCTGAAGAAAATATCCACTAACTTATTTAAAATAGTACAAAATGTTTATAAACATTTAAAACGCATATTAAATTATTAAGATCATTAATTGCATTTTACTAACTTAGACTAACATTTTAAATGTTTATAGATATTTATCACTATTTTAAAATGGGTTAGATGATATTTTCTCATAGTTTGGAGGAAACTTTTGCCCATTTTTTATTAGGTTCTTGCTCTTTAAGTTGTAAAAAAGTTTTGAGTCAAAAGCTATCTTTTAGTTTTAATTAAGAAAAAGAAATGTTTATGCAAAAGTAAAGAATAAGCATTTTGCAAATGAAATTCTCTTTGACCCAATCAGGTCTTGGATGGGTCCTGGGCAAGTTCAAGCAAGGTCCTATTTACCTGAGTAGGTCCGGTGAGGTCTTGAGTGGGTCTCATTCAAGTCCCGGATCCAAGTAGGTCCTAGCGAGGTCTTGAACGGGTCCTGGACGAGTCCCAAGCGGGTCTCGGGCAAGTCCTGAAGGGGTCCCGGGCAAGTCCCAGGCGAGTCCTAGTCATGTACTGGGCGGGTCTCAACTCTCAAGCAAGTCCCGACGAGGTCTCAAGCAGGTCCAGAGCAGGTTCTGATGGGGTCTTGGATGAGTCTAGGTCAAGTTCCAGGCGGGTCTCAAGCAAATCCCATTGGGGGAGCAGGTCCTAGTGGGGTCTTGGGTGAGTCCATGTCAAGTCCTAGGTGGGTCCTAAGCAAGTCCCGACGGGGTCTTTAGCATGTCCCGGTAGGGTCTTAGGCGAGTCCAGGTCAAGTCCTAGGTGGGTCCTAGGCAAGTCCCGACGGGGTCTCGAGCATGTCCCTGTAGGGTCTTGGGCTAGTCTTGGCAAGGTCCGTTGATTTAAGAATGAAATGCTCAAAGTCGAAAAATGATTTACGGTAAACCATTTTTTGAAAATTAAAGAAAAATTTTAGGTAAAAAAAAAGAAAAAAATTGTTAACCACTATTTTACGTTGTAGTAAATACTATAAAATATGAAAATTATTTTCTAAAACCTATTTTAAGTAAAATAATTTTTTTTTAAAAAAAGGAGCCTAAGGAGCTGCCCATTAAGGTTTTGTTCACAATTTATTATGAAAATAAATTTAAAAAACACACAAACACATGCATATAGGGAAATATATATATAGTTTGTTTCCCATGTCAAAAATTCAGTTTCGTCCTATTAGTACGTACGTTTATCATTTGTTGTGACCGCTAAGATATTATATATGGGTCGATAAAAGCCTTAATTTCAGTAGGGTATCTCATAATGCACCCAATAACCCTCATAGAAGAATTAATATATGGTTGTTGACATATCCTTTTAATTTCAACCAACTTTTTTTTATGTTCACCCAAGGGAATAGGTTTAGTTGTTGACATATCATTTAATTTCAACCTACCCCCTCGACATTTTCGAAAAATTCGAACTAGACATTATTTTTCTATTTCATGAGCTATGGTTGAGAATCAATTGATCTTAAAGACAATTTCAACCTTCGGTACCTACCTACGTTTGGATGCCAGTGGACCAGTGCTACCAATTCCTCCATAGCCTCCAAATCATCATTTCTGATTTCTGATGTTGGTAACTTCTCTTCGATTTTTGATTTGGTGTTTCGCCTACCGCTCCGAATTTGTCAGAACTAAGAAAAATATACCGACTATCATTCGTCAGTCGGCGGTCACGGTCGGTGATAAGCAGTTAACGGTCGGAACTCGTGCGGTAGCTAGACGTCGTCACTAGGTGAGGTTGAGAGGAAAGAAAAAATAATAAATAAGTGAGATGACTGCAGGCCTGGCGTGGTAATCAATAGCAGGTCAAGTTGGTGATAAGAATTCTACGGTTATGATTTTAAGAAGATGATCCAAAGCCTAGAAATAAAATGAGCTTCGTTCCCATCTTCTAGAAAAAAGAGCTTTACAGCTCAAGTTGGTGATAAGAATTCTAAGGTTAGGATTTAAAGCAACTGATCCAATAAATGATAAACGAGATTGGTTTACGTAGCTACAAAAAACCATGGTGATCGAGTGAGCTAATATCTATATATATATATATATACACGAGTTTGGTTCTTCCCCAAAAGGCCAAGAGATATATATATATACACTACTATGTCGGTGACCAAAAGCTCTGATCATGAGGAGAAGCATGTGGCCTTCTTGGCGTTCCCATTCGGCAGCCACCCCCATACTCGTCTAAGTCTGCTGCGTAAATTAGCGAGAGCTGCCCCGAAAGTTCGCTTTTCATTCATAAACACAGCAAGCTCCACCCATTCACTCTTGTCAAAATCAACAGCCGACGACGACGTTCCACGTAACATAAACTTCTACCAAGTGGCGGACGGAGTGCCGGAGAATTATGTGCTCACCGGAAAAAACCCTGTAGAGGCTGTAAACCTTTTCCTCAAGGCCACGCCCGACAACCTCAAAAAGGGCTTAGACACGGCAGTGGCGGACACAGGCAAGAGAATCACCTGCCTGCTCTCCGATGCTTTCTTGAGTGCTTCAGCTGCGGAGATTGCGGAGGATATGAATGTTCCATGGATCCCCATTTGGTCAAGTTTGCCATGCTGTCTCTCCGCTCACGTATACACTCACCTCATTCGCCAGCGTTGTGATGCCGGCAATGGTAGCGGAACACTGGATTTTGTTCCAGGGTTGTCCGCCATGCGTGTAGTTGACTTGCCGGAGGAGGTGCTGATGCCACGGGTGGGCGAAGAAGAGTCAATTTTCTCACGCACGTTAAGTCAAATGGGTTCCGCGCTACCGCGAGCTACAGCCGTCGTGATGGGTTTTTTCGAAGAACTAAACTCTCCCCCTCTCAATCATGACCTTCGATCAAAGTTTCACAATGTGCTTTATGTGGGCTTTCTCACCCTATCACTACCAGCACCGCCTTTACAACCGTCGATTTCGGATCTAACCGGCTGCCTATCCTGGTTGTACGGTAATGTTTAATCGCACTTAAATTTATATTCCAACATTCTTAACTTCGAGCATCGCCGGCAGCACTAGTTGTAAACTAGCTAGATTTTTTGATAAATGTAGCTATTTTCACTTTTTTTTTTCATGATCATGATCATGATTTTAATTTATATTCGAACAGGTAAAAAGAATGGGTCAGTGGCGTATGTTGGATTTGGAACTTTGGCATCGTTGCCGCATGAGGAGCTAATAGCAGCAGCGGAGGCACTGCAAACGAGCGGAGTTCCATTTCTTTGGTCTCTTAACGAAAAGTCAAAGGAGCTATTGCCGAAAGGGTTTCTTGAGAAGACGAGGACGCAGGGAAAAGTAGTGGCGTGGACACCCCAAGCGCAAGTACTGGCGCATGCTTCGGTAGGTGTGTTTGTGACGCACAGCGGAGCAAACTCTGTTTACGAGAGTATTGCCAACGGGGTGCCGCTGATCTGCAGGCCGTTCTTCGGCGATCAGCACATGATCGGGCGGGTGATAGAGGAGTGGGGGATTGGTGTCGGAGTTGAGGGAGGTGTAATCACGAAGAATCGGTTGGTCAAGAGCTTAGAACTCGTTTTGGGACATGAACATGGAAAGGCGATGAGGGAGAAGGCCGAGGCCCTCAAAGAGGTTGTTTTAAAAGCTGTTGGCAATGCTACGCAAGACTTCGATAGTTTGGTTCATCTAATCTCTACGTCTTAAAGTTTAGGCAGTCCTTGGTGTTCATGGCATCCATGGACATGCACATGCATGAATGAGAAAGATGATGGTCATGCATGACATTATTATCAATCACTTTCACTTTTCAATAAATGCTGAATGAAATAGTATCTGTCACTCTCAATTATCTTATATAATAAATTCTCGTTTGAATAAATTCTTGACAGATTTTTTTATTCCATAGCTTCCCACATGAACAGAACTTACTACCTACGAGTCTACGACTCACATATACATGACGAATAAGACTACTCATCCACCTTAACAGCAGACTCCTACTCAAATAAGGGTACATTTGAAGTTGCCATTTGTCAATTGTCATGAATAATTTGCTTCTTTTTTTTTTCTTTTTTTTTAATAAAAAAAAATCGCATAGTTTTAAGGGTTTATTTGAATTTGTGATTTTAAAACGTGTGATTTAAAAATGTAATTTTTAAAAACGCAACTAAGCTTTTGACAAAATTACGGGTTAACCTTTAAAATCGTCATTTAACCTTTAATATTTTGCGTTTTCAAAAAAACACTTACGTGTGATTTGAAAATGCAATTTTTTTGCGTTTTCAAATTGTAATTTTTTAAAAACGCAATTTCAAACAATTTATTTGATGTAGTTTGATTTAAAACCACTTTTTTTTTTCTTTTTCTTTTTCTTTTTTTTTTTTAATTAAATGGTAATGCAAAACACATCCTAAAATTATAACCCAAAAGATACATGCACTACCATTCATGACACATCCGAACCCTCAACAAATACTAACATATATTTAATGTCTTCTACCAACTCTTCTAGCCTGGTAACGTATCGCTTTTAACTTTTGCATAAATATCTATGTATAAAAGCCAGCCCAAAATTTTCAAACGAGTTATTAAAGCACTATTAAATTTTATTTTCTTTCTTAAATGTAGAGAAAAATTATTTTAAAAAATAGCTGAAACAGTTTTTTTTTTTTTTTTAGAATACCAAGTGACCAAGAAAAAAATGTAATCTAAATTTATGGTAGCAACTAGCACGCAGTCATATTTGTAAATTTTTTTTTCTTAAGTTTTTTTTTTTTTTTTTTAACATGTCTGCACAATAAGGGGGACGGGGATTCGAACTAATAACCACAACTTCATTAAGCATGGTCCAAGCTGATTGAACTACCTCTCGGAGACATTTAAGTTGTTCCTTTAATGTTGCTATATTTTTATTTTTCCATTTAATTTTTTGTTCATTGCGTTTTTCTTTTTTGGCTAGATCATTGATCTGGCCTTCTTTTCTATTTCTGATAGAAGTCTTTCCTTTCATTTATGATTACTAATGGTTCGCTTTATTATCTTTTTCCTATCACTAATGGTCGTGTTGGCAACCCGTTGGAATTTAATTAGTTCTATTTACGAAATTTTGCCATTTATTATAGTTTCTTTTGGTTCGTTTGATAGGCCGGATCATTTATTTAACCCATTCTCGACTGTTACTAGGATTTATCTGCCGATCGATTTCATTCGTATTCTTGTAATTTACCTTTTCCCTTCTCCCACTTTGAATAGAAAAAGAATAAGCATTTTGCAAATGAAATTCTTTTTAACTATCTCGCGGCAACATACAACATTTTCAATATGTGATATTTTCTAAATCGAAGCTAGGAACGACTTCTGTAATTTTAGAATCTTGATTATTAGTTGGTTTTATTCATAATGCAGATCCCAAGGCGCGCGCTAAGATTCTTTTCAACTCGACTTTGGCTCATCTTTTAATTTCTTATGGTTCTTAGGCTAAGGTGATTGTAGGAGCTAGATCCAATTTTTGTTGTTTTTGAATTTTCATAATATTTTTTGTGGTTTTCTTTTTTAAAATAAGGAAGAAAAAAAAAATACTACGTTTAATATTTTTTGTGGTATTTCTTTTATTTTTAAATATTAGATTTTGCTTCTAATATTTAAAAACCAATAATCCACCTAATTCCGAAGTTTATGAAATTGTCAATGTTACTGGCCTATTCGTTTACATATTCCATCATCTTTGACGTAAAAATGTACACGTGTGTTGCAAGTGGGTTTTTAAGAGCAAATTTCCCGAAATATATTATCCCAATTTTATGCGTGTTTTTCTCAAAATGTCTCCATATATATATATATATATAAGCCACTCTCTTTTGAATTTGGATCCTCTCCAATTTATTTGAATTAAAAAATATCCATTATAGTGAATAATATTTTTGTCTTTTCAAAAGTGAAAAGATAAAAATACTCATTTATTATAA
Source organism: Carpinus viminea (assembly GCA_013348765.1). NCBI lineage: Eukaryota > Viridiplantae > Streptophyta > Magnoliopsida > Fagales > Betulaceae > Carpinus > Carpinus viminea. The sequence goes on along the minus strand of CP054669.1, from coordinate 6,543,346 downwards.
TTAACTGGATATTCTCCCCAGAGAATCATGTTCCCCCTTTTGTGACCTGTTAGAGGTGCTCAAACTACCCATGGGCGATGCATATATACACAAAAGAGAAATGCTATAAGTTAATATTTTTCTCATATTTTGCCTATATTATTTTACAATTAATCATTAAATTTGTAGACTTATGTGAGGTCAATGGTAAACCCTATAAATTTAATGGTTGATATATTTAATTTATAAAAGAATATAGGTCAAATATGATAAACTTATTGATCCCTAACATATCTCTTATGCATGTTAGATTGAACAAGATATTGGAAATTCTGTGGACGGTCTTAGTTTCTATTTGTCCTCCCAAACTACCAGTCGTTTGCATAATATAGCCCCAAAATGTTCAAAAGGTACTAAAGTGACCCCAAACTACCAAAATATATAAAAAGGGCCACTTAATTTTTTATATTTCTATAATATCCTTATTCTTTTAACAACTAAAATAATAAAATAATTGTAAAAAAAAAAACAATTTTTTAAAAATACACAAAACCCAATGGGCAAATAAATACAAATATATATATATATATATATATATATATATATATATATATATATAGGACTAAATAAATAAGAAAATTGTACAGCTACTAGAGATACTTTTAAAAAGTATGTAGTTAAAAAAGAGAAATTTAATTTTTAGCTATTTTGGTGAGTAAAATGATGGTTTTAATAATGCTCTTTATCAATGAGTATTGTACACTCACCAAATTAGTGAGTCTTGTACTGGAAAGTCATTTTGTGATTTTTTTTTTTTTTTACTTGTCCAATAAAAGGGGAAAGAAATTCAAATTAGTGACCCCCGTTTCATGAGATGTGCTCTTCAGCCAATTGAGCTATCCCTTAAAAACCATTTTTAGAATTTTTACCAAATTAGCTAACCAAAATAATTAAAAGATACTAAAAATACTCGGTTATTATTCCAAAATAAACAAAGAAGCAAGAAAAGCTCCGATAAAAGCTATTTTATGTCGAAGTAAAATGCTCTCCAGTATATTTAAATATGAGAATACTCAATTAGTTGTATTGAATATGTATTTTTGTTCCATAAAAAAGTAAAATGACAAAATTTCTCTCTAGCTAGTTCAGAAGATCATGTTCCTTTTATGTCGGGGTTGATTATGACTGTTGAGAAATTATGAGCCGGGAAAATTAAGCATTATATTCTTACATACATGCACCTAAGCTCATAGGAGAATAGTAGTTGTACATAATTTCAACGCTTGGATGCCCACAGTCCACATAACCTCCACCATTATCTTCCCATCTCTCTTGCTATATGTTTCTACCCACCACTAGTGGCTGCTGGCATGTGCCAACCCCCATTGTTTACTTTGCCCCCCATGCACAGTCAACTAAATATGAATAGAAAAAAAAAAAAAAAAAAAGAAAAAAAAAAGGGGTCAAACAGCATATTCCCCACGACATGGGGTTTTTGAAAAATATGCTATAGTTTCACATATATATGAAAGTTTATGTAGCACGTTTCAAGATTTCCTAATTCTTTTTTTTTTTCCTAACTCTCTCATCTTTCTCCTCCTTTCCTCCCTATAATATTTAAATAAAGAGAAATACTAGGAGTACTAAATCTTTTATTAAAAAATAAGTACGAAAATGATTTGGAGCTTATTTATTGGGAATGATCAAAACAATTAATAAAAAAAAAGAATACGGTTATCAATGAATAAGTTTCATATCATCGGAATAGGGCCGGACCACCCCGTGGGATTGACTGGACCACGGGGGTGGCCGGACCACCCCTGTTGGACCTAAGTGTGGTAGACCTGGAGGTGGCTTTGGCCACCCCCAAGGCCTAACTAATTATTATTATTTAATTTTTTTTTGTTTGTCCATTGGAAGTAGTCCAGCCACCCCTAGCCAACCACTAGGGATGGCTTTCAAGCCACCCTAGCTAAAATGGGGGTGGTTCGGCCACTCCTTATGGCCAAGATGGGATGGCCAACCACCTTTTTTTTTTATTTTTAAATAATATTTTATTATTATTTTTTATTAGTGGGAGAGGTGTCCCATTTGTGACTCTATAATTTTTGAGAAAAAAATCATAACCATGAACTAGATATTCTCCAGTTCATTTTGGACTGGAGAGGATCCTATTCCCACATCATCTTAGTAAAATATTTGATACCTCTAGCATTTTTCTTTTCACTAATTATCTCATCTACTATTGTTGGAGGGACAAAGTTTTTTTTCAAATTGGGTTGGAGGAATTTTTTTCAACCTAATTTATAAAAGTAACATGTGTTCCTTGAATATGTAAGATGCACATATTTTTTTAAAAGCGGGGACAAAATCGAAATAAATTTTATTAAAAAAAATTTGCATCTCATACATTATTAAAAAAATAGACACATATCATTTTTATAGATTATGTTGAAAGAAATTTCTCAAAGACTCCAACTCAATTTGAAGAAAAAACTTTGTCTTTGTCAGAGATGCTCTAATATTGTCATTAAGAATAGCCAAAATAAATTTTGAAAAAGTACCAATTTTTACTTAACTACTCTCTTTTTTTACTTTTTCTTTTTCTTTTTATACACAATTCAATAAATTCTCTACACTACTCTTTATTTTCTTTAAATAATCTTCCGTGTGAGAAATAATGTAAAAGAAAAAAAGGAGAGAAAGAAAATAGATTGTCTACCATGTAAAATGTAAATTGAAAATGATATATATATATATTCAAAATATGAAAACTTTTCTTCTCTTTCTTTATCGGAGTTAGATGTTAGGTATAAAAGTGGATAGCCGTGTTCCAATAAAAAAGAGAAAAGAAAAGTAATTCTAGAAACTATCTTCCGATCCCGACCTTTGCCATTTATACCTAACAGGACGTTTAGAGTAGGTACCACAAGAGATATCTTTAGCCACTACTTTCCTAAAAAAAAAAAACTTATTAATAAGCCAAATTTAACTATTATGGTTCATTTACCTATTCTACCGGAGATGGTTTTACTATTATTATTATTCGGCAATGATCGGATTCACGTGACAACCCCCATGCTGTTGAACAATTACACGGCACAAGGACTTGAATGCCCCTGCCGTCCAAGATAATAATCCCACAGTAGACCATATATGCTCCGTCCTCCGGGATGATAACCCCACCGGGGATCCAAACTTTTTTTGGTCTATACACCCCAAACTCACGTGGCAACCCCCGGTTGTGGGAGATGATAATCTCACAAGACATCTCTCTATATAAAGAGGTTGCTTCTTTGACAAAAGGCCAAGAGATCTCTACGGAATATATATATAGACTACCATGCCGGCGACTAGAAGCTCCGAGGAGAAGCATGTGGCCTTCTTGGCATTCCCATTCGCCAGCCACGCCATTATCGGTCTGAGTCTGCTGCGTAGACTAGCAATCGCCGCCCCAGACGTGCACTTTTCATTCTTAAACACAGCAAAGTCTACCCACTCACTCCTGTCAAAATCAAGCGCCGACGACGTTCCACACAACATAAAGTTCTACCTAGTGGCGGACGGAGTGCCGGAGAATCACGTGTTTAAGGGAAAGCCATTAGAGCCTGAAAACCTCTTCCTCAAGGCCACGCCGGAGAATCTTAAAAAGGGTGTAGAAATGGCAGTGGCGGAGACCGGCAAGAGAATCACCTGCTTGCTCTCCGACGCTTTCCTGAGTACTTCTGCCGCGAAGATTGCCGACGATTTGAGTGTTCCGTGGATCCCTGCTTGGTACAGTTTTCCAAGCTGTCTGTCCGCTCACATTTATACCGACCTCGTTCGCCAGCGTTGTGGTCGTAGTGGAACGGTGGATTTTATTCCTGGGTTGCCAGCCATGAGCGTTGCTGACTTGCCCAGGGAGGTGCCGGCCCCGGAGAGCGAAGAAGAGTCGCCTTTCTCACGCACGCTAAGTCAAATTGGATCGGTGCTGCCGCGAGCTACGGCGGTCGTTATGGGTTTCTTTGAAGAACTAAACTCTCCCCTTCTCAATCATGACCTTAAATCAAAGCTTAAGAATGTTCTTCATGTCGGGTTTCTCTCCCTATCACTGCCGGCGCCGCCTTTACAACCGTCCAGTTCGGATCCAACCGGCTGCCTATCGTGGTTGGACAGTAAGTTAAATCCTCCTCAATAATGTATCTAATTATTTAATTTATATTTTAATATTCTTTAAAATTGAAGTGAAATTTTATTAGTTAGAGTTGGAACATTCTTATTTTGTCGCCAATAATGATTGATGTTGCATAAAATTTTAAATTTTTTTAGTGAAAAATGAAAAAAAAAATTATAGTAATTTATTTTTAGATAATTTTCATTTAAATTCTAGAATTACCATGCGATTTGACAAATTATTAAACTTTAAAACTTCTCAATTAATTTGAACCATTCTGTCAAATTTAGCCGTTAATTTCTAATAGCAATACTTAAAAAAGCCAAACTATCCATGATTTTCATTTTTTATTAAAAAATAAAAAATAAAAAAACCTTGTGACTGTAATTTTTTTTTAAAACTTTATTTTTTAATTTGAAATTAAGGGTAAATTTGAAATTTTATCTGACGGAAGAGTTCAAATTGAGAGGTTTTGAAGTTTGATAAATTTGTCAAATCCTGTGATAATTCAATGGGTCTAAAGTGAAATTACTCTAATTTTTTTTTATTCAACTTTAAATCACTTTCTTATCTTATAAATTGATAAAGAAAAAGGAATGATTTTAATTTATATCGTAACAGGCCAAAAATCTGGGTCAGTGGCATATGTTGGATTTGGAACTTTGGCTTTGCTGCCGCGTGAGGAGCTAATAGCAGTGGCGGAGGCACTGCAAACGAGCGGAGTTCCGTTTCTTTGGTCTCTTAACGAAAAGTCAAAGGAACTATTGCCAAAAGGGTTTCTTGAGAAGACGAAGATGCATGGAAAAGTAGTGCCATGGACGCCGCAGACACAAGTACTGGCGCATGCTTCTGTAGGTGTGTTTGTGACGCACTGTGGATCAAACTCCATTTGCGAGAGCATTGCAACCGGGATTCCACTCATCTGCAGGCCGTTCTTCGGCGATCATTACATGGTCGGACGGATGATAGAGGAGTGGGGGATTGGCGTGAGAGTTAAGGGAGGTGTAATCACAAAGAATCGGTTGCTCGAGAGCTTGGAGCTGGTTTTGAGAGATGAACAAGGTAAGGTGATGAAGGAGAAGGCCGAAGCCCTGAAAGAGGTTGTGTTAAAAGCCGTTGAAAGTGCCGCGCAAGAATTCAATTGTTTGGTAGATCTTATCTCTTCTGCGTCTTAAAGTTTATGCAGTTCTTGCCGTCAATGGCATCCATGGTGGTTCTTGGCTTTACACTTTAATGGTGAATAAAGTATTATATTATCTGTCACTTTCACTTATAGCACATATCTTTTAGCTTTTGTATATATAATTAAATATCTGTGCACAAGACAAGACATGAATGATTTTTTTTTTTTTTTTTTGAAGGAGTAAAAACAAAGACAAAATCTAAATTAAAGCACATAAAATTAAAGAATCTAAAATATAAGAGATTAAAAAAAAAAAAATTCCAATCTTGACAGCAATTTATTTATAGTTTTGGAGGAGATTCTTGACGGCGGAGAAGGAAATCGTGAAAGATTGTCAATAAAGCTAGTTGTAAAGGTATATGGTGAACGGTGTTAGTATTAATAAAAGAAACCATTTTTTTCTTTAACTTGGTTCATGTCTAGCTTAAGAGGGTGATTAAGAGATTAAGAGGGTGATTAAGAGATTAAGAGGCGGAGGAGACACCGGCCATCTAGGCAATGAGATAGAAAACTACCAAGATCGAATGTTTTTGAGGTCTAGGTTTGTTTGAAATTTTTGATAAACGAAAAGAGTCTTACAAAGAAGAGTCAAAAGTGTCACACCCTAATTCAATAACGGGCATTAAAGCATATTTGCTTTTGAAAATTTCTGTGAACTTTTAGTACTTTTTGTAATTACTTCGATCATAAATTTCAAAAAATTTCAATTTAGTGTATCTAACTTAAAAATGATTGTAATGACACATTTCCATTATAATTTATTGTTAAATATTAATGGAGAATGCCAAAAGACCCCAAATATATTGTTTAAAAATAATAAATAAATAAATAAATGCATAGAAAAAACTTGCTATCGGGTTGACCCACAGCCAAGTCGCGGGTTTCAGTTTTTTTTAATTATTTAAATTTTTTTATTTAAATATAGGAGTATAAGAGACATTTAATTTATAATTTATTTGATTTAACTCCAAATCTTAACGGTATGAGTGATGTTGCAAACTTTTAAAAGTTTGACACGATAGAGTGAGCTTGTTTAGAGTTATGTTTGAGGGGTCTAAAAGTACTTTTAACACTCAAAAAGCCCATTTGAAGAAAAAAGCATTTGTTTGGTAAAAGAATTAAAAGCACTTTTTAAGGGTTCAAAAAGCCTAAAAATTGCCACAAAAAAAAAAACTTTTGGCAAAAGCTTAAAAATAAAGCTTTTATCCAAAAGCTTTTTTTTGACTTAAAAGCTTTATTTCTTAAACGCAATCTCAAACAGGATCTGAGAATTTTGGGGTAATTATCTTTTGCCCTCATGAACTACAGCGCTTTGACATTTTCTCTCCATGAATTACCAACTATGACATTTGACCCTATCAAACTACCATCTTATAACACTTTTCCCTCTTCTGTCAATCAAAGGGGTTAAATCTAACGGTCAATTACAATTATAATTTTTTTTCTTTCTATTTTTGCCCTCACTTTAGATCAATAAAATGACACTTATACCCTCCTAAACCCTAATCCAAAAATCTAAAGTGAGGGCAAAAATAGAAGAAAAAAAAATTAAAATGGCATATGCAAGTCATATGACAGTTGACCATTAGTTTTAACCATTTTGACTGATAGAACGGGAGAAATAGTCATAAGATGGTAGTTTTTTTTTTTGAAATGATCATAAAATGGTAGTTAAATTGTCAAATGTCATAGTTAGTAGTTTATAGGGGGAAAATGTCAAGGTGCAGTAGTTCATGGATGTATAAGGTAATTATTCCAATAAATTTTAAAGTTTAGAAATGATTACAAAAATGCTAAAAATTTAGAAGGGCTACGTAAAGTTTCCAATTTCATTTTAAATACTCTCAAATGTATATGTTACTAATCATTTTCTCATGTACACTAGAGCATTATCTATATTCTTTAATATGTTCTATAATCATCAATCAATTGGCTATATTCACCTGATTTCATTATAAACAAGACATTTAAACCTAATACTACAAAAACATTTAACAAGTCACTACAATTCCACCATAATTATAACAGTCACTTTGTAAGATTTACAAATAATAGAGGTAATTATCTTTTGTCCCTATAAACTATAGCGCCTTGTCACTTTTCTTCCATGAACTACCAACTATGATACTTGACCCAAACTACAATTTTATAACATTTTCCTCAATTCCATCAGTCAAAAGGGTTAAAACCAATGGTCAACGGTCATGTGACTTGTATATGCCATTTTAATTTTTTTTTCTTTTCATTTTTACCCTCATTTCAGATCAATAAAATGACACTTATACCTTCCTAAATAAATGTTAGATGCAAGTCACATGAAGGCAAAAATGGAAAGAAAAAAAAATTTAAAATGGCACATGCAAGTTACATGACCGTTGATCTTTAATTTTAACCCATTTGATTGACAGAAGGGGGAAAATGTCATAAGATAATAGTTTGATAGGGTCAAATATTATAGTTGGTAGTTCATGGAAGAAAAGTGCCAATGTGCTATAGTTTATGGGGGCAGAAAGTAATTAACCCAAAATAATATAATGATTAACCTGAGTAAGTAGAAATTTCAAGGGAGTGGTGTCGAGCTTTTACGAATAGAAATTATGCACATAACGTAATAGAACAATTATCAATACTTTTAAAACAAGATATGAAATATTATATTTTAGTAGCGTTCAATAAACATGAAAATGAATTGTACACATGAGTAACCATTCTTACCATAAGTAATATATTAAAACCATCTCTCAATATCATACAGTGTACTCGTTATCAAACCTCTTCACCCTGTCTGACTGAGTTGCACAGTCCTTGTATTAGAATTGAAGCCTCTTCTCGGGTAAGAAGAAGCAGCTTTCTTTGGAGACTCTAGCCCTCTACTCCCTCTTTTGGTTCTCTCCACAATTCTAAATCAAAGCCCAACAACTATGCAACTTTAAAACCCCAAAATCTAAAAAATAAAAGAAAAAAAATTAAGCAGTTATCACCCCCCCTATTTCCATTTTGTCTAAGCCGGAATGAGGTGACGTGTCTTAGAATCAATTACTAGTTAATTTTTTTGAAGCATTACACTAATTCCTTATCCATATTACTGACCGACTCTGTCACTCTAGGTTGCTCATTTTACATAAACTCCTCAACCCAAATGGGAGAAAACACCACCTTCACCTTAGAGAATAACTTTATAAACGGATCCTTTATTTTATAATTATTAGCATCTAACCAACATTTGTAATCTCTCTTGTAATGATAGGTATAAAAGAAAATTGTTAGGTGTTCTTCTAGTGTTCTCCTGTTGTCCTCTCAACTGTGATGTGACTTTTAAAATCACTGTTAAGTTTAAGATTATCATTATTGACTTTTAATCTATTGGTGATATTAAAAGGTACATCACAGTTGAGATCCAATAGAACACTAGAAGAACACCTATAATTTCTAGTAAGAATTTGAAAATAGAAAATTCTTAATGAATATATTCTATTTACCATAAGCCCAAAACTAAAGAGCAAAGCCCACAAAGAAAATTTTGCGGAAATTGGGCCCAAGTCTCTACTCTGAGATCCAGGCCTTGTTGTTTACCCGGAACGGTGGTTTGTCAACTTTGTGTACTTGCTAAAAAGAATATCTTATTTATCTGGCATATCCGCAAAACAAATAATTCCAGGGATGATCACATGATTCACACAGTTCCAGTCTCACCCCACAAGCCAATCATGTTATGCCACGTCTTTCACCCCTCAAAAGCCAATCACGTGATGATCACAAATTTCCAATTCCCATCTCCAAAACCAATACCGTTATGCCACGTCCTCAACCTCAGCTAAACCTGACCTGACTGGATCACCCATCACTTCCAATAAATCAACGACTCTCAGGGTTTTGTTGGGTTACGCTAACAAACGCCTCTCATCTCGTCTCCATCTCTTCTGGAATTTTCGTCTCTATCTTTCCGCCGCCTCGTCGCAAACCATGCCTCGCCGAAGCTCCGGAGGTGAGTGTCCTCCTTAATCTTTCTTCAGATCTGTATGCCTCATAGCTCTACGGTCTCTTTGGTTGTTTTCTCTTATCATTTCTAGGGTTTTGTTACGATCTTGTTTGGTAGCTGGGAAAACCTAGGAGAACAAAAGAAATTTCAGCTTATTAGGATGTGTTTTGTGATATAAATCTCATCCCACCCCCGAATATTGGGAAATTTGAGAATGAGAAGCTTTTGGTGTTTTTTTTTCCCATGCTGATTCTCTTTGCATTTTATCGTTTAAGAAATGAAGGTCGCTATTTGTTGCCAGATTAAACTTGTGTGAAGATTTTGTTTTCACTTTTTGCTTCTAGTTTGTGTCTTCTTGGCAACTAGTTTATATCGAGCTTGAAGCCTGTGCCTTTAGGGATTAGGTGCTCTAAAGGCATGCATGTGAATCTGCATATGATATAAATATAGGAAAATGACATTTGGGGCTGTATAACGCTTTCAATGATGCAATTGGGTTGGTATTAGGGTGTTGTCTCCGCTTGATTTTGTTGACCGTTGGCCGCGATTGTGGGGGGGCATGGTTTTTTTGTCACCTACGCTTGTGCTTATCTTGTTTTGATAGACGTTAGTGATATAGCATTGTGGGAGTAGTGGCTAAAACTTTATTTAATGTTTGGTAAAGTATTTGGAAAGTGTAACTTATAAAAAAAATGGTTTTGGGAAGTGTGATTTTGTTTTGTGTTTTGAAAAGAGTTTTTGAAGTGTTTGGGTTGGGTCATATTTGGAAAGTGTTTTTTTGTGAGGTTTCACAGGTTGTTTTTTGGTAGATCTTTTGGAAGCGTGTTTTAGTGTTTCTAAAAAGTGTTAAATCTCAGTAGTGTTTTCAAAACATAAAAGAAACAAAGCAAAAAAAAAAAAAAGGTAAAAAAATAAGAGCTGAAGAGCTTTCGTGTGTATCTTTCTCATGAAATATGAATGCGAACTGGGTCTGCTTTTCAATTTGCTTTGAATGCTTGAATTTGATTATGGTTTGTGGAACTTGCTTTTCGTTGTCGTCGTCGTTGGCTTTTGCAGTATTTAGAGGCTTGAGTGTGCATTTGTGGATGATTCTGCTTTTCATTGGTTTTGACTTTATGCCATTATTTCTTATTTCTGTTTATGGGTTAATGATTCTGTTTGGCTTCTGCTGCAGGAAGACCTGCTCGATCCTCTCGTCCTGCACCGGTACGGAATCCCCCTCAGCCTGGTAATGTTGCTTTACCCTATGTATGCAGTAATTACAAGGCTTTTCTTTTAAGGTTTTTTTTGTTTGTTTTTTATATGTCTTGTTTACATGGTGATATTATTTTGGTCTGTCCACCTTGACTTTGTTGATTGTATTCTATTCAGTTTCTTCTGTGTAATTTTTTATGGCTATAATGTTGTCTTGATGCAGTTCATCATGCTCCTCCTCCAGCTCCTGCGCAGGCTGGCAGCGGTGGATCCATTCTAGGAGGCATTGGTTCAACAATAGCCCAGGGTATGTGAATGAAGATTATTTTTATTAGGACGTGAATTATTTCATTATGAGTTTTGTTAGTTTTTTTTTTTTTAATATATTTAAATAAATCAATTTCATTGAAAGCACAAAGGGCTTTCAGAGAAACTCTGAAAACCCTAAACATAAGAAAAAGATGAACACAAGTTAAAAAAAAAAAAACACTGCAATACTAGAAAATAATTCATGTTACTTGTTTAACATGGGAACTAATCATAATTTTCTCTCTTATTGCAGGCATGGCTTTTGGCACTGGAAGTGCAGTGGCCCACAGGGCTGTGGATGCTGTGATGGGTCCTCGCACTATTCAACATGAAACTGTGGTCTCTGAGGCTGTTGGTGCCCCAGCTCCTACCACAAACAGTCTTGGTGGTTCTGATGCATGTGGTATTCACTCCAAGGCATTCCAAGATGTATGAAATTCTTCTCTTCAAATTACTTGTACAAAATGTCATCTGGAGGTCTCTTTATAGATAGCTGAAAGTTATGGACTCATACATAAAAGTTTACAAAAGAGTATCAAAAATTTGATATACCCCCGGTTCCCAACAAATGGATCTGCTTCAATATTTTATCTTTTTAACACTTGCATTTATGCTAATCCTTCTCATGTAATTCTTGAATATTCTCTGCTTGCTGTATTGTGAGGTATAGAATCCTTAGGATAACTGTCTGAAGCTTCTGGAACTTTATTATGTTACTTAGTTCAGATTCCTAATAAAGTTCTCTATGTTCTGTTTTTTTTGTACTACCTTGACAATTCCAGAAGTTAGAAGCTGATTTTATACTTTCATATCAGTTTCATTTTCTCCCTTCTGTTTTGATACCTCGATGCTTTTCAGATTTTGCTTATACCTGGCGGAAGTGGAAAAATGAATTTGTTGCTAATGGTTTTTTGGCTTTTGTTTTCTTGTAGTGCTTGAACAACTATGGCAGTGACCTCAGCAAGTGCCAGTTCTACATGGATATGCTGGCTGAGTGCAGGAGGAACAATGGTTCTATGTTGAATGCCTAAACGCTTCCCCCTTGTTTTGCCATGCAATGGAAACTTTGCACCTATTATCCTAATTTTAAGTTGGTGATGATGATGGTATGGTACTCCATTTCTGGTTAAAGATTTCTGAGGGTGATACAGACAATGGTTCTTTAAGCATTTCACCCGTTATTGTTATTGGAACTGGGAACTTTTACAAAAATCCTGATTGATTTGTGACTGCTCTTATAGTATTGTTGGTCTCTTTGGATATAATGGTGAAAACTTGTAGACTTCATGATGCAAATAAATGATCTTGTTGAGAGCTACTTAAGGTGGCGTTTTGAGCATTTTATTCCCTATCATCGCTTAAGCGCATTATCTCCCATACTATTGAACTTGGATCTTTTATCAACTTGTACTTGTCTGAATCAGCTGGTCGAGACTCGAGAGGTGGTAGATGTGACAGTAAATCTGCCCTAAGGTTATTGATATTTGTCTTTGAATGAAATGCAGTTCGTTATTGCTTTTGGCTTTTTGATAGCTGAAATATATATATTTGGATGTAAGGCCTCGTTAATTTGTGCCATTAACATTTCTTGGTTATTAAGTGCATGTTTTGCAAGTGTGACCATTTCTCCAGTGTAAAAATATTTACTCACAAAACATGTTTGTGACCATCCCTCTTGGCCAAGTGCATGTCAAAACATGTTGGTTTTCTTCTTCTCCACAACACCATTATTATTTATTTTAATTATAAATGTGATATAGGGTATTAAGGTTATTTTTGAAGATTTTCGTTTGATTTAATGAAAAATTCTAATATGTATAGGGTCAAGTGAAAGGATTTGGGGAGTTAAATTTTATATATATATATATATATATATATAATTAAGAATATTGTAATAGGGAAATGTTAAGGGTTTTTCTAATGTTTTCTCAATTGTGATGTGTTTTTTAAAATTACTGTTAGATTTGAAATTATTATTATTATCTTTTAATCTATTGGTGATTTTAAAAGTCATATTATAGTTGGGAGAACATTAAGAGAATTCCTAACATTTCCCATTGTAATAAGGGTGGAAGTTTGAGGTGGACTGGGGGTGTAGTTCCTCTTAAACTTGGTTTCAACTTTCAAGTTGATAATACATGGGAGTTCATCGTTAATTAAAGTTGAAAAACACAATTCTTGTATGACTAGAATGTTTAAAATAAAGGAAAATTACACTTTATTTTTTTAAAGTTTGGGACGATTTTTAATTTGACTTGCAATATTTTAATATTTGCAATGCACCTCTCCAAACTTTTAAATTTTTGCAATTTGACCTTTTTTTTTTCTTTTTTTCTTTTCTTTCCAAAATGCCCTTATCCCAAATTTAAAAATTAAGGAGTGACAGGTTTGAAGTAGCCAAAGCTATCCCTAGGCCTAACTAGGGTGGCTGATTACTCAAAATTTGAGGGGATAAAGTGTAATTTTTCCTTAAAATAATAAAACAACCTTTATGATAGATAATACAAGGGGTTTGTTAGGGGTTCTTCCTATAGTGTTCTCCTGGGTTCTTCTAGACTTACGTAAAACATGATTTAAAAAAAAAAAAAAATTGTAGTATATTTTTTTGTCAACAAATTATTTTTTATGAGTTAATATTTAGGTTCTAATGCTTTAAAATTTGTTTTTATATTCAAAACTAAAACCTAAAGGTGGAAGGTTAATCCTTTAGAGATGCTATCATCTAAAATAGATTTGATCATCCTAAATTTAGTGCTAATGCCTCAATTTTGGTGATAATACCTCAAATTTGGTACTAATGCCTTAAATTTAGTGCTAATGCCTAAAAAAACGGGTGGTGGATGCTACTACAATTTTATTTTTTCTTAAATCATGTTTTACGTAAGTTTGGGAGAACTTAAAAGAACACTATGAAAAAAATCCCTAATATTTTCCATAAAATAACAATATGAAATTTATCACTTTCCTTGCATTCCACCAACTATGCACTCGTGAGTTGTGACCTTAAGTTTAAGGGGTCTTGGAATTCATTTGCTTTAATGAAGAGGTTGCGAGTTATTTTATCTTTCCTTTGGGGATGTCGTGCAAGTAATTTGTTGCATATCAAAAGCAGTTTTGGCTGGCCGAATTACAACCAAAAGTTTAGGATAGTCGATCTTCATAGATTATACATATTTTTTTTATTATGAGGAATAAATATTGTATTATTATTAGTTTGGAGTGAGGAGTTATTTGTCATTTTATACTTATCATAGAGGGGATAAAGTCACCCTAAGGAGCTTATTACACAAGAATTAGTTTTACATTTTTCAAAACAAATATATTTTTGAACTTTTTGACAAGATATATCCTCATGGTGTAATGCATACTTGATTTTCCAAGGCCAATCATTTGCAAGTAGTGTTGCCTTTTTATATCTTGGTTTTCTCTTTAGGGAAAATTATTATTTCTAGTCACTAGGGTTTCTTCCTGTATCAAATAGACCTTTGGAATATCAAGTTATCGTTCAACACGTGACAAAGCTGTTGACTCAGCTTGCTGCAAACTACACCCTCTCTCACCATCGCACACAAAATTTTAGTAAGAATTAAAAAATAGTAGTAGTCTCTTAACAAATGCATAGAGCAACTGCCCCTTACCAAGTGAGGGGCGGTTGACTGCCCCTTATCTATAAAAGGTTCAGTCGCCCTTCTAAAGAGAGGGTGAGGGGCAATTTATTTTCCCACTCTAAAGATAGGTTGCCCTTCTCTTAGGGGAGATTGTTCCTCCTTAGAGTATTCTCAGCAAACTCCCTATAACTCCCTATAAGGGAGTCTGTTCCTTATGTATAAAGAATAGGCTCAAAAAATCACAAAAAAGACCTCACAACAAACTCCCTATAAACTTCTCTAAGTCATCAGACGCAACAGTAGAGCCTTATATATAAGGCTCCACTGTAGCGATCCAGATCAATATTATAAACATAAAAAAACTCTCTCCTCTCTCCTCTCTTGTCTCTGTCTCTCTCTCGCACCTTCCAAGCTCACCAGCAGTCCTCCTTCCTCACCGTGAAGCTCACCACCTTCACAACAATTTGTATTTTGAGCTTTGATTCTTCAATCAACTTCCTCAACCCAAATTCCGAGCAGAAGAAAAAACCCAAGCAGCAGGAAAAAAAAAAAAAAAAAAACCCAAAATCAAACCAAACCAAACAAAGAATCAAAACCAGATGGAGGGGGAGGCATCGACGAAATGGGAAGGGAGGGGCGCGTGGGTTGTCGCCGACGAAATGGGGAAGGGAGGGGCTCGTGGGTTTTCGCCGACGAAATAGGGAAGGGAGGGGCTCGTGGGTTTTCACCTTGTCGGTTGTGGGTTGACGCCGACGAAACGGGGAAGGGGGTTGTGGGTTGTCGCTATTGTGCTGGTTGGTGCTGGGTTGGGTGAGGGAAAGAGAGGCAAGAATGGGAGAGTTTGGGCCGGAGGGGAAAGGAAGAAGATGGAGGTGAGATGAGAGAGAGAAATAATTAAAATAAAGGAAAAAAAAAAGTAATAAAAAAAGTAATAATATTTTAATGTTATAGGGAATGATTAAGGGAAGCTGTTGTAGTGCATTTTCAAATATGGAAATAAAATGTAGTTTGGATCCTTAAACATAGGGAACAAGATAAGGAAGCTGCTGAGAATGCTCTTAGAAGTGAGGGTACTTTGTTGCATCCTTTTGAGGGATGCTTCCCCTTTTTTCTTTCGACGGAATGCCAACCCTAACCAAGTGAAGGGTAGTTAATCACCCCTCATTTAGGGGTTTCACTTTTTAAAAATTTGAAGATAAAATTGTAATTTTACAATAGGCTAAATTAATTATACCACATGTCAATCAAAGATTAATCGTTATGTGGATCCATTTATGCATCTAAGAGTTTTTGCCAAATGTTTGATGATAGGAACCATTTTAAACCGATAGCTTATTAATGTTTTTTTTTTTTGGGACATGTTTATACAAGAGGGAGAAGATAAATTCAAATTAGTAATCTCCACTTCATGAGGCGTGGTATCTTATCAATTGAATTACTTCTTAGAAACTTACTAAAAAAAAATTTAAGATACCATAGTAACGTAAAACGAAAGAGCCAATAAATAACTTTTTCTTTGTCTATAATAGTCCATGGTGATGGTGCAGTGAGAAGGCATTGTGTTTGGTAAAAAGTTCTTCCTTCCTTTGGAGCATAACTTCCACGTTTTATAAAAATTAAAAAAATATTAGTCAAACTAATTACTTTTTAATCTGCCTTTACCTCCGCAATGATGAAAGCCGCCCATATGCCATATTATTGGTGGAATACTTTCTCCTGATTCACATGTAGATTGTCTTTGGTAAAAGTTCTTTTCGTTTTTTTTTTTAATTAAAAAAAGTCAAATTATTATTATTTTTTTCTCACAAAAAAATATAAATCTCTTTGCCAAATACAGCCTTGTTAAGGAAAGCCTAAAAGTCAATGGTTTCTCGCATGATTAGTCAGCTACAATTTTTTTTTTAAAGGCAAAAAAAAAAAGTAGAGAAAAATAAGATGCATAGAGTTGTAGTCAAATCCTTTTCTACCCCTCAATGCGGCACAACGTCAAATCCTTTTTTGGCCGCATTTTTATTTATCTTCCTCATATTCCTTTAGTTCCTATTATCAGTGGGAAGGATCCTCCTTCAGCTTTTAGTACTAGGCTTGTTTAGTTTTCTTGTTGGCTTTCTGTTTTATATATATATATATATATATATATATATATATATATATGTATTATCACAAAGGACTGGAACATTTGATTTGGAGAAGCTTTTAAATTCTTCTTTTCTTATTCTTTGGCAATTTTGTTAATACCCTTAAATTTCAAACTAAAAAGGAACTTTCTAATTTTAGTAGGCGGTAGTTCTTGTATATATTCATGAAGTAAAAAATATTTAACACTTTTTTTAAAAGAAAAAAGAAAATAGAAGAAAGATTCTAATTAATATTTTTCATTTTGAGTAATTTTATATATTACAATATTATTCAATTATGCTGACACAATATTGCCAATTTATCATTTATTTATTTATTTTAACAAAATTTGATTTAATAGTGAATTGACAATGTCACGTGACTTTTAAAATTATTGATGTTTTACTATTAGATTTTGACTTAATAATGATTTTAAAAGCTGCATCAGAGAATGTGAAACTAAGAGTTTGTGTGTAACATCCCGCTTTTTGTCTTATAAATAAATTTGAGTGTTACGTTGAAATAATTTCACACAGCGAAAAATGTGAAATTATTAATATAAAATAATACCATTAAAAATATTTTTCTTTATACAAAAACATTCAAAGCTATGTCGTACAAGGTATTTATACAAATCTAACTGACTGTCTAAACTCTAGATAAGCTTCATCAACTTAGAATCTCTGTACATCTCAATATGAATCTCTAATCACAACTGCAAAATTACCTTGACTTTCAATTCTTGAAAGCATTACAAAAACTGTGAAGTAGTGAGTCGATTGATTCACAATAATATAAATCATTGTTAGATTATTTATATAAAAATAAGACTAGACATTTTATAAAAGTGAAATGCAATGGTAGCGTAAGGACATTAGTTTGTGTTTTATAATTATCTTTCTTCAAACCTTTTGTACTTAGGCTCTCAGCCCGTTCACATCCATTATGTCTCTCCCCACTTTAGAGGTTTACCTATTTGGTGCTGGCGATTATACCACCTCAGCTTAGTTATATATTAGGCCTGTTAGACGGTTATATACTCCCATCTACTGAGATATTGACAGTTCTTCGCGGCAATCCTTCTAGCTTGTTCTCAAGGTAGCTATTTTATTAGACACAGTGCTCATTGTTTGTGAGTAGTTGTAATCAAACAATAAATAAACTACAAGAATCTGTATTATTAAATATCAATATCATCCTCTAGCTATCTTATCAGCCAATTTTATTAGACACAGTGTCCATTCTTTGTGAGTAGTTGTAATCAAACAATAAATAAACTACAAGAATTTGTACTGTTGAATATCAATACTATCATCAGTAAGTAAGAATACTTATGGTGGATTACAAGAATGAATCATTAAAGATAATTACTTATCGACACTCATTTTGCTGCAATTGATCATTACCCTCTCTCTCCCAAACTCTAGTATGTGAGAGAGATAAGAATTTTTGAATGAAAAACATTTATAAGTTTCGGCCTATTTATAGGTGATATTTGAGGATACGTTTGGAATTTTCTATAAAGCTTGAATAGTTAAATAATATATATATATATATATATATAAGATATTTTAATATAAGATATTTTTCAAAATATCATTCTCACCTTCTAACTTCCACTTAATAATCTGAATCTAACGAAATCCACTTATTAAATCAATCACCTACTAGGCTACTATAATAATCATAACTTATCATATCTCCTAAATCACTCAATAAAATAATCATCATCAAATAAATATATATCTTACTTAATATGAATATTAAAATAGGTCAATGATTTAATTAATACCTCATAAATCATATTAATAAAATATGGATCGCTACATTGTGTAACATTTCTCTTCTTAAATTCTGATGGGGTTAAACTAATTTTGGTTAATTGAAGTGAGGCCTCATCAAAATTATGAGGACACTAAAATCTATACATGGCCTATAAGGCCATGATTGTTTGCGTTTTTGTTTTCTTATCTTTTGTCCTCAAAGCAAATACATGAAAACACAGACAATTATTACCTTTATGTCTTATTAAAATGTTTTTTTTTTTTTTAAAAAAAAACACCTCTCATAATACATAATATCTTAACGGATATTAATAGTTATAATGAGTAAAGGTTAAATACTTTGACCGTTGTTATAAGAGTAGAATTCTACAACAGAGAGACTACTTGCAAGCATGAATCTTATGAAGCTCTTAAAAGTATTTGAAGTTATCACCTAATCCTAGAGTATAGTTTAATAAATATCTTAAGAGTAATAATAGTTTAATTACTTAAGGAGACTTTGCTAGTTTCAAGTGTTATCCATTAAATAGTAGTTTTGTCTTAACCATTTTTCTTTTCATTGTATCCTTATTTA
Organism: Carpinus viminea; assembly: GCA_013348765.1. Taxonomy (NCBI): domain Eukaryota; kingdom Viridiplantae; phylum Streptophyta; class Magnoliopsida; order Fagales; family Betulaceae; genus Carpinus; species Carpinus viminea. The sequence continues at coordinate 6,524,465 of CP054669.1, read as the reverse complement.
AGGACATTCAATCAATAAAGAAGCAATTAGAAAATTAATTCCAAACTTTGTGTTCGAAAAATGTTTTATGTTTTCTCAAAATCTAAAGGTCTAAGTTTTCTCATAATCAAAATTTTGTCCCGTTATGTGTTGGCAAAAATCATTCACGTAACAACCACCCTATGGTTTAACAACTTGACAAAAGCCAACTTTAATTTCAATTTGTATCGTGCATGGTATATCACTTAGGGCTAAAAACGGAGATGGTTATGAAGATAACAAATGAAATTTTAAAATCTTCAATTTCCAAAATATTTTTCTTGGCATTTATGAATTCTTGTTCTTTTAATTACTGAATATTAATAGGTTAACACTTAACACTATCAAGCAGTGCCCAACACATTACTACGAAATAAAACAACTTGAATTGACAAAACCTTTGTAATTTATTTGACATGGTTGGAATTAAGATTCATCACATCTTGAAATGCCAACGTCAAAATAGCTGAACTTGCCTCCTAATTAATGGCAGCTTGATTGCTCCCTCACTGCCTATCACACTTGTCTATCTCTCTTCCTTCTACTTCCCATACTTCATATTTACAGTTTTTCTTTTATTCTAAATATTTAAATTTATCATCACAATCCACCCTTGAGAAAGCTAATGCACAATTTCTTCCATGCCTCTCTATCTGGCTCACATGCCCCCAACTTCCCTTTCACCTCCTCAGCAAAGGACTCCTGCATGAATAAATTTATTAAAAAAACAAAAAAGAAAGTCAAAATATTCAAGCTTTTAACAAGTAATATTGACCAGCCAATTACTCGGGATCTCTAATAATTTACTATTCAAATTGCTAGCACACTGTGAGAGAGCTCACATGGAATCCACATGCGCAGATAAGATAAATAACAAGTTACTTCTCCGATTGTGTTGTCCAAATCGCTAATAATTTAGACAACAAATTGCTTGAAAACTCAATCCCAATTGCTCACCCTAGTGATGAGAGTTGTGAGTTGATCGGACGGAAGACGTACCATGATCAGGTCACGCTGGAGAAGGCGGTCAATAAGGTGCAGTAGAATGTCTTTGGTGTACTCAGGGTGACCTTGGATGCCCATGATATGGTCCCCATACCTAAACATCTCAATTCCAGTCTTGTCGGACCATGCAATCACCTCAGCCTTTGGAGGAAGTTCCCGGACCTAATATGTTAATTAGGTGATCAAGTAAAATGACATCAATTTCTGAGGTTGTGATTCAGTGTTACCAATTTCAATTTACAATAAAAATACCTCATCTCGATGGCATTCAATCAGAGAGAGAGTTGATGGAATTTTCAGAGATGAAAAGTGCTTTGAGGATGATGATAAATGGATGGTTGTCAATCCAATGTCCCAGCCCGACGTGCTCCGGCCTGTCTTTCCTCCCAATGCACGGCCTAGTATCTGATCAAAAACCACATTAAAGTTTGTTTGCTAATGCTTTTTGTAAATAAAAACAAAAGTATTAACAAACAACTCAAACACACAAAACACATCACAACCAAAAAGCAAAAAAACAACCCCTACAAAACGTTAGCAAGCAAGTCCTAAAACTTTTTCTCCTATGTCTCTCAGTCAAAATTTAACCATAAATAACACACACACCAAAAAAAAAAAAAAAAAAAAAAAAACCGAAAAAGAAAAAGAAAAAGAAAAAGAAAGAAAGTATTAAAAGTAGGTCATTTTCATTTTGCCTAACTAATATTGCACTCCACTATGCATGATGGAGCGCTGTCTGTCATCTGAAAAAAGCGACCAATTATGTTGTACCAGGCAACAAAAAATCTTTTCCCACAGAACACACCAACAAGATTAGTTCATCCAATGAAAGAAACCATTTATGAGGCTGAAAATTATAAAGTAAACCTAACGTATGCATGTAGTGTCAAGCATCCTCTTCGTGCGCCAACAATGGGGGACAGTGTAAGGACATCTCACCTTTGGAAAAGCCCAATACAACAAGACTAGGCAATGCATTATCATTCAAAAAACAAAAAAGAATACTAGGACGGCATGGGTAGTACAGAGAAGCAATTGTCCTACCTGTGCACAATAATGGTGAAAGGGAACCAAGCACCTTTTTTTCAAAGAGATTGATTTGAATTGCCACCCACCTACAAATAATATTTGACACTCATGGAATGAGCGGGCCAGACGAATAGGGAGATTTTCAGCAATTTCATTATCTGTATTGTTAGCAATTTGAACATTATATGTGAGTGTTCTTATGAACCCACTTGTCCAATCAAGTCTCGAGTAGCCCGCTCACTTGTTTTTTCTCATATTTGTGCCCACATTGGGGCAATGAGGATAATATATTTTAAAGTTTCAAGTCTATTATTTCATTGATATATAGGCTAAATGATTCATCCAATATATATGTGGAAGCTGATGTAATTATTTACCGACAAAGCCACCTACCACAAGAATGCCAACGAACTAATATATAAAAACAAAAGAAGTAGGGTTGACATTGAATGCATGGCAGATAAGCATGCCACTTCTATAAAGTGTCAAACCCTTTAAGCAACTAACTTATTTTAAATGTGGCAACAACTTGAACGTCCAAAAAGCATAAAGTTATTAGCGGTTCAAAGTGCTAGTAATTTGAACAGATTTTGTGAGAAAGCTCATGTGAGATCCGGCTGTCCGAACAAGTGGCCGAGCCACTCAAAATTTGTTTGGACAGTTAGGTCGCACATGAGACCTCTTACAATAGCTACTCTTGAACTACTAATTGTTGCAAATCCTGATTCGGATCTGGACGAGAATGAGTAAATGAGATACAAATGTAGTACAATGGCCAAAATCGCCATCCATATCGTCCCCATGTGCAACAAACTGCTAACGACACAACATAGTGACTACTCCGCCACCCACAATCCTTAAATCCAAAGGATTGGAAAAAATGAGGTTGGAAGTCATTTGGCTTCCCATTTTATTTGACAGAAGACAATTGTATTTAATAGACTGCTATATAATTAGGATGACATGCGGTGACAGTTCTAATAGAACATGTCAAAAAAAAAAAAAAAAAAAAGCTTCCAACTTTTCTGGAGTGTTTATTAGTATTACAAGCCAAGTTGGAAGGGGCAGGACCATTGCACACGTGTACATTTTGAGGGGTTCTAACAAAATAATCGTTGGTGGTCCCCAGTGGGGTCAGAATCGTACAAGTAAGATTCCATGGACCACTCACAAATAAACTTCTGTGTGATGGACCACACTCCAAATCCTCCTAATTTCTTTCAGCTTCGCCCTTTATAAAAGCTTATAACTGCCACAATGCCGTTCACGTTTCTCATGCTCGCGCAGTGATCGCGCGTGAGAACCACGAAATGGCCAAACATGCCTTATAAAGCACAACCCCCTTAATAAAATCTTTTTTTACTCCCTTCTCTTTCCAAAAATAAAATAATTTTATTTAATATATTATCGTTCAATCGATGATACGCAGTCAAAATTAATAATTGAATTAAAAAATGACAAAGTTTTTTTCACATGAATTTTTAATAAACTTTATTTTAATGTTGTCTCTACTATTAAAAATACACTCACATATTGATGAGACATATGTCAATTTTATAGATTAAGTCGAATTTTTTTTTTCGATTTATGATATCAAATAAACTCAAGGAGGTATAAGAAAAAAACAATTTATAGGCAAATTCTATCTTCTCACTCAATAGATTCTATTATAATGACACTAACACAGACTTAATCCGAAGAATGAGAGGATAATCAATTGGAATTTATTAAGGCAGCGAACTACATTTGATTATAAGGAGTTAATTGTTTTGTTTTTTTTGGCATACATCATAAATCTTTGAGCTCATTTTAATTCCATTCAGTAAATCATAACAACTGATTTTGCAATTTTTTTTTAAAAAAATATATATATATTTCAATATGAGCTATTGTCGTGATTTGTGTTTTAGACTGTTTGTTAATGTTTTTATTTTTTATTTTTTAAACAGAAAACAAAAAGTAAGGAAAATAATGTTTAACAAAAAAACCAATAAATTTCACTGTGTGAGGAAGTCGATGCCCTTGTCTGTCAATTTAGAGTAATTAAATCATATTTACAGCTGCAAAACAGCAGCTGGTCAGGAGAAAGACCAGCTGCTGTTTTGATTTTGTTTTATTTTATATATATATATATATAAACAAAATAACTTCTTGGCTTTATATGCATTGGATGGTCAGAAGAAAGACACAACAAAAACTGAAATTGAAAATATCTCATTTTCCTGAAAAAATAAAAATAAAATTGGCATAGAACCACTCGGAGAAGGACAAAGATGGAACTTGAGAGTTTTTCTTAGATGACAACGTGCCGGTAATGTGGCATCCACCGCTTTTTAATTCGACACACATGGTGGAGGGGAAAAAATTCCCAAGCAGAGTAATAATAATAAATAAATAAATTTAAATAATTTAATCGCATTTTTCAAAAATGAAATCTAATTGAAGTATTAGTAGTAAATTTTGCCAAATTTGAAAAAAAATAATAATAATAAAAGAAAGAAAAATAAAATAAAAGAAAAGAAAAGAATACCTGGTGTCCAAAGCAAATGCCCAGAACTTTTTTCTTCATGGAGTCCAATTTCTTCAACAGATTCAACAGCTTGCAGATCCAAACGTCGTTCCCGTGGGCATCATTGCAGCTTCCAGTGATGACAAACCCATCCAAGAGGGCGATCTCTTCGTCGTCCGGGAACTCGCCGGAGGCCACACGGTAGACGTCCCACGTCTCGCCTTCCTCCGCCAGCATTCTCACGAAAACCCCGAAGTACCCTCCGTACATCTTCTTCACGTAGTCAGAGTCCTCCGCGCAAAGAAGAACACAGAATCTCTTCCCACCCATTTCCTCTCTCTCTCTCTCTCTCTGCAATGGATGGAGGTTTTACACAGATTGTTCCCCTCTCTCTCTAAATTGGCCAAGTTTAGAGAGAGAAAGAGGAGGTATGGGGGGAATGATGATCCTCTCTTTCTTCTGTTTTGTTTTGTTCCTTCCTTGCTCTCAAGCGACAACATAGAAGCTGTTTATAAAGTGGTGGATTTTTAAAAATGGTCATGCTTCTTTGCCTTATTTACATTATGTGTCCTCTATTGTTCGCTCGCCAAGTTTTTTTGCGTGAATTCCCATTTATTTATTTTTAATTCAAAGCACAAGCAGGTATTTTAACTTTAGTTATTTTATTTGAAGGTAATTATAGTAGTATTGTTTGAAGAGAGTCTCACAGAGGAGGTTAAATGGTGAAACTGTAATCGTCCCGTCAAGTCTGACCTAACCTTAATAGGATGTCAATAAAAATCAAAATAACTAATACGAATAGAAATAATGTTTAACAAATTATTATACTATTATCATATATTTGGATATAGCATATGGATTTGAAAATTAGTTATATATATAAGCTTTTGTTAATTCAAAGATTAATTTTTATTGTAAGATAGGAGTCTAATAATCTATATATATTTTTTTAATTAGTTTTGATCAAGCTGGCTATGGTAATGATGAATCTAACCGGGTTCATGGCAAGATTAATAAGAGATGTACACTGACGTCAAATACCATTCAAGTTTCCCACTTTTTAAAGGAATTGCCCAAAGTGGGAAACTAATTAAATGCCAATCATCTTTATAATTTTAGTATTTTGCATTTACTTTTCCTTTTTTTTTTGTTGGATTTAATTATGGGAAAACAAGATCAGCATTTTCCATTCTTGGTCTTTGATACTTCTAAAACAAATATTTCAATCTTAAAAGGAATTATTTTAATGTTTGTGAATTCAAAATAGAAACTTTGAAAACAATCCAAAACATCAAACATTCATAAAATGGGCTGAGATTCACATAAATTACAGTTGTTAGTTGTTAGCAATTTGAACAAGTAATTATCTGTCTGAATAGGTGGCCTCACAGTTCAAAATTTATTCAAGCAAGTGTGTCTTATGTGAGGTCTCTCATATTGTCTAGCAATTTAGGCAAGTAATTTTCGTGAATCCTTATTCTCACAAAACACTCAAAACTCTTTTAACATTTATGTTACATTTGAACATTTTTTCAATCAAAAAATAAAAATATTCTCTTAAAAGCAGTAGTTAACAAGTGGAGCAACATGTGTATCTCTTTTGATTTAGAGTGCGTTTAGCCTCGTGATTTCTCAAGCTAACTATCCACTTTTAAACAAAATTATAGAAAGTATTCTGTTTAGGAGTGCATTTGAAAAACTTGCAGGATTTGCACAACCATCAATAGGTACGTTGTAAGAAACGTATGATTTTAAAAGTTAAATCGCAATTTTTCAAAAATTTTAATTTTGTTTAAAAATTAGAAAGGTATCTCACAGAGCATAAAGAGGCAAAAATCCTGGTTATTGATTTATATCTTATTTTATTTCCATGAATCCATATAATGAGGAAGGAGGAATGGCTTAACGTTAAAAAAAAATTAAATGGAAATCATATAATTCAATATTATTTAATTTTCATTGATATTTAATATTTTCATTTTTTAGGTGGAAGTATGGGTTGATGTAGTGCTTATTTATTGATCATCACCTTGGCACGTCCTATTATGCCACTACCCCCATTCCCATTGCTGACAATATTTGGTAGTATCAATTCTTGAATTCTTACTTAAAAATCAAAAAACTTGGAACCAAAATGAGTGGCTCAAATCTTTCAAATATGTTAATTTACACATTTCAAATTGTAATGCTAAAATGCAGACTCTTGTCTTTTTAAAATTGATATGAGTTTTAAAAAGGAGCATTGCATGATGTGACGTTAACGAGAATATCAAGAGTTTAAGAATGAGAGTTTGTAATACCTCAATCTTATATTGGGAAAATGAGGAGTAGCCTGCAGTAACCCCACATAGAGTGAATAGTTTATAAAAATAATTATGAATGCTAAGTCTTACATTGCCTAATTATTATATGAAATTAGGTTTTAAGGAATTTCAATGAAACTCCAAATTGATTAGTCATTTTGAAGTGATAGTATAAATGTGACTAATTTTTTTTCCTAAACTATTACACTTCAAAAGCTAAATCTAACATATATGCGAGTGTTTAACTCAAACTCACATGATCATATGTTGAGCGTTTAATCCTTGCTCAAATATTGGGTCATAATGTAAGTGTTTCATCCCTAACTCATAGGATCATATGTTGAGCGTTTAATCCCAAATCAATATTGGGTCATGATGTGAGTGTTTAACTCCTACTCGAGTAATGATATAAGGAGTTATCTCAAATGTGACATGATTTTTAAAATTATCATTGAATTTGAAATGATCATCATTGAATTTTAATATAATGATGATTTTAAATGTCATATCATATTTGGAAGGACTTTAGTCCTTCTTATATCATTATTCATAGAATCATATGTTGAACGTTTACTCCAGCTCAACATTACTCAACATTGGGTCTTAAAAAACATTTTTAGAATTTAGATTTTCTCTTTAAAACTATTTCTATTCAAATTTATTTTTCATGAAATATCTATTTCTTTATACAGTGTAAAGCTTTGTGTAATATACAGTTAATAACTAACTAATCAATTCATAGGACTCAGGCTCATCATATCTAACCGTTAAGCTCTAACTCCATGCTCCCAAAGCCCTAAGACTTTCGTTGAACCCTTCAAACCTTTATTTGCCCAGAAAAAAAACCCTATATTTACAAAACTACGCAGACTGCTTCACTTCTATGAGACGGATTACAAAGTTTCAAAATAGAAACTTTGAAAAACAATCCAAAACATCAAACATTTATAAAATGGACTAGGATCCACATAAATGAGGAGTACTACGCATTTCAAACTTTTTTTTTTTTTTTTTCTTTCTAAAAGTTGTTTTTCAAATAATGTGTTACCATCTCATTAAATTTATTATTTTGAGAAGTATATCACTAACTCATGATCTTTGTACCAACAAATTAATGGACTAGGCTTGATCAACGTACCCATTTTCTATTTTTCTTTGTTTTCTTACATATATATTTTTTAAAAATCGTTTAAATATTTAATCTCTAACATGACAGTAAAAATTACAATGGGTCAAAAACCCATTTAAGAGGCTCCCTCCTCCTCTCCCCCCTTCCTCTCTCCCCTTCTACTTATTTTTTTGGGGTTTGCTAGGAGTTATCCCTGTAGTGTTCTCCTGACTTTTTTCCAATTTTACGTAAAACATGATTTAAGAAAAAATAAAATTTTAGTACCGTTTTTTTACCAACAGATTATTTTATATGAATTAATAGTTAGGTTCTAATACTTTAAAACTTGTTTTTAGATTCAAAACTAAAACATAAGGGTGGAAGGTTAACCCTTTAGGGATGGTATCACCCAAAATGGATTTGATCATCCTAAATTTGGTGCTAATGCCTCACAAATTTGGTGCTAATGCCTAAAAAAACCAGTGGTGGAAGCCACTACAATTTTTTTTTTTTTTTAAATCATGTTTTACGTAAAACTGGGAGAACGCAAGGAGAACCTACGGGGAGAACCCCTAGCATTTTCCTATTTTTTTTCCTTGTTTTCTATGTGTTTTTTAGATGCTTTTCTGCCATATGCAGCAACTCTGACCACTTTCGTCTGCCCATCAAGGTGCTGTGCCACCTATCTCCTCCATAATATGCCAACGCTGGCTAGTACACACCATCTCCTTCACTCCGGTTATTGTTTTTGATGGTTGTGTTTCTTGTTTTATTTATTTTGAATAAGAGTTTTTCTTCTTCTTAGATCTACTCTTGTGAGTGATCTACGAGGAGAATGATATAGTTTCTTAACCGTTTTGGGTTGATGAGAAGTAAATATAGTCTTCTCAGGAGCAGATATGTGTGGATGCTAGGTTTTCTCTCTTTTTTTTTTTTTTTTTTTTGTAATTTTGTTTAAATAAAGATTGTCCAGACCTTTAGGTTGTGAATGTGATCTTTTCTGGCTCTTGGGCTTAGGAGAATGAGTTTCGACATGGATTTTCTGCTACCAGAGCCTAGAAAGATGAGCTACCTATGCACCGAGTTAAATATGTTTAGAACAGATCTGATGTTACAACTGAAAATTAGTCATGGGTAGCAGATATTATTGTTATAGATAAGATTTGAATTTTGATTTTTATGTAAGCATTTATGATATGTAATCTCATAGTTTTGACTATGATTTTATCAGAACTTTTTGCTTTGTAATGTAAAAGCATTTACGTTCTTGATCTATCTTCAATGAGATTAAAATAATTTTTCCTTTAAAAAAAAAAAAAAAAACATTTAAGAAGTAGAGAACTTATGAGGTGGTGTAGACTGTAGAGGTAGGGTGTGGAGGGAGTGTACACATCTGTAGAAGTTACTCATCACATGGGCAAGCTGGCACAAAAAATATTAATTCTTGGAAAGCAAATACCACATATTTACACTCTTCTGTTTGGTTTTCTCGCACCTTTTGTTTTCCTGGAAATGAGTAATTAACAGCGTATTGCTTTTTTAAGAAGAAACGACAACTACTTTGAGGGGTCCAATTTGCCGTGCAAGGGAGGGATTAGAATCCCCATTACACTAGCTAGGTTGGTTGAATTTCACTAAACTCGGACAACTTTTGAGGTTAGACAAATAAATCTTGTACCTTAAAGTTGTTCTAGATTGGTATGTCATGCCGTCTTATTTAAAATTCAAACAACCTTATTTTTAGAGATCATTATACTATAAATTAGGTTCCCCCAAAAAAAAAAAAAAAAACTCTTTTTCTTGATCAACTTTAGTTACATGGCATTATTGACGTGTGTGCAAGATTAAAAATATGGATGTCACTAATGAGAATTTTTTGATGTGTTATTGAAATTCGGATCACTTTTGAGAATAGGTTGCAGATCCAGGATCCATCTACTCTAAACAAGCTAGTGAGTCTCATACTTTAAGTTAACTTAAATAAATAGGCCATGCAGCCTAATTTAAAATATAAACAACCTAATTTCAAGAGATCATTATCCTATAAATTAGGTTCTTTAAATTTCATTGAAATTCGGACCGCTTTTGAGAGTAGGTTGTGGGCCCATCTACTTTCGACAAGTAAGTCTCGTACTTTAGGTTAACTAAAAAAATAGGTCATGTAACCTAATTTTTAAAATTTAAACAACCTAATTTTAAGAGATCCTTATTGGGTTTAGACTTTAGAGAATCAGAGCCCCACAATCAACTGTAGTGCATATGTTATGACTCATCAATTTCTCTTTGTGGATCCTTAATTTCATGCAAATAAGGATTCTTTTGATTTCATTTGAAATTGAAACTATTTATATAAAATTAAAAAAAAAAGAAAAAAAATTATACAATCTATTTCATAGTTATGATTTAAAATTGATATAATATTATGCTGTATTTTTTTAAATACATTAACTTTAAATCATAATAATAAAATTATACAATCTCAAGACTCTCGATACAATCCAAACTCAAAATGAGAATACGTAATCGCCGTCCCTTTCTACTAGTTGTCTATTTGTTCAATGTAAGACGATTGAATGATGATATGATGAATGTTTTGGCACTCGTTAGGAGCCTTTTACCTAGAATATAAGGAGTCTTGGAATCAAAACGCACATGAAAAAAATCAATGATAACATATAAATATCAAAAAGTTTATTGCTAATTGGTTGAAGTTATTGAATACAATCACAATTCACTAGTCATTCAATCACTTTTAAAAGATAAATGAATTAACAGGAATATCATCGCATTATAATCCCATTCAAGTCCTAAACAAAAACTCTCCTATCTTTTCATTGGCGTATGATATTCCAACCACTTCAAAAGCTTATAAGGTGTTCCAAGTTTGATTGGTGGGGGCTCTTTGTGATAATTAGCCCATTTGGCGTATTGTGCTTCCTTCTCTAACTAAAGTTTTGATAACTAGGAAAACCACTTTAGTCTCTACTTCCATAATAGCCTCAATCAACTTATGGAAGAGAGAGATAGGAGGCCAATCAATCTATCTTATAATGATTTTGAGAAAAATTTAGATAATTTTTACGCAAAAATATTCTATAATTATAACACGAACGAATAAACAAATGCTATGGAAAATAGAAAATTAATATTGTTGATGCAATTTTTGGTCCAAGTTGTTGCTAGGCTACGACTACGAGATCAAGCTTTGAATTGAATACCTGTACATCTATGGTGTGTTACCATATGAATGGACAATAGCAAAATGGTAAATAAATATAAATAGGGGTGGGCATATTTTCTCCTCAACAAATATTTAATAAATAAATTAGCAATTTGAATAAATATTTTGGTGAAAATAGTCGAGCATGAATAAATATTTTGGTGAAAATAGTCGAGCACGGTGAGGCTCGTAGGTGTTTAATAATCAAAATAAGAAAAAATTGAAGTTAGGAGCCTTAGAAATTTGAATCATGTTTGTCGTTGTTAAGTGTTGACTAAAATATTAAATTTACTTCTTTCTATATTAACTTAAACTTTTGGGATAAGTTATCAAAACCAAAGGTCTTGAGATTGAACATTGACTCAATCATTTACCCTATTTCAGTTAAATATTTCACGTGTTAGACCACACCTATTAAAAGAGAGTTTGAGTTCACATGTGAAGGGAAGTTTTAAGTGTTGATTAAATGATTCAATTTACATTTTCCTATTAACTTAAACTTTTGGGATAAGTGATAATTTAACGATCATGTTTGAATGCAAAGGAATTGTGTTAGAATTTGATTTGTTGAGTTTTAGTGTTTAAAGCTTAAAGCTTGAGGTTTTAATGTTAAAGTTGGGGTTTCAGGTGTTTTTGGTATTTAAGGGTTTTGTGATTTTTGGTTATAATTGAATACATAAATTTTATAGTAGAAATATCATTTTGATGTTTAGTGGTGTATTTATGGGGTGTTTGGTGTTGTTGATATGGGTGTGGTTGGTTTTGTGATTTTGTAAAAAAAGAGAAAGAAATTAATTAGGAGTTTGACAAAAGATTATATTTTTTGAGTTGGAACTTGGAATGAGGTTTTGGTTGATGCATGTTTGTAAGAAGGATAAAGAGTTTTAAAGGGAGTGTTAATCGAGTTTTGTCAAGCAAGGATAGAGAGTTTTGAAAAGGAGCGTTAATCGAGTTTTATAGAACGAGATTTGTATGTGTGATTTAAAAATATATTTGACTTTAGATTTGTTTGGATTTGTGATTTCAAAAGAAGTCTGATTTAAAAATATCAATTTTAAAATTTACGATTTAAAAAAATAATTTTTAAAAACGAACATAAACGTTTCTCAAGATTACGGTTTGACATTTACAATAGCAGTTTAGTGTTTAAAATTGTGTGGTTTTTTTTTTTTTTTTTTAAAGCACCATCTTACATGCAATTTGAAAACACAAATTTCTACATTTTTAAATCATATTTAAAAAAAAAAAAAAAATTCAAACGATCAATTTTTTGTAATTTAATTTAAAATCGTAATTTTTTTTAATGAAATTAAACTCATTATTATAATAAGATGAGTGCACGGTGCACCTGTTTGGAAAAGTTCTTCCGGAAGTTGGTACAAAAATTTTCATTGAAGTTTCTCATTCTTCAAAAATAATTAGTCTTTAAACAATGTGGACACCTTTAAATATTATTTACTTATTTTTTTTAAAAGGGTTTTTTCTTTTTTCTTTTTTCAAACGTGTTTTTTAAAAAGAAAAATCAATATACAAAGATGAATTTGGCGTTAATATGTATGAACTGTGATTCCGGGGTAAAATGGTCATTATGGGAGTGAGGATATTTATGTAATTGTGAACGGACAAAGGTTGCAATTGCATGATTCACAGCCAAAGATTTCTCCCAGTTTTAATAATAAATAAATAAATAAATATTGTTTTGTTGGGTTTTCAGACGAAAGGCTGCATCCTCGAGTCGCGCCGCTGAACGTGTGTCAGAACAAGTACGTGGACGGAACTTACCGGAACTTTTATCACGTGTTTTTCTATCACCTGCTTGCAGTCACGTGCACGCCTTCGCAAATGGTTGCGATACACGTATACCACCAGAATCTCATGCTTTTTCTAATATTTCTTGGATGGATCCACCTTATCTCAACTTATCGCTCAGATTATATGGTTAATAAATAATTCAAATTATATTCTTTTTATTTTTTATTTTTCTAAAACAGCTCATCACTTTTTTTTCTGTGATTTATTGGTCAAATGCCGTCCAAGAAAGAAAGATAGGCTAATAATAATATTCATTTAGAAAAAAAAATAGTCTTTGTTGGCTAAAAAGAAAAAGAAATTATTATTATGCTAATATCTATTTCTTTGTAGCTTCCAAGGCACTCATGTTACCGTAATTTTGGCGAAAATGTTATAAGGATAGCTCAATCAACTATGAACCATATCTCATGAAATTGAGATCACTAATTCGTGTGGACATATCAAAAAAAAAAAAAATGGTGAAAGCTTTGTGCACCGACACTACGGCGCCATGAAAAATGATTCTTGGTTTAAAGGATTATGGATCCATTTACCAAATCATTTTGTCTTAAAGATTGTAGTTGAAATTTCTGTATTAAAAACTGAAAATGTTTTACTTTGTAGTAATGTTTACTTATATATGTTTGAATTGCGAGTAATTTGAAATTGTTATCAATTTAGACAAGTAATGTAAGAGGGATTATATATAATTAAGACCTGCCCACTTGAGCAGATGATCTTGTAACTCTTTTAAAATTTATTTGGGTAGATGGGTTTCATTGGAGTGCTATCACATTAGTTACCCAAATTACTAACAATTTGAACGGACAATTAATGATGCAAAAGAAATTAAGGTGGCTGTTTGTGTCTTGAGCACACAAATCATGTAAAGAAAAAACAAAAGCAAGGAGAGAATGAGAGGGCAATATTGATAATCTATTAATCATACATACATCTCATGCATTTTCATAGCAATCAATCAAGTGGTATGTTGTGGCCGGCCAGTAGCTAAAAAATAGATCTTTGGAGATGGGTGTGAGTTGAGTTGAGTGATGGGTCTTCCATAGTTGGTGGGTGCAATACACGTACATGGCATTATGGGTCTTTCTGCAGGCAGGCCCTGCTTCTTTTTGTTTACTTGTTCAATAATCAACCCAATTTTGTGGGATCTTAAGATAAGCATTTCACATTATTATTCTGCTTTCTGCTTTCTGCGCTTCCCACTACAAAAGTGGTAGACTACTTATTGATGTGGATTCGAGGACCCAAAGTATGAATTTTAAGTGCATGTAGCTAGGCAAACAGAGACCTTAGAGCACTATTGATGTGGATTGGAGGACCCAAAGTATGAATAGCTAAAATAAATAATGAGATATAGTGCTCTAAGGTCTCTGTTTGCCTAGCTACATGCACTTAAAATTCATTTCATTATTCTATTTTAATATATATATATATATTTTCTCTATCAAGAATTTCTTTGTAAGAAAAAAATCAAGGAAAGAGATGAAAGAATAAAACATTACTCGCCGAATGCGGATACATTGGTTTTCACCCAAATTTGTATCTCGGTTAACGAAAATAACATTTGGCTAGCCGGGTGTGAATGCTTTAAGTAAGTTAAAGTAGCCAAATTGCAAAACCTTAAATTTAAACTGTTCGATAAAATTTTGAAAATTATTTTGAATTTTGGGTTTTGAAAGTGTTAAAAAAGTAAAAGTTAGATAATTGATTGGGTGAGCAATCTTATATGCTTAAATCCTTTCTATCATTGTATATCTTAGGGTTCATATCCCACCAATAGAGTACCCGAATCCCTATTAATACTTGACTTTGGCCATAAAAAACGATAAAATTACATTTTATTGGAAATCATAGATTCAATTAAAAGTTATGATATGAACCCTAAGATATACAATTAATCTGGGCATCTCAGCTGAAAAGTGGTACCTTAAGTCAACTCGGCCACCTTGATAACTTTTGATTTTAAGATTTGTTGTAATTGATTGTAATTTCTTATAAATCAAATTTGATGATAATTAAATCTGATTATTTGATTATAATTATATTTTGTGGACGTATGTCATTGACTGAAGTTCAATATCAAAACAATAATTTCCATAAGAGTGATTTTAAGGCAATTTTTATGTGATTATGTAAATATTAGGGCATATATTCGACTCTTGCAACATGAATTTTTATGTTTAATTAGTGTAAACCACTTTGAGTTTCACTAATGTTTTAATGGGGTTAAAACATGCCATGGCTCAATCGAGTTAAAAGGAGTGTTTACAGTTCCCACCATTTACACTCATCTTGTCATTGTTTTCTAACATACAGGTGTTACTATGATCATAATAGTTGCTCCCTCCTTTTTCTTCTTTTTTATTATTATAGGAAAAAAAATCATAGTAATTGTATTGAAAAATATATAGATTTATAGAGTTATACATTATCATAGATCCGTCTTTGGCATTATTGCAAGGGATTTTGAGGGGCAGGTGATTGCAGAAAAGATGCAAATAGTTTGTATAATACCAGACCTAGTGGTGGCCGAAGCCCAAGTGGCATTGAGTGTAGTAGAATTTATTCGAGATTTGGGACTTTAATATGTTATTATGGAATGATATTCTTTACATTTTTTTTGACATATCCACACAAAGGTAAGGAGAGAAAGAATTCGAGCTCATAACCTTCGCTTTATAAGATGTGATTTATAACCGATTCTTTACATGTTAAGGCATTCAATGTCAATTTTCAAAGTTGGAGTAAATATGGGCAAGTGTTTGAAGACATCAATAAGCCACTAGATTTGGCACACTCGAAGAGAAGCCAATTGGGCGGCTGATGGTTCCGCCAAAGTAGCTGTCAAACAGGTCATGAATAAGGTATGAATTGAAATTTTTGGAGAATACCACGGATGTTGTAATTTTAGAGCATCATGCTCTTTTGTACTTGTAGTGTAATGCTCTTGTCTGTTTAGAGTTTTCACGCCCTAAATTACCCTTTTGATGATGATAAATGAAGTTCAAAATGTTAAAAAAATAATGCAAGTTTGAAAACTTAAAAACCTTATCAGCATATCAAGACATGTGGCTAGTCAGATAGCTTTAGATTTGAATATGATTTCAATGTCAGGAGATCTGCCTGATTTATTGGTTAACAACCCCGGCCGCCCCAAGCGGATAGGAGGCCAATCAATCTGTTTGATATCTTTCTTTAGATTTGTTTTTTATGTTTGGTTTTTTCTGACGGTTGTTTAATAATGTTTTGACTTTGTTAGTAAAATAGAAAAAGAAAAGTAGAATAAATTGAGATTATGTTAGATTTTGATTAAATGATAATTTTAAGAATTAAGTCAAAAAATGTAAGCACAAAAGTATATGTATAATTTCTTTTTATACAAATATCAACGACCTTACTAATTATTGAAAAGAACTTTAACCTGTATGTCCCAATTAATTGCTTTCTCTCAAACAAAGTGGCAGTGTACTTCAACATGCTTTCTTCGGATATGATAAAGAGTAGTGATTTTTGTAATACCAGCGTGAATAAACAGTAACTCACGCCGGTGTTTAAAAAATATAAAATATTATTTTAAAAAATGAACAATAATTTTTTTAAAAAAAATAATATTTTTAACATCGACGTTAATTACTGTTCACTCACACTGGTATTACCAAAATCACTATTCTATGACAAATAGGGTTGAAAGCCAAGGCTAAGTCACCAATATAATCACACCACATATTGAGGGGGAATTATTATACAATAGACTTTTACCTTGGGACTTTGTCTTTACTAGCTATGTCTTGACATGATATTAGCATAAACATAATTGTTCAATATTTTCATCTTAGGTACAAGTCAAAATCTATCCAGACCCATCAGATTAGCCAATCTAAAGACCTCAAGAAGAACACTTCTATCCACTATACTGGCCCATCCTTTTTTGCGTCAATGTCCTCAGGAAAGTGATTCCATATTTGTCTTGATGTGTTCAATTCATATACAATGGAGAGAACCTTTTTTTTTTTTTTTTTTTGAGAGAGAGTGGCATTCAACCAAATTGATAAATACCCATCCTATTTTGTTTCTCTTGATAACAAATTATGGACTGAAAATAGTGGTCTACTTTCCATGATCACCAGGAGGACCTCAGAGAGAGGGGTATGATTTAATATTTGAAATGTAGCTTGATTTGGCATTGAGTACATATATATTGGCAACCAAATTGGTTACTCTACTTGAACGTAACCGTAATAACACTTGAACTCTAAGAACCAATGACAGGAGAGGCTAGACAGTGAAAATTGTAGGCGTTCTCTTAAGCTCGGTTAAGCCATTGTTTAACTCAACCTCATCATGATATCAGTAAGGTCCAAGGCAGCTTACACTGATTACTAATCAAGCATGAGGATTCTAATTGCAAGAATTGAACTCTTGCCCTAATGTTTACCTAACCACGTGAAGATTGTATTGAAGCCACTACACCACCATCCTAAATGATGATAGGTTTTGAATCTACAATCAAATTACTATAAGTGAGGTGAGAGACTGTCATCTAAACTATAAATAATTGCGAAACTATATATATGTTTTCTTGTACTTGTAGGAAGCAAAAGCTATTCGCATGGGATTCAAGATGTGGTTTCACTTTGTATAATGAGCAAAGAAGATACAATCTGATCCAAAAGCTAGTCGCATGGGATTCAAGATGTGGGTTGATATATGATAAGAAATGTTGCTAGCATGCGCCACCAAAAAATGAAAACTTAAAAGGCAGTTTTGGGCCTTTGGCAGTAGCATTGACCCGGTGCCCAAGAGATTTGAAAAGAGAAACAGTTCATGGGCTTTTAACACTTTTCCAATAGTTCAAGCAAACAACCTTCAACCCTTTGCCCTTCTATTCCCTTTACCCCTAAAGCAAAGTTTCAAATCCCTTAAACAATAACACACCCTTGTTTGTTGCTTTGTTGTGGATTTTAAATTTTTTTTTTTTAAAAAAAAAGAAAGAAGAAGAAGAGAAAAAAAAAAAAAAAAAGAGAGGCCAAGTTGTCCATTTTTTGACCCATTTGTTGGCCTAGTTATTTGGTCTTTTATTGGTCATTTGATGACGTAGACCTATTTTTTGCCATTTGTTGGCTCAATTTATTTGGCATTTGTGCTATTATTTAAAAGGTAGACCCATTTTAGCCCATAGTTGACTCTCATATCTAGCTCATAGTTGGCCAATTTTTGTTTTGCCTTTTGTAGTATTATTTAAAACCCAAACTCATTTCAACCTACAATTGATTTTCATTTAAGCCCTTTGTTGGCCTCCACCGATCAAAAGGTGGTTGCCACTTAGCTATAATATACTCACGAATTTAGACCATGACCAACCTGTTTGGAGCATTTTTAGATATTGCTCCAAACAAATTTGTCATATTCTCCAATTTTAGCCAAAAAGGGAGCTGGCTTTGAATCTTGACAAGAGCTTCGGATCTAGCAAGGGGCCAGCTCCAAAATCTGTCGGTAATGACACTAGAAAGCTTAGCGCTATGTCATATATCAAGCCATGTTTTCTCCATTTCCAACCTTAAATCATAAGATATGCTTGAATAGACTGAGTCAATTTCTGTAGGAATTTGGCTACAAATTAAGCCTTTTGCATCTTCCATTGAGAGGATGACACATCAGCATGAAACAATAAAAGTGAGTGTTATGAAAACACCAAATCAAAAGAGAAAGATAAAAATTTGATGTTTTCACAACGTACACTTACTTTATGTTATTTCATGTTGATGTGTCATCCCTTAAATGGAGGTCGCAAAAAACTTGATTAATTTGTGGCAAATCCCTATAAAAGTTAATTCTCATAACAATATCCCTTAACAACCGTAGCCCTAGCAATTAAACCTTTTGTTCCAAGAGCTTAATTATATATTTATGGAGAATGAAAATAGAAGAACAATATACCAAAGGAATTAGCTGTAATCTGGCAGCAAAGGTGAGTTTTATTGCCATCCAGGAATTTATGAGCCCAAAAACTCTCTCGAGCAGAACCACACAATCTGAGGTAGTCAACCTTTTGGACATTAAAAGGAACCCTCTAGGCTAGGCTACTCCCATTTGCAGACAATCAAGTAGTTGATCCTTGCCAGCAGCATTACTGCAAAATTATTGGCTTGCCAATTATTTTATATTTACCCGTTTATATGTTAGGATTGTGACACATCATTCAATAATTTTTTTTTAAGAAAAGGAAAAAAAAACATTTTATCTTTCAAAATTTGAGCCGATTTTCAATTTGACTCTTAATGTTTCAATTTTTGCAATATATTTTCCAAAGTTTAAAATTTTTGTAATTCAACCTATTCGCCAATTAAAGCCGCTTTGATTGACAAAAAAGTGATCATGTGACTCATGCGTGATCACTTAAACCCATTCTTTCTCCAAAATGTCCCCACCCACAACTGCTTATGTGACCATTTTTTCGTCAGTCAAAGCCATTTGATTGACGAATAGGTCGATTTTACAAAACTTTGAGATGTACATTGTAAAAATTGAAACTTTAAAGGTTGAATTGAAAATCGGCTCAAACTTGAGTGAGGTAAAATGTACTTTTCCAAAAAAGAAAAAAAAAAAGAAAAAAAAAAAAAGAAAATAGTGACATGTTATGTCCTGCTTGGCTACCAATGTGTCATTGGTACAATTTGTCTTTGTCATATGAAAAACTAAAAAATTTTAGTACAAATGTCAAAAGAAGTTGTTTTGTATTTTAGGAAAATTTAAGATGTGGGGTCGATCATGTGCATAAAAATGTTTTCTTTAATTAACTCCATTTTCTTTTTGTAGTTAACTACCATATCAAAAAAGACACAAATTTTCTCTAAATTAGTTTTTAAAAAAATTTCTTTCAACTCACTCTAATAGTGCTAAGAGTTTTTTTAACATGTCTAAATTTTCACAAAAATTAATGTTTGGGTTCCTAAATTAGTATAAAGGTAATAAATAATTGTTAGAATATTCAATTAAGAAAAGAAAAAAAAAACATTTTACCTCTTGAACTATCTAACTATTTTTACTTTTAATCTTAATGTTTAAAAATGATATTTTACTCATTCAAAGTATCTTACATTAACATTTAACCTCATGAAGTACACTTTTACCCCTAAAGTATTTTGAGTTGACATTTTACTTTTTAAAGTAATTAAGTTTTGAGAGGTAAATTGTTAACTCAAAGGAGTAAAGTGTCAATTCAAAATATTTCAAGGTAAAGTGTACTTTTATGGGTTAAAATCAATGTCAGATATTTGGGGGTAATGTATCACTTTTTAAACATTGAGGTTAAAAGTATAAATAGATGAATAATTCAAGAAAATGAAGTATATTTTTCATTTAAAAAAAATATATGTATTTCATATATTACATGACACTTAAATATCTGTCTATAAAAAAAGACACTTGTCCACCTAAACAGCCGAGGAGGAAGGTGTGCGAAATTTCACAATTAGATGCCTATAAAATTATAAATGCTTCGACGGTGACCTTTAAATGACGCACCTAACCTCAAGAGTAGTTGTACATCATTTAACGTTTGGAATTTGGATGCCTGGAAATCTTCCACGATGACCCCGCCATGGCCACCGAGCATCACTATCTCCAACAAGAATAGGATTTTTTTTTTTTTTTTTTTTTTTAAAGTATAGACTTTTAAATTGTAGAATTTAGGCAATTTCTTCGCATCTAAACTCTTAAAAAATTGCTATAAAAAATGATATATATATATATAAAATAGTTGATGTTCTTCTAGTGTTCTCATAATATTATTCTAACCATGATCTGACTTTTAAAATCACTGATAAATTAAAAGTTAATAATGATAATTTTAAATTCAATCATAATTTTAAATTCAATATATATATATATATATATTAAAAAGTGATATATTACAATTAAAAATTAAGTATATTTTCATCATATTCTTGTTTTTCATGTTGTAAAAATAGCTTTGAGAAAAAAATTAGCTTGTAATTCTTGTATTCTATTTATAAAAGTAAAGAAAAAACATTTTGGAAAGAAAATTCTTTTTGATTGTATCCGTTGTTAAATTACTACTTATTTTAAAAACTTAAGTTTATATGAAAATATAAATTTAATTACTTAATCATTATTTTAACATTCACACTCACATGTGGGCTCAAACTCTCTTTCAATAGGTAAGCCTTAACACGTGGAATATTTAATTTAAATGGAGTGAATTAACTGAGTTAAATTTTGAGTCTAAGACCTTTGATACCATGTTAAATCATTATTTTATAACATGTCACAAATTTAGAGCATATTTGGAATTGCATTTAAGAAATAAAGTTTTTAAGTAAAATAAAAACACTTTTTGACAAAAGATTTATTTTTTAGCTTTACCTAAAATGCATTTTGGTCTCTTTTTAATTTTTATTTTATCAAATAGGTTTTTTTTTTTTTGATATGTTCACACACGTAATGAGAGAGATTTGAACTAGTGATCTTTAATTAATGAAGTTTGATTGACTTATCTCTTAAATAATTTCTTGAAGACAAATTTTTAAATTTTTAATGTTAAAGAAACTTTCAAGCCTCGAATACATATCCTAAGGCATTTATAATATGTGATATTTTTGAGCGTGATACTAAACCCCTCCACGGGAGACTTTGTAGCTGGACATGCATCATCTCACATCATTTAATGCCTACAAATACTTCTCAATTCATAGCCTTGAAATGTTCAGCAACAATCATTTTCCTATATGTCTTCCACTCCCGAGCTCTTGGTTTCAATCCAAGATACCATGGCGGCCGTGAGCAAAAGCTCTGAGGAGAAGCATGTCGCCCTCTTGGCATTCCCATTCGGCAGCCACCCCGTTGTTGGTCTAAACCTGCTGCGTAAGTTAGCAACCGCCGCCCCAAACATTCACTTCTCGTTCTTAAACACAGCGAAGTCCACCCACTCACTCCTCTCAAAATCAACTGCCAACAACGACGTTCCACATAACATAAAGTTCTACCAAGTGCCGGACGGAGTGCCGGAGAATCACGTGCTTAACGCAAAAAACCCTGTAGAGGCTGTTAACCTTTTCCTCAAGGCCACGCCCGACAACCTCAAAAATGGTTTAGAAATGGCAGCGGCGGAGACCGGCAAGAGAATCACCTGCTTGCTCTCCGACGCTTTCTTGAGTGCTTCTGCAGCGGTGATTGCCGAGGATATGAGTGTTCCGTGGGTCCCCACTTGGTACTCTTTCTCATGTTGTCTCTCCGCTCACGTTTATACCGACCTCATTCGCCAGCGTTGTGTTAGCAATGGTTGTAGAACGCTGGATTTTATTCCGGGTTTTCCGCCATGCGCGTTGCCGACTTGCCGGAGGAGGTGCTGGTTCCGGCGGGTGAAGAAGAGTCGCCTTTCTCACGCACGCTGAGTCAAATTGGATCGGTGCTTCCACGAGCTACTGCCGTCGTGGTGGGTTTTTTTGAAGAACTGAACCCTCCCCCTCTCAATCATGACCTTAAATCAAAGTTTCAGAATGTTTTTCACGTGGGGTTTCTCTCTATTTCACTGCCAGTGCCGCCTTCGCATCCGTCGAGCTCGGATCTAACCGGCTGCCTATCGTGGTTGGACGGTAACGTTAATTCATTATTCATTTCAACGGTTTAAACTTTAAAACGATTAATTGAATCTAATAATTTAATTTATATTCTAACAGGTAGAAAATCTGGGTCGGTCGCATACGTTGGATTTGGAACCTTGGCTTCGCTGCCGCATGAGGAGCTAGTAGCGGTGGCGGAGGCGCTGCAAACGAGTGGAATTCCGTTTCTTTGGTCTCTTAACGACGAGTCAAAGGAACTAATGCCAAAAGGGTTTCTTGAGAAGACGAAGATGCATGGAAAAGTAGTGCCATGGACGCCGCAAACACAAGTATTGGCGCATGCTTCTGTAGGTGTGTTTGTGACGCACTGTGGATCAAACTCCATTTGCGAGAGCATTGCAAACGGGATTCCACTCATCTGCCGGCCCTTCTTCGGCGATCATTACATGGTCGGACGGATGATAGAGGAGTGGGGGATTGGCGTGAGAGTTGAGGGAGGTGTGATCACAAAGAATCGGTTGCTCAAGAGCTTGGAACTCGTTTTGGGACATGAAAAAGGTAAGGTGATGAGGGAGAAGTCCCATGCCCTCAAAGAGGTGGTTTTAAAAGGTGTTGGCGGTGCTACGCAAGACTTCAATAGTTTGGTAGATTTAATATCTGCATCTTAAAGTTTAAGTGGTCCAGGGTGCATGGCATCCATTGTTGTTCTCATGCTTTCTACATAGATGCTGAATAAAATATGATATATCACTTCTGCTTGCCGATATTGATGTAATTGATAGTTTTGGGAAGTCATTTGACAATTGGGTTGTAGTTTGAAGGGAGTTTGATGTGTCAACATACAATATTATTAGCTTACTAAAAGACTCCAAGATATAGTCTCATCCGCAAAAAAGCATCTAAAGTAAAAAAAGGCCACGTATAACAGACAGACAGTTAACGGACATCTAAGAAAAAATGGAACAGGGGAAACCCAGCAGTCTAACTAAAACAGGAGAAATATTGAAAAATGCATCACATAAAACTCGTCAATGATTAAGTTGTTGGGCTTATAACGAGGTTTGAGCCGAAGCACGAAAAAGATAAGTCAACGGGAAAGAATGACAAAGGTAGCAATCTTGGTCTAAATCGTGATCAGCAAAGATGAAGAATCTCGATCATATGCAAAAGACTCCAAGTGATGGGTATCCCTTGCATCCATTACCTCCCACCCACTCTTTCCATGAGAAAGAGAAGAGGGAAGGACAAATTTAAAAGTAAAGGGGCATGCATATAAGGAAGAAGACCTTCAATTGATTTATTGGAGAGTTTACATATAGTTTTGAAAAAAAGAAAAAAAATTACAAGCCTTTTGTCGATTATGTCTTCTGAGAAGTTGGCATTGCCAGGTTGATTCCACCGCCACCTGGTAAATCCTTCCATTGCTGAGTGACTGTTTTGATCTGGGTGTAAAAATTAACTCCAGCCTTGCCTGTAAAATCAAAACAAAATCTATAATTCACCAAACTCGAGTAATCACTACAGCGAAAGGAAAATTTAAGTCTACTAGACGACTTTACCGTAGAAATTGAGATCGCCTGCAAAAGATGCCTTAGACCCAGTAAATGAGAAGAAAGGCAAAGGAACTGGGATAGGAACATTGATGCCAACCTGAGACAAACCCAGAAAAAAGTTACAGTTTGACATACATATTCCACTCAATTGCTCAAAGCAAGGATGAGCTTGCAGAGGCCAAAACTGACATGGCTAAGTATTTGCATCAAACCATGCAAATGATTTGTTTATGAAGCCAAAGTGTCAAGATCCAGGATATGCCCAAAAGATTTTCTCACCTGACCGGCTTCGATTTCAGTCTGAAATTTCCTTGCAGCTGCACCAGATGTAGTAAATATAGAAGCTCCATTGCCATATCTGCTCCAGAAGTATAAGTCACATCCAAATTGCAACTAATACTTCTCTAAGAGAGAAGAAAAAATGTAGTGTAATTTATACAAGGGAAGCAAATTTAAGAAAGTACTTGTTTCTGTTAACAATGTTTATGGCCTCGTCAAAGCTATCAGCCTGATGTTAAGAGAGGGAGAAAAAATGTAAGCTGACATATCTATATAATTAGCAATGGAATATCTGCTAAGCTAAGAACAATGGAGTAATGAAAACACCTCCATGCAAAGAAGAACCGGACCAAAAATTTCCTCCTGCAAAGGCAAGATCAAATAGCATCATTATTGCTCCAAAGCCACAGGTTCAACTCTTTTTGTGTTCCTTACGTGGTTCATTTTGACAACATTACGGGGAAGAATTGGAGAAAGGAAAACAAAAAGATACCTTGTAGCACTCCATGTTGGCTGTGACATCTGATAAGATGGTGGGACCAATAAAATTTCCATTCTCATATCCAGGGACCTATTTTAAAATTATGAATAAATTTCTTAGTAGACCAGTTTCTGAAAAACTGAAATAAAGCAAATGGTGAACCCACAACCCTGTCAAGCGCAGATTTTATCATTCTTGAGGAAGAGACGCATAGCATTTTTTATTTATTTATTTTTTTCTTTCCAATCCTTTTCCTACTTCGTATTACGAAAAAAACTACAATGCTTTAGCTTTAAGAAATTAATTTAAGAAAATGCAAGCTGTAGTAAATTTTAGCCATACAAATCTAATGCTCAAACCTCCTCAGACGCATGTGTGGTGAAATTCATGCCTAAATTCTCAGAGGTCCCAAAAGCTTCCATTCATGCCAAAGTGGGTGCTTGGATGCCCAGAGGAAGTTCAATTTGATATTAAGGTAAACCAGCCGGAACTATATGTGGAATTAATATGATGCTTTAAAGAGTATATACATACCAACTATTTTTACTGTTTTTAAGTGTTTTCTATGCATAGCGTTGCCTTCAATCACCTACCAAATCGAATGATATGTATCATATTGTTTCTCAAACTCATAGTCACTATAATTCCTGCTCAGTTCCTGCTTCTTACAATTCAGGCATGATGCTGCTTTTTGCATAGCACAGTATATAAGTAATTCATACACTATAAGTACGATCATAGCTACAGAGAAAGTAGAGCATTAGAGTACCAAACAGTACCACTATATTCCTCCCGTCAAGTGGTAGTCTGGCACCACTTTCAACACCACTTTGAATTAATCTGTGAATTCGCTCCTTTGCCTGTAAATGGTAAAATTCAAAGGTAATCTACAGTTTAAAGTCAACGAAGACTCATACAAATCAAAACAAAAAGGCCCAATAAGCTGCTACTCAGAAAAAGGGCAGTTTCCATAAATGATGCAAAACAAATAATGAAAAGTGAGAACGCAACTCACTTCTCACCAAAATTAGTTATCTGGAGTAGATAACCAAAAAAAGGAAATGTGGTCTTACCTGTTTGCTAATTACGGGACCAAGGTCTGCATCAGGTTCTGTTCCAGCATTTACTTTAAGAGCTTTGGCACGCTCCATTAGTTTATTCTCCCTGAAAAAAGTTTGAATGGATTACTTTGCTGTTTTACACAAAAAACTTCTCATGTAAACCATAATATAAAACCTTAAACCACCCACTTTACATGAGTTCAAAATTTGTGGAATACCTCTGTGAGATGTTTCTCTATGGGTATGATTTCTTTCTGACATGTCCACTATATGTCACATGCTGACAGACATGTTTGTCAAAGTAGAGGTACACCATCATAGTTCATCGAGAGTTCCTTAGGTTAATTCTACATTCTTCACTCTACTAAGCAGATATTACAAAATAAGATGGGTACTATGCATAGCATACTAGCGAATTCAGTTATCCTCATCTATAAGAGAAGATGGGGAAAATAACCAGAAAACTGGACTGGAAGTTTCGCAACTCAGTTTCTTGTCTCCCTTGGACTTAAGACGTTCAATCTTACATAGAGAACATCAATGTCAACTACACCAGAAAATTAAATACAATACTTATTATCCTCTATGTGGATCTTTCTGTGATGGCCCTCCGAGTCTAGCAGATATTATGAATATGTTTTCCAGGAAGATAATTCCAGAGAAAATTATAAATTTACAAAAGTAGAGCCATTCAACTAAGGAGATGACAATGAATTAAGCTTTTCAATTGCTTCTATGTACAACATGCACTAACGAGATGTCAAAACAACTTGACTAGACAACCTCTATAACCATTACCTTCAGTATAATAAACATGACATTGAACCTCCAGCATCAACGGTAGGAGTATAAAAGCTAGACAAGTACAGAAGAAACGTGAAGAAATAAAGTGGGCAGGGAAACAAAGCATATTACCATGACTTTAAGCCTCCAACAAAAACAACTGTGCTAAGAGCCATGCACCTTTGTCCAGCAGCACCAAAACCAGCAGCAACTATAGCATTTAACGTAGCATCCACATTTGCATCAGGCATGACAATTGCATGATTTTTGGCCCCCATATTGGACTAAAAATAAGATTGAACCAAATAGACAATTCATTTCACTCTAATCGTTGCATGGGTATAAAAGCAACTAGAGAAATTGAACACTACTTTTTTACCAAAGTAGAAGTGAATTTACCTGAATGCGCTTCCCTTTAGCTGCTGCTCTTGCATATATGTGCATTCCAGCCTTTGATATATAAATATATATTTTTTTTATTATTTTTTTAAAAAAAAAAAAAGAAAAAGAAAAAAGAACATCATGTAAGAATGACTGAGAGTCTAAGATACATCTATGAAGATCAAAGCCATACTGACCATCTATGATGCATAAACTCAATTATAAACTGGATGCATATGCACAACATTTGCAAAACAAAATATATATTCATCATAAAAATGCAAACAACCATACAGATCTCAAAATGAATTTAAACAACTGTGTATACATACAATCATGATGCACAGAAGGAGGTAGTAACAGTAACTAATTCACCAAATTTTGGGATAAACCAGCTTATCTAGAGGTGGAACAAATCAAGGCTAGGAAACAACAATGTGAGAGTTTTATATTGTTGTTATTATTTTTTTCAATGGAACCCACACACCTGGTGGTTCTTGAACGTACAACTACACTCCCAACCCCGTTCTTACAGCTAGAGCTAATTTGCACAATGATGTGAGAAAGGCAAAAGGTACATTTTAGCTGAAAAAACTCCCACGATATACCTAGAATAAACAACTCATATGGGCAAAACCTGCGTTTTTCCTACAGATTCTAAATAATCTTTCCAATTTAAAACAAAAGCATTTACGGGTCTAAAATGAAAACAAGATTCAGTTTCAAAGTCATGCATCCTTTATGATGTAGTGGAAGGTGATAGAAAAAACATGAAGAACACTTCTCTCTTTAATCCTTGACAACACAAGGAAGAAAAAAACTAAAAGAAAATTCTTCCTTTATTAAGCAACACAATAAAAACTTAATGACCTCAATGATTGAAATAAGTTCAATACAAATCTTCATATAGGCTACAAATCCTAGTCCTAAGGTTGCTAGAAGTTGGTAAGCAAAAGGAAATAAAACAAATCCTAGAGTGTCTAGGAAAATCCAGAAATATAGAAGTCCTAAAGTTACTAGAAAAACACATAAAAGAAGAAATTCTAAAAGAAAAGAAAAGAAAGAAAATTCTTTCCATCACTTAATTTGGGGGGTTAACTTGTCCTACATTAGTTCCCTCTACTTGAAAGCTTAAGTCAATATTAAGCTGTTTGGAGAGAGAATTGTGCATTCCTTGCAAATGACCTTCCTTCCCCCCATCTTTGGAGTTTTTTCCCACATTGTGGTCAGAGGGAGAAAAGGAATAACTAAATTGATTCTCTAGACTCCATGACATTAGGTGAGTATTCCCTCATGCCGGTTACTCTCAAGATGTTAGTGATGTGTGGCTCAGCTAGGATCTCCTGCATATGCGCTTTCTCTATTCCTAGTGTGTTTGTGCCACAGGGTTGGATCAGTCCTGGCTTAACCTGTGATGGACTATGCTAGGATTAGTATGGGTCAGGAGGCCCACTTGTTAGGGGGGATTATTCTTGGGTATACTAAATGAAATAAAGTTGAGCATAAGCATTTTTTTAAGCTACAAATCCTAATCCTTACTAGAAGTTCTAAACAAAAAGAAAATAAACAAATCCTAGTATTAAGGTTACTAGAAAATCACAAAAAAAAAAAATCCTAACATGACTAGGAAAACCTGAAAAATAATACAAAGCAAAAGAAAGGAAAAAGAAAAAGAACACCCTTTTTGTAACTTTAATTTGGGGGGCAACTTTCCTACATCACTATACAACACAAACACCTTAAGAGATTAAGGGTTCGTTTGGGTTTGCGATTTCATAATGGATGATTTGAAAACGCGATTTTTAAAAATGCATTTAAACATTTGGCAAAATCGTAGTTTGACCTTTAAAATCATGCATATATAAAAATGCACCAAAGATACATTATTTGGATTTAATTTAAAATCAAACTTTTGGTCCGCGGATTTGTAGTGCCAAATGCACTCTAAGTTTAGTTAAGGGGCACTACCATAGTTGTGGGCCTTCAAATAAAGGAAAATTTTCAGCATATACTCACAAAAGGAAGCTTCCATCACCTGACAAGCAACCAAATAACATATAGTAATTGTATCTACTTATATGAACTACCTTGTAAACCCTAAAATGTTGAAAAGGGTTATAAATATGTAGAATTATAAAGGGTGCACACTACGACCCAAAATAAACACATAGGAACCAGGTTCATGAAATGAATGCTATGAGATAACTTACAGTATTAGAACCAACAAATGATACAGCTCTGATATCGTCATCATCACATATAGCATTAACAATATCCTGCCACAAAATTGAAGAGATACCACAAGTAGTGATTTCAAAGCACCAAAAAATCACAAGTTTATGCCATCGAGACAACCATTTAACAAGATTAGAAAACAAAACAAAGGTTCATGCTGCATACGTTGGTGCCGTGAACGATATTTAAGACACCATTAGGCAGACCAGCCTCCATTGCCAACTCTGCAAGCATTATAGAAGCTCCTGAAAAAAGAATTCACAATATATTGAATCACTTTCAAGTAGAAGAATGAACAATAATTGCCTTTCCACATGTAAAAACAAAATAAAATAGAATATTTATATGGAAAGGAAACCTCAACTAACATGCACACAAAGCAAAGTAGAACCTCATATATGCAATGTACAAATATAATGCATAAATTGAGACCAAAGGACAAAGGATGGAAAGATCAATTATTTAATGAGACTGACGCTTTTCTAGCAGCAAGGAGATTAATATTCTAGAAGTTTTGGAAACCAAACGATACTTAAGAAAAAAAAGGGTTGAGAAATTATAGATAATGTTCACCAAAAGAAGATAAATCATAAGTTATTAATTGTTTTCTTGCTAACAGTACGCATACTGCATTTTAGCCACAAAAGAAGATTATATAGGAATAGCAATTCTAGATCTACAAAGCCAAACAGATATATGGCTTGACGACACCAATATCCAGCATGTAAAACACTATTTCGACAATGAAAAATTGGTCAGACCTCTGGGATATCCCAAAATCCTCAATCCCAGATGCTTAACACAAATATGCAGGCAAAGTCATATGCCATAAGCACCACATCAGAATAATGCTTGAGCATATCCAAATGCAAAGAAAAACTTCGAATCCTCTCTGAAGGATTATACAAATCATGGTGTCGTGAAGGAAATAATGCTCAAGGACTTGGTACACTACATAACTAAGAAGAAGAACAGAATCACCTGGATCTTTTTCAGATGGCTTTAATACAAAGGTATTCCCACATGTAACTGCAACTGGGAACATCTGCAAAATTATAATTAAAAAAAAAAAATATTAGCATTTTTGTTCTTCTCTAGGAGAATGACAAGACAATACTTAAGTGCCATAAAATTAACTAATAAAGACTTGTCAACATAAAAGAAAAAATCTGACTAATTGATTTTATGCTTGTGTGAAAACAACTCATTCATCCAAGAGAGGGAGGAGAGAGAAAATAATGCATCAGATATCACTCAAACAAATTGCTTTCTCCATCTTAACCATGACTTTGACGATTGAATTTCCCAACCATATGATGGTAGCTGTGGTGACATGCCAATGTTTCCAAATAAGCAATGCAGTCTACACCCTAAGGAAAAACTAGGATCGAGAATGGGAAACAGAATCAACTGGTCTGGCGAGCAAATAACAGAGAGTAAAAGATATATCAGGCTTACCCATAAGGGAATCATTGCTGGAAAGTTGAAGGGACAAATCCCAGCACAGACACCAAGTGGCTCTCGAATGCTGTATGTATCAATTCCATGAGATACATTGGAAACATATTCCCCCATTTGCAGAGATGCCATTCCACAAGCATGTTCAACCACCTCTACAGGAGGAAAACAAAAACAGTCCATCATCCTTAAATGACCACAACCACTTAAAGGACTGAAAAATATTCTTAAGGAACAACGAACAAAGAAAACAACACTAACCTAGCCCACGGAACACATCTCCATGAGCATCCTTTAATGTCTTTCCCTGTTCAGTTGTAATGTTTAATGCGAGCTTATCCTGACACAATGACAAGTGATTTGTATTACTCATTTTACTTGTTTTTTAATACCGAAAAAATAGAACTAAAATTACTAAGCAACATATTGATAATTCGTACTGACTTACAATGTCTCTCCGAATAAGCGCTTGAAGCTTCAACATGATACGTTGACGGGTAGTAATAGGGGTGTTACGCCATGATGGAAAAGCCTGCTTTGCTGCAGATACTGCAGCTTTGAACTCTTCATTTGTAGTCAGTGGAAGTTGTGAAACAACTTCTTGTGTTGCCTATTCCAAATTATAAATGAATTAGACCCGAAACAAACAAAAAGTTACACTTATAATTTAATGAATAATCATAAAAGCAGGGAGTGAGGGGCATCTATGCTCACAGGGTTTATAACATTGATTAAAGCCGATGATTGTGAATCAACAAAAGCACCTCCAATGAGATTTGGAACCCTCTGATAAAATAAAACCAGTTAAATGAAAGGAGAAAATGGCATATATCAAATTCAAGAAGCATCATAGGCTGTTTTTTGTTGCACAAAAACACTAAAATAAACAGACTTTAAAGGATAAAAAGGAAAACACAAAACAGACATTCTAATACCTTGGCTTCACTCTGATAATAATAAAAATAAATAAAAATAAAAAAGGTTCTAAATTCATTGGTCCAAACAGAAGCATCTGTATTAAATCTTTAATCAAAATTTGTGCAACAATTCGCATAAGCTCCTTTCAGTTCCATTTCCACAAACATACAGTTCCTAAACAAAATACACTTTCATTAAGCCTCTATTTGATTGCTAAACTTATCTTTTCACTTGTTCTTGTTTGCACCGATAGACCAGTATACAAGCAAAAAAAAAAAAAAACACAATCTTGCAACGCCAAAATCGACTTACAGCGCGCATCCGAAGGAAGCTTGCCTCTCAGGTTAAGAATTTCCAGTTCATTTCATTTTTTTTTCTTACATATTCTGAGCACCTAAACATTGTATGCGCTATATGCATACAAAACTAAGAAAACCCATAAAGACATAAGCATCAAATTATGTATGCATGAATGTGTGTGTATTTAATTTCTGGGGAAACGATCTTCCAGCGAAACAAACAGGGCCTTCAGACTACCGGAGGGTGAGGCTGCTTGGAAGAGTGCTCGGTGGCCGTAGATAAACCAGAGTTCCTCAAAGCGAAGATCTGAGGCCTCAAGGCCTTCACGTTCAAACTCCTCACTGCAACACAAACCCACATAAATAATCAAAACCGACTTCTCAACAAAAGAAATGGTAATCAAATTCGAATCATCTGATTAAATTAACCTCGTTGAATCGAAAGCTGCAACATTTTTGGTTTCGCTGCTTCCGTTGATGATGATGATGATCTTTTAGCACCGTGACTCAGCACTGACCAGTGTTCTTCCGGTGGGTGGTGCTCTCGTTGGCTATATGTTAATTTAAGGCGCAATTGTCCAATTTGCAATCCCGTGTCAAATTAAAATTTCCAATCCTATATCTGTCATCCCAAAATCCTATCTCTGATTCTATGTAGTTATTAAATTATTAATTGCCTCAATATTTTTAAAATTATCAATGTTTTTAATGATAAAAGTACCCTTAATAAACAAAAACAAAACAAAACAAAAACACTATCAATGGTGAGAGGAAATGCATCTCAAGTACATGAATTAATAGGTATTAGAGGATTAATGTCAGATTCGCAAGGACAAATGATTGATTTATCTATTCAAAGCAATTTACATGAAGGACCACTGTCTTTAACGAAATATATTATTTCTTGTTATGGAGCCTGCAATGGAGTTGTAGATACTCATAGTCAACTTTGTAACCCTACTTGGGTATTGAGCATTTACATGTAAGAATTGAATTTCTTGCATTCGTTTGATTTGTGCTCGAGCCAAAAAGGAATGTGAAATTATCGTTTTATTCACCTTGCCTAATTTTCACTTCACAGAAGAAAGAATTCTCTTTGTCTTTTTGTTTGATAGAGGTTTCCTAATTAGTAATCGTGAATATTGGTAAAAAAAGATTATTCACATAAGAAATTTCCATCACATATTTAATAGTTGGTCTATTCTTAGCCTAGGTAAAGTCCATCTTGTGATAGAAATGAACAAGAACAAATAAGTTTTGGCAACCACCCCCAACACCCACCCAGGTGGTTTGGGGCGCCCAAGTCATTTTAACACCAATTTCTTTTTATTTTATTATTATTTTTTAAAAAGTTTAAGGTTTGTTTATTTCAAATTTATAGAGATATTTTTGTATTCTTGAAAATTTTTATGGTAATTTTTGTTGTTTTGCTTGCCTTGAGAAAAATGTTGACAATTTAATGGTAGTTTGATTGAGTTATTTGCAATTTTTCTTAAATATTCCATAAGTCTCCTATCAAGACCTATTTTTATCGGTTAAGAGTTCTGAGTATAAGTAAGTTATTATAAATTGTGACACATGTCACCCACAATAAAAATTGAAAATATAAACACTAAAAAGAAAAGGAAAACATAAATATGCTTAGAGGAGATGGTCTAACCCCCCCCTCCTCCATTGTTAATACTTAATACCCCACACTAATTAGGGCCTAAAATAGGATTGAGGAGGCCCTAATAGCGTCTAAGTGGCATGGTAAAGTTAGATTAGTTTTAAATCTCAAAAGATGGAGAAAGTGAGATTTTTAGACACTTATGGTGAATTTTTACGCAAACCGTCCAAATAATAGGTAACGGTATAATAAGAAAGAGGTTTGGGCAATCCTAGAACTATTTCAACGGTCCACCTTAGTAATACATCCGAACAATGCTAAATTATATAAAATATAAAACCATAAATATACATAACTAAAAATTTAAACAAAAAGACCAGAAAGCCAAGTGAAGCCATTGGAAATGCTTTGATCATTTAGAGGTAGTTCGGTTACTTCAAATTGCAAATAAATAAATAAAATATAAGTGGGGATAACTTTTCTCTTTGCGTCTTAACCATACATAGATTCACATTACAACCAATCATTTATTAACATGTAACAAAGCTGATAACATATCACAACATAATATTATAGTTTTAAAATGAAAGAAAAATGAAAAAAGAAAAGAAAAGAAAAATGCACTCCCTTTAGAGAGTGGCAACCTCTCTTCTTAGGAGGGGAAGAGGGTGCAGCTCAATAAGGGGCACCTAGTTGTCCCTCATTAGGGGCGATAAAGTGGGTTGGTGTGTTGGGTTTGGGTTGACTCGCTTGACATGCTAACCTGCTAAGGGTCAGACTCGTCAACTCGAACACAATCCATTAAATAAACGGGTGACACAACATAACCTGTCTAATCCGTTTAGTTAACGAGTTGTGTCAAGTTGACGCAACCCGATTTTGTTTGACTCAAATATTCTAGGGAAAAAATTCACTTTACCCCCTAAAGTTTCAGAAGTTTTTTAATTTGAACCCTAAAGTTTTAAAATTGGCAATGTATCCCCTAATGTTTCAAAAATTTTCAATTTAAACATTTCGATACTAATTTCTATGGGTGTTCAGGCGGGGCGGTTATAACCGCTCCATCAATCGCTAACCGTTTATAATCGTTTTTTAATAACCGTTAACCATTAACCGCTTTGTAAAGTTGTTATTAAAAATCACTAACCGCCTAGAGCGGTTGCGATTAGCGGTTTTAGGGGTATGAAAAAGCAGTTATAACCACTAACCGCCTTTATTTATATATAATTATAAAAAAATATATATTAATTAAATATAAAAAAAATCCAAAATGACGCCGTTTTGGTTGGGAATGAGATGAAACCTAAGGTTTGTAATATTTATTTTGCTTACATTTACTGGTTTTAGACTTTTAGTGGTTTGTAGTATGTTTTGGTTTGAGTCATTTAATGAATTTGGGTATTATGACTATGTATGTGACATAAGCCCAAAAATAGCATGTTTTTTGTTCAATAGGGCAAAATAAGCCCAAAAAATATGGAAAATGAAGGGCAAAAATATAAAAAAAAGCCCAAAAGTCCATTTTAAAAAAACCGATTATAACTGCTTGTTAGCGGTTTGAATAACCGCTAACTGTCGGTTATAAAATAACCACTAACCGCCTAGGCGAAAGCGGTTATTAAAAATTCGATAACCGCCTAAGGCGGAGGCGGTTGTGGTTATTGCAAATAACCACCGGTTATAACCGCTTGAACACTCTTAGTAGTAATTTCTGTCAAAATGAATAGAAATTTATGAAAATATGTCATTGCCCTCAAGGTTTTTTTTTTTTTTTATAATTTCCGTCCATTTAGATTGAAAATTTTAATGGAATGTTTAAATTGAAATTTTTTTTAAAACGTTAGGAGGGTAAATTGTCAATTTTAAAACTTTGGGGTTCAAATTGAAAAACCCTTGAAATTTCGAGAATAAAGTGAATTTTTCCCAATATTCTAATATAAAATGCCATGGCCAATTTTACCCATCAAGCATTGTAGTGGTGCATAAAACTTGTATCACTAAGAAAGTCATTGAAAAAACCCATTTGAGAAAATGGAAGAGAAAGAAGTTTACTGTTGTTTCAAGAGGATATGTCTCGAAATACAATTTATTGGAGAGCAATGGTCTATTTGAAAAAGAAAAAAAAGAAAAAAAAAAGAAACGAGTCAACCCGCTAGTCAAGAGGGTTGCCTATTTGAAACGTTTATTAAATATGCTAACTCATTTATCACCCAAATATGTTTATGTCAAACCTTACTACCGCAACCACAAGGCCAATTAGCAGTTAACCGCAACTGGTAGTTATACGATTATTGAATACCAATTATTAACTGATAATTGCTTTTCATAAAAACTCAGAACACCCTTTTTTTTTAGCCGTAAATTATTGTACTATTTCAGTTATACTTTAATATTTGCTCAAAATTTAATGATATTTTTACACTTTCAA
Source organism: Carpinus viminea (assembly GCA_013348765.1). NCBI lineage: Eukaryota > Viridiplantae > Streptophyta > Magnoliopsida > Fagales > Betulaceae > Carpinus > Carpinus viminea. The sequence continues at coordinate 6,488,395 of CP054669.1, read as the reverse complement.
TAAAAATACGTCAAATTTTTATTTCTTTAGGAAGAGTTTTATTTCATTTGCATGGTATATGTTTAGTAGTGAGAAATTAATTTGCTTAGTAATTGTCTATGATTATGCTTACTGACGTAAAATAAAAAGTTAATGAATTATGAATTATTATTATTATTTTTTGTATGGATGACTTTTGGTCCTTTGGATATCATTAAAATTGAAAGTATAAAAATACCAAAAAAATTTGAGAGATCATGGCCACATGAAACACAGCTACATATGTTAAATTACTAGTTATCCCAAAATGACCAATTATCCCAAAAGAATAAGAGGTAGTTTAACATAGTATCAACTATCAAAGCCAAAGATTTTGAATTTAAACCTTAACTTTGTTAATTCACCTTCCATTTAAACTAAATATTTCACGTGTTGACTCTCACCCATTAAAATTGAATTTTAGTCCACACGTAAGAGAAAATATTAAAATATTGATTAAATTTACTTATTCTTAAAATTGAGCAAATAATATATATAACCACTTTTCTCAATACCTATAATTGGTAACCGCCAACTGACCTAAGTAGTTATGGAATTATCTAAGTTGCAACTATTTGCGGTTAGGCGTTGTGAGTGGTTATTAACAGTTAATAACTGCCCTGCTTATACACCCCCTAAAAGTAAAATTATGATTTTACAATAGGTTGAATCATTACTTAATGTGGCGATTAATTGCAATGTAGATCCAACAGTTTCGTGTGGACATGTCAAAAGAAAAAAAAAGATCCAACAGTTTCTATCAATACAGGGGCCATTAAAACACTTGGCTTACTCAAAGATCCTTGAGATACTTTTGATACCCCACACAACACCTTACACATGCACAGCCCACGTTGAACGCCACATGCAACGACACAAACACGACTCCTCCGACGCAAACTTCCACACGCACTGCCCTGTCTTGCGTAGTGCGAAACAAAGCACTTCCACTACACCATATTTTTCCCATTTATGCACTCTAGAAGTTGGACACAGAACTAATAATAACAATTTAGAACAAAAACGGATCTTAAAGATTGGGACATCAAATTATATGCACATCTATGATACATCAACATGACAACATGCCCTGGAGTGAAGACAAAGATATAAACGTTCATACATAAAGCAAGCTAACCGGGAGTTTTGCTACTATAATCAAGAACTAAAAATATATATACAGTACTTTCTGTCCACATACCACTAAGAATTTGGCATTTCCAGGGATGCACCATTGCTGCCCGGTAAATCCTTCCATTGTTGAGTCACTGTCTTAACCTGGGTATAAAACTGAATTCCAGCCTTGCCTGCAATTCAATTACATGATAAATTTGCACTATCTAAGCTACTCTACATGATTGCATCTGAAAAGGGTGGAAATTAAACAGCAAGATTCGCAAAGAAGTAAATGTTACCGTCAAAATTGAGATCGCCAGCAAAGGATGGTTTGCAGCTAGTAAACGAGGAAAAAGGAAGCGGAACAGAGATGGGAACATTTATGCCAACCTGAGTCAAACCGAGTTCATGTGGCAAAACCAATAGTATGACAACCAATTTAAATAAGAAAATAAAAATTGATTACAAAAATGACATTGGGTATAACAAATATTAGGAATTTCATCAACTAATGCAGTAAGCATTACAAACAAATATGCACTTCAGATTTTTTAACAGGGCAAAGGCATCACAGGAGCATTGGACCAAACAAGAAACTCAAGTAGTTTATCCAAATCAGCCTTCTATTTGCCCTATTATTTTGCCTAGTGGCATGCTTTAGAGAGATATCTACCTGACCAACTTCAATCTCAGTTTGAAATTTCCTTGCGGCTACCCCTGATGTGGTAAATATAGAAGCTCCATTGCTGTATCTGGTAAGAAGGAAACAAACAGGTATAAAAACAAAATACCATCACTAAAAAAGATCTCATCTTATAAAGAGGGTCAAGAGAAACTGAATTCGAGAATACTTGTGTCTGCTAACAATGTTTATGGCCTCTTCAATGCTGTCAGCCTGGGCACCAAAAATGTTGCATCACAAAATCGGTAAAATAGGTAGAGCGCCAACTTGATAACTAAAGAAATATGAGGGAGGGATGAGTATCAACCTGCATACAAAGAAGAACTGGGCCAAGAACTTCCTCCTGTAGAAACCAAGACAAAGTGTCATTTAAGTTGATAACTGGGTACAAGTCTCTGCCTCCACTAAAACCCATGGTTGCTTCTAGGACACAATAGAAGATACCTTGTAACACTCCATGTTGGTTGTGACATTGGATAAGATGGTGGGACCAATGAAACTCCCATGTTCATATCCTGGAACCTATTTGTCATCCACAAATCAAGACTGAAAATTAGGTCAACTTGGACCCTTTCCAAACCACGAAACAAACTGCCAGTATGAACAAGCTTCTTACAACAAAGAGCACAAGATGCCAATAAAAACTTCTTTAAAGTCGGTTAAGCGTGTAGGGGAAAAACAATGCATGATATTCCTGATTGCAATATAGTAATATACTAATATATCCTTAACAAAGGGAGCAGCATCCAAGATGAGAAAAATAAAAAATAAGAGCTAGAAATCCAAGTTATCAGAATGAATACAAGCATCAACCTGTTATACGGACCCAATAACAATGGCTTGTGACCAAACCAATAATGTGCATCATATCTAATACAAATTCCACCAAACAAGTCAAAGCAGAAAGAATTACAAGACATCCATGCCATGTCATGTTGGAAAATTTCTTAATCATTAGAAATGAAGGGTTCTTTATAATAACCACTCCAATAAGGACTCCACATTTCTCACCAAGGACGTAATTTCGTGCAACTTAAAAGTACTAATATTGGGTTTAAATCGAAGACTTTTTTTCCACTCTCTTGCCTAGGTTTTACGGTAAAACATCCTTGTTTGTCCACTATCTTCGCACCCTTCACATATTTTGATCTCTTCTGCAAAATTTTCTATACAAATCTGCAATTGACTTCTGCCTAAATAACTGGGCAATGCCAGGTCGAAGTAGTTCAAATTATAGAATCCAAGTGCAGGACAGCTGCTGGCATGTTGACAAAGCCAAGCAAGGCTTTTAACTGCAAGAGCAGGTCACCACAGGTGGTCTGTCTCTAAAATAATACTCTTTGCAATCAAGTACATCCTTTAAAGTGTTCCCTGACTCACCCCTCCCCCTGAGTCCCCCACCTACGGCCCCCTCTTTTTCTCTCTCCAAAAAGGAAAGAAAAAAGTCACTACATGCTTCACAATGTACATTCTAGTTTCTACATAATAGGCCTGATTCCAGACAATCAGACTTTTGGAGAACAAGTAGCCAGCCCTTGTTTAAGATTTGCTTTGTTGTCTTTTAAAGGATTGCAACATTTGGAAGATTAAAGTCCCACTCCGAGTTAGTTTCTTTGTGTGGACGGCTTCCTCGGCAAGATTCTCACTATGGATAATCTTCGCAAAAGAGGTTTGGTTGTGGTGAATTGGTGTTGTATGTGCAAGAGGAATGGTGAATCCATCAATTATCTTCTCCTTCATTGTGAGGTGCCTCGCACTCTTTGGAGTGTGCTCTTTACTCTTTTTGGTGTGAAGTGGGTAATGAATGGTGGGGTTCTTGATCTCTTGGCATGCTAGAAAGGTCAAAGAGGCAATAAAGCGGTGATGGAGGTGTGGAGAATGGCCCCTTTGTGCCTTATGTGGATTATTTGGAAGGAGAGGAATGTTCGTTGTTTTGAAGATACGGAATTAACAATGGTGGAGCTTGGCAATAGATTTCTTAAATTGTTATTTCTATGGGCAGGAGTGTTGAATATTCCTCAAGTGTCTAATATGCAGCAATTTGTAAAAGTGTGTTCTTTCTTTTATCTTTGAAGGGGTAGGTATCTTTGTACACTTCCTATTTACTAGGGTTACGCCCTTCTGCGCTTTTTAATGATATCCTTACTTATTTATCAAATAATAATAATAAAAATAATATAAGAACATAATACATGCACAGACAGAGACCCGCCCAAAGGAAAAATAGAAGCACATAATCCATACAGCTGAAAGATTAAAACAGTGGAACATAAGAAAATACCACAATGTTTCTCCCATCAAGGATGAGTTTTGCACCAGTATCAACACCTTTTTGGATCAATCTGCATATTTGTTCCTTTGCCTGCCAATAATGAAGAATCTTAAAGAATTATGAAATCAAAATAAGCAAGACACATCCACATGTAAAATGTGAACTGTTCAAAATGCTTCCACTCATGCACCCAAAATAACAAAGGCAAAATGGTCAAGCTTATCCAACGCACACAATGTCTTTAAATTTATTATTAATAAAGTATAACAGTCAATTACTTCCACTTCAACGAGTCTTTTTAAGATTTTAATGCTGATAAATTGGTCAATGATTTAAAACATGTATCCACCTGCTCACTAATCACCGGCCCAAGGTCAGCATCTGGTTCTGTTCCAGCACTTACTTTAATTGCTTTGGCATGCTCCACTAATTTATCTTCCCTGGAAAAAAGATCAAGCCTTCTTACACCAAAATACTTACACCAAGCCATATGATGCCTACCCACTAACTGAATCCAAGAAGCAACATAATCAAATCAATCTAGAGATATATACACACCCACACAGCAGGGAAACATTTCTTAAATAGATGAACATAATTTTGACATACCCAAGAAACTTAGATCTACTGTTCTTTCTTCATTTAAATGCAGCCTAAGGCTTGTCCATAGGCCCAGCAGAGATAGGGGTAGGACCTAGGCTTGGAATCTACAACCAGACAGTTTTACCACATAGTTAGGTCGTACAGGGTGATGAAAGGAGGAGGTGGTAAAGGGGGTTCAAATAGTTGTTTTCCAAGGAAGAGCTTGGAGGTTAATGGTGCTCGAGGAAGTAGCTTTCTTTGTGTAGACAGCTGCTCTTGAATTGCATCTCAGTATCAATAATTTGAGGAGGTGGAGGAAGAAAGAAGTTAATTGGTGTATCACGGATTACTCCATTGTTCCTTTGCAATGAAGATGTGGTATCTTGTTTTTCTCTTTGGCTCTATGTGGTTATGCACCAAACAGTTGTTGAGTTGTTGGCTCAATGAAAACAGACCTCTGGTTGGCATAGAAGTAGTGCAATTGAACATTTATGCCTCCTGGTGCCTGTGGAGAGGGAGAGAGATAGAGAGAGAGAGAAAAGATAATAGAACATTTGATGGGATTGAGCTTTCCTAGCCTAAATAGAAGTTTTTATTCTTGAGGTTGCTCTATGAGCGGATGCTGATTCCATATATTTTTCTGGAGAATTACAATCTTACTTCTCAATTCTTGGTCTCTCATGTACACATATACTTGACTTAGGCATTTCAAACAAAAAAGAAAAGAGACCCATTGTGGACCCTAGGATTAGCATATAATATAATTAATCACAACAGAGAGTGAACCACCTTCCTCATCCCAAACAAATTTTATTTTTTGGGAAATTAAACTTATCCCCTCAAACTATCACACAATTTGCAACATCCCATAAACTTTAAAAAGTAGCAAATGACCCCCCATCATACCTAGCCCTTTCACTTAACCCCCTTCATTAGGGTTTTTTTGTTAATAAATCCGAAGGAAAATGGGCCACTTGCAATACACATGACTCAAAAGATAATAATACCCTGCATCAAATGAAAAATTAAAAAAAAAAAAAACAGAGCACAAAACAAAATACCGGGGAATCCCACAGCTAGACACAACCTGTTCCCAATTCATAACATGATATTTGCGCCCATATTACCACCAACAACAAACAATTCTTGAACAAAGATCCTAAGAGCTCCTGATATGATACTCTGAACATGAAACCAAAGCCCTTGAGCAAGTTGGCTTTGTTTAACCCCAATTGGCCTAAAAAGGTTCTCGTTATGATATTGTTGTCATAGTTTCATTAAAGGGTAAATTACACTTTTTCCCCACAAACTAACAACTCATTTTCACTTACACCTATAAACTATGACTCGCTGCAACTCATTTCCCAAAACTATCATTTTGTTCAGAGTAGCACTTGAGCCAGATTTGGTTGTTACGAGTTGAACTTGACGCAGAGGCACTTTTTTTTGTGAAATTTACCATTTTAGGGTTAATTACACTTTACTCCCCTCACCCCCCCCCCCCCCCCCCAAAAAAAAAAAACTAACACCCCTTTTGCACTTACACCCACAAACCATGTCACATGACAAGCACATGCATCATTTTCCATCCACATTTAGCAGCCAAATCTGACTCAGGGGGCTACTTGGAGCAAAGTGGTAGCCTGAGGGAACATGTTATAGTGAGTCATAGTTTACGGGTGTTAAGTGCAAATGAGGTATCAGTTTGCAAAGTTAATAAACCCTTCATTAAATCTTGATTTTGGATCCTCAAACTCAATACAAGTAAACCTTCACACCAAATGCGGGTTCTTCAGCGTTTAGTATGTAATTCCAGTTTGTTGGCTGAATATTCCAGCAAGTACAACACACAAGAGTGGCTAAGAAAACTTAAACATATCAGCTCTGATGAACCAAGAAAAGCTGCTGCAATTTTCTGCAGAAATAAAGCAGAAAACAGAGCTTGAGCTGCAAAATCTGATCTCTCGCTAGATTGTTTCAGCACTTTAGAGCTTATTATTTAGAGATTAGGGCTTCTTTGAGATTTAATGAGTTAAATCATTAGAAATGAATAAGTCATATGAACAATAATTATTACATATTAGAGTCTGGATTGAATTGTTGCACATGGTGTGGGTCTCCATGGCTAGAGAAGGATTTTTTTTTTTTTTTTTTTGAAAAAAAAAAAAAAAAACTCTACAGGCTTAATTGTATTTCCACACATTTAGGGGGTATAATGGACATTTTATCAAGTGTATTGCACATGACTTGTTTTTTGTCCGATTTAATATAAAATCCTAATGGAAGGGGTTTAGTGAAAGGGCTAGGTAGTTTGGGGAGACAGTTGCTACTTTTAAAGTTTAGGGAACACTGTAGATTGGGCGGTAGGTGGAGGGGGATAAGTGAAGTTTCCTTTTTTTTGGAGGGGGAAGGTAAAATAACTCTCATCAAATGCTTCTCAAAAGATCACAATATTAAATTGCAAAACTCAGACTGGACAATAATACGGCCCATGGGTTTCTGACAAATATAACTAGAAAAAGTATCAAGATCAAAAGGTCCTATAACATAAAGATAAGCAAGCAAGGCAAAACAAAATACCATCGATTTAAGCCTCCAACAAAAACAACTGTGCTAAGTGCCATGCACTTTTGTCCTGCAGCACCAAAACCAGCAGCAACTAGTGTGTTCAAAGTAGCATCTACGCTTGCATCAGGCATGACAACTGCGTGATTTTTTGCTCCAACATTGGACTGAAGACAATAGTCAGCCAGCCAATTTACATTGACTTCAACTACTGCATTAGTGAAACAGCAACCACAATGCTCATAAAAGGAACTGCAGGTTTATTACCGAAGCATATGCATGGAGAGTACCTGAATACGCTTCCCTTTAGCTGATGCTCTTGCATACACATAAGCACCAGCCTTTAAAAAATAAACAAATAAACCGTTACTATATAACTAACTATTGCCACAAAATACATATTTTAAAGTGAAAGACTAACGGTATGACCAACAAAAATGTCAATATTACCAGAGAGCCAAGAACAACCATGTTGCACATAGTCAAATGTGCATTAAAAAAATAACATACCATTTTCAACTACAAACAAAAAATAAGAGAAATGCTAGGGGTCAATAAGCTCTCCATATTTGACCCATATCCTCCTACAAATTCAATCAATCAACTATTAGATTTGAGGGGTTCATCATTGACTTATGTAGGATCCACATTAGTCTACAAATCTAATGGTTGATTTGTAAGATGAGATGGGCCAAATAAGAAAATATTGATCCTAGCATTTCTCAAAAATAATAATTCAAATTATTTTTAAAAACTGAATAATGGGGTGAAAGATCTACTAAAATAAGAAAAAAAAAAGCAATGCAAAGCAAAACATCAAAAGCAAATAATAAGAGAAGAATCTTTTGTAAAATGTTGACACAGTATTGTCCAAATAGCTGGACTAGTTTTCAGAATCAGACGCATCTAGTACACATGTAATTGATAATGTTGGCCATGGGTACGATAATTACTAAAGTTATATGGTTAAGACAGCACAACAACAAGATAAGCCAAAAAAAAGTGCCCTCATTTCAAATTATTTTTAGGGATAAATGTAAAGCAAGTCCCTGTGATTGGCCTAAATTATAAATTACTTCATGTCGTATCAAAATGAACTCAGAGGTCTCTAATATATGCCAAAAAAACAATTTAGTTCCTAGTCAAATTCCGTTAAAACATTTGACACATTTCGTTAGATGCCACATCAGCACTAATAAAATGACATGTATCACTCTTAATAAAAAAGTACAAATCTATTTATATTTATTTACTAAGAGTAACACGTTTCATATATTTATATTTTTAATATATTTATAGTTTTTTACTAAGAGTAACACGTGTCACCATTTTATTGGTGTTAACGTGACAATTAATGGAATCCGTCAAATGTTTTACAAAATTTGACTCTAGCGACTAAATTATTTTTTTGGTATATTTTAGAGACATTTGAGTTCACTTTAATGCAATAATGAGTGATTTGTAATTTACGCTAACCATAGAGACTGATTTTGCATTTATCCCAAAATACATATAAAAATTCAAGTTTAATTCAAGACAACTGCATAATGTTCTACTGACCATCATAAAATTCAATAGTGATTTATGGCCTTGCTCTTACGATAAATGATTATAAAGAAACCTAATACTGCCCATTTAAGCATAATGCAGGTTTTTTTTTTTTTGGTAACAAAGCATAATGCAGTTATTTGCAAAGAAGACCCCTATTCAGTATAATCTAGATGTAGAAAGTAGAAAGTATATTCATTTACAATGTTCATCAGTCCTCTTAACTCAATGTAACATTGTTCTCACACCAACTGCTCTCAAACAAGCTCCTCTGGGTTTACATTTAGGATGAATTACAATTTTTTTTTTTAATAAGTAGGATGAATTACAATTTACCTCTATGATTAGGTCCTATGACACTTTACTTCCCCAACTTTTACACTAAACTTCTCTATTTTTTATTAAATTGATAGATTTTGGTGCTCAAATCAAGTTATGCAACATCATAATCATTTATTTGACACCTAGTTGCACGCACCCTTTCTTCCTTTTTATTTATCCCCAAATCCTCAGTCCAAAATGTACTAATTTATTTCACTCCACATGAACACCAAGGTAATGGAGGAATCAAAAGAAGGAAAAGATTATAAATAACTAGGCTTTCAAATAAATGATGCTGTGGTATCACTTTATTGGTTCACCAAAAAGTACTGATTTAATACAAACTATAAAGAAGTTGTGAGTTCTGACCACGTGGATGTAAATTGTGAGTCAGAGAGGTAAAATGTAATGAGTTCTGACCACATGGATGCATTCTAATTTGCCCTTATATCTAAGGTGAGGATGCTTGCGCCATATCCACTTACTCTTACCTACCATGTATATCATGTCCTTTTTTGGGTCGATACCATGAGTGTCACTCCAGCTGATCCTTCATGTCTTATTGAAGAGTACATACAAGTAATAAGCCTAGCTTGATAAAATTAGACTTGCAATGACCACATACTAGCTTGTTTGGATCAGCATAAAAACTATATGCATTATTGCAATTCACTCCAAGTGTGCCACATTGTTCTCATCATAATAAATGTCACTGGCCCTATTTTCAAGAAATTGTGGTGCCTACCAATACCTTTCACGCCATGAACTAAAAAAAAAAAAACTTGACACAATTAATTACTTGCTAAACCACTCACATAATTTGCTTACTGTCCTTGTATATTATGTTATCTTTCTCCATAGGCAATACATGGCCACAGCAAAAGCCACAATCCTCAGTTTATTCATAATGTTTTTGCTGTGTTGAAAAAGCCAATGGACTTCATCATGCAAGTTCAAAAAAGCTCCATTGTAGTAACATCTCCTCAATGTAGCATCCCAAACTTCCAAAGAACGAAGTCATATACAATGCAAACATTGCAGGTTCTCATCCTATGTCCTCCGCAAGGTACAAATTGATCACCAAATGAGAGTTTGCATGCTTTAAGCTAACTGTAGTGGGAAAAAAGAAACTGTCACTTGGCATATGATATTTTTGCCAACGGCACCCATGTTTTATTGTAAGGTATATGCTACTGGTTGTGAATTGAACTCTGCTATCAGTATTCTAAATATTTTGTATCTGCTGTATCTAGATGTTTGTGTAGCTTTTGGCCACCAGCTAATATCTTCCTAAAGACCAAAAAAAAAAAAAAAAGTAAGAAAAAAAAAACCTGGAGGCTCGAAGGCTCCATATACACTTTTCCTCAATGAACACACCGACTTAATCCTTAATGTTATGCTTGTAAGCACTAAGTGAGCACAGAAGACCCTTGAAACTCCATTCTGTTGTCATAATTTTGAATTCAGAGGTAGACCACAAACAAAATTTAGGCCTTACAGCTAAATGCCTACATCACTTCCCTACAAGCATATGGTCATTATAAACTTCATTTAGTTTCTATGAATCACTTGTAACCTTTATACGGAGGGGGGAGGGGCACTGAAGAAGATAGTGGAGGTGAATAAGAGAATTACTTGTGATCACTGAATTGAACATTTGTAACCATATCAACGTAGAGGTAAGATAGTGCAACTTGCATCAGTGTTTCAATACCAAGGAATAACTTACCGCATTTGGACCAACAAATGAGATAGCTTTAATATCCTCATCATCACAAATCGCATTGACAATGTCCTGGCCCAAGTCAAAATTAAGAAAAGGAAAAGATGAAAGGCAAAAAAAAAAAAATTCAAGATACAACAGATAGCATTAAAATAAATAAAATTAAAAATAAAAAAAAATAAAAAAAGACAAGTTTAAGTTTAAACAGGAAGACAAAAGTAAGTTCCATAAAAGCCATAAAATAGACCAGACATAAGCAGATTAATTGTAACATATCCAATTGAAAAAGAATGATTGATTAAAAGTAAAGATCCATAACTTATACTGATGCTCAAGGGAGGTATTAGTGGATGAACAAACTATGATAAATATTTTTGAAAGCCTTACATTGGTGCCATGCACAATGTTTAGAACGCCATTAGGCAGACCAGCCTCTACAGCTAACTCTGCAAGCATTACAGCAGCCCCTGAGAAAAACACCAAATAAGTTATTTTAAGCATAATTGTCTTCCACATATATGGATTCTATTTTAAAGCATAGATGTCATGTGCATGCGTAATAAATCAGTAAGTCCAATTGTTAAGAAATAGAGTAGATTCTAAGAAAAACCTCTAAAAGGTCATGAAGTCGCAAAATGTTTCCTAAATGGGAAAGGAAAAATACAGTAATGAAGAAATTATGAAAATAGAGATTGACAGATAACCTACCATAGCAAAATTAAAATTGAACTTTATGTCTATATATTTATATAAATATCTATCTGACAAGTTTGAGCATTCCACTTGTTCAATGAAATGTTGTATCAACACCAACTTCAGTTTACGTAGTTGGGATTGTATCTTAGGATGTCCTACTGCTTACAGATATTAGATATCAGTCTTGTACTGTCTCTAGGCCTTCACTATAAAAATATCGTGGATCTTCAGAACAATCCATACTATTACCAATAAAAAAATCCATACTATTGCAATCTCTCTTCTGATACAATGAATTCAATATAAATTCAGAATCACACATTTAACCCGACAGGCCAGACATGACACCCCATCAGATAGGATAGATATCAGATCCAAGGGATATAATATATTCTTTTCAAAATTTGTTGCATAAAAGAATTAAAGTCTGGATATTACTTCTTTCTTTCTTTTCCATTTCCTTTTCCCTTTGCTAAATTAATAGGAACTGCAAAGAGAACAGGGTAGAGGGAACCTATCCTTTCAGCCTTGGCAACAACCACCGTCACCTTCAACTATTAACATCCATCGTCACCCATTTACTCCACATACCACTGCCACACTGTCAAATGTCAAAATCTTGAATCCATCTCCATCACTGTCAATTTAAACCCACACACCAACACCAATATTGCTTTTCTCATGGCTATCATCATCCAAAACCAAACATACCAACTTCAACGCCACACTGTCCAGGCCTCATCTCCAGCTCCTCCAAATCAAGTTCAGCTGCACCACAAGTCCACCCACACACCATTGGTAGGTCTAGGAAAAAGAACAAAGAGTAACAATAAAGAAGACGGTGATCATCAGCAAGATCCCCAATAATGAAGTGGCAGCCAGTAGGTGGTGAATGGAAAAATCAATTTCAAGATCCATAGCCTTACCCATCCCTTCTCTCTCTATTGGGTTGCCGGAAAATTATATTCCTCCCCCAATATGTTTTTTAGAAACATAGAAGTATGCGATTAGACACATCCAATACTTTTGGTGCACACCAGAATAGATAATTTACACACCATCAGCCTCTTATCCGGAGCACCAAACACAACCTAAAATAATTTTCCTCAATATAGGAGAAGAAACCATCCCATATAAATTGTCTTTTCAAGGCCAAAAAAGAGAGTTATTAAACCTTTTACTCTACCATTTAATGCATCCCAGTAATGAGTAAAAGTTCTACAATCCTATATATTGCAAAACTACAAAGGATTTGGAAATCACCTGGATCCTTCTCTGATGGCTTCAGAATGAATGTATTACCACATGTGACTGCAATAGGAAACATCTGCACATGAAAACAAAAATAAAAAAACAGCTTGAAAAAGAAAATTATTTTTTGTTCTCTGGGTATACATAACTCATACACTTGCATGAAATTGAACCTGTGACTTCACCCTCCATTCCCTCTTAATAGGGAGGAAATTCCACTTAGTCCATTGTAACCTTTGAAAAAAAAATCCCAGTAATTGTTTTTTTAAGGGGGAAATACACTTAACCCCGCGAAGTATACTTCCTTTTGTGTTTTGGCGCCCAATGTTTAAAAAAAGACATTTGACCCTCCCAAAGTATCTAACTATGGCAAGTTAGACCCTTCATCAACTTTTTCCGTCTTTTTGGACGGAAAACCAATCACGTGTGTCACACATGACTTTTAAGACATAAACTTCCCTTTGGCTATTTTTTGCCCTTTGGGGTGGTTTTGGCCACCCCATTTACATTGGGGTGGCTCAACCACCCCCTTTTTTTTTTTGTTTTGTTTTTGGAATTTTTATTATTATTATTATTTTTTTCACTTAGTCATAGGAGTATTTTGGAAGGTTCAGGTCGTTAAAAGTTACGTGCGACACATGATTGGCTTTCTGTCCAAAAAGATGGAAAAAGTTGACCGAGGGTCTAACTTACTACAGTTAAGGAGGGGGAATGTTAGTTTTGAATATTGGCCACTAAAAAGCAGAAGGCAACCCCCCCTTTTTTATAAGTAATCCCACCAAGTTTTTATAAGTGAAAATAACAAATATTAATCTTGACGCAAATGGATGGCCACATTGAATTATAATAATTTTCTTAATCCAATCCTAACTATAAATTTGTTGTGGTTCTTTTAATGGCATTCCTAAACCATATGAATAAGCAGTAATGAAGTATTAGCAGCTAAATATGCTGTATACATGCCCCCCTCCCCACCACCCACCTCCATCATAGCAACTTTGTTGTCTATTGTGTTAAGCAGCAAAAATCACTCATGAAACTAGACTAAAACTATAGCCAAGAACTAAAGACAAGTAAACGGTGAAGTTGAAAGCATATACCAAGCTTACCCATAAGGGAATCATAGCTGGAAAATCAAAGGGGCATATCCCAGCACAAACACCAAGCGGCTCTCTAATGCTGTAGGTATCAATCCCAGTGGATACATTGGAAACAAATTCACCCATTTGCAGAGTTGCCAGTCCACAAGCATGTTCCACATCCTCTATGAATGAATACCAAAATCTTTGTAGGTTATAGCCAACACTAATTGAGCTTTTTCATACATGACAAAAGACAATAAAGAGACTAACCCAACCCACGTGACACATCACCATATGCATCCTTCAATGTCTTTCCATGTTCAGCAGTAATGTTCCCAGCAAGCTTATCCTAGGAAAAAATTGTAATTGCAAAAATCAGTTAATAAAAACTTGTAACTTGAACTAAGTAAAAGAAATAGACGCCTAAGACACTTACAATCTCTCTGCGAATAAGCTCTTGGAACTTGAACATGATGCGCTGACGAGTCGCAATCGGCGTGTTTCGCCACAGTGGAAAAGCCCGTTTTGCTGCAAATACTGCAGCTTTGAACTCCTCATTTGTAGTTAAAGGAACTTGACAAACAACTTGTTGTGTCACCTATCATTTTTAAAATATATATATTATTGACTTAAATGGCTGGAAAATAAGGAAAATGAGATCTTAAAAGGAATTTATGACACTTACAGGGTTCAAAACATCAATAGATGCAGATGATTGTGAATCAACAAATCTACCTCCAATGAGGTTGGGAACCCTCTGATATATATTAGAAAATGAGTTTAAATCCAGAATTAAGTAAGAGAAAAACCCCAATGAAAAGGAAGGGGGAGGATAGAGAAAGAAAAAGGGAGATAAAGAGCAATTCAGGAAGCACTAACAGAAATAGATTATTTCCTTCTTCTTTTTTAATTGTTTCCTCTTACCCAAGTAGTAAGGTTAAGACTTCTTCAGCAGAGTTACATCTAAGCTTACCGGAGGGTTGCGCTGCCTCCAAGATGGCTCGGTAACTGTAAGATAATTGTTTCTTACAGCAGATTTCTGGGGTCTTAGTGACTTGAAGTTTCTCACTGCAACATAAGCATGCCATCTTCCACTGTAAGGAAACAGAAACTCTTTCTTTCCTTTTTAAAAATTATTAAAAATAAAATAAAAACCCTATAAAGATGGTAATTGTCCATATATTTACTGATTTGCCGACAATTTTCTACAGGTTTGCACTGAAAAAGATGGCAAAAATTTTATAGTCATTCTCTCCAAGCAATCATCTTATAAACATGTTTATGATGTTAATTGAATAATGCCCCCTGAAGAAGCAAAAATGGACAAGGGAAAAAAATCTCCATCTAACTCTTAATGGTTCTACTCTCAATATGACCATAAGCAGTCACACGTTCCACATGAGTATGTCAATTCAAGGACTCAATCGTTATGATATTGAACAGTTGATCCTAAATTCCAAAACCATCCAGAAATTGACAATCAAAGGCAATAATTAAACATAAGGTATTTCATTATGCTAGTCATTGGTAAATTCCCAATATAGTAAATCCTAAATTCCTAAATTCCCCATATAGTAACGTAATGATTTATGTCAAGCCAGCAGACATTTATTTTGCTAGCATCAATGGAACACAAGTAGAAAAAAAAAATTAAAAATTAAAAAAATAAAATAAAGGCAAAGGCTACTATCATTTCCTCATACAAGGTAACAGTGGACCTGAGAGCCATTGGCTAAGCCCATCAAGGCTCAGGAATTTATTTGGTCACTTGAACCATTGGCCTCATAGATAATAAATAATTGTAAATTTAAACAAAATGAAGCGCCATTCTACTATTAGGCTAGCATGCGTTCAACTTCATAAAATGGGAAAATTACTAAATTGGTCCATATGATTTGAAGTTGTGACAAAATACTTCATGTAGTATGCCTGTGTAATAAATAATTCCATCTGTACAAGTTCCAACCATTTTCCCGACAAGGTCATTATTACCATTACAAATTTACTCTAAAAAATAAAAAACAAAAGAAAAAAAAAGGTTTGAATTGGCACACTGTTGGGTGGTTCAACCACTCTCATAATTGGCTAAAGGAGGTGATTCGGACATGCCCAATGATCTAATCTAGATCTGCCAACGGTGACTCGCTCTCTAATTCTAACAACTCTGGCAGCCACAAACATATCAACAATGGTGGCAATGGCTCCTTCTCTTGAGGTGGTGACAGTGGAGTTGGACTTTGTGGTCATACTGGCTGCCCTAATATGCATGGTCAGGCTCATTGTGATGGCCCACTGTGCCTAGCTCTGTCGTGGCTCACAAAGCACCACAACCTGCTCTCTAACATGAGCTCTAGCCAATAGGGGCCTAAACAAGAAGGTGCTTCAATCTCTCCCAAACAAACTTCACGTATGACTCGTCAAACTTGTATACTGCCAAGAACCCAAAGTTGGTTGTAGCTGAGTGCGCCATATGCTTGGGAGACTTCATGGATGTGAACAAGCTCAGGTTGTAGCCCCAATGCGGCCATGCCTTCCATGTCTCCTGCATCGAAACATGGTTTGAGTCCTAGTCCTCGTGCCCCTCGTGTTGTCAGATCTTGGTGGTGGCTAGGTGCTAGAAGTCGAGTCGGTATTTGACTGCTCAAGCTCAGTCTCAAGGCATGTTGACACGCCTTCCATCTCCTTTCTTTTCTTTTTTATTTTAATTTAATAATTTAATAATTTATTTTTATTTTTTCTTATTTCCTATTTTATTTTTAAAGGTAAATTTGTAATTTCATAATGACCAGAATTTGCACAGAGGGATTCTATTTGGTGAATATGTACAGAGGAAATTATTTATCACATAGGCATACCAAACAAAGTTATTTATGACTTTTAGAACTCTAAGAGTTATTTACTTATCAAAAAAAAAAAAAAAATCTAGAGAGTTATTTGTCACAACCTCAAACCACGGCAAACATTGGCATCTTAGCCATTAACATAGCCGCAATGAACATTAAAATGCACCCAACTTTTTTTCATCATTGCTGAGCAGTACTCAAATTCAAGATTAATAATTTGATCAGGAGCACATACATAGACTTTCCCCATATATGTTCAATCCAGGTAATGATGCCTCCACCTTGAAAAGATCTGCTAGCTCCAATGCTGAAGCATAACAAGGTAGTATACCTAAACCTAGGTTCAAATTTCAATTCAAACACCTCATCTAGCATATCAGGGTATAAATAAAAAACAATACTTAAATTGCCACTCCAGTAAGATGGTTCAAAGGAAAGAAGAGCTTGACATAATTTGGTTCTTTAATTAATACCGTCTGAAAATTATTTTCTATAGAAAATAAGTGTTCTCATATAAAACGGTTAAAGAAAAATTACATGAAATTTCAAACTAAGGCCACACCTGCAATATTTCCTTGCCGGAGCTTAGCTTTAACATTGTAAACATGCTTTGGTGTTGATAGAAGATCCGGGAATTTGGCGAGGTTTTAATCCAGCTTCTGTCATTTCTTTAATTAACAAAATTTCTCTCTCTGTAAAGCAGCAGAGGATGCTCCGAGATGTCCTTTATGGGTTCATGGTTGTGTGTTCCGTCTTTTATGGAAAGGACCCACAAGCCATCATCCTTCTTCCCAACAGCTTCAAAAGGACAATTTGTCAGCCGAGTACCAGTTTTTCTTTTTCGGATATGTTCAGAAGATGAGTCATCAACAGCTTTCCGCCTATTACGATAAACACCTCCTCTGTCACAGCCAAGGACTACTACTCTGTCCCTCTTAGACTGCTTAATGGTAACCACATATCCCTGGGACACAGCAAAGTCCCCAACATGTTGGATAAGTTCTTCACGATCTACAAATGTTCCGGGTGAAGGTGGAAGCATCTGTGGCGGTTCATTCAGCTCTGTGCAAATTTGAATGTCCATCATTCATAACCAGAGAAAACCTGCATTATGACATGAAACTTACCACTTTAATCTCATTAGCATACCTTCCCATCTAATCGTCTTCATATCTTATAACAAACTTATGAGCACCAAGGCTCCACTGAACATAAAGAAAACTACATTTAGGAATTAGAACTAAGAAAATGCACTGCATTCAATTTCTCAATTTATTTTATGAATATTACAATAAAGTTCTCAATTGTTATGTTGACAAGATATTTCGTGGTTGGTTGAAAAAACCAGAATCTCTTTATTCTACTTGCAATTTTCAGAAGTGGAATTACTGTGATCATCATTCATGTATATTCCATCTCATTTCATTGTAAGAATAATGCCATAAAGCATGACTCCAGCAAAAGTATAGTGAAGAACACCTCATAACAGCACTGATATCCTCCTCCTCTAGCAGTTCAGTTTCAGTTGAAACAAAAGATGTCATTCCTATATAAAAAAAAATCCCCTGTCAAAAATTAATTAGTATAAATAATACAAACTTCACACAGTTAAAAAAAAAAGTGCCCCTCACTCTTTCATGAAGAAAAAGTGGCACTAACTCCTTGCAGCTATGCCTGCTGCAGCCACTTAGCGACAAATTTATCCATGGGTCATTTAAAAATAAATATAAACAAACATTTTCTGTGATTGCAAGCCTTTCAAAAAGTTACACCACACAGACACAAATGCACACTATCTAGTGTCTTTCTTCCCCATTACAAGAACTTCAGAATTCAAAAGCACAGGCATGAACTACTTTTGCATTTTTCTTTTTCCTCCAATCACCAATAAATGTAACATCTTGCGCATAGAACATACAACACAGCAGTTATTAATGAGTGCCAAAATAATATTCACACAAACACTATGAATCATACCTTAGCTTGCTACTCCTGTTTGATAGGTAAATTTTTTTTTTTTTTTTGGGGTAACTCTAACGTTTCAGTTCATCCACTAATAATTGTTAATCTAATTTAATAAAATAACCATATGTTTGTAGATATTAGCCTCCTCACTTCCTTTACAGATCACCAAAACAACAACTTAAATAATCCCTACAAAAGATGATTGATAAATGTCATAATCTATAGTCATACAAGACGTCTCAACTCTCGGTACCCAAAACTAGTTTGATATCTTAAATTTGACAGTGAGGTTTTGCTTTATCATGCAAAACACATGCATATTCAAATCGTTTTCCCCAAACACACATAAATTTAAATTAAACATGGAATGATGCAGAGACTTGAGGGTTGTATTTTTTTACCAGTTTCGTGTTTTGACCCAGTTGAGGTCATATTTATATTCTTCTGACTTTAGGGTTTTGTA
Source organism: Carpinus viminea (assembly GCA_013348765.1). Classification (NCBI taxonomy): domain Eukaryota; kingdom Viridiplantae; phylum Streptophyta; class Magnoliopsida; order Fagales; family Betulaceae; genus Carpinus; species Carpinus viminea. Next base: position 6,469,268 of record CP054669.1, on the reverse strand, counting down.
CGGATGTCATTGACGTCTCCTATATTGTTTCTCAAGAAATAGTGAAACCTCACCAAAACTCTATAGACAGCCCTTAGTGGTGAACCAAGTAAATCTTTGTATTTGCAATTGTTTGTTTTTGAGTTCTTATTTTCACATCTCACTAGTTCTGGAGAATAGGACAGATTTCCTAACACTTAGTGTCTTCAATTAGCTTTGAACAGAATGTTTTGGTGGCCATAGTCCCAAAGGGGTATTGTATCAGTGGTTGCGTCAACAATGTAGTATATGAAAGATTTCTCAGAATTCAATCTAAAATGATAATGTGGGTGAGTTTTGGTACAGAAGTTATTAGTGATTTTGTACCATCGTTCAAAAGATTTACGCTAAAAGTAACGGACTCATATTTCTCCAGGGAAGCTATTTGGTGATAGAAAAAGTTACACTTTATTCAATTGTGCCATTAAACAAGTCAGTATGAAAACATTTCCTTGAATACAAAATGGGTAAAAGTTGTATCTATAATGTTCATCCAATGTAATGAGAAGCACATAGAAAAGTAGAGTTTTCATTTTTTTTAAATGAGTAATGGTAGATACTATAATTCTATCCAACATTCATACGACAATGCTAACATGACATTCCTAACTAACCCTTGGGTTAGTCCTTTTTAAATAATAAAAATAAAAATCCAATAATTTGTTAGGAATGCCAAGTCAGCATTGTTGGATGAATGTTGGATAAAATTATAGTATCTATCATTTCTCATTTTAAAATCTTTCAAAACCTTTATTGGAAAACAAAATAGGGTTATACATTTTTTTTTTTTTTTTTTTTGATAAATAACTCATTTCATTGATAACCGCAGAGAAGCACAACCCCAGTACAGAAGATGTATACAAAGAGGGTTCCCCCTTAAAGGCTAAAAGAAGAACAAAAATCCACAAATTCAGATGGCAATTCAAACTTGTTTAACAGTAAGCTTTCCACTTTATGTCATTTATGCAAGTAGCTTCACTTGTTGCCAAAATTGAAAAAACGCAGGATGAGAAAACAGCTTCTCATTGAGAGTATGTTTCCTTTTCAAGTTTTCCATCCAAACAATAAAGCTAAAATCTATGTCTGTCAACAAAAGAAACAAAAAAGAAGCTAAACAACAAGATTTGCTAACAAACAGAATCACGTCTAAACCCTGATATAGCTTCAAAGAAGGCTATACAGCCATACAGGTCTACCTCATTTCCACAAAATTATAGCCTACCCAACTTTTTGCAAATCCTAACCAAAAATGGGAAGAAAAAAAAAATCCGAATCCACGTTTTAATTTCATTTCTTCCAAACAATAGGAAAACAAAAAAGAACCAAATTTTGACCCGTGCAACCTCAGAAACTAGATTATAGTAATTAGAAGCCTGAGCACACAATTCAGACAAATATTCCCCGTTTGGCTCCTATTAAAGTAAAACAAGACAATATTCAACATTTCATTTTTCTCTTCTATTTTTTGTCATTTTCTCGGGAAACCTAAGAGACCGAAAAAAGAGAGCCATACCGGCGACAGCACCGGGGTCCACAGTCGAAGTTGGTCCGACCGTACAGGTAACTCTGTGACTTTGGACCTCGACCCGTTCGATTTGTAGAGAGAGCTCCACAGTCGAACCTGCTAATGGATTGTTCGTTCAAGAAATGAGATTGCTGTTTGGCGTGGCGAAATGAGAACTGGAATTCGCGCTACGTAGAACGCGTTAAAAGAGTTCCAATCAAACGAGTATTTTATTCAAGGAAAATAAAATTTTATATGAAATTTGCCTATAAACAAAAAGGAAATACGTTATACTTCTTAATCGTTGGTGTAGTCTTAATTATAGTTGAATATTGTCCATATGGTAGTTCAATCGGTATGAACTTCTCATAAGCCGGATGTCATTGGTGAATCTTCATCTAATTAAAAAAAAAAAAATTTATAATTGAATATTATTTTCTAAAAACCATATATGAGAAATAAAAGTTTATATTTTAAAAACCACATGAGAGAAAAAATATATATATAGCGCTTTTTTTTTTTTAAAAAAAATAATAGTAATAAATGCAAAATTGGTCCATGTATTTGGTCTAAATTACAAATCATTCATTTAGGTTATAATAAGTTATATGGTATAAAAAATAATTTATAGGTCCTCATGACCTCATGCCCGGCTCAAGATAAGCCAAAATAACAATTTACTCCATAAAATTAATTTTCATTAAGTAACTTAACAAAATTCATTACTTTGTTATGTCATACTACTACAATAAATTAACATAATCTCTTTTATCCCTAATTAGTATTAGCTGCCTTTGATTCTCATTGATGCCCTAGTGGGGCTGCATGGGTCAGGCTATGGCTCAGTCAAACTTGAGGGAGTATCTACGTTTCCACTGTCTAGGCCCCTCCTATGTGGCTCCCAGCGGGTAAGTATTACTATGGTTACACCCAGGTAGGATAGTTAAAATTGATCTCCCCAGCCTACCTTTTTTGCTTAAAAATAAATAAATCTCTTATATCCCCAAAATTTTACTCTGTGTAACACTTCTCTCATTTTCATCTTCCTCGCCATGATTTGGGAGCATTTGTGAGAATTTGACGGTCGCATTTTGTAAAGCGGCTAAGGAAGATGAGAGGGTTACACACAACTTGTGCATAACAAAGGTAACATTTTACCTTGTGAGGCACAAGATAAAATTTTGGGGATATAAAAGATTAGGTTAATTTACTATAATAATATGATGTGGAGTGAAGGCTGCTGTGTAATCTTAGTTAGCATTGTAAAATGATGTGAAAATCATAATTGTTATTTTTTAAAATAAAAAATTAATAATAACACGTGTTGCGTTTTTATTGGATATGACGTGACAAAGTGATAAATTGTGTTAATTTACTTAACGAAAATTGATTTTATGGAGTGAATTGTTATTTTGGCATACCTTGAGAACCTATAAATTATTTTTTTAGACTACATTGAGTGATGTGTAATTTATGCCAACTATAGGAACTTATAAATTGTTTTTTATATCACATGTAGTAATCTATAATTTAAGCCAACCATAATGACCAATTTTGCATTTATCCCTTAATTAATATCTACCTAAGATAAAGAAGACACTAAAAGAGCCACCAAAGAGAAAAAAACAAGAGACCCTTTCTCTAAGAGAAAAAAACACGATAGCAGTGCTCGGTGTCTTCTTTGTAGACTCTACCACACTCGTTTTTTGGCGGGTTGCTTTAGATCTAGTTTGTAGATCTAAATTCAGATTTAGTCTCTTCAACATTAGATCTGATCGTCTTCTTCAGCCAAGGCGTGTCTTCCGAAAGGATAACTACAATACTGTGCTCCTCTGCTGCTGCTTGTAGGTTTTTTATCTTTGTTTTTTGTTTTTTATTTTATGGTCCTAACTGTTGGGCTGAAAACATGAATAATACTTTTGGCTTTCAGTCGAGAGGGAAAGGTTTGGGTGTGGGTGTTTTGCTTATGCCTGGAAAATGGCTTCATGTGCCCTCGAAAAGAGTTTGCATTAGCATATATGTTCTATAAACTGAAGATTGGGCTGGGATAGCAAATGCTTGATGTCATAGATTGGTTTTTCATTGTAAGATCTGTATATTTTCGACTTTTATGACGTGTAATTTTTAGCTTCGATTATGATCTTGTAGAACTGTATGTTCTGTAATTGTAAGAGCTTTTATGCTCTTGACCACTATTAATGAAATCAGATTGATTTTCCCTCAAAAAATAGAAAAGGAAGACACTATAAGACATATTAAGATTGTGGAATGTAGGTATTCTCAACAATAAAACATATGGTTGAGAACATTAATATTATAATCTATTCGAGCACTTACCCCTTCTCGATAGGGTTTGCGCCCCCAAATGACCTCTAGTACTATATCGATACTTCATTGCGTACAATAGCAACCATAATTACAAACTCGATTGAGTCCGACCTTGGGTGACCAACACTACCACTACAAAAAAAATCAAGTTTAATGGCATTGGAATAGTGACACTTTTTAATGGCATTTGATCAATTACTTGGTTGTTAGCTAGAAATCAACATATTAGGGTGGAGGTTTAGTGACATTTTATAAAAAATGTCACTAATCAAATGTCATTAAACCTAATTTTTTTTGTAGTGTACTAACTATGTCCTGCAATTGTGACTACCTTTTATAAAGTGTAGGATACGAGGGTGCAAATTGTAGTGCCAGCTGGGAACCAATCTGATGAGATGGTGGACCAGCTAGAAGGTGGCCATGTAAGAGGGGGATCAAAATAGGTTGCACGGCTAGTTCCACACTAGGCACATGAGGCAAAAGACAAGCTTCCTACGAAGCCCAACCTTACATGCATGTCCTTGCATGGCAACACAACTAGAGATACTACAAAGATAGAAGGAGATTTTGGGCAATCTGTTCTCATGTGGAAGAGAAGGGCTTGTGTGGGACAAATTTTGCCGATGTAGTATGTGGTCAAAGAACCAGGCGGAAAAAAGAAAGAAGAGTAAAGGTGGAGGCTTGGAGGAAGGAGAAGGGGGGATGTTGAGTGACATAAGTCAAAAACAACAAAAGAGTGGATCAGGATTGGCGGGGGCTGTGTCATAGCCCCGCTGATGGCGATGAATATCCTAAGCTAGAACTATCGAGGGCTTGGAAAACCTTGGACAATGAATGATCTTTGTAGGTTGGTAAAGAAGAAGCATCCTGAAGTAGTTTTCTTATGGAAACCAAACTAAGGCAAAATAAAATGGAGCGGGTTCGAATAAAGTTGGGGTTTCCAAGTATGTTTGTAGTGGAAAGTGTGGGAAGAAGTGGAGGTTTGTCTCTTTTTGGGAGCTCAGAGGCTGTTATGGAGATAATAAACTTTAGTCGAAGGCATATATATGCAAAAGTCCTTACTGCTGGTAGGGGGTTGCTGTGGAAGCTCACTAGCTTCTACGGCCACCCAGAGGCCAGCAAAAGGCATGAGGCCTGGAGTTTATTGCACTTCCTAGCAAGCCTAACACCATCCTCGTGGGTCTGTGTGGGGGATTTCAACGAATTATTGGACCTTTCGGAAAAATATGGAGCTTATGGACGATCGAGAACCCTGATGGAGGCCTTTAAGAGTAGTTGGGAAGCATGTGAAGTGTCTGACCTGGGGTTTAAGGGCCCAAAGTATGCATGGACTAATGGTCAAGTGGGACCTAGGTTCACCAAAGAATGTCTTGATCATGCGGTAGCAAACAAGGAGTGGTGTGACCTAGGTGGGGAGGTTTTCATAGAGGCCATTGTTAGCTCGGATCACTCACCAGTATTTCTACAAGTAGTCCCTGATACTATTGCAAGTCAATGCCATGGGGGTTTTAGGTATGAATAAAGCTAGGGCCTAAATAAGGAGTGCAAGAAACTAATTCAGAAAGTGTGGAGAAGAAAGAATCCATGCTCGATCAATGAACCCAATCTCGACAGAAGACTTACGGAATGTAGATTTGAATTATTATAGTGGAAGAAGGTCTCGGTTGGAAATTCTGAGCAAGCCATCCAACAACTGACTAGGAGAGTTGCCAAGGCACGAGATGCAGGGGGCGGAAGAAAATCATAATTCACAGTAGTTTGCTTAGATGCACCAAAAACTAAATTCTTTGCTAGACCAGGAAGATATGAGATGGCGACAATGGGCTTAAAAAAACTGGTTAAAGTGGGGAGATCCAATACAAAATTTTATCATGCTTGTGCAAACCAAAAGCAAAAGCATAACAAAATCACTGTGATTATGGATGAAAGGGGTAGAATTTGGGATATGCATGAGGGTACTGAACAAGCTTTCATAGACTATAATGGTGGTTTATTTACGGCGGGTAGAACACAGAAGGTGGAGAAATGCCTGAGACTGATCACTCCTAGTGTTACCCCGTAGATGAATGCAACTCTTGTGAGGGAATTCACTATTGAGGAAGTGGGGAAAGCACTGAGCTAGATCTCACCTTAAAGCATCCCATGGACCGATTTTTTTTTTTTAATCAATAAAACTGGGCAACTGTAGGATTGGAGGTATGTAAAGATGTATTGAATATTTACAATTTTGGTTTTATGAATAAAGCCTTGAATTCCACGTACATTGCTCTAATCTCCAAGACTAAGAACCCCAGCTATGTTAATGAGTTTAGACCTATAAGTCTTTGCAATGTTCATTGCAAAATGTTTCCAAAGTCCTTGTAAACAGACTTAAGGATATACGACCAACTGTTATATCCCCTAACCAATTAGCATCCATTCTTGGGTGTCTGATTACGGATAATATTTTGGCTGCATATGAAACAAAATCTTTCTTCTATAGTTGATGTGAGTAAGGTGGGTTCTTTGGTAATTAAGCTTGACTTGAGTAATGCTTATGACAAAGTGGAATGAGGTTATTTGGAGGCAGTCAAGAAATGAATGGACAATAATTTTATTTTATTTTTAAAAAAAAAGATAAATATAAAATTTGGAGAGGTTATAGACAATCATGTAAATAGCTGGACTTTTCTCTTAAGCAATCGGCTCACGCGACTCCTTCCACTTGTTTACTGATCCTTTTCTACTCCTTAAAGGAAGCCAAGGGTTGCCGTAATTTTATCCCAAAAAGTCTGGAAATTTACTGCCGTTTCCATATAAACAATCACTGGATCATCAACATGTACACGTTCACACACGGCCAGCTGAAGTATGTTTTTTGTTTAGTTCTATGATGCTTTTAGCCCATTGAAATAAGCAACATTAATTTCTTTTTATATTTTCAATCATTTATCTCTTTAGTAGATCGCATGCATGCTAGAAACTTGAAAGGACAGATCTGTGCATTTGTTCCACAAAATGTTAGAACCAAAGGCTACCACCAATATATAAATATATATAATTATATATCGGCCCCGCGGTACAGAGTTTATTCAATCAATAACTTATACTAGCTGTCTGCCTGCAGTCTCGTGATTCGTGACTCATTTTGTTGAAGGCAAAAATCTGAAGCTCCAATGGCAAAAGCAAACTCTAAAGTACTCTCTCCCTCCTCTCAAAGAAAGAAAAAAAAAGAAAAAGAGTACTCCTCCTCCTTACCAACCATGGCTTTCCATCCAGAAAAGCTGCTTCTTCATCTCCCCTACTTGATGATGATGGTAACTACTATTTTTCTCTTTCTTATAATCCCCTGCGCATCTCAGATATCATCATTCAACTACCCCGATTTCTCTCAAACTAACAGCGAAGCTATAACAATGGCAGGAAAAGCTTCAATCTCAGGTTCAGTCATCCAACTCACCCCCAATGCGGTGGAGAATTGGCGTCGAGCCACGTATTCCGAAACCATGCATCTTTGGGAAAAGAATACAGGTATAGTCGCCAACTTCACCACCACCTTCTCTTTTATCATCTCTTCTGAAGGCGCAGACAGTTACTCAGATGGGCTAACCTTCTCCCTCGCAAGCCCCAATTTCCCTCCACCTATTCCAATAGACGGCTCCGGCATTGGCCTTGTGAGCCGCGACCAAATGAAAGTCTCAAGTTTCTTAGCTGCAAACAAATTCGTCTCCGTGGAATTCGATACTTTCTGGAATGCTAAGTGGGATCCGCCTGAGCTAGCTAGTGAGCACGTTGGTATTAATATCATCAACATCACATCTCGAAACTCGACAACATGGTATAGCGTTATTAAGGAGAACAGAACATACAGTTGTAGTATTAGTTACAATTCCAGCACACAAAATTTAAATGTCAGCTTTACCGGATTCAGTATTAATGATCCCATCCCAATAAAACAAAATCTTTCTTCTATAGTTGATTTGAGAGATTATTTACCAGAAAGGGTTGAATTTGGCTTCTCGGCCTCGACAGGAATGGTTTCCGAGTTGCATATTCTTAGCTTGTGGTCTTTTGAATCGACAGCACCACTTTTGATTCAGAATCCTCCACAACCAGAGCCAAACAAGAATGAAAAAGAAAGCAAGGCGGGTTTGCTTGTGGGGTTGAGCGTGGGTGCATCAGCTTGCGTTTTAATTGTAGGTGGTTTGGGGTTGGTTTGGCTTATGAAGAGGAAGAAGAGTCAGGGTAAAGGGGGAGGAGATGGGGATTTCGATTTCGATTTTTCCATGGACGACGAATTTGAACGCAGTATAGGACCAAATAAATTCTCCTACAAAGAATTGGCTTGTGTAACTAGTAACTTTGCATGGGAAAACAAGCTTGGAGAAGGAGGGCTCGGTGGGATTCACAAAGGATTTCTAAGAGAAATGAATTTCTATGTGGCGGTCAAGAGGGTGTCAAGGGGGTCTAAACGAGGAATAAAGGAGCATGCTTATGAGGTGAAGAGTATTAGCCGACTGAGGCACAGGAATCTCGTGCAACTCATTGCGGTTGGTGCCATGAAAACAAATATCTCTTACTCATTTACGAGTTCATGCCGAATGGAAGCCTGGATTCGCATCTTTTCAAAGGTAAGAGCTTGTTAACATGGTTGACGAGGTACAATATTTCTCAAGGTTTGGCATTGGCATTGTTGTACTTGCACGAAGACTGGGAATAATGCGTGTTGCATAGGGACATAAAGTCAAGCAACATCATGTTAGATTCAAGAGTTTAGCAAGAATGGTGGAGACATGCAAAGGGATCACAAACCACCGCTTTGGTTGGGACGGTGGGCTATATGGCCCCTGAATGTATCGTCTCCGGCAAAGCGAGCAAGGATTCAGATATATACAGTTTTGAGATTGTTGTTAAGGCGATTGCATGCAGAAGAAAAGCCATCGAAACCAAGGCTAAAGAAGACGAAATAAATTTGCTACCGTGGGTTTGAGAGCTCTATGGAATGGAAAAGCTTCTTGATGCAGCCAATCCCAGATTGTGTGGAGATTTTAATGGGCAACAAATGAAACGGTTGATGATTGTTGGGCTATGGTGTGGTCACCCAGATTACAGTCTTAGGCCTTCACTAAGGAAAGTCATTAATGTGCTTGATTTTGAAGCTTCGTTACCCATTGATCTCGCACCAAAGATGCCTGTACCAACCTATGTTGCCCCTTTAGGCACGACATCTACATCTTCATCTTCGGCTACTACATCTTCTACTCGGTTAATTAATTAATTCCAAGTAAAATTAATTATCTTGGCAAACGATTAATAGAAAGTACTTGAGTCTCGGACTATTTGTAATATTTCTCAACTATAGTGTTTTTTTTTAAAGTGAATTTCTCAACTATATATAGTTGATAATTGAACAGTTTGAAATATATATTATTCCAGTTTATATGGAATTTTTTTGGAATCTGTCAATGGATCGAACGAGTTAGACATATAAGGAAATTGATTTGGCAAGTAGTGAAACGAAAGGGCAATTAAAGAGCCGATTATGTTGCTATGAAACAATTAATAAAGTATTAGAAAAAATAAACAATTAATAAAGTGATGTGAAACTCTCTCTCTCTCTCTCTCTCTCTCTCTCTCTCTCTATATATATATTCATGTTTAACTCCAGTACAGATTATCTGGGTGCTTGGATTTTTTAGTAAATTGGTAATTATATATATATCACTGAATTTGTTAGAATATGCATTCCAGTTGATTTATTTTTCTTAGAAGAGACAATTTATATGGTAAATTAATCAAGACAATAAGATGATAATGTAGCTATTAGAGGCTTAGAGCATATATATTAAATATAAAAAAATAGATTTGGTTGAATTAATGAATATTGGATGGTAAAGATAATTAGCGCTTGTTTGAGATTGTATTTGATGGGCATAAAAAATGCTTTTAACACCAAAAGTAGGTCTGGTTCTGCAAAAAAAAAAGCTTTTAAAAAAGTCAAATGATCAAAACACATTGGTAAAAGCTTAATGAAGTTGGTTCTTTTACAAAGCTACACTTATTCAAAAACAAACAAGCTCTTAATGTAATGTATGGATTTGGAGCCAGTAAGCACTCAAAATAGAGAAATCAATTCAAAACATGCTTCCATGTTTTGGGCAAAATGTTCATTTTTAAGCTTTTCATAAAACATGCTGACCATGTTTTAGGCTTTTCAATTAAGAAATCAGCTTTTAATTTTTACCAAACAGCTTTTTTCTTCAAAAAAGTCTCATGGCTTTTGAGTGTTAAAAAATTAAAAATTTCATCAACATCTCCTCACCCTTTTTTACATATTAGAATGGTAAGCCATGTATCACAGCAACACTCTGGTTTGAATGTGTTTGATGCTAATGGAAACATGCATATAATATCTGCTATGCTTTTGAGGTTTAGGCTTACCAACACTTACACATCTATTGATGCAAATTTTGAGTAAAATTCAAACTTTAAAATCGGCTTGTGAGGAAAATGCGCCTAAGAGCTCATTTCAAAAAAACTCTACAATGCTTTGCCTTTACTTCTAATTGTCCTTCACTTATAGATATGTTCATTCTATACAAATTTAAGCATGTAAAATCTGCGATATCCTTTTGGATACAACATGGTTGAATGCTTTTCTACTGGAGAATTTGTATAGAAATGATTTAGAAAACAAAATAGGCCCAAAAGGTTAGTGGCAAGGGCATGTTGACGCAGTATGGATGAATAACATAAGAATAATAAAAGATTAGTGTCTCATCAACCGAATAAATCTGGAGTTACACCAGGAGTACTGTGGAGTCTCACCACAGAAAAAAGAGTTATCACAACTCTCAAAGAACAAAACATTTTTTTTTTTTCAATATCATAATTTCTTTTCATATGAGTACAAAAGAACACTTAAATGGACTTTGAAAAATCTTAACCCTAAATTGACTGACTTTTGGGCCATGTCCAAAACACTTAAATAGACCTTGAAAAATCTTAACCCTAAATTGACTGACTTTTGGGCCATGCCCAATATTAAATTATAAAATACATAAATATAAACCTTAATAATGGAAGATGAGTTTTTGGGAGATAATTTACTTGTTTATATTGAAAAGGAAATCGCTAAAAGCTTTGATTCAGAATTGATACTCGATGATTTTGTTTCACTAAGACCGCGTAGAATGTAATTTTAGGCACTTTATATTTTGTATTTTCCTTTACTTTTGTACTAGTATATACATAGTAACTGATTTATCAATTTAGCATATATTTATGAAGTCAGATAAATTTGCTTTTTGTGATACAAATATTATGATATAATTTCATTTTTTAATTGTATTTATCATATTATAATAAAAATATAATATATAAAGAGAATAAAAAAATTATTTTATTATTATATTTTATTGGCATATTAGAAGGAATTCTGGATCCGACATCGCTGTATGGTCCCCAAATCTGGAATAAAAAATCACCATGTGAAAAAAAAATAGTATCATGGCTTTTAGTCCCCATAAGAATAAACAAAAAATTCCTCCAAAGACTAAAACAAACCCCGGTTGCTCCCTAGAAAAAACGGTCTCAATGCCCCAAAAAAAAAACATAAAAAAAAAAACCAAAGAGTCAAAGACCGTCTCCTCCCTTAAAAAAACCGGTCCTAGAGCTCTCACAAAAAAAAAAAAAACATATACTAAGCTTTTGTTTTGGAGAATTAGAATGTTTCATATTTTGGAAGACATGTTTGATGGTTTTTCTAAAACATTTTAGTGGAAGTTGTTTTTGGAATTTTATGTTTTCTCCTAATTTTGTTGTAGATGGAAAATCAACTTGATTTTTTCAAACGAAAAAATGCATGAAGTTCAAATGTGCAAAGTTCAAATGCCCAAACTTCAAATGCACGAACTTCAAATGTCAATGTTGGTGGTACATCATTATTAGCTTCCGATATCCCAATTTCTGAAAATTCTTCTAAAAATTTTTCAAACGAAAATGCACAAAATTTAAATGCCCAAATTTCAAATGCACAAACTTCAAATGTCAATGTTAGTGATACATCATCACCAAATATCCCAATTTTTGAAAATTCTCTAAAGACTTTGAAGAGTTGAGGCAATGAATTTATATTAATTCATTAGAATATGATCATGGATTGCGCCATCGGTATATAAAATATGATGTTAATCATCAAGATGAAATTCAAGAGTTTACATTAAAATTGGGTTCATCATACCACTTGGGGTCTCGACTACCACGGTCCCCCCATCAAATATTCTCGATCCGTACGTTAATTGTAACACAAATGTATAAATAGTGTCATTTATTGATCGACCAAGGATCGAATGAGAGATGACCTTCTTTTAGATAATTTACGATTAACACACCTTTGCCATTTAGTTCGTGGTGAACAGTGTTAGTGAACAATGTCGTGAACAATATCCGCTCGAATGGGTTTTAGGCACTCTAACGGTCAATACTAACCTTCAAGAATTCTTCTCATTTTCAGCCACTTTTCATTGGGATTTCTTTTTGGACAATGGATAAATAAACCTACTTGGAATATTTAAATTATTGCCTTGAATGGATTTTCTTCTATACTTCCATCTTAAGAATTTTAATCATCCGGTGTCATTTCCACGTCGTAGTTGATCCTTTTCTCATTTGTGGTTTTATCAGAGATGTAGGCAAATACTGTCCAACATCATCTTCTTATCCTGCAGGCTGCATCCATGCGTTGGCTAGAAGCAAGAACAATTATTTGCCGGATGATAAATGTTTATATTGTAGACATAATCCTGCCATTGCATAAATAAATTTGAATATCAATGGTTTTAACTTTGAACTTTTAAGCATACATAAAAAAAAAAGAAAAAGTTTTAAGAATAACATTTAAGTTAATCCTGTGGGCTAATACTAGTGCCAACTATCACCTTTCTCAAATACTAGTTCCAACTATCTTTTAATAAAATAATTTTTTTATTCTCTTTATATATTATATTTTTATTATAATATGATAAATACAATTAAAAAATGAAATTATATCATAGTATTTGTATCACAAAAAGCAAATTTTTCTGACTTCATAAATATATGCTAAATTGATAAATCAGTTACCATGTATATACTAGTACAAAAGTAAAGGAAAATACAAAATATAAAGTGCCTAAAATTACATTCTACGCGGTCTTAGTGAAACAAAATCATCAAGTATCAATTCTGAATCAAAGCTTTTAGCGATTTCCTTTTCAATATAAACAAGTAAATTATCTCCCAAAAAACTCATCTTCCATTATATTACTATTTGTCCATTTAAATTTATTGTTCATATGTAAATTTCATTGAATTTGGAGTTGTAAGTTAGCAATTAACGTTTTACGTAGCCATGTGCAATTGCATGGCCTTGGACTAAGTTTTTCAACCCCAGGTGCTTTTCGAGGCGTCAATTTAAATGGACGGACCCAAAACGTCCCATTAACAATGTTAATGACGATGAAGCCAGTCAAAGGGCCAAAGCAGCTAATAATACCCAAACCAAATGGCGGCCTATCTGGTTGTGTTTGTTTCGAGAGAAACCCACTTCTCGGGAGCTCATCTCTTCCATCCCTTTCCAAATTTGCCGCTTAAAGATGCGACTTGAAGTACCATGTATGCAGCAAAGGCAAAGCAAGCATACTCTCTCTTCTTTTGTGTGAGAAGGGTTTCTCTCTCCCAATCCTTCAACACTCTAAAACGTCATCGTCACCTCACCACCAAATCTTGCACCGGCCGAGTCCTATTTTTGGCCCAGAGAACAAAGCGTAGGAGATAGCAACACTTTACTTGAAAATCCAAAAGGCCATATTAGGTCTTGCCATTAAGCTCCCCCCAATCCCTTTCAAAAGTTTGATTCATTCCGAAGTCCGCAACGGCTTGCTCTTCCATGGCGAGGACTCTCAATTTTATATCTTTAATTTTAATTTTATTTTTTGGTAGGCGTCGAGCCTGAAATATTTTTTTTTGCTTGAAATTTTTTTTTACATACATCTGGTCGCCATGTGTCTCCGCCCTGACTATCACCTTTCTCAAAAGCATCCTCCTTTTTTTTTTTTTTAAAGAAAAAAATATGCTTTAGCTCTTTTATTATTTCAATTAGCATTTCTTTAAAAAGAAAACAAAACAAAAACAAAGCAAAACTCCTATGACCACCCGTTGGTAGGAAATTTCTTTCCTATTTATAAGCTTATCTTTTCAAAGGTAACCATCAAACTTTATTACAATTTGGTAGCCTCTCAATTAACCATGGCTTTCCATCCAGAAAAGCTGCTGCTTCTTCATCGTCATCTTCCCTACTTGATGGTGATGATAACTATTTTCCTTTTTCTCATAATCCCCTCTGCATCTCAGTTGTCATTCAACTACCCTGATTTCTCTCAAGCAAACAACGGAGCTATAACAATGGCAGGAAATGCTACAATCTCAGGTTCGCTCATCCAACTCACGCCAAATGCAGTGGAAAACTGGGGTCGTGCAACGTATTCAGAAACCATGCATCTCTGGGAAAAGAGTACAGGAAAACTCGCCAGTTTCACCACCAGCTTCTCTTTTATCATCTCTTCGGAAGGCGCAGACAGGTACTCAGATGGGCTAATCTTCTTCCTCGCAAGCCCCAATTGCCCTACACCTATTCCAACAGACGGCTCCGGCATTGGCCTTGTGAGCTGTGACCAAATGAGAGACTCAAGTTTCTTAGTTTCAAACAAATTCGTTGTGGAATTGATACTTTCCTAATGATGAACCTGATGGATCCGCCGGAGCCTGTTCGTGAGCACGTTGGTATCAATATCAACGACATGAAATCTCGGAACACGACAACATGGCATAGCGTTATTAAGGAGAAAAGAACATACAATTCTAGTATTAGTTACGATCCCAGCACACAAAATTTAAGTGTCAGCTTCACTGGATTCAGTAGTAATGATCACATCCCAATAGAGCAACACCTTTCTTCTATAGTTGATTTGAGAGATTATTTACCAGAAAGGGTTGAATTTGGCTTCTCGGCTGGAACAGGATTGATTTCCGAGCTGCATATTCTTTGCTCGTGGGCTTTTCAATCGACAGCACCACTTTTGATCATTCAGAAATGATGCGAGAGAAGTGTTGGTTTGTTTTGTTTATGTATTTGTGTTTTAGTTTTCTATTTTAATAAGGAACGAATTTTTCCTTTTTCAATTCGGATTAGTTTAGTTTTTTCATTTTCCTTACTAAATTATGAGTAAAGAATATGAAGGCTAAGAGCTCTTATTAAAAAAAATATATGTGAATTTAAACTAAAATTATAATTTCATATAACAAATATTTGATAAAAAAATTAACATATTTTATCAAACGCCTCTATAATTTTAAAAAGTAGCAATTTCATAATACTAAATGAATCTTAAATCTATCTATGTGCAAGTATATTTTTTAATTTTCTTTTTCGTACATGCTGTTAGTTTTCTATTGGATAAATAAGACCCTTAAAAAAATCACAAGGGATCAATCCTTTCTATTGGATAAATAAGACCCTTAAAAAAAAAAAAATGCTCCTTTTAGTTTTCTGACCCCTAAAATTCTAATTTTCCCCCTTCATATGGCTAATCAATCATCTTGAACGTGTGGTGCATATCACACCATACATATGTGAACTCCAGCTCACCGATTTAAAGATATTAATAATTTATAAGATTGTGATGGACTTAGGGTATCTTCGGGTGTTGTGCGTGTCAAGGATTTAAAAATATGTTTAACATTTAAAAAGTTTATTTGAAAAAAAAAAAGTACTCATTTAATAAAAAAAAATTAAACGTATTTTTAAGAATATAAAAAATCTAAAAATAGTTAAAACGTACTTTTGACAAAAATTTGTCAAAAAAGCTTTTTGATTTAAAAGTCCGATTTTTCAAACACAATTTCAAATATACTTTTAAGTTGCTCATAACTCATTTTATGGGATTTCATCCCGGAGTTTTTTTTTCAATTCCAACCATTATTTTGATATATATATATATATATAAAATTATCAATTTATTATTTGTCTACAATTTATCATATTTAAAAAGTAAAATATAGGTATGTTTTTAATTTAAAAACAATAACTAATTAGTATTTAATTAAGAGGTTTTAGTTGATAGCAGAGATTATAGGTTGTGTTTGACAATGGACTGGATTTGAGGAAGTGGACTGGTACTATAACATATTTGATTAATGTGAGAAAAAAAGTAATAATGTTTTGTATAAAAAAGGAAATTTTTTTGATATCTATATATATATATAAAATTTATATATAAAAAAATATATATATATATATATAAAATTATCAATTTATTATTTGTCTACAATTTATCATATTTAAAAAGTAAAATATATTTATGTTTTTAATTTAAAAACAATAACTAATTAGTATTTAATTAAGAGGTTTTGGTTGATAGCAGAGATTATAGGTTGTGTTTGACAATGGACTAGACTTGAGGAAATAGACTGATACTATAACAGATTTGATTGATGTGAGAAAAAAAGTAAGAATATTTTGTATAAAAAAGTAAAATTTTTTGATTTATAATAATTTTTTTTATTTGAATAATAATAAAAAGTTATTAATATGATATAAAAAATAAAAATATTATAATTAGTTTTGAAAAGAATTTTTTGTGATTTTAAATTGGGTCCGATCCGATCCATCCTCAAACAATCTCTTAGCTCTTGAGCCATCGGTATTGACCGACTCAAAGTCAATAATGCATCGGATCATGAAAAGAATTTTTTTTTTTTATATAAGTCATGAAAAGAAATTATTTATTGTGAGAAACTTGTCATTTAGAGCATCGTGCATCATTACGATCGCGTCTCCCTCCTTGTATTTGAAAGAGATTTTAGCAGAAACCAACTTGTCTTTCCAAGGACAGATATTTGATGTACGTTTCCGTTGTAGAAAATTCAGTGAAAGTTGACGTTTAAAAGTGACATCGTAACACTCAAAAAATTTATTAGGATTATTTATAATATTTTAGTCTAAATTGTATTCTTAAGTTAAATTAAATATATCAAAAAAATATATTTAATGTCTAATATGATATTTTTAGTCTGAATTGAGAGAAAGATAGTTAGAATTAGTTCTAATTTTCATTATGAATTATTTGATATTTAAGATTTATCTAATTAAATACTCAAGAGTTAGTAATAATAATAATATTAGTATGCTAAATAATTGTTTGATTGGATTAATATGATAATGTATATATAATTATATATATATTTATTTATAATATATAAATATTATATGGACGTGGGATTTGGGGAAAGGCTATTCACCTTTAAGTATTATATTAACATATGTTGTAATAGGTGGCATTTTCTAAAAGCCTTTAAAAAGAAAAGTGTGGATGGTGCAGAAGGGGTACGTATAGATGTGATTCTAAAACATTCTCGAAGAACCTTGACTCTTGGTTCATGAAGTGTCCTTGCATAGAAGACCTTCTCACCTACAAGAAGAAAAACAGCTGCAGTGATTTTATAGGATTATGGTTCGGATCCTACAGCAAAAAGGTATAACGGCAGTTTAATGTTTTGTTTCCCTCCGATTATACTTTATAGCATATACGAGTCATGTTCCAAGGCCACGACTATAAATAGGACCAATATTAGTGCTGTTTTTAATCACGAGCAGTTCTCTCTCGCCCTCTCGCAGAGTGAGGAAAGAAAAAGAAGAGAAGAGAGAAAAAGAGAGAGAAAAAAAAGAAGAAGTGAGAAACATATATTTTTAGTAATAAGTTGGAACTACTTTAAGTGAGAGTGCTAAGTATAAAATTCTTTTATCCTTAATTTATGTCAATTCTAATTGTTAGAATTTAAATTATGTCAATTTTATTTATTAAAATTTAAATTACGTCGTTATAATGTCTAAATTGCACGGGAAAGTGTGATTGAATATTTTAGAATAAATATTATATTCAATCCTCCTTTTAAATATTACAAATGCGTCGTTGTACTACCTAAATTTTATTAGGTATTTTACAATAGCGTCGTTTAATGCCCAAGTAATATTAGACATTTTAGATAAATATTATATTAATGCCGTAGTAATGCTGATATAAAAATATGTGGTAACGCTACATAGTCGTTATGATGCTCAAGTGACATTATAATATTTTAGGTAGATAGCGTTATGCTGCCCAATTTTGGATAGAGTATAGAGAGAAATTAAGAGGTCGTTATTTTAACCTTTTAATTATAATTTTAGACTAATATATGATCGCGCGTGAGCGCACTAAATGCAGTGAATTTAGAATCAATGATTAGAAAGGGAATCCAACATAACAGTCTACGGTGACAAGTAAGTATAATTACTTGCTGAGCATGATATTATTTTAGTGAGTACAACTGCTTACTGAGATTAATACTATTTTATAAAGCTTTTAAAATGTGATTATTATATGAGTCTGAATATTTTATGAATAGCATGATTATATGCTTTCAATTATTTTTATATATTGAAATGACTTAAGAAATGAAATGTGATGATTATGAGAACAAAAGAATAAAGTTAAGAGACATGTTATTGCATACTGTTGAATATTGAGAATAAGAGATTAATTAAATATGAAGCAAGAAGGTTTTCCTATGTTAACGGTGGAAGTCGAAGGAGTCTCTCAGGTTAAATAAGAAGCCTTTTTGTCTTCACAAAATTGAATGTAAAATATGAAGGTGTTCTTATATTAACGGTATAAGCCAAATAAGCCTTACAAGTTAAAATAAGAAGCTTGATACTAATCGATAAGCCAAAAGTGTCCCCTGAAAATCGTAAACAAAAGGTTCAAGTCTTTTAGAAAGCCGAAGAGGAGCCAATGGTGTCTCTTGATAGCCGTAAATGAAATGTTCAAGTCTTTTAGAAAGTCAGAGAGACTAGAGATTGTATTGCATATATTGAATAATGTTATTTATGATTTAATTGTTTTACTTCTTTGTATTTATATGCATGTTCATTTTATGGGATGCAAGTAAAATGTATATATGTATAAATATAAAGTTGTTTAGAAAAGATAAATGAATTTTATCACAAACAACTCTTTGATGCTTATTGTATCAGTTATGGATTATACCAAAATAATTTTGTTTGGAAAATTTAACGTAGTTGTTATTATAATCATCATGTTTGAGATACTTTTGAAAAAGATTGCTCATATTAAAAAGGTTAGTAATTGTGATGTCCCACATCGCCTGGGTATGGAGATGGGGATGTGCTTATATGTATACTTCCACCCTCAATGATAACAACGCGTTTTAAAGCCGTGATGATAATGATCCCATCAAAACTCCGCAGTTACGTGTGTTTCTGCGAGAGTAGTACCAGGATGGGTGACCTCTTGAGAAGTATAGTTCAGGAGAGCCAAAAACGGACAATATTGTGTGTCATTAAGGTGGGATGTTACAAATGGTATCAGAGCCATTGCTCAGCCTGAGATGTGGGGGAGTGTGCACAAAAGCCCATGAAGGTCGCTAGCGGACGCTCGCTGGGACGGATGCCAAGAGTAGGCTAATCCCATGAGGCTGCCAGCGGGGACTTGTTGGGACAAATGCCAAAAGTGGGCTAATCCCATGAGGCCGCGAGCGAGGACGCTGGGTCCTAAGAGGGGGTGATTGTGACGTCCCACATCGCTTGGGTATGGAGATGAGGATATGCTTATATGTATACTTCCACCCTCAATGACAACAACGCATTTTAAAGCCGTGATGGTAATGATCCCATCAGAACTCCGCAGTTAAGCGTGCTTCTGCGAGAGCAATATTAGGATGGGTGACCTCTTCAGGGGAACCAAAAGCAGACAATATTGTATGTCATTAGGGTGTGATGTTACAGTAATTCTTATACTTATTGAGACCATGGACTTATTAATCCGCTTATGTCAATGTGGTAACCCCACAATTATATCACATTTACATAGATATTGATACAGGTGCAGAGGAGGTGAAGATGATCCAAATGTCTATCTAGGTTATTATGGACAAGGTTTTCTAGTATTTTAGTATTGAAGATGTTTATCTTTTGGAATATATCTATAGTTAGACATGTTCTAGGTACTTTTTATGTATATCTACCTATGTGTCATCTGTGGCACTTGTGATTAGTGTGTTTTATTATTGTGTAAAGTACAATATACTGATCTGTTTAATATATAAGTCTTGTTTTCAGCTCTGGTGCGTTCTACGAGGATTTTATATATATAATTGTTATTCCGCTGCAAAATATATAATCTCTAATGATCTTGAGAAAAAGATAGTAGTGCTTAGTGGAAATTGAAAATTTTCACTTTTACCTTCCTTTAAGTAAAGTTGGGGCGTTACAGACATATTTTTCTATTTTTGTATGTCATTTTTTTTTAATAGTATTACAAAGAATTAATGTATTTCAACTTTCAAGGACACATTCTTAATTAAGGAGTACTTACCCAAAGCAAGTATACTGTGGAATTAGTAGCTTATATTCTCACAATCATAGAGAATAATATTGGCATATCAGTGGTTGGCTACGTAGATGAAGCTACAATACAAAATATTTTGAAAATTTTAAAATACATTTGCACAGTTAAAATTTTCTTATATGTATATTGTAACTTTGAATTATTAATAATAAAATATAGCCACACCCTTTGTGAATGTAAACATTTTGTCGAACCATGTAAATTCGTGTTTCAATTCTCTCATGACCTCTCTTTTTAATTGCATATTATTCATCAATGTTGAGTATGATAAATAACATGACAACACACATTTTTTATTCTTCTACTTATGGTTCGTTCGGGAGTCTGTTTTTTTAAAAAATATGTGTTTTTAAACAAAATCATAATTTTAGAGCGTTTGGGATTATGATTTTAAAAATGCAAATTTTAAAATCGTGAAAAAATATGCAATTTTAATAAGTTGATTAAAAGGTGTTTATTTGAAAAAGTGTAAATATAAATCAAAATCACGATTTTGCTAAAAAAATATATTTGGGGCAATATTTACCTATTTTGCATGAGATTGCAATTATATGCTAATTTTACCAAAATACTCAATTGATAAAAAAATACTTTTTAACATGTTTTACCAAATGCTTGTGCAAGTTTTAAAAGTAACGATTTCAAAAACATAATTTTTAAAAACGTAATTTTTTAAATTGCACTTGTTGAAATCGCAATCTCAAACGAGTCCTTATCACATATATATAAAAGCCGAATTACTCTAAAAAATGTCTTAATATTGCGACATGTGGAGTGAACCCTTTTTTATTGTAATGTTTTTTTTTTTTTTTGACATGTCCACACAAGGGTAGGGGGAAGGGGGATTCGATCTTGTGACCTACGCTTCATAAGGCGTGGTTCACAGCCGATTGAGCTACCTCTTGGGGACTTTTTTATTGTAATGTTAAACGGGCTTTTTAAGAGTGAACCAGTTTTTTAAAAAAACGGTTGTCATTTGCATTAATTATATTTCAAGAGTTTTCTATATATAAATTATTCAATAAATTAAATATTATTAATATCCGAACCAAATAAGTAGACAAATAATATAAATCAAATTATGTATTAATACAATTAGTCAATTTAATATGTATATTAATTAATACATTTATGATTCTATATAACGGTTTTTTTTATAATAAAATCGGACATTAATTGCGTTAATTATATTTTAATATAATCCACACGTCATTAATTAGCGTCATTAATTGCGTTGACTATATTATAATTCATGTATTTTTCTTACTAATTTTTTTCTTTATACTATTCTTTTTAAATCATATATACTTATAGGAACAAAGATTTAATTTTTTTTATTTAAATGGTTCCTTTTAACTTATAATGAAAATTATGTGTTTAAGTATTTCAAGAGTTTTTCATATATAAATTATTTCATAAATTAAGCATTATCAATGCCCAAATCAAATAAGGAAACAAATAATACATATCAAATCATATATATCATATACAATAGCGAAACCTTATTTTGAAATGCCTTGAAATCGCGACATGTGGCGTAAACTTTTTCTTCTTTTTTTTTTTTAAAAAAAGACTAAACCAATTTTTTAACTCATTATTTTAAAAACCGAACATTTAAAAATTAACTGGTTTATATTTTTGTTCTCTTTCTATCTCTCATTTATCCTCTCTCTCAATGTCTCTCTCTCTCTTTTCCTAAGTCATTCATTTTCATTCAACATCTCTCTCTTGAATCCATTCATATGTTTCCCTCTCATTCTCTCATTTTTTTTCCTCTCTCTCTCCACACTCCCTTTTTTCTCTCCAAGTCTTTCACTCTCATCCAGTCATCCTACGTCTCTCTCTCTTTCCAACATTAACATCTCTCATCTTTTTTCTCTCCACTTCAATCTTTCTCTTTCTCCACTTTTCAACATTAACAAAATCATAATTTATTGGCCTAAAAATTCAAACTAAAAATTCAACTTGGAGGCCAGTAATTATTCTTTTTAACTTTTTTCCCCCCTCTCTATTTCAATATTTCTCTTTTTTCACTCTTCAACATTAACAAAAACAGAATCTATTGGCCTAAAAATTAAACTTGGAGATAATTATTCTTAATTTTTTTTCTCATACCTTGAATTTGTTCATATGTTTCCCTCTCCCTTGTTGTGATGTAACAAACATACTTTTATTTTTTAACTAATGGTCATACTATTTTTTATGGTATCTAATCTTCAACCTTTATTACTATTTGTTAGAGACATTCATGAGCTTTATATTTATTTTTTACCGTTATATTTTATTACTTGAAATTCAAGCATCTTCATGAGTTTTAATGGAAAAGAAATATCATCTTTAACATTCCTTTTCCGTTTGTATCCGTTGATCATTAAGAATTTCATGGGCTTTAATTCTTCAATTGTTTTGACCGTTTGTCATTAAATATGATTTATTGCTTTTGCTCGTTAACAAAAGTTTTACAGTTATCAACCGTTTGGATATGGAATATTTTTAATGCTTTAAGTTCTAACCGTTGGTGACCTTTCTTTTATATATTTTGGGTCTTCTTTCTCATGGATTTTTTGTTGATTTGCTTGGGTAGACGAAAGAAGAGGAGAGGGAGTTGAGCTTGGAGTGGGTGATTTGCTAGCGTCCGATGAAGGATTTGGCGGTGAGAAAGGAGAGGAAGACGATGGAGAGGAGGTCGCTGATGGGATTTGTGGTGAATAATATTATTTTATTTTATTTTTTATTTATTTTTAAAACAATAAATAATATTTTATTATTTTTTTAATGATGAAACACGTGGCAGCATGATAGCCCTCAGATTCTTGCTAAGACCATCTTGGCTATTAACTGAAGACCTCTCCAGTCCAATAGGACTGGAGAGAATCCTTTTCCATATAGGTATACAAATAAATGGAGGGTATGAAGAGGATATAAGAGATAGAAGGAAAATTCACTTATTTTCTATCTAAGACTAAGGCCGTAGAGTGTTTTGCAAAACATTTGTTTCATGGCATAAAGCCATAAGCTATATTATTATTATTATTATTTTCTACAAATAATATTATGAAGTCCCTCATCAACTTTGATATTTGGATTGTTCTATTACTTTTCATTATTAGAAGTGCGTCCTTAACGAAGGTAGACGCTATAGTCTAATCCTGAGAGGTTGCGTGTCAAGAGATCCGATCGCATGAGTTATACACTCCAAGAGGCACGAATCAATCTTTAAAGACAATGCTCTTGCGTGATTCTATAGCATATTGTGAGATCTTTCTATACTCTATTTTTCATATCTTGCATTTTATTCATTTTATTATTAATATTCATATTGTAATTATTTTATATTAATGAGAATTTGTGCTCCATCCAAATTTATTTCCAACATCCCTCTCTTCTTTTTTTTTTTTCCTCTCCCCACACTCTCTTTTTTCTCTCTAAGTCTTTCACTCTCATTCCATGTCTTTCTATCTCTCTCCAACATTAATATCTCTCATCTTTTTTTTTTTTTTTCTCCACTTCAATCTTTCTCTTTCTCCACTCTTCATCATTAACAAAAACAAAATCTATTGACCTAAAAATTCAACTTGGAGGTAGTTATTCTTCTTAACTTTTTTTTTTTTTTGGTTTCATACCAATAATATTTTAATATATAAATCGGGGAAGAAGTAATAGGAGGAGTTGACTCTGGTTTCAAAACCAAAGCCTTTGAATCAATCTTTCCTTTTCCTTTATCCTTTTAACTTGCCATGGTGGCATTGCAAAATTTAGGAATGATTGAAAATCAGGATTTAAAATATCTTTTTATCAAAAGTATTCAAAATTCTATTTAGATGCAATGTTTTTGATCAACAAAAAAAATTTCTTAATATTATTATAAATATATTGCTCAGAATTCCAGGATCCGGAAGGAAATTGAACAATTTGTTCAGAAGATCCTAGTGAAAGAATTTGTTTCAGATTTCCTTTAAAACCAATTTCAGAGGTATTGGTTTCAACAATTTTATATTCAGAGGGAATATCTAAACAATGTAGTGTTCTAGCCTAAACTAGACCTGGAGATAACTAGGAACATCAATCTCAAATCTTGAGGCAAAATGGAATTTAACAGGACATCCATCTTAACTGTTGAGACTTTGTCTAACTTGGCTTTAAATGGGTAAAGCATAAAAATAAAAGGAATTCCAAGGATAACTTTATCAGTCATATTCTTAACAGGCACAGAAGGAATATGAAAGTAAACATTATCTTGGCAAACATGAACATTATTCAATTCATAATTAATTTGCAATTTGGTTCTGGTGGCAGAATTCAATTTTTGAGTAGTTTTTTCAAAATGTTTGCTTGGGATAAGCTCTTCTTGAATGCAATTCAGATCAGCACCAAAATCAATCAAAACAATAATATCAAAAGCATAATCTTGAGCAACAACAATATGAACTAACATACCATTTGGGAGGACAATCTTTATTAATCAGACTGATAATCTTGACATCATTGGAAATCAAATTATTGCTGGATTCTCCTTCAAAAGAATGCTCAGATTTATTATCTTCAATATCATAATTTTGTTCTTGAAAGCAATTTTTAAGTTTTGTAATTACAAATTCTTGTTCCAAGTTTTTATTATCTATTTTTAAATCATGCAATTCTTTCTTTAAATCAACAATATCTTTCTTGATATTACTAATCTCATGCTGCAAATCTGAGATAGTAACAACTTTGGATTTTTGTTTGGAAAATCTTTCCAAAGTTTCATCAAGAGAGATCTTGGACTTTGAAGGTTTGTTAGCTTTTTTAATCATTGTTTTCTTGAGTTTTTTAAGGTATTCTTCCTTTAATTCAGGATTTTCAATTTTTGAAATAAGAGTTATTAACAAATCTTCTTATTCTTCAGTTTTGGTTAAA
This sequence comes from Carpinus viminea, assembly GCA_013348765.1. NCBI lineage: Eukaryota > Viridiplantae > Streptophyta > Magnoliopsida > Fagales > Betulaceae > Carpinus > Carpinus viminea. Next base: position 6,444,038 of record CP054669.1, on the reverse strand, counting down.
ACAGAACAAGTCTTTTTTTTGTTGCAGTAAGAATCAAAACATCCAATTTTAACATCTTCAGAAAATTCCTTGCTGAATGATAATCAGAATCATCAGAAGTTAAACAATCTTTAGAAGAAAAATTAGAAAAATCATTGTTTTGCAAAATTCTAAAAATATTTTCTTTTTCACTTTCTTTAATGTTTAAAGCATTAATTTCTTGTTTAATCTTCTTGGTAGGTTTTGGACACTTATCAGCAAAATGTCATGATTCTCCACAGTTAAAACATTTTTTTTTTGAAAAATATTTATCAAATTTAGATTCCTTAGAATTCATTTTTGTCTTAGGGGTTTTAGAAAAATTCTTTGAAGGCTTATTAAAATTTCTTTTCTTGTAATCATTGTAATATGGAGCAGGTTTCTTTCTGAAAACTTTATCAGACTTTTTCCTATCTTTCCTTGACGGAGCAACATGAGGTAATCCGAATTGTTCACAGAAATTTCCCATTTCATATTTTGTCTTCTTAGCATTTTTTAATCGTTGTCTAATCATTTTCTGATCAATGCACATTTTAATACCAAGTTTTTTGACAGTGACAAACAAATCACCATAAGTGAGTTTGTCATAGTCAATTAAACCAGTATTAGCATCAATCAATTCATCTTTAACTTTGTGAGCAAATAATAAAGGTAATCCATCAATAAATTTTTCTTTCCAATAAGGTTTTTGACTATCAGATCTAAACATAACACGTAAAAGAAAAACATCTTGGTACCATCTATAATCAGACATAGTAGGACATCTGAGATTATTCAAATAATCAGAAATCCTAGAAGTGATATTCGAAGGAGTACCAACAAAATATTTAATAATGGTATAAATCAAAGTATTGACTCCATTAGGTTCGCCTCTACCAACTTTTTCATCAAAAATGGGTAACCCATCTTCAGTTTTCTTGATAACTTTTCTAATGTCTTCTCTAGACCCTTCAGTGAGATGTTTGTCCCACTAACTACGAAGAGTTCCAGAAAACCCAGTAGTAAGCAAATCAACAATTTCAAATTGACTTAAATTTTGATTGGTATCATAGGCATTAGCAACCATGGACATATGGTTCATCTTATTCAGCAATTCTTGTTCAGACAAATCATCAATATTTCATTCATAAATTTTATCAGATGAAACAAAAAACTGTGATTGAAGAAATCTTTCTTCAAATTGTAAATCAGGGGGAGTTAGTCTAGAATACCAATTTTTTGTAATATTGAAAGGCTTGGAATTATCAAAAATTCTTTGGAGTTTTGGCTCCAAATCAGTTTTTCCAAAAAAATTTTCAAGCACTCTGATATCAGAATCAGTGGAATCATTGGAAGAAATAGAATCAGAGTCAGAGAATCGCTGGGAAATTGGAGTAATGATTTTTGAGGAACTAGCTTGGCCAATTTTTAATTCAGAAAGCATTTCCTCAATTTTTTCAATATTTTTCTGAGACTTTGGTTTTAAGCCTAGAGACTTTTTTTTTTTTTTAGGAAGTAAAATCAAAGGTTTTTCAATTTTGGTAGAAGTTGGGGAAATTTTTTCTTCAATACGATCTAACTATTGTCCGATCGTATGCAAAGATTGGTTAACAAAATTGTTTTGTTCAATAATTTTCCAATTTTCTGAAGGAACATCAATGATTGATTTAAACGGAGAACCTTTGACAGTAACTCCATTACAATCAATGAGAATATTTGCAAGAGGAGGGTGAGAAGACTGAACAATTGTCTTGTCTTCTTTAACAAAATTCTTTTTGATAACATTTAGAGCATTGCCAGAAGGGAAATGTTTTTGAAGAAAATCAAATAATAAAATATGTTTTTGAGACTCAATCATTTTTCTTGTCCATTGGACTTTAATGAGGTCTCTTTCTCTTTCTGAAAATCTGGCACAGTAAGCATGCCGTAAATCTCTATTCTTTTTTGAAGAAAAATCTTTTTGCAATGCTGGCCAATCAATCTGTGAGATTTTTTTTTTGAAATAGCATAAATAGCACAACACTGGTGAAGAGGGGAAGTGGACCATTGAAGTCCAAAGTAGAAGGAGAAGTAGAATCACTTTCAAAAGAAAGTTGTTCATTATTAACAATATTAGGTGGTAAGCTCGATCTAGAGCTAACAGAAGAAGTTGATCTAAACATTTTGACAATCAAATCTACTCACAAGTTCACTCACTAGACATCAACTCACAGAATCACTTTCTAAGTATCAACTCACAAAATCACTCTCTAGACATGCACTACCTTACGAAAATCTAACTACATATACCCAAAATCGCTGATATACATACCCTTCACTAACTGCCCTACAACATGCCTTCCTCGGCTTCAAAAAGGGACTTACAGGTAACCTGAAGTGATATCAACTATGGTGATAGGTTTACAACCTAAAGACAGAACACAGAATAGAAAGATCAAGAGTGAGGAAATACACTGAAAGATCAAAAGCAAGTGGACAAGTAGAAAGATCGCAAAGGGAGCAGATCAGATTAATCAAAAAGTAAAGAACAAGATCTAGAGGCAACAAAAGACCGCAACTCTAGTACTTTCTAAAAAAGATTGGGATGATCATTCGTCCTCTTCTAAAATTCTTCCTGATAGTAATGCTCCTTACAATTATTATGATTGCATTAATGCTTAGTCCAAATTTTTTCTTTACCAAACTCCCAATTTTGACAATTCTTGGTTTGTTACCTTTGACCGAGATAATTTTGGGGAAATTCTTCCCCTTTGGTTTTCTAGGTGGTGAATGCATTTTGGTCTTATCCCTGATATTCTCCCCCTTAAACTTGTGGAAAGTTTCACTTTTTTTAAAGACCATTTTAAAACTGATGCCTATGGTTCCAAATTTTCCCCTATTATTCATTTTGTCAAAAAATATAAAATTCCTTGGATTCTAAAATGGCAATATGTCATTGTAGAAGACAAGCTTGAAAGACATTAGTATATTAAGTGGTGAGATAAATTTCTTATTGATAACATTATTAATAATGTCAATGATTTAGCCTATACTCCCAAAACCCTTATTTTACCCTCCAACACTACCCAGAATTTACCCTCCAATATTACACAGAATTCACTCCCCAATGCTCCCCCTACTCTTTTGACTTTTGATGATTTTCTCCTAGTTAAAGAAGCTTCTTCTATTTTCAAGATTTCTCCTCCTACTTCTTCCTCTTCAAAAAAGACTTTATTGAGTAAAAAGAAAAAGAAAGCTTTAATAAAAGCCTTTTTGGAGTCTCTTGAAGTTGGTTATGAAGAAGATGAAGAATCTGATGCATCTTCTGAAGCTACTATCAATCCACAAAGGGAATTCTTTGGCAATTCAGGATTTGATTCTCAAGAATATTTTCCTGAACTTGAAGATTTATGAGTTGAAGAATTGTCCTATTTGTCTGATTTGAAGATTCCAAGATTCACCCAAAGATTTGGTTAGATTCACTCAAGATTTGTTCAGAAGCATATTTGAAGATTTTTCCTACTCGAAGATTTATGAATTGAAGATTTACCAAGATTTTGCTCAGATGAAGATTTGTCTAATTTCAAGATTTCAGTATTCCAAGATTCACTGCTGAAAGATTTACCCAAGATTTTGTTCAGCCTCATTGCTGAAGAATTGTCATATTTGAAGATTTCAAGATTTTTTCAAGATTTTGTTCAGCCTCACTGCTGAAGATTTGCCCGATTTCAAGATTTCAAGAATTTCCTGTTGAAGATTTTTCAAGATTTTCTCAAGATTTTGCCCAAGATTTTCAAGATTCCAGACTATTTTGAAGACCTAAATCCAGACATTTTCCTCCGACAAAGATTCAAGAATTTTTAGAAATTACTGTTCACTGTCACTATTCACCCGACACTGTTCATGCGTGAAAAATTTGTACTATATATATATATATAATAGCCTAAATCCATCTTAGAATTCTAATTTAATAATTGAACCTTTCAAAGAGTGTGTGAGATTGAACCGGTTTTTGATAATTTCTTTTTTCTATTTTTGTTATTAAATTAATCTCTCTATTTATTAACATGCAATTTTTCCTTTTATGTTTTGGTTTTGTTTATTAAATTTTTTTTTTTTTGAAAATCAAATAAATAATCTCATTCATTAAAGATCAAGATTGAATTAAATATTTATACATGGCAAGCTCTCAAGTATCCGTAGGTAAACTAAAGATACCAACGCTATACAAGACGACATAATGACTCTCAAACCATATCCATAACCTATGACTAATTAACAAATAAAAGACAAATTTGCGCAGAATCAACTAATGCATAGGTAGCAATTATTCCTTGACCAGAATTGAACCTCAGAACACTATTCCTTGACATCAAGGTTGAAAACCCCGTGCCAATACTTATTTCTTGACACCAGGGCTAGGAACCCATGCCAACACTTGTTCTCTCGACCAAAGCCATGATAACGCTCACATCCACAACCTAAAGATCTTGACCAAACATCACACCCCAAAGCAGGACGAGACAAGACTTATTACAAGCAAAAACAATAAAATATGGAAATAAAACCGATCACATGCAAGTAGACCCACCAAGGGTGTAGAAGCTCGACGCAGGCGCGAAAGGCCCAGAGTGGATGGAGTATGGCAAAAAAAATAACAAAACACACAAAACAAAGAAAATACTAAAGTAAATACAAGGAAACCAAGCAAAACAAAATAAACAAAGGAAACAAAATATAGGGAAACCAAATAAAACATAAAATAAAAAGGATCAAGATGTTCTTCATTTTAATTTTTAAACATTAAATAAATAATTAAGCATTGAATATGATATTAGATGATTGATTTTGATTGAATTAAATATTGAGTGAAATATATATACATTATATTGTATTCATAAAAAAATGATTTTGTTTATTTTGCTTTGTATTTTCTTTAATGTTTATAATCATATGAGTTTTATTTGATTGAAATATAATAGGTGACATAAATTTCTATGATTTAAACATGCATTGTATCATTATATTTAAACGTGCGATAGTTTTTTTTACAACATAAATAATAAAAAATACAATAAAATGTATTTAAAATTTTAAATTAAATTATAATGAAAAATTTTGCGCATAACGCGGGTTATGAACTAGTTAAAATTATGGTTAAATTTGCAAGGACATATGACCACACAAATCCAATTTAAATTCTAAAAATTAGAAAGAAAGAAAAAATTATGAGATGACATCTAAAGGATGTATAGCCATCGGCATTGACTCGGACACGCAGTGGATGAATAATCATTCACTGGACCAGGTCCAGACCATGAAACTTCACTTGGCCTGGAAAGTATGAAGTTAGAGCATCGTGGCATCATCCTGACCCCACGTCTTCTTATATCAAAAGGTCTTGAAATAATAAGTGTCACCTAATTGTATTCAAAGAAGAAATTTCAGCATAAACGAAACATGTCTCTGTATGCATTTAATGACTCACATTTTATTTTGATTTATTAGTAATAAAATATGTGTTTTTGACATATTTAAAGAAATGTATTTACTTGAGAGAAGAAAAATTCTCACAATTGAATTTTAGAGGAATTAATTTATAGGGAAAAATATAAAAAAAAAAACTTTCCAAACCATCAGTTTTTTATAATATAGTTATTTAATATTCAAAAAGTAATAAAGTAGTCACCCAAACTACCAAAATGTAACAAAAATGTCACTTATTTTTTTTATATTCCTATAATACCCATATTCTTTTAACAAATAAAATAATAAAATAATTATAAAGAAAACCAAAAAATCAATGGGTAAATATTTATTTATTCCATTTTTTTTTAATTTATTAACCCATTGGTTTTTTTTTTTGAATTTTTAAAAATTGTTCATTTTTTACAATTATTTTATTTGTTTAAAAAATAGTGGTATTATAAGAATATAAAAAAATAAGTAGTCTTCTTATTACATTTTGATAATTTTGAGGGTTATTTTATTACTTTTTGAACATTTAAGAACTACATTATAAACAGCTAATAGTTTGAAGGTTTTTTTTTTTAAAAAAAAATTATATTTTTCCCTAATATATATATGACTATCACATCACAAAATAAGCATATTTGAAAGTACATTAACTTGCCTTTCGTAAGAAATTCCTACGTACGATCGACCACGTGTTCATAGGAAATTTCTTTCATATTTGCTGACTTTACTTTTCAATTAATTGGAAACCTTCAAACTTTGGTACAATTTGGAAACCTCCAATCACAAACGCAAACTCAAAAAGTAGTTTCCCCCTCTTCTCAAAAAAGAAAAGAAAAACTTTCTCCCAGTTAACCATGGCTTTCCATTCAGAAAAGCTGCTTCTTCCTCTTTGCTACTCGATGATGATAACTATTTCCCACTTTCTCATACTCCCCTGCGCATCTCAGTTATCATTCAACTACACCAATTTCTCTCAAACTAACAACGAAGCTATAAAATTGGCAGGAAACGCTTCAATCTCAGGTTCACAGATTCAACTTACGCCAAATGCAGTGGACAACTGGGGTCATGCAACGTATTCAGAAACCATGCATCTCTGGGAAAAGAGTACGGGAAAACTCGCCAGCTTCACCACCAGCTTCTCTTTTATCATCTCTTCGGAAGGCGCAGACAGGTACTCAGATGGGCTAACCTTCTTCCTCGCAAGACCCGATTTCCCTCCACCTGTTCCAACAGATGGCTCCGGCATTGGCCTTGTGAGCCGCGGCCAAATGAGAGACTCAAGTTTCTTAGCTGCAAACAAATTTGTTGCCGTGGAATTCGATACTTTCCGGAATGATGACCTCGGATGGGATCCGCCGGAGCCTGTTCGTGAGCACGTTGGTATCAATATCAACGACATGAAATCTCGGAACACGACAACATGGTATAGCGTTATTAAGGAGAAAATAACATACAATTCTACTATTAGTTATGATCCCAGCACACAAAATTTAAGTGTCAGCTTCACAGGATTCAGAAGTAATGATCCCATCCCAATAGAGCAACACCTTTCTTCTATAGTTGATTTGAGAGATTATTTACCAGAAAGGGTTGAATTTGGCTTCTCGGCTGGAACAGGATTGATTTCCGAGCTGCATATTCTTTGCTCGTGGGCTTTTCAATCGACAGCACCACTTTTGATTCAGAATTCTCCGCAACCACAACCAAACAAGAATGAAAAAGAAAGCAAGCCTGGTTTGGTACTGGGGCTGAGTGTGGGTGCATGCGTTTTAATTGTGGGTGGTTTGGGGTTGGTTTGGCTTATCAACAGGAAGAAGAAGCTGGGTAGAGGGGGAGGAGATGAGGATTTGGATTTTGGTCTTTCCATGGACGATGAATTTGAACGCGGCAGTGGACCTAAGAGATTCTCCTACAAGGAATTGGTTCGTGCGACGAATACTTTTGCAGAGGAAAACAAGCTTGGAGAAGGAGGGTTTGGTGGGGTTTACAAAGGATTTCTAAGCGAAATGAATTTCTACGTTGCTGTCAAGAGGGTGTCAAGGGGGTCTAAACAAGGCATAAAGGAGTACGCATCTGAGGTGAAGAGTATTAGCCGGTTGAGGCACCGGAATTTAGTCCAACTCATCGGTTGGTGCCACGAGCACAAAGATCTCCTACTCGTTTATGAGTTGATGCCCAATGGAAGCTTGGATTCGCATATTTTCAAAGGTAAGAGCTTATTAACATGGGCAACGAGGTACAACATCGCTCAAGGTTTGGCGTCGGCATTACTGTACTTGCACGAAGAATGGGAGCAATGCGTTTTGCATAGGGACATAAAGTCAAGCAACATCATGTTAGATTCAAGCTTCAACACAAAGCTTGGGGATTTCGGTTTAGCAAGAATGGTGGAACATGCAAAGGGATCACAAACCACAGCTTTGGCCGGGACGAGGGGATATGTGGCCCCAGAATGTGTCACCTCCGGCAGGTTTAGCAAGGAGTCAGATATATTTAGTTTTGGAATTGTAGCTTTGGAGATTGCCTGCGGAAGAAATGCCATCGAACACAAGGCAAAAGAAGACGAAATAATTTTACTGGGGTGGGTTTGGGAGCTTTATGGAAGGGGGCAGCTTCTTGATGCAGCCGATCCCAAACTGTGTGGAAAGTTTGATGAGCAGCAAATGGAACGGTTGATGATGGTTGGGCTTTGGTGTGGTCACCCAGATTACAATCTCCGGCCTCCGATAAGGAAAGCCCTCCATGTGCTTGATTTTGAAGCTCCATTACCCATTGATCTCGCAACAAATATGCCTGTGCCAACCTATTTTGCCCATCCAGGCACGACATATACATATTCATCTTCAGCTACTACATCTTCTACAGCATCTGCTCCGGCTACTGCAAATCAGCACCCGCACACGGTTAATTAATAGCAGGTAAAATTATCTTGGCAAACATGAATAGACAGTTTTTGTAATATTTCTTCCAGTTTATATGGAAATGTTTTGAATTATCTGCCAATGGAATTAGATAATTTTGGCAATTAGTGAAACGAAAGAGCAAAGAGCCAATTAATAAAGTGATGTGAACTCTATAAAGATGCTTTTCATGTTTAACTCTATAAAGATGCTTTTCATGTTTAACTCCAGTACAGATTATCTGGGTACTTGGATTTTATAGTAAATTGGTAATTATATCACAGAATTTGTTAGAATATATAGTCCAGTTGATTTATTTTTCTTAGAAGAATATTTCTTTATGTAGGTTTGATTACCATTTTATATTTTGTCCACTTATCACAATTTATATCGTAAATTAATCAAGAATTAATGGATGTATATAAACTGTGATGTATGGATTTGGAACATCAACATCTCCTCACCCTTTTCTACTTGAATGGTGAGCCGTGTATCACAGGCTCACAGCAACGATCTGGTTTGAATGTGTTTGACATCTCCTCACCCTTTTCTGCTTGAATGGTGAGCCGTGTATCACAGCAACACTTCTGTACTCGCACACGGTTAATTAATAGCAGGTAAAATTATCTTGGCAAACATGAATAGATAGTTTTTGTAATATTTCTTCCAGTTTATATGGAATTTTTTTGAAATCTCTGCCAATGTAGTTAGATAATTTTGGCAACTAGTGAAAGGAAAGAGCAAAGAGCCAATTAATAAATTGATGTGAACTCTATAAAGATGCTTTTCATGTTTAACTCTAGTACAGATTATCTGGGTACGTATACTTGGATTTTATAGTAAATTGGTAATTATATCACCGGAATTGTTAGAATATATATATATTCCAGTCGATTTATTTTTCTTAGAATTCTTTACGTAGGTTTGATTATCATTTTATATTTTGTCCACTTATCACAGTTTATATCGTAAATTAATCAAGAATTAATGGATATAAACTGTGATGTATGTATGGATTTGGAACATCAACATCTCCTCACTATTTTCTACTTGAATGGTGACTGGTGAGCCATGTATCACAGCAACGGGGTTTGAATGTGTTTGATGCTAATGGAAACATTACATAATATCTGCTATCTCCTTTTGCGTTTTAGCCCCACCAACGCTCACACACCAACCTTTTCCAAAAAAGACTACTCTCTACGGTGCACATCGCTCTGCCTTTACTTCTAGCTAGTTGTCCTTGTCCTTTAATTATAGACGTCGGGGAGAAAATATCTTCTAGTGGGGGGGTTGGGATTTTTTTTCTATTCTTCCTCCTCCCTCACGTCTCCCTCTCCATCTCTTAGACACTCGTACGTTTCTCGCTCTATCTCTCTCTCTCTCTCCCTCTTATCTCTGTACTCTCTCATACCTCACATGTACACACACATTGGTTCGTCAGAACTTAAGGAGTAATTTTTTTATATTTTCTTATTCCACAAATAAATATGTTGTCTTAAGCACCAGAGAGTTTTCGGTTTCAACTGAAGATCCTTTGACCATATTTTTGTCTTATATAAACACCATTGCCGTACATGGGCTCCCTCTCAGTTTTGCTATGAAGAAAATCGCTAAGATATCAAATTTTTGGACCTTAAAACGCACTACCAATAGATATGTACTTCATTCTATAAAAAATTTGCATATTGTGAAATTTGTGTTATCCTTTTGGATTCAACAACTTGAATGCTTTTCTAATGCAGAACTTGTATAGAAGAAAACAAAATAGGCCCACTTATTAATTGATTTTGTTTTTTCATCTAAAACATTAAAGCTTAAAAACAGGACAAAAATCGTTTAAAATAAACCCTAAAAAGATGTTAAAAGAAGGCCCAACCAATTAAAATAAGCTCAAAAAGCCCATACGGTTACATGGTGCGATTTGAGTTTTGAATAACAACTAATTGACGTTTATTTCAAAACTACTAAATATAAGGTGGTGCGGTTATAATTACAAAAGTATGATAATTTTTTAAGGCTGTATGATTAGCGGTTTTAAATAATAACTGCTAACCGTAACGGTTTGTTCATCCTGTGTTTAAAGCTGAACCACCCTAGATTCTTTTTTTCTTTACTTAAAGAAGAAGAGGGTTGGTAATAACTACTCTATCCCTTAGCAAGAATATTTGGAATTTGACTTGAAAAAAGTATGGATAATTTTCGGGCATTCATATGGTACCAAGGGAGCTTAGGGCAGTAGCCCTACCATGCTTCAATATGATCCTCATAAAATTTTCGACCATATATTTTAATTGCATGTCTTTTTCTTTTTTCTTAAAAAAATAAAAATAAAATAGACCATTCAAGATTAATTTCTTACCCCCTAAAAAAAAATACTCTTTTTGAGAAATGTTGACAATCTTCGTTAGAAAATCAAATTTAGAGATTAAAAGAACTCTAAACAATAAGAGCAAACTGCTCTAAAACAGTAGTGTCATAGATACATAATGGATTTTCTTCCATCCACACCCTGTCCATTACTTCCCTAACTGCTTCCTTCACTGAGCCATGAGCTGTATTAAAAAAAAAAAAAAAAACTCTTTCTTTTTTTTACCCTCAAAATTCTAATTTGGCCCCTTCACATGATTTAATCGCACTATACGGATGTGAAATACTCCACCTTATTGATTTAGAAGTACCAACACGTTTTCTTAAAATTAATACTCAATTTATAATGTCTAGTGGAGATGTGACTAGAATTTTTTCTTAGATCATTATACTGTTCGGTCTACAACAAGAAGAGCTTCTTTAAGGTAAATAAGAACTATGGCTAAAAAGGGAAAAATTAAAGATAAGAAAAAATTTAAGCTATAAATAACCCAATTTCATACGTTGAAAGAGACATCTTTGTAGAAAATGCAATCCTATCTTAAAATAATTAAGATGAAGAAGAAAGAAAGCATTCTGATTGCATATTTAAATATAAATCAAATACTCTAGATTTTATATTCTTATCGAGCAACTTCTTGCAGAAAAGTATGAAAGATAGAACCCCAAATAAAGTGGAGCCAACATTATAAAATCATCCTATATAAATTGGAATTAAAGGATCGTTACATCAATGTATTGTTCAAGATATGCTTGGTAAATTACAACATCAAGGAATCCATGTCAAGAGAGCTAATAAGCACATCATCAAGAACATCTCTTGTAGTGGAATTTAGAAGATTCATACTTGCATCAATCCCTTCACGTTCATCCACTTCATCTCCCTTCATATATAACTTCAACTTTTGTCTACACAGCCTCAATTGATCTTCCAGCAGACTCCTATTAGACTCGTGTTTCATGACAATCCATTGCAGAGATCGTATAACTTCTTGGTCATATTGCTGCTTCTGCTCGGCCATCCTGCGGTATTGATTGGCTTGCATATCTGTTGAGCTTTTCACACTTTGAAGGCGCAAAATCATGGCCATTGCCTCCTCAGCTGCCGATGCGGCTGCCATCCTTTCCTTCTCAAGCTCTGCATTGGCAGCATTTGCTCTCAGTCTTTCTATCTTCACCAGTTTTCTCATGCAGTGCCATTACATCAAACTCTTCATCTTTATCATAACATTCTTCTTTATCTTCTTCATTATCCTCTTCCAAAACCTCCTTTGCTTTAACATCATCATTTGAATTCGCAACCTCTTTGCTTACCAGTAAATCGTCTTTAGTTGATGAATTTGAACTCATCAAGAATGTCAAAGAGCCAGACTCACCATTTTTCAGACAAAACCTTTTTTTCTCATAATACTTGATTTGCTTCTAAAGTCGCACAAAAATTGCATCAAACCCTTACCGTACCAACCAAGTTGCAAAACCTTTATCCCCAAACCAAACATCAAAAACAACTCCAAAAAACCAAAAACCTGTGAGGAACACCCAAACACCAAGAACCCACATCCAAACCCACTGCTCTGACTCAGAAAATTCAAACATGAAGTGCAATCCATGGCCAAAAACCCCAGAAAGCCCTTGAAAACCCTCTGGTACAACTCAAGAACTGCGCAAATAACAAACAACAAACAAAAACGACCCGGAATCAAGTGCCCACCAGTGCTCGATCGCAATTGTTTGTTTTTGCGTTCTTAGTTTTCACATCTCACAAGTTCTGGAGAATAGGACAGATTTCCTAACACTTAGTGTCTTCAATTAGCTCTGAACAGAATGTTTTGGGGGCCATAGTCCCAAAGGGGTATTGTATCAGTGGTTGTGTCAATGTAGTATGTGAAAGATTTCTCAGAATTCAATCTAAAATGATAATGTGGGTGAGTTTTGGTACAGAAGTTATTAGTGATTTTGTACCATCGTTCAAAAGATTTACGCTAAAAGTAAAGGACTCATTTTTCTCCAGGGAAGCTATTCGGTGATAGAAAAAGTCACACTTTATTCAATTGTGCCATTAAACAAGTCGGGATGAAAACATTTCCTTCAATTCAAAATGGGTAAAAGTTGTATCTATAATGTTCATCCGGTGTAATGAGAAGCACATAGAAAAGTGAAGTTTTCATTTTTTTTAAATGAGTAATGGTAGATACTATAATTCTATCCAACATTCATACGACAATGCTAACATGACATTCCTAACTAACCCTTGGATTAGTCCTTTCTAAATAATAAAAATAAAAATCCAATAATTTGTTAGGAGTGTCAAGTCAGCATTGTTGGATGAATGTTAGATAAAATTATAGTATCTATCATTTCTCATTTTAAAATCTTTCTAAACCTTTATTGGAAAACAAAATAGGGTTATACATTTTTTTTTTTTTTGGGGGATAAATAACTCATTTCATTGATAACCACAGATAAGTACAACCCTAGTACAGAAAATGTATACAAAGAGGGGTTCCACCTTAAAGGCTAACAGAAGAACAAAAATCCACAAATTCAGATGGCAATTCAAACTTGTATAACAGTAAGTTTTCCACTTTATGTCATTTATGCAAGTAGCTTCACTTGTTGCCAAAATTGAAAAAACGCAGGATGAGAAAACAGCTTCTCATTGAGAGTATGTTTCCTTTTCAAGTTTTCCATCCAAACAATAAAGCTAAAATCTATATCTGTCAACAAAAGAAACAAAAAAGAAGCTAAACAACAAAATTTGCTAACAAACAGAATCAACTGACTTAGTGAGGTTTTTTTTTTTTTTTTTTTTTAAATAAAAGCTTAAGGAGTTTTAAATTTTAGAATGTTGACTCAATGAGTTATTATACACTTTTCCAATTATAAAATACATTGACTCTTAAAAATATAAACCCTAAGTAATCAATAAATAAAAGTAAAGATCGACTAATTTATTCTCAATCTTCTTATCCTGTAGGCTGCGTCCATGCATTGGTTAGAAGCAAGAACACAATTATTTGCCGGATAATAAATATTTATATTGTAGACATAATCCCGCCATTGCCTAAATAAATTTGAATATCAATGGTTTTAACTTTGAACTCATATTTATTATTATTTTTTAAAATGAACTTTTAAGCAATAATTAAGCTACTGAGCTTGGAGTGGAATCTGATGACAGTTTAAATCCCAGCCAGAGTATTACATGGCAGCCACCCCCAAGAAACCTGATCAAGGTGAATTGGGATGCTGCTATTTCTAAAAAGAATGGTTGTGTTGGGGTGGGAATTATTGCTAGAGACTCCTTGGGAAAGGTATGTGCAGCTCAAAGCTTGACGGTTGGGCAGATTATCGAACCTGTGGCTGTGGAAGCAATGGCAGGTGTTCACGCCATGTTGCTGGGGAAAGATCTTAATAGAAGTGGAGTTATAATAGAAGGAGATGCCCAGCAAATAGTAAATATAGTTAACTCTTTGAACCCGTGTATGAGCAGCTATGGGCAATTCATAGAAGATATCCTGGAAGGCATTTGGTCCACGGGCAATATGAGCGTCAACTATACAAAACGGGAAGCCAACTATGCTGCACATGGTTTAGCACGGTTTGCTACCACACATGTCGTAGATGTACTATGGAAGGAAGAAATTCCTCCATGTGTCTATGGTATTGTAATGAGGGAGGAAGTCATTCCCCTTCCGTGAATGTACTCTTTCATGGTGATTTTTTTGAATAAGAATCTCGAGCCTCGTTTTCAAAAAAAAAAAAACTTTTAAGCATACATAAAAAAAAAAATTAATTAATTTTAAGAATAACATTTAAGTTAATCCTTTGGGCTAATATTCAGGACGGAGCCAGGAAATTTTATTGAAGCTAAGGGGCCAGCCTTTTTTTTTTTTTTTTTTGGTTCTTTAGAATTTTTTTATTAAAAAAAAATGATTTTAGTTGCTTTTTATAAACTAAAGACTATGATAAGTGCCCAAAAAAGTAAGCATTTGAAAGTAAGGGTCAAAAATAAAAAACCTTAAGAGTACGATTGATTTTAATGACATCCTACTAATTAACTAGACTCTTACTATTAATTAATTAATTTTTTTTTTTTTTTTGAAAAAACAAACTGTCGACACTTCCATTGATAAAAAAAACTCGGAAAAACAAAGTGAAAAAACACTTTGTGGGTACAATCAAACCAGAGCGATTTGCTCTGTGGAGATGACCTGCTTGATACAATCTGGACAAGAGTCTTCCCATGATCTCTCCCCTGACCAATTTAAGGCTTCTCTGGCAAGGTTGTGGGCTGCTTCATTCCCTTCACGGTAAATGAGTGCATTTCCACTGGCTGAAGGAAAACAAAACCACTCCTATATCCTCAATCAAATGCCCATACCTACTGTTGATAGAGCTTTTATTATTCAGAGCATCACAGATCAGTTTTGAGTCCCCCTCTAGCCAAACATTTTGAAATCCCCTTGCTTTGCACAGATTTACACCATAGTAGAACGCCATCCCTTCAGCCACCACCGGGTCCACCCTGCCTCTTCTAGTAACGCGTTTTGCGGCCAGCAAACGCCCATCTGAGTTCCGCACGACAATGCCCATTCCAAATACTCCCCTGTTTTTGTCTAAAGCTACATCACAGTTGATTTTTATCCAATTCTCCGGGGGAGTTGTCCAGGTTTTTGGGCTTGCCGGTCCGCATTCCACCAAGTGCGTAGCTTCCTTCTTATGAAGCCTATCCAGATCGTCAATTGCCCCCATGGCTTCACGGACAACTTCATTCGGATGAGAAAATTTCCCTTCGTGAATCATACTATTCCGGCGGAACCACAGCTTCCGAGATATTGCTACAAAAACCCGGAACTCTTCCTTCTTACATCTCAGGAAAAGATTTTCCGCCAGATTAAAAAAATCAGTCTCCATACTACAAGCCTTTTGGAAAATCATCTGGCTCGCCCCCCAAACATCCACTGCAGAGGGGCATTCCCAGAGGATATGAAGAGGGGTCTCAGGCACCAGATTACATATTGGGCATTCGGGCTCCATAATAATCTTCTTCTTCACCAAGTTCGCCTTTGTAGGGAGTAAATTATGGCAACACCTCCACATGAAATTTTTCCAAGCATTTGGAACATCCAAAGCCCAAACTACCAGTCCATAATTTACTCTTACTCCTGCAAGAAGAGCTCTCTGCCATATCCTTAGACTCAAGCTCCTTTGCCATGTGATAGGCGCTACTAACTGAAAACTCTCCCTTTGCAGTCCCTCTCCATATCTGTACATCTGGCCGGTTTGTTAAGCTAGGAGATAATGTTTGAATTGCCTTACATTCCTCCTCATTAAACACCTCCTTAAGAAGGTTTACATTCCACCAATGTGTATCTTGATCTATTAGTTCACACACCCGAGCCTCCTCATGCAAGGTGGACAAGGGAGATTGGACCTTATAGGTTGAGGAGATTGGCAGCCATTTTTCACCCCGAATTTTAATACTTTGTCCATTGCCGACCTTCCACATCAACCCTTCCTTAATCAAGCCTCCGGAGCTATGTATACTTCTCCACGCGAAGGAAGGCTTAGTACCCAAACTTGCTTCAAGCACCGAGCAATTTGGATAGTATTTGGCCTTCATAATTCGGCCTATAAGGCTGTCCATGTTCACCCATAACCTCCAAACTTGCTTGGCTAACAAAGCTCTATTAAAAACATGGAGATCTCGAAAACCCATCCCTCCTTGAGCCTTTGAAATTCCCATCTGCGCCCAACTCATCCAATGTATACGTGTGTCGTTTGCTTGGTGACTCCACCAAAACTTTTGCATAAGTGAATTGATCTCTGTACATAATGTCTTTGGGAGCAGAAAGACGCTCATACTATATGTTGGGATTGCTTGTATAACCGCTTTGATAAGAATTTCTTTTCCGGCTTGAGACAAGAACTTGAGCTTCCAATCTTGTAGCTTGGACCATATCCGATCCTTAATGCTTCGGAAAGCACTAAGTCTTGATTTTCCAACTACTGCCGGTAAACCCAAATATGTATCATATCTTTGGGAAGAGGGGATCCCTGCAACATCCACAATTTTTTCCTTCACCTCCATTGGTGTATTACGACTAAAAAATATAGCC
Source organism: Carpinus viminea (assembly GCA_013348765.1). Taxonomy (NCBI): domain Eukaryota; kingdom Viridiplantae; phylum Streptophyta; class Magnoliopsida; order Fagales; family Betulaceae; genus Carpinus; species Carpinus viminea. The sequence goes on along the minus strand of CP054669.1, from coordinate 6,427,189 downwards.
GTTTTCTCCTTATTCAACCTTTGTCCTAAGGCTTGTTCATAAATTTCTAAAATCCTTGATAGCCGTTCCCAATGGGTTAAATCCGCCTTACAGAATAGCAAGCTATCATCTGCAAAAAATAGGTGGTTGAGTCGTGGTCCCAATTTAGAAGTTGGGACCCCCGGCTTAATTAAAACGATGGATTATATGGTTGCCTAACCCTCAACTTCACTGTTCACCTTGCCGAACTGAATTGCGTTATTAAGCTTTGATTTAATGTTCTAAAACACACAACAAAAGATAAAATGACAATTAACAAAGAAGATGAAACTCAATATGGTTTGACAATGACATAGAAAATGATTGATAATTGTAGTGGATTGGCATAATATATTCTCCCACTTGAATACTTACTTTTTCCTACTTCATAAACTAAATTAAGTGAAGCATGCATGTTATGTTCATTTTAGTGGGCTTTTATTAGGGTCATTCTAACTTAAGTGAACTATCTTATACTCATTTTCAGTGGCCCTAATCATTAGGCATACCTTGTTACCACATCCCAAAGTGGGCTGCTTTGATCTCTATGTTTTGTTTGGTAGCTTTTGCAGTTGAGTTTCTAGAAGAAGATTTATGGATTTTTCAGGATTTTTCCAAACTGCTATTTAATTTATAATATCTCTTCAAACTTTAAACTAAGACAATATTGTCTGTCTAAACTATAAAAAATTATCAATACTATCATACAACGATAAAATATCCTTAAGCACATCAAGCAAGTATTTACGAGAATCCCATGATTGTATCGTCACGCCCTAAGAAAAGGAAAAGGCGTGTGATGAAAATTACGCTGGCCAGGCCATATAATCCTTTTTTGTTTTTTTTTTTTTTGTTTCTTGATATGAGATGGACAAATATTATACCAGGAAGCTCTCGTGGCTCACATGTGTTACAAGGTTAACTTCTGTAATCTTCACGCCACAAAAGCTTCTACTGAACACTTTGGGTGGTGGCAAACCCAGTAGATTAAAATCATGATCACGAAGAACTACTTCCATTGTGATCATCAACGTGTCTTCCACAGAAAAAATACCTTTTCTTTTTAATTTCTTTCTTTTTTTTTTCAAATTAATTTATAAAGGTATTATTAAAATTTTCTTGGCTTTATTTTTGTATTTGAGGGCTTTTGGAAAAATATTGACATTTTTTTATAATTTAAAAGGACATTGTCAATTAAATGATTGTTTGATTAGTAGGTGCCAAGTGCCATAGTGCTCTCTCACTCACCATAGCAAGCTTAGGATTTATTGATTTGATTTTTTTTCTTAATAATTGTATTAAAATATTGTTCTACTACATATATAAATACCCTATAAGTAATGCTAGAGACCATCTTTTTATCCTCCTAAAGTTGATGTGGCTTTCAAAATCACCATTTGATCAAAATCCATATATGATTCATCTAAAATTTTATGGTGATTTTAAAAGGCACATTAACTTTAGGAGGATAAAAAGATGGGTCATAGCATTACTCTATATCGTAACCTTGCAAGGAGCGCGGCTTTATAGTGCTTCAAGACCTTTAGAAAGTAATGAAGCAAAAACTTCAGTTTCATGTTTCTTCAAAAGTTCAATAGAAAGGGACCAAGATATAAATTTTTTTGAGGCAGGCTAATGGCATGTAATTTCCTTTTTTTTTTTTAACACTTTTTTTTTTTTTTTTCTGGAGGACCTGGGGAGAGTGGCTAGGGCCATCCCTTGTCCCCCTTTAGCTCTTTAATATTATCGATTAATTACATTTCTTAAAAAAAAAAAAAAGCTCCTATGACCACCCGTTGGTAGGAAATTTGGTAGGAAATTTGGAGGACCTGGGGAGTGGCTAGGGCCATCCCTTGTCCCCCTTTAGCTCTTTAATATTATCGATTAATTACATTTCTTAAAAAAAAAAAAAAAAAAAAAGCTCCTATGACCACCCGTTGGTAGGAAATTTCTTTCCTATTTATAAGCTTATCTTTTCAAAGGTAACCATCAAACTTTATTACAATTTGGTAGCCTCTCAATTAACCATGGCTTTCCATCCAGAAAAGCTGCTGCTTCTTCATCATCATCTTCCCTACTTGATGGTGATGATAACTATTTTCCTTTTTCTCATAATCCCCTCTGCATCTCAGTTGTCATTCAACTACCCTGATTTCTCTCAAACAAACAACGGAGCTATAAAAATGGCAGGAAACGCTACAATCTCAGAGTTCGCTCATCCAACTCACGCCAAATGCAGTGGACAACTGGGTCGTAAACGATTCAGAAACCATGCGTCTCGGGAAAGAGTACAGGAAAAGTCGCCAGCTTCACCACCAGCTTCTCTTTTATCATCTCTTCGGAAGGCGCAGACAGGTACTCAGATGGGCTAATCTTCTTCCTCGCAAGCCCCAATTTCCCTACACCTATTCCAACAGACGGCTCCGGCATTGGCCTTGTGAGCCGCGACCAAATGAGAGACTCAAGTTTCTTAGCTGCAAACAAATTTGTTGCCGTGGAATTCGATACTTTCCGGAATGATGAACCCAGATGGGATCCGCCGGAGCCTGTTCGTGAGCACGTTGGTATCAATATCAACGACATGAAATCTCGGAACACGACAGCATGGTATAGCGTTATTAAGGAGAAAAGAAAATACAATTCCACTATTAGTTACGATCCCAGCACACAAAATTTAAGTGTCAGCTTCACTGGATATAGAAGTAATGATCACATCCCAATAGAGCAACACCTTTCTTCTGTAGTTGATTTGAGAGATTATTTACCAGAAAGGGTTGAATTTGGCTTCTCGGCTGGAACAGGATTGATTTCCGAGCTGCATATTCTTTGCTCGTGGGCTTTTCAATCGACAGCGCCACTTTTGATCATTCAGAAATGATGCAGGAGAAGTGTTGGTTTGTTTTGTTTTGTTTATGTATTTGTGTTTTAGTTCTTTTTTTAATAAGGAATGGATTTTTCCTTTTCCAATTCGGATTAGTTTAGTTTTTTCCTTTTCCTTATTAAATTATGAGTAAAGAATATGCAGGTTATGAGTGCTTATTTTTTAAAAAAAAAAATTGTGAATTTAAACTAAAATTACGATTTTGTATAGTAAATATTTGATTTTTTTTTTAAAACATATTTTACTAAACACCTTTGCGATTTTAAAAAAACAATATTTAAAATCACATTTATTAAAACTATAATCCCAAACGGACCCCAAATCTATCGATCTGCAAGTATATTTTAACCCTTTTTTTTCCTCATACATGCCGTTAGTTATTGTATAAGCTTAAAAAAAAAAAAACCCAAGGAATCAAGCATATGTAGGGGTGTAAACAAGCTGAGTTTGAGTGAGTTTCCCTTGTTTAGACTCGATTTGTTTAAATTTTACCCAAGTTCTAGTTCGAGTCAAGTTTAAGGATAAGCCAAAAAATTGAGTTCGAGCTCAAAATAAGTCGAGTCAAGCTGAGTCGAGCCAGTTCGCAAATTGGCTCTTATATCTAATTTAATTTTTTTTATTATAAATTTAAACTTCAAATACTCTTAAACGGCTCAAGAAGCCAACTTGCATATGAGCATTTGCCTAGTTTGGCTAGTCAAGTATGGAGCCTGAGTCATTACAGCAAGACACTTAGTTTTGAAGAGAGATGATATGCATCATTTTATAATAAAATGATGTTATTAAAAAAAAATCATCAATTTTTAATATTAATATGAGCAATTATGTAAACAATTACTAATTCGAGTCTTATATAAGCTTCTTACGAGCTCTAACCGAGTCGAGTTGAGCGAGCTTGGTTTAATATTCAAGCCAGTATTTGTATATACGAACTGCCTCATTTAATAATCGAGTCAAATGAACTTATACGAGTCAAAACTTGCTCACAAAGAGCTTTACTCACTTAACACTCCTAAGCACACGCCTTTCTAATGGATAAATAAGACCCTTAAAAAAAAAAGCTCTTTTAGTTTTCTGACCCCTAAAATTTAATTTCCCTCCTTCATATGGCTAATTAATCATCTTGAACGTGTGGTCACTGTGGTGCTTTGTAGAAATAGATCACCCATTTTGTATTTTTATTAAATAGATCAGGTATCAAATAGTGATCGGGGTGTTGTAAAATGGGTGATTTGAAGAAATTCCTGACCATAGTGGCTCAAAAATAAAAAGAAAAAACTATGAGAGGACATTTAAAGGATGTATAGCCATCGGCATTGACTCGGGCTAACAGTGGATGAATAATCATTCATTGGACCAGGTCCAGACCATGAAACTTCACTTGGCCTGGAAAGTTTGAAGTTAGATCATCGTGGCATCATCCTGACCACGTCTTCTTTCAAGACCACATAATTGTATTCAAAGAAGAAATTTCAGCATAAACGAAACATGTCTCTGTGACTACAAAAAAAAAAAAGAAAAAGAAACATGTCGCTGTATGGATTTAATGACTCACATTTTATTTTGATATATTACTAATAAAATATGTATTTTTCACATATTTAAATAAATGTATTTGCTCGAGAGAAGAAAAATTATCACGATTGAATTTTAGAGGACTTAATTTATATATATCTTATGTATCTTGAGGTTGGTATTGATTTTTTAGTTTTAATTTAATTTAATTTTCAATTTTCTCTTAATCTTCTGTATCTTGAAATTTTGTTGGTATTGATTTATGAGTTTTAATTTAATTTAATTTTTCTCTTCATCTTCTAGATCTTTTGAGGTTTTTTTGGGTATTGATTTTTTGGTTCATTTTTCTCTTAATCTTTTGACCGTTAAGATTTCTTTCGTATTGATTTTTAAAATTTTTTTCCATTTCTAATGCAGATTGCATAGCCGCTAATTTGTTTAATTTTCCTTTTAGAATAAGGATTGGGTTTTCTCTTTTCTATTAGGATTATATATATATATTTTTTAATAAGGATTAGGTTTTTCTTTTTCTATTAGGAATTGTTTTCCTTTTCCTATTAGGATTTGTTTTCCTTTTCCAATTAGGTTAGGAATTGTTTTCCTTTTCTTATTAGAATTAGTTTTCCTTTTCTAATTAGGTTTGTTTTCCTTTTCCTTGTTAACTTAGGAGATGCCTAGCCTAAATAAAGGCATCTAGTCTTTGTTGACAATTCAGTTTATGTTGATTATTATTTTGTTGAATAAGAATTACTCACAGACGAGTTTTTTTCATATTTTCTTTGAAATCATAGATAGACTCTAGATTTTGAGAATAGTTCTTAGATTGTCGATAGACTCCGATCTAGAATTACATATCCGCTTCATATTTGTTAATCTTTGCTGCAGCCTACAAAGTCGTGCTGCATCAATTGGTATCAGAGCTCAGTCACTTTCCATGAATGGGGAGGAGCAACCGCTTTACAAATATGAATGATGTGTACGCACACATGGAGACAGCACGTACGGAGCAACCGACAATTCGTTTGCAGCACATGGGTCGTGGGCCAAACGATTGTCTTCTCCAACCAAGACCGCAATTCATGATGGTGGAAGGCAAAACTAAAGCTGAAACTCGGCAATACAAGGAGGATCAATTTCGGGCATTAGAGGATCGACGTGAAGCCTCGCCTACCCAAATATCCAACTTGTATCGTCACAATGGGAATGGATCTAAAAACCCTTCTGCGGAGCGCCGAACGCACATAAGTCAACACCATGCGCAAGCTTATGCCATTCGGTAGGTGGACGGGTTCAAACTCAAGATTCCAAAATTCCCAGGGTGTTACAACCTTCAGAATTTTGGTTTTGAATGTTAGCTGTGGAAGAGTTTTTTAAAGTCAACGAAGTGGGCGATCCACAATGAGTCCCTTTGGTGGCCCTCACATTCTGGGGAGTAGTTGCTTCGTGGTGGCAACTTTTGAAGCAACAGAGAAGGCGGCAAGGCAAGAGGAAGATCCGTAGTTGGGTGCAACTATTAAAAAAATTGCTAGACGCTTTCGTGCCTCAAGAATATACTATGGACCAACAGCCACAGAATTGGAGTCGAAGGTCAACGGCTATGACAAAAAAAATAGAAAACTCCTACAAAAAAAAGGTATCTCAGAAGACACGGAGTGATGCGAAGAGTCCACGACAGGCCAATTGGGCGCATACCTGCCAACCACAAATCTATACACCGAATCCATATTCTATGGAGGAGGAAAAAGAATCTGTGAATAAAGAGTTTCAGGAATTAGAAGTCATTGATGAGGAGTTCGGACATGAATGCTTTGAAGATGAAGATACTTCACAAGGGTTTGTAGATTGGGATTCTCCACCAACCTATGATGAAGACGTCGATGAGGAAGATTCAATTGAAGAACCATTGGCATCCGTTCTAGAGGAAGAGCACGAAGAAGATAAGTTTTTTCCCATGTTTGGACGCCTCTACCCCGATGAAGATAACCAATTGGGAGATGAAGAGCCCACGAATGACATCGAAGAGTACGAAGAGGTTGATGAAGGCCTTTCAGGTGATGTATCTAATTATAATGAAGAAGAGATTGAGTATGTTGATTTCCTTGGTGTTGAAGATATTTTAGATTCTCCTAATAATGATGTTGATGAATTTTAAACGGATGAGGAGAATTATATGTTCATAAGGGAAGTATCAACTAATCTATTTTTGAGCATTTTCATGGCACATGGGAGAGAAAAGGAACAAAAAAGATATGGCAAATCAGAAGAATTGACAATGGTGTGTTGATTTTCAAACATCACGTATGCCGATGATGATGAGTGTCGATTCATTGGGAAATGTCGTTGTTTTGATCTTGAGGAAGGGAGTGGAAATGAGTTGACCGGCATCCGAAAGATCGTGGAAGAACTAGCAAAATTCGAGGATAATTCTTCCAACAAGGAGAATGATGTAGATTGTAGCCGTGGTTTGTTTAATTTTCCTTTAGAATAAGGATTGGGTTTTCCTTTTCATTAGGATTATATTTTCTTTTTTAATAAGGATTATGTTTTTCTTTTCCTATTAGGAATTGTTTTCCTTTTCCAATTAGGTTAGGAATTGTTTTCCTTTTCCTATTAGGATTAGTTTTCCTTTTATAATTAGGTTTGTTTTCCTTTTCCTTGTTAACTTAGGAGATGCCTACCCTATATAAAGGCATCTTGTCTTTGTTGACAATTCAATTTATGTTGATTATTATTCTGTTGAATAAAAATTACTCGCAAACGAGTTTTCTTCATATTTTCCTTGAAATCGTAGATAGACTCTAGATTTTGAGAAAAGTTCTTAGATCGTTAATAGACTCCGATCTAGAATTACATATCCGCTTCATATTTGTTGATCTTCGCTACAGCCCACAAAGTCGTGTTGCATCAATTTCTTTCTTAATCGTCTTCTGAATCTTTTGAGGTTTTTTTTTTTTTGGGTTCATTTTTCTTTTAAATCTTTTGGATCTTGAGATTTTATTGGTATTGATTTTTGGGGATTTTTTTAAAATATTTTTCTCTTGAATCTCTTGGGCTTTTGGGTATTGGTTTTTGGGATTTGCTTTTCGGGTTAATTTTCAACTTTTACGCACACCGGTAAGGATTCATTAATTGGGCTTTTGGTTCATTTTTCTCTTAAATCTTCTGGATCTAGACATTTTTTTCGCATTGATTTTTGGGTTTGTTTTGTTTTGTTTTTTGTTTTTTTTTTTGTATACTTTTCTCTTAAATCTCTTGAGTTTTTGGGATTTGTTTTCCAAGTTAATCTTCAGCTTTTATGTATTGATTTGTAGGTTTTTTGTATAGTTTTCTCATAATCTTCTTGATTAATCTTAAGCTTTTCTTGGGTGTTGATTTGTGTTTTTTTTTGGATTTTTTTTTTCTTAATCGTCAACTCTGGGGTTTTGTTTTGGATATTTATTTTCTTAATTTTGGATAAATCTTGAGCTTTTGGGTATTGAATTGTTGTGTTTTCTGTGTTTCTTGAGTTTGGCTGAATTATAGATGATTATGGGTTAATGCTGAGCTTTTGACCATTGTTTTGTGTGTTTTTTTTTTCTTAATCTTCTGATTTAATCTTGAGTTTTTTTAGCATTGTTTTGTTTTTGTTTTGTCTTTTTATATTTTCTTCTTGATATTTCCGTGTTAATATTGGGTATATTTTTTTTTAGGAAAACCTACAATATGGTCCATCTGCAAAAGATGGGTTTTGCAGCATCCACCAAGAGCATGACACCTCATATAAAGAAGAAAAATTGCACACAAAAAAATATAAACCTCCCACAGCTGATTTTCATTTAAAAGAACGAAGAAAAGAGAAAGGGAAACTTCACTTCCCCCCCCCCCCCCTCCCCCATCTTCCATCGATTTGCAACAATCTCCTCTCACTTACCCCCCAATCTTCTAGATTCTCTCGCTTACACCCCTTTATGGGTATAATGGGTATATAAATATATATATGTTTAAACTACCATTCACTCCAAAACTACGCCGTTTTGGGCTCGCCCAAAACGACGTTGTTTTGCCTAAAACGGCATAGTTTTGGCCATTTTAGTTTTAGTATTTTTATTATTTTTTTTAAAGAAGGAAAATTAAAATAAAAAAAGGGGGAAATCGGGGGTGGCTCCAGCCACCCCTACAACCGGTATGGGGTGGCCGAAGCCACCCTCATGCCCTTTGATCCCTCAAAAAGGCCAAAAAAAAAATGGAAAAAATGGGTTTGTTCACATGAGGGTGGTTGGACCACCCCCTAGGGTCTGAGGGTTGCTTCGGACACCCCCTACTAGCCATAGGTGGTGGCCTCGGCCACCCCCATACCTTAGGGGTGGTCCGGCCACCCCATGTGAACAAACCCATTTTTCTTTCTTTCTTTTTTTTTTTTGGGCCTTTTGGGGTGGCCGGACCACCCCCAAGGGCATGGGGTCTTCGCCTCCCTCTGTCAGTAGGGGTGGTGGAGCCATCCCGATTCCTTTTTTTTTTTTTTTTAATTTTCCTTCTTTAAAAAAATATAAAAATAAAATGGCAAAAACTACGCTGTTTTGGGCTCACCCAAAACGGCGTAGTTTTGGAGTGAAGGGTAGTTTGGACAAATTACTACCAAAAGGGTTCTAAGTGAGAGAATCTGAAAGATTAGGGGGGTAAGTGAGAATTTTTTCGTTTCGGGGGGGATTGTTGCAAATCGGTAGAAGATGAGGAGGGGGGAAAGTGAAGTTTCCCCAAAAGAGAAAGAATAGAAGAGAAGAGAAAAAAGGAAGAGAAGGAAGGTGGACCTAGATCTGAGACCCACGAGCCTTGGGTCTCCGTCGTGGGTCTTGCTCCGGTGAGTTTTTTTTTTTCTTGATGGATTTGCTTTGGTTTGGGTATGGGTTTTTGGTTTTTTCTTTGGTTTTCATATGGCTCCGGTGACTTTTAGGATGATAAAATACCTCTGATTTTAGGATGACAAAATCCCAAAAAGAGTTAACCTTCCCTACTAGGTTTTAGTTTTGAATCTAAAATCAGTGTTGAGGCATTAGAATCGATTTTTGAGGCATTAGAATCGAGTGTTGAGGCATTAGAATCGATTTTTGAGGCATTAGAATCGATTTTTGTGGCTGAATTTCGCAAAAAATAGGGTCGGAGATGGTTACCCATGGCTGGCCGGTGGTTTGGGTTTATCCAGTGCCGATGGTTTGGGTTTGGTTTTAAATTTGCTGTTTTGATTTTATTTTGCTAGAAATGATTTGTAGTTTGGGTTTTGTTTTTTTTTGGTTTTGTTGATTTTTTCTGTTTTGTAGTTTTTTTTTTCTGGTTTTTTTCCGGCCGGTGATGCTGGGTTTGGGGAAAGAAAACAGTTGTCGACGATGCTGATTTTTTCCGACCGGCGATGTGGCCAATTGCATGCTCTCTGGAGCCAGTGGGGGGTAGGTTTGCTGGCGTCGATTTATGTTTTGATTTTTGATTTGCTGTTTTGATTTCATTTTGTTAAACTGAGCTTGTTGATGTGCCACTACAAGATTGGATGCTGCAAAACACCCCTTTTGCAACATGACGGTATAGTAGGAGCTCCCTTTTTTTGGGTATATTTTCCTCTCCCCACGCACTTGAGGCGAAACCCAGTAAACAATCTCAGCTATGCACAACACTTCTGCGAGGGAGAAGGACAAAGAGAAGACAAAAAATATATATATAAGAAAAGAAAAGAAAGAAATGGCGTGGAAAAAGAAAGGAAAAAAATATTGAGTGGAGTGTGTGAGATGTGTCGGCCAAGAGGGGAAGAAAAGAGAGAAGAAGAAAAAAAAGAGAATAACTTATATAGGGTTGTTGTATAAAAGGTCACTTTTGTGCCCACCAATTAGTGAATGACACATCAGCAAAAAACATGATAAGAAAAAAAAAAAAAAAAAAAAAAAAACCAAAACACCTCATTATTTACCAAATATTAGAAATAAAACTTAAAAAAATTGATTTTTTTTTTTTTAAAAAAAAGGTGGCTCGTGGCCACCTTCCTCTAGGGGTGGGCAGCCCTCCTAGGCATGGGGATGGTGGCTGTTGGCTGGGGTGGCTTGCACACCCCATAGCCATCTAGGGTGGCCACACGGCCATCCCCAAGCCTAGGGAGGCTGTGCCGGCCACTCTTAGGCTTGGGGTGGCTCGCCAGCCACCCCATGGCCATCTAGGGTGGCTGGTGCAGCCTCCCTCAAGCCTGGGGTGGCGCGCCGGCCACTCCTTTAGCCTATGGGGTGGCCGGCGAGCCACTGTAGATCCGGATTTAGGGTGCAGTCAGCCTATGGGGTGGCTTGCCGGCCACCTCATAGGCCAAGGGAGTTGCCCGAGAGCCCCTCAGTGGTTGTGGCCATGCAGCCCATACTACCGGATCTGAGGAAGTGATTAGACCACCCCAAGTGGGGAGGTGACCATAACCACCTTTTCCTTCAATTTTTTTTTTTTAAAAAAAATTAATTTTTTATCTTATATGTGGTATAATCTGGTTCAGCATGATTTTTTTTTCAAAACTTAAGTTTAATAAAATTTGATTAGGTGTCATCTTTTCATTAGTTGCACAAAAACTACCTTTTGTGCAACCTCCCTGCTAAAAATGCTCAAAAAAAAAAAAAAAAAAGGTGGGGACAATGCTTACAAGCTGCCTGCAGAAAGAAAGAGAGAGAAAAGAAAGAAAAAGAGGGAGAAAAGACAATGGTGGAAGTAGGCGAAAAAAAAAAATTCCTCCTCACTTATCCTTATCTTTTTCCAAAAACAAATTCCTCCTCACTTATCCTTATCGCTTTCCGGTAAAAGATAAGTCAGGTAGTTGCTATCCTTATCTAGTTATCCTTATCTTAAACCCAAAACATTTGCCAAAAAAAAAAAATAGTAATAATAAATTTTTCTTTTTGGTTCTTTTGTCTTTTCATTCACTGAAGTCTTTTACTTACACTTCTTTCTTGGATTAATTCATAAAAAAAAAAATTGATATCTTTTTTTTTTTTTTGTAGTTTTTATTTCTGTTCTTGATTTTTTCATGGGTTTGTATTTGTTTGACTTTTTAAAAAAAAAAAAGAAAAAAGAAAAACAGAGGTTATCAGATGAGAATCTGGAGAGGGATTTACTGTACTTTGCTTTTGCAATCTAAACTAAACTGCAGAGAAGGGTAAAGAAAAAAAGAAAAAGAAAAAGGAGGGTGGTTGTCGGCCGGAGAAATAGGTGAAAAAAGAACTAAAAGAAGGGAGATTGTCATGGACTTATGGGGTGTGTAAATGTAACTATAGAGGCTTTTTTTTTTTTTTTTTTTTTACATGTCCACACAAGAGAATGAAAAAAAGATAATTTAAACTTGTGACATCCGCTTTATTAAGTGTGGTTCACAGTCGATTGAGCTACTCTTTGAGGACTATGTAACTATAGTTTTAAATAAAATGTAAATGTGCATGAATTTGTTTAACGTTAATTTTTGAAATAAAATTGAAATTTATTCTTATATTTATAAAACAGTTGTCATTTTTTTTTATTTGTGACTCATGTTTAGAGTATTATCAGATTTTAATAGATTTAATTCAATGTCTTACCTTCAGAATATTCTTAGATTCGACGAAAAATAGGATAATAGGAGATAAAAAAAAATATACAAAGGAAATTGGGAAAGTGAAATGAAGAAAAGAATGAAAGTGGGAGACATAGGTGGGAAAGGAAAGAAGAAAAAAAAAATGAAAGAAATGAGTAAGAATGGAAGTGGGAGACATAGGTGGAAAAAAAGAAAGAGAGAGAGAGAAATGAGTGAGTGGGCGTGAGTGGTCTAAGATAAATTGTTATAAAAAAAATTGGGACCAAGCAACGTGAGATAAGAAAGTAGAATTGAAAAAAAAAATTAAGTATTCACATAAAGACAAAACAAAAGCCTTAACTAAGAGATAGTTGATCGATGTCAAATATTGTATATTTAACCTTTTTTAATTTATGCTCATTAAGCTCTTAACTTTGTTAATTTCTAATGTTTTGGTTAGTTTTAGTGTTTTACAAGTTGTTAAGTTGTATTTGGGGCTAATGCCATCAATTCCGGAGCTTAAGACAGTTCGGAGAGCTTTGGCAGCAAATTTGAGTCGTAGCGATAATTCGCACCAGACGAGTCCCATCAAAACGGTCATATCTAGAGTTGTAGAATTTCGATTAGGGTGATCTTGGTGTCTTTGGAAAGCTAATTCAAAGATCTATAACTTTGTATTTCACATATGATGGCTAATTCTGAAGGCAGTGCATTCGAACACACTTGTACCTATCAAATGCCGAAATTCATGCATAAGTGTGCGATCGATCGCACCTTATCTGACCTGGCAGCGCTGAAACCCTAAATTTAGCCTATAAATATCCCCCTTTCTCTTGTAAATGAACTCTTACATTTGGAAAACACTTGGAGGCGCCCCTTGTAGCCTAAATCCTCCCCATTCATCACTGTAAAACCCTCTAAACGTCATTTTATCATTTATTTTATTTAATGCTTTTAGTTGATTTAATTTAGTCTTTTATTTTCCCTTACAATGTATATGTTTATATATATTCATGTTTAGTTTACATTTTTTGTTATTTAATTTAACGTTTTTTTGATTCAATTACAATCTCGTGACAAGATTGTGATTGGTTGTTGTTTATAGATCGTTTATCGTCTAATATGCGTTGTGATTTATCCGGGCTACATCGGATAGTTTAAGCGAGTCCAATATCGCGTTGTCAACGACACATCGGATGATTCGATCTCGGCTCAACATCTGTTGTGATCGTTTATGGGTTAATATATCGTATGATTCGATTAGATTTTGTAAAGGCAAAAGAACATGCGTCGAGTTAGGTCGTACGATGGGTGTGTGGACTATCGTGAGAATGTGACATACATTTTAACTTAATTGTTTGATGGATGTGTGGATTAACATGCTTATATGTTGATTAAATTGTGGTGAGGTAGATTAGGGACCTTAGCGTTTTTATTTATTTATTTTAATGTATTTTAATTATGTTTAATTTTCTACACTTCAACTGTTTGATATTGGAACTAGGTTAAGATAGGATTAGTTTAGGCAATTTTAAATTGGTTTTTAACGAAACACGATTCTTTGTGGGATCGATCTCGCACTTGCACACCCGCTACATTGCTTAACGACTCGTGTAATTGGCGAGTACAATTAAATTTATGCAACAATAGTTCACTATATTATAAATTATTAATTCGAATTATGTTTTTCATTTTGTACAGACATGTGTAAAAAAAAAAAAAAACAAAAACAAAATCAAAAGCCTTCTCCCGTGATGAACAAAGGCTCTTCATGTTTTCCCATTTCTTTAGTACCATATGGTAGGTGAAGAAAATTAATAATGAAATGACTTTTCGGGAAGGAATTGAATTGTAATATAGAATGAGACAAATATTCCCTGCAGTCCATGCCACTTTTTAATATATACCCTTGCAATTCGGACTGGCGCATTCCTTTCAAACTTCAAAAGATTTTTTTTTTTTCAAGAGGCTTTGATTTTTTCTTCTTTTATTGGTTTTCGGTGCGAAAGCTCATCATGTTTGACGAGGTCATAAATGGAGGCTGATTCATTTGTCCCAATTTGTTAAGAGGATGAACGGGCTGGTAGTTTGATTTTTTCCAACACAAAGTCCAAATACATCCAAAGGTCATAAATGGAGGCTGATTTATTTTTCCCAATTTGTTAATTATTATATGACATAAAAATAAAAATAATTTTTGAACATTAACATTTTTTAATTTAAAAAGATAAAACAAGAAAATAGGAAACACAGTTTTAAATTGAGTTGAACAATTTCAATTTGGGATTTGAATTTAGGGTTTAATTTTAGAATTTCTATTGTAGTTTAAATTGAGTTAAAAAAAAAGCAGTTGGTCGTCACAAGCTTTATAAGGTATATTTTTCCTCTTTTAATTAGTATTCTTTGCTTTAAAATCTATTTGTGTATGTTTGACTTATATTTCTTTTCTTTAATTGATCTATTTTTTAGTTTTACTTTTTCCTATTTTTTATTATTTGAAAAAACTTAAACTTTACTGACTATTTTTATCTATTACTCTACACCATTCCTTTTTCTCCTCTAGAATTTGCTTTGAAGGTGTGATATGTGATTTTGTTGAAAACTTTATGTGTTGTAGTAGCTATTTGTAAACATATAAGCTCCAGTGCATTCATCCACCTTTTAAGGTATGCTTCGTAAATCTTTTTTTTTTTTTTTTTTTTTTTTTTAGGTGCTAGCACATTATGTACTATTTTATTTTATTTTTTCATATAGGCCTTTTCCAATGTGTATTAATGCATAGGTATTAATTGTTATAAACATTTTTTATACATGGTTTTCAATTTCAATTTAGTCAATGTTATAGTTATACTTCATTTACTTGAAAATTTTAATATATATACATTTGTTCAATAAAATAATCCATATATTAAATACATTCTATAACATAATATATGTATGATACTAAAATTATAAAAGTTCAATTATAATAATTTATAACACTGGGAACTAAGCATGTGCATTTGCATGTGCTTATCCAACTAGTAATAATATATATGACTATCACATCTCAAAGTAAGCATATTTGAAAGTACATTAACATATATGCCTGATTAGTGGCTAGGGTATTAGGGTATGGTCTCGAATTTTTGTAATGGAAAATCTTTACATATGTTTGATTAGTATTAACCATCTTAAATTCTCATTGATGCCTTAGTAGGGTTGAATCAGACTATAATTCAATTAAACTCGAGAAAGCATTTACAATTTTCACCGTTTAAGCATCTTCTGTACAACTTTCACTATAGTAAGTATTATTATAGTGGTGTTGAATTAGACTATAATTTAGTCGGACTTGCGAGAGTATTTGTAGTTTTTATCGTTTAGGCTTTTTTTATGCAACTTTCGACAGGTAAATATTATTATGGTTATGCCCAAATAAAATAGCTATTATTAGTTTGAGAGACTTACATTTTCTTCAGGAAAAAAATGAAAAAGAAAAAAGAAAGTACATTAACATGCCTTTTGAAAGAAATTTCTACGACATCCTGTTCATTGGAAATTTCTTTCATATTTGCCGACTTATCTTTTCAAAGGTCTTGGCAAAATATAATTTGGAAACCTCCGAACGCAAACGAAAAGTGAAAGGAATCAAAACCCTACTGCATCTACGCGCTAAGTTTTAAAGAATCATCCATATAGACGGGTTCAAACTTTATAATTATATAGGAGAGAGAGAGAGAGAGAGAGAAGACTTTTTTGAAATAGGAGAATTTTTTTTGAAATTCGACTGAGGAAAAAGACAAAAAAAAAAAATGGTGCATATGGCCTGAGACTCCACGTCAGTCGGGAAAGCACTTTCGGGAAAAAGTCTCGGGAGCTCTAGCATTTCTCTAACTTGAGATAGCCACGGTCAAACGTCGCAAGCTCGGAACCAAAAAGTAAACGGTATAGAAAAAGTACATTAACTTGCCTACCTACTGCAGATTGATAATCTGCGGTGGGCAGTTTAGAAGGACGGCACCTAAGGCTATTTAAAAATTAAAAGTACATCAACTTGCCTTTAGAAGGACCGCACCTAAGGCTATTTGAAAGTTCATTAACTTGCCTTGTACGAAAGTCCTACGTACGATCGACCACCTGTTCATAGGAAATTTCTTTCATATTTACTGAGTTATCTTTTCAATTAATTGGTAACCTCCAATCACAAACGCAAACTCAAAAAGTAGTTTTTCCCCCTTCTCAAAAAAGAAAAGAAAAACTCTCTCCCAGTTAACCATGGCTTCCCATCCAGAAAAGCTGCTTCATCCTCTTTGCTACTTGTTGATGATAACTATTTCCCACTTTCTCATACTCCCCTGCGCATCTCAGATATCATTCAACTACGCCGATTTCTCTGATCAAACTAACAACGAAACTATAATATTGACAGGAACCGCTTCAATCTCAGGTTCACAGATCATACTCACGCCTAATGCAGTGGACAATTGGGGTCGTGCCATGTATAACGAAACCATGCATCTCTGGGAAAAGAGTACAGGGATAGTCGCCAACTTCACAACCAACTTTTCTTTTGTCATCTCCTCGGAAGGTGCAGACGATTATTCAGATGGGCTGACATTCTTCCTCGCAAGCCCCAATTTCCCATCACCTCCAACAGACGGCGCCGGCATTGGCCTTGTGAGCAGAGGCCAAATGAGCGACTCAAGTTTCTTAGCTGCATACCAATTTGTTGCCGTGGAATTCGATACTTACCCGAATCGTAACCTCGGATGGGATCCGCAGGAGCCTGTTCGTGAGCACGTTGGTATCAATATCAACGAAATGAAATCTCGGAACACGACAACATGGTATAGCGTTATTAAGGAGAATAGAACATACAATTCTACTGTTAGTTACGATTCCAGCACACAAAATTTAAGTGTCAGCTTCACTGGATTCAGTAGTAATGATTCCATCCCAATAGAGCAACACCTTTCTTCAATAGTTGATTTGAGTGATTATTTACCAGAAAGGGTTAAATTTGGCTTCTCGGCTGCAACAGGATTGGTTTCCGAGCTGCATATTCTTTGCTCGTGGACTTTTGAATCGACAGCGCCACTTTCGATTCAGAATTCTCCACCCCCAGAGCCAAAAAAGAATGAAAAAGAAAGCAATGCAGGTTTGGTGGTGGGGCTGAGTGTGGGTGCGTGCGTTTTAATTGTGGGTGGTTTGGGGTTGGTTTGGCTTATCAACAGGAAGAAGAAGCTGGGTAGAGGGGGAGGAGATGAGGATTTAGATTTTGATCTTTCCATGGACGACGAATTTGAACGCGGCACTGGACCTAAGAGATTCTCCTACAACGAATTGGTTCGTGCGACGAATAATTTTGCAGGGGAAAACAAGCTTGGAGAAGGAGGGTTCGGTGGGGTTTACAAAGGATTTCTAAGAGAAATGAATTTCTATGTTGCTGTCAAGAGGGTGTCAAGGGGGTCTAAACAAGGGATAAAAGAGTACGCATCTGAGGTGAAGAGTATTAGCCGGCTGAGGCACCGGAATTTAGTCCAACTCATCGGTTGGTGTCATGAACACAAAGATCTCCTGCTCGTTTATGAGTTCATGCCCAATGGAAGCTTGGATTCGCATATTTTCAAAGGTAAGAGCTTATTGACATGGGCAACGAGGTACAACATCGCTCAAGGTTTGGCGTCGGCGTTACTGTACTTGCACGAAGAATGGGAGCAATGCGTTTTGCATAGGGACATAAAGTCAAGCAACATCATGTTAGATTCAAGCTTCAATGCAAAGCTCGGGGATTTTGGTTTAGCAAGAATGGTGGAACATGCAAAGGGATCACAAACTACAGCTTTGGCCGGGACGATGGGGTACATGGCCCCGGAATGTGTCATATCCGGTAGGTCTAGCAGGGAGTCAGATATATATAGTTTCGGGATTGTTGCTTTAGAGATTGCTTGCGGAAGAAAAGCCTTCGAAACCAAGGCTAAAGAAGACGAAATAATTTTACTAGAGTGGGTTTGGGAGCTTTATGGAAGGGGGCAGCTTCTTGATGCAGCCGACCCCAAATTGTGTGGAAAGTTTGATGAGCAGCAAATGGAACGGTTGTTGATCGTTGGGCTTTGGTGTGGTCACCCAGATTACAATCTCCGGCCTCCAATAAGGAAAGCCCTCCATGTGCTTGATTTTGAAGCTCCATTACCCATTGATCTCGCAACAAAGATGCCTGTGCCAACCTATGTTGCCCCTTCAGGCATGACATATACATCTTCATCTTCAGCTACTACATCTTCTACAGCATCTTCTTCGGCTACTGCACTTCTGTACTCGCACACGGTTAATTAATAGCAGGTAAAATTATCTTGGCAAACATGAATAGACAGTTTTTGTAATATTTCTTCCAGTTTTTATGGAAATTTTTTGAAATATCTGCCAATGGAGTTAGATAATTTTGGCAATTAGTGAAACGAAAGAGCAAAAAGCAAAGAGCAAAGAGCCAATTAATAAAGTGATGTGAACTCTATAAAGATGCTTTTCATGTTTAACTCCACTACAGATTATCTGGGTGCGTACTTGGATTTTATAGTAAATTGGTAATTATATCACAGAATTTGTTAGAATATATATATATATATATATTCCAGTTGATTTATTTTTCTTAGAAGAATATTTCTTTATGTAGGTTTGATTACCATTTTATATTTTGTCCGCTTATCACAGTTTATATCGTAAAATAATCAAGAATTAACGGATATATATAAACTGTGATGTATGGATTTGGAACATCAACATCTCCTCACCCTTTTCTACTTGAATGGTGAGCTGTGTATCACAGCAACACTCTGGTTTGAATGTGTTTGATGCTAATGGAAACATTACATAATATCTGCCATCTCCTTTTGCGTTTTACCACCACCAACGCTCACACACCAACCTTTCCAGAAAACTCTACTCTCTACAGTGCACATCGCTCTGCATTTACTTCTAGTTGTCCTTCAATCATAGATGTCAGGGGAGAAAATATCTTCTACTTCTATTGGGTCTAGGGCCGGCGCTCTGCGTTTACTTCTAGCTGTCCTTTAATTATAGATGTCAGGTTAGTTTGGTCAATTGGGTGTGGGAGCTTTTAGGAGGCGGAACGCTTCTTGATGCCGCCGATGACACACTAAATGGGGAGTACGACGAAGAATAGATGAAGTGTTTGATGAGTGTTGGGCTGTGGTGCGCTCATCTAGATCACACATCAAGACCTTCTATAAGGCAAGCAATTCAGGTTCTTAATTTTGAAGCACCGTTGTCAAGCCTTCCATCTCGTATGCCTATACCCATGTTTTACGCCCCAGGAGAAACGAGTTCTACGCAAGCTTCCTCCACTTTTACAGGCGAGGGTATAAGCAAAAGTTATTAGAGTAAATAAATAGATTTGTATATGTCTATTATATAACTGTGATTAATTGTGATACATACGTGACAATAAAAATTAACTATAGTAATGATTAATTTCGTTGTTTGCTTTAATTTAAAAAGAATTTCTTGGATTATTTTACAAGTGAGGGGGAAGAGCCAAGACTTGTACTAGAAGGAACTTTTTCATTGAGTCTCATTACAGTGTATAATAATAATATTAGACTTTTGGTTTGTTTTGCAAAGAAGGGTTTGGCATAATTTCTTAGAATGTTACAATTATAACAGCACATGCCCATTTTGGGTTTGATTCGTGACATTATTCATCCAAACAAATTCCCAAACACAATCAATATTGTGGGATTTTCAAACACGGACTTAAAAAGGGAATGGAGTTACACATTAACAGATTAATAGATCTACAATTGCAAAAAACCTTTAGGATGTTTTATTGGAGCTCAATAACATATTCTCTAGGCACTAAGGCCACTTTCCAACTGTTGGGAAGAAAACTAATAATCAGGGGTTTTCGGCTGTAAGTTAACCCACCTGTGAATGAGTCACAACTCACACGCCTCGGATTAAAAGCAGAATCATGTGAAGGCTCCCCGAAGAAGCAGTTGTCAAACAGTACGGAAGTGCTTATTTACAAATAAGAATATGAGTAAAGAATATGCTAGAAGTGCTTATCTAAAAAAAGTATAAATTAAAATTAAAATTATGATTTCGTATATTTAAAATTATTAATTTATTATTTGTCTACAATTTATCATATTTAAAAAGTAAAACTATTTATGTTTTTAATTTAAACAATAACTAATTAGTTTTTAATTAAGAGGTTTTAGTTGATAGCGAGACTAGTAATTATAGCTCTTGAGCCGTCGGTATTGACTGACTCAAAGTCAATAATGCATTGAATCATGAAAAGGTTTTAGTTGATAGCAGGGACTAGGAATTAAAGCTCTTGAGCCATCGGTACTGACTAACTCAAACTCAATAATGCATTGAATCATGAAAAGAAACTTTACTCAATTATGCATTGAATCATGAAAAGAGATTTTTATTTTATTTTATTTTTTTTAATGAAAAGAAACTGTTAAAACTTAGTTACTTCTAGAGGTAAAATATCAACTCAAAATATTTTTAGAGAAATAAAGTGTATTTTATGGTATTAAATGTCAAGTCAAATACTTTTATGGAGTAAAATGTCATTTTTTAAATATTATGGTTAAAAATTGCAAATGAATGAATAGTTCGAGGATTTAAAATGTATTTTTTCCAAGAAAAAAAGGGGGGGAGGGGGCAATCGCTTAGGCACTCGTACATTTCTCGCTCCCCCTCACTCTTTCCTCTCTACTCTCTCATACCTCACATGTACACATTGGTTCGTCAGAACTTAAGGAGTATTTTTTTTTTTAATTTTTTTAATTTTATATTTTCTTATTTCACAAATAAATATGCTATTTTAAGTATTGGAGAGTTTTCAGTTTCAACCGAAAACCATTTGACCAGGTTTTTGTCTTGTAGAAACATCATCACCATACACAGGGCCGGCTCAATGCTTTTCGGGGCCTTAGGCGAAACTTCTAAACAAGGTCTTATTTTTTTAATATTTAAATATTAATTAAATAATTTTTTTAATTAAATAATATATTTTTTAATATTATTATATTTAGAGTTCTCAGTGTATCTTACTGTAACTTCTAATTCTTACAGTAATAAATTTATATTAATGTATCTTGTGAGTGTATGTTTAGGGTTTTTGGTTTCAAACAAACTTACCAAAAAAATTGTTAGAAATCGGTAGGGATTGAGCTGAAAATTATCAAAACTTACCAAACAAAATACATCTGATCGATGAGCGTTTGTGGTCTAATTGAGCTGAAAATTGACACGGATGTTAACGATATATAAATCTTCATTGTCAACGGTGGAGATTGGATTCTGACTTCTGAGCATTCTGTATTGGAGAGGAAAAAATAAGAGAAGAAAAGGAAGAAGAGGAAGGAGAGAGGGAGAGCTCAAATGGGAGAAATGGACTTCGCCGACACTCAAACAGAGGAGAGAGAGAGAATGACTCTTTTCACTTTTTTAGATTAGTGTGAGGGAAAAAGACATACAAAAAAAGGGCTTATTATTTGTTTTTTTGGATAAATTGGTCTTATTTTACTATAAGCTTATTATATCGAGGCCTTAAGTTTTTATGGGAAAAAAATTTGGGCCTTATTTAAAAAAAAAAAAAATTAGGCCTTAAGTTAAAATAAAATTAAAAATTATTTTGGGCCTTATCCAAAAAAAAAAATTTGGAGGCCTTATTTAAAAATTTTTGGGGCCTTATTAAAAAAAATTTTGGGCCTTATTACTTGAGGGCCCTAGCCCCTGAGGCAGTCGCTTAGCTCCTGAGCCGGCCCTAATGGTAGATGGGCTCCCTCTTAGTTTTGCTATGAAGAAAATCACTAAGATAGCAAATTTTTGGACCTGAAAACGCACTACCAATAGATATGTTCATTCTATAAAAAATTTGCATATTGTGAAATTTGTGTTATCCTTTTGGATACAACAACTTGAATGCTTTTCGAATGCAGAACTTGTATAAAAAACAAAACAGGCCCACTTATTAATTGATTTTGTTTTTCTAATACATGAAAGCTTAAAAACAGGACAAAAATCTTTTAAAATAAACCTTAAAAAGATGTTAAAAGAAGGCCAACACACTAAAATAAACTCAAAAAGCCCATATGGTTACGCGGTGCAATTTGAGTTTTGAATAACAACTAATTAAAGTTTATTTCAAAACTACTAAGCAAAAGGGGGTGAGGTTATGATTACGGAAGTATGATAATTTTTTAAGGCTACACAATTAGCGGTTTTAGATTATAATTGCTAATTGTAACGATTTGTTCATTCTAAGTGTCTAAGGCTGAACCATTCCAGATTTTTTTTCCTTACTTGAAGAAGAAGGGTGTTGGTAATTACTAATCTATCCCTTAGCAAGAATATTTGGAATTTGGCTTGAAAAAAGTGTGGATAATTTCTGGGCATTAATATGGTCAAGGGAGCTTAGGACAGTAGCCCCACCATGCATGCTTGAACATACATTTTAATTGCATGTCTTCTTTTTTTTTTTTTTTAAATTATATAAACCATTTACCCATTGATCTCGCACCAAAGATGCCTGTACCAACCTATGTTGCCCCTTTAGGCACGACATCTACATCTTCATCTTCGGCTACTACATCTTCTACTCGGTTAATTAATTAATACCAGGTAAAATTAATTATCTTGGCAAACGATTAATAGGCAGTACTTGATGTGTATGAGTCACGGACTATTTGTAATATTTCTCAACTATAGTTTTTTTTTTTTTTTTTTGAGGTGAATTTCTCAACTATATATAGTTGATAATTGAACAGTTTGAAATATATATTATTCCGGTTTATATGGAATTTTTTTGGAATCTGTCAACGGATCGATTGAGTTAGAGGTACATATAAGGAAATTGATTAATTTGGCAAGTAGTGAAACGAAAGGGCAATTAAAGAGCCGATTATGTTGCTATGAAACAATTAATAAAGTGATTTGAACTCTATATATAAAGATGCTATACATACATACATATATATATATATTTATTTATTTATATTTATATTCATTAACTCCAGTACAGATTATCTGGGTGCTTGGATTTTTTAGTAAATTGGTAATTATATATCACTGAATTTGTTAGAATATATATTCCAGGTGATTTATTTTTCTTAGAAGAGACAATTTATATGGTAAATTAATCAAGACAATAAGATGGTAATGTAGAGGCTTACATCATATATATTAAATATATAAAAAATAGATTTGGTTGAATTAATGAATATTAGATGGCAACGATAATTAATGTGATGTATGGGTTTGGAGCATGCTTGATATTAGACATAGAGCTTTTAAGTGAAATTTTTTTTTTAATAAAAGCTTCATTTTTAAACTTTTGTCAAAAATACACTTTAGTTATTTTTAAGTATTTTAGACCATTTAAAGCGTTTTTAATTTTTTACAAAACGAGTATTTTTTTTTCTTCAAACGTATATTTTGAGGATTAAAAGTATTTTTAGGCCCTTCAAACGCAATATCAAACAGACCCTTGGAACATCATTTCCTCACCCTTTTTTACTAGAATGGTGAGCCATGTATCACAACAACGCTCTGGTTTGAATGTGTTTGATGCTAATGGCCACATGCATATAACATCTGCTATGCTTTTGAGGTTTAGTCTTACCAATGGGGTGTAAACGAGCCGAGTTTGGGCGAGCCTGTACTACTCAGGGTCGGCTCGTTTATTTTTGCCGGCCCAAGCTCGAGCTTGAGCTTGGCTTCACTACTCGAGCCAACTCGACAAGGTTTAAATCGAGCTCGACAAAAACACCAAGATCGAAGCCAAACCTCTAGATCGGACCCAACCCAAACCAGATCAAAACCCCCGACGAACACAACCCAAACCACTGTCGTTTCCAGACCACCCCAACCGTCTGGAAGAGAGAGAGACTCAATGATGAGAGAGAGATCGTCTAATCAGACCCAACCCTACCCAAACCAGATTAGACTCCCCGCCGGACCACACCAACCGACGGTCACCGTTTAATAGAGAGAGAGGGTGAGCTAGCATTTTTTTTCTTGAGTCAACGAGCAAGAGGGAGATATCAGGTGCTTAAGGAAAAGGAATAAGCGCTGAAGGAAACGAAGGAGCTAAGGCTTCTGAAGTTCTGAGGAGATGAGGCTTCTAAGAGTATTCATAGTGGCATCAACAAACAAGCCCTTTGGCTTGTTTGTTGAGCCAAACCACCAAAAACACTCTCCATCCGGCTCAACAACAAGCTCATCAAAATGGTGAGAAGCTACAGTGCTAAGCAATTTTGCTTACCTACTGTAGCTCCTCAGCAAACTTATACATGACTAAAATATTCCTCATTTCTCTCTCCTCCACACGCCTTTCTTCTACCTCTCTCTTCCCACCTCCTTTTCCTAGCAAACTCTCTCCATCCGTTCAACACAGGCTCCTTCTACAAGGAGGCGAAAGTCGACGAGAAGATCTCCTCCATCCAAGTACGACGACGCCGTGATCCTTGCTAAGCAATCGGTGTACAGGGAGATCCGATCGGAACAAGAATCGGCCGTGACGTTGGAGGTGGGGACCTTTCTGCTGGTGAGGAGGACAGAGCTTTCTGCCGGCGAAGAAAACTCGAGGATCGCAACATCGAGCTCGAGGCAAGTGGTTGAACTTTTTGAACTTTCTGGAATTGACGGTGGATGGAGTCGAGCTCGAGGATAGCAACGGTAGTGAGGGCATCGACGCCGGTAGTGAGGGAATTGCAGCGGTGGTGATGGGAATCACAGAGGTGGTGATCGCAGCGGTTGGGAACTTGGGAGGAGGAAAATGATTTGTTGTCATCCGATTTTTAGAAAGAAAGAAAAAATAGAGAAATAATATTTAAATGATATGGAATAATATTTAAATGAGTGTAAAGTTAAGATGCTGAGTCGGATGTGGGTGCTTTAAAAAGGTAAGTAGCTGGAATAGATAAAAGTGATTTTTTTTTTTTGTTGCTAAAATAGCCAAATATTTGTTGAGCCCACTGTGAATGTTCTAAGGAAATGAGAAAAGAAGAAAGAGGCGTAGAGATATTTGGGGCATAAAAGGGCACGTGTATGATGGAGAATAATACACTGGAGATGAGGGAGACTAAACATGGAGAGTGGACATTAGCTGGCGTGCACAGACGTGAGGAATAAGTGGTTCTGTACTTCTGTGGCATTGGCATAAATGCACTTGATGGTTTTATTGTTATAAATATATTATATATACATATATACATATAATGTATTATATTCGAGCCAGATTCTTTAGCCGGTGAATTCAATATATATATATAGACGAGCTGATTCTCGAGCATAGTCGAGCGGAGCCAAGTTGAGCTTGCTTCATTTAATATTCGAGTTAGGATTTGTGTTCATGAAACGCTTCATTTAATATTTGAATTAAGCCTGAACCGAGCTTATGCAAGCCGAACCCAAACTTGCTAGAGAAATGCTTTGCTCCCTTAACACTCCTAGAACTTACCAACGCTTACACATCTATTGATACACATTTTGGGTAAAATTCATCCTTAAAAATCAGCTTGTAATGAAAATGTGCCCAAGAGATCATTTCAAAAACACTCTACGGTGCTTTAATTTTCCTTTACTTCTAATTGTCCTTTACTTATAGATATGTTCATTCTATACAAATTTAAGCACATGAAATCTGCGATATCCTTTTGGATACAACATGGTTGAATGCTTTTCTAATGCAGAATTTGTATAGAAATGATTTAGAAAACAAAATAGGCCCAAAAGGTCAAACGCACGCTGATCGCAGTATAGATGAATAACAAAAGAACGATAAAGGATTAGTGTTTCACCAACCAGATAAATCTAGAGTCACACCAAGAGTACTGTAGAGTCTCACCATAGAAAAAGAGCAATCACAACTCTCAAAGAATAAAACATATTTTTTTCAATATTATAATTTCTTTTCATATGGCTACAAAAGAACACTTAAATAGACTTTAAAATCGAATCCCCCCTTCCCCTCCCATTGTGTGGACATGTTAAAAAAAAAAAAAGGATTTTGAAAAACCTTAACCCCCTAAATTAACTAAATTTTGGGCTAAGCCCAATATTAAATTATAAAGAGAAAATGTATAATAACTCCTTGAATTAATACTCTAAAATTAGAAACACTTTAAGTTTGTTTGTTTTTTTTTTTCCAAAAGAACTCCTCGAGTCAGTTAAATTGGAAATAAACTACATGCCGTCAATTTTTTGATAAATCCCGTTAACTAGGGTTAAATGTACCGTTTTATCTTTATTAAAATATTATTATTATTAATTTAATTTTAAAATTTAAATCTTAAAAAAAAAAAAAGACAAGGGTACGGTGGCTGAACCACCCCGAATCGGAAAATGGGGTGGCTGGCCACCCCTATCTTTTTTTTTTTTTTTTAAAGATTTAAATTTTAAAAATTAAAAAAAATTAATATTTTTAATAAAGATAAAATGGTGCGTTTAACCCTAGTTAACGATAGTTATCAAAAAATTGACGGCATGAAGTTTATTTCCATTTTCACTGACTCAGTGAGGTTTTTTTTTTTTAAAAAAAAAAAAAACACCTTAAGGAGTTTTTAACTTTAGAATGTTGACTGAAGGAGTTATTATACACTTTTCCAATTATAAAATACATTAACTCTTAAAAGTATAAACCCTAAGTAATCAATAAAATAAAAGTAAAGACTAATTTATTCTCGATCTTCTTATCCTGTAGGCTGCGTCCATGCATTGGTTAGAAGCAGGAACACAATTATTTGCCGGATAATAAATATTTATATTGTAGACATAATCCCGCCATTGCCTAAATAAATTTGAATATCAATGGTTTTAACTTTGAACTTTTATTTATTATTATTATTTTTTAAAATGAACTTTTAAGCAATAATTAAGCTACTAAGCTTGGAGTGGAACCTGATGACAGTTTAAATCCCAGCCAGAGTATTACATTAAAATATTTCAAAGAGAGGAAGGAGACAGAGTATGTGCAGCAGAAAAATGCTTTGAATTCAATTGATATTTTCTAAGAGATACATACAGTTTATAACACGTTTACAATGTAAATAAAAGGAAAGTAATAACTGTACAAATCAAACAGCTATTGCACACAATCAGCCATGATATTATGGGATTGTGTGTTTACATAATCTTCATCAAGTCTTTCCTTGTGAATGTATTTGATAGCAAGGGGAAATGATCTTCTTTCCTTTGCTGCATCATTTAATGATTCTGCAGAGTCACGTAGATCTTTGGATGCTCCATGATTCTTGGTTGCTATATTATTCTTGCCTTTGTGGTGCTCTGCAGTGCAAGTTGATGAGGATGACATGGCTGCATACTCAATGGATTTCTCTTCTCTTTTACAACCAAGAGAGTCATGTAGTCTAACATCCCCCCGCAAGCTAATGGGTGGAGAACACACCTTTAGCTTGTCTCTGAGAAGAAGGAACCGAGCTGTAGTGAGGCCCTTTGTGAAGATATCTGCAAGCTGGTCAAGGGTAGGTAGGTATCTAGTGGTGACATCCTTGTTGACCACTTTCTCACGAATGAAGTGATAGTCTACGTCAATATGTTTGGTGCGTGCGTGATACACTGGATTAGAGGCAAGTGCTAATGCACCAAGGTTGTCACACCAGAGAGTAGGGGAGCAATTAATAAAGATCTTTAGCTCTTGAAGGAGCATTCTCAGCCAGCAAAGTTCAGCAGTAGCAAATGCTAGTGCCCTGTATTCAGCCTCAGTGCTGGATTTGGAAACAACTGGCTGCTTTTTAGCACACCAGCTGATTAAGCAAGGTCCAAGGAAAAGAGCATAACCAGTAGTGGACCTTCTATCATTAGGATTGCCTGCCCAATCTGAATCACTATAGGCATTTAGGTGAAGAGAACCTTTGGTAAAGTGTAATCCATGATTGATGGAGCCCTTGAGATATCTAAGAACTCTCTTTGCTGCTGTCCAGTGAGTGGTAGTAGGAGAATGCATGAATTGACAGAGTTGGTTAACAGCAAAAGAAATGTCTGGCCGAGTAAGGGTGCAATACTGCAGTGCTCCTACAAGATGTCTGTATTCAGAGGCATTGGGAAGAGGATCACCATCATGTTGAGAAAGCTGGGAACCAGTTGGGAGTGGTGTCTTGGCAGGTTTGGCTCCTGTCATATGGACACGGTCCAGAAGTTCAGAGACATACGTTGTCTGAGATAGATGTAGTCCTCCTGCTAGTGGTTGCACATGAATGCCCAAGAAGTAATGAAGAGAGCCAAGGTCCTTCATGGCAAAAGATTGCCTTAGGCAGGAAACCAAGTGAGTGATTGCAGCTAGAGAATTCCCAGTGACAATGATGTCATCTACATAGATGAGGAGAAAGAGATGTACTGTGGAGGTATGGAGAATAAACAAGGAGTAGTCCACCTTGGATTCTGTAAAACCAAGTGCAACCAGAGTAGCTGCCAATTTTGTAAACCAGGCCCTGGGTGCCTGCTTTAGGCCATAAATGGATTTCTGAAGTTTACAGACATGATGAGGGAATTTGCTGTCAACAAAGCCTTGTGGTTGTTCCATAAAGACCTCTTCTTGTAAAGTGCCATGGAGAAAGGCATTTGAGACATCTAATTGTCTGGTTGGCCATTGGAAGTGGACTGCCAAAGCAAGGATGGCTCGATGGTGGTGGATTTGACAACAGGGCTGAAGGTTTCATAGTAGTCTATGCCATCTTGTTGTTGAAAACCTTTAGCTACAAGTCGAGCCTTAAATCTGTCAAGAGTGCCATCAGCCTTCTGTTTCACTTTAAAAACCCATTTGTTAGTGATAACATTATGATGAGATGGTCTAGGACAAAGAATCCAGGTTTGGTTGGCTTGAAGGGCTTGTAATTCTTCTATCATGGCTTGCTGCCAGTGGGGAGATTTGATTGCTTGGGAAAATCTAGTAGGAGCAGGAGGTAGGTCTTTGAGATTGACATGAGAGTGGAAGGCCATGAGTGGATGTTTGGTTGAGAGGAATAGTTTGTAGTTGGGAAATGATTTGGGCCTGTAAGTGCCATCTTGAAGCCTAGTGGTCATGGGATGATGAGAGGGAGGAACAGGGACAAGATTGGTAAGGGAAGGAGCAGTAGCTGCTGTGGTGTGTGTAGCATCTGCAGAGATTGAGGGTGGTGCAGGGTCTATATTTGCTGTAGAAACTGGAGAGTCAGTAGAGGATAAGGCAGGGGTGGGTGACAAAGGTTCATCAGGATTATCAGGGAGCAAGTCAATAGGCACAGGTTCAGTAACTAAATCAGAGGTATGATGTGAAGGTGCAACAGGAGATGATGTAATGGAATGAGTAGCAGAAACAGACTGTATCAACACTGGAGCAGAAGGACATACCTTGGGTGAATCATTTGCAGGGGTCAGTGGAGTAGACATCCAATCCTTAGCTGGAAAAGTATTTTCATCAAAGACAACACTTCTGGTAATGATGGTCTTTCTGGACAAGGGTTCATAACACCTGTAGCCTCTGTAATTGGAGCAATAACCAAGAAATAAGCATTTTTTTGATCGATACATCAGTTTGTGGGAGTTGTAAGGTCTGAGAAGTGGATAGCAAGCACAACCAAAGATTTTGAGGAGAGAGTAGTTAGGCTGTTTGTGAAGTAATTTGAAATATGGAGAGTGGTTTTTCAAGACAGTTGTGGGAAGTCTATTGATTAGATAGACTGCAGTGTTAAAGGCATCAACCCAATAAGTGAGAGGAAGGTATGATTGAGCCAAGAGAGCTAAACCAGTATCCACAATGTGCCTATGTTTCCTTTCGGCAAGACCATTCTGTTGAGGTGTGTGAGGGCAAGAAATTCTGTGGAGAATACCATTAGAATTCAAGAAATGTTTAAATTGGTTGGAAGTGAATTCCCCTCCCCCATCAGATTGGAAAGCTTTTATTTTCTTAGACAAGAGGTTCTCAACTAGGTTTTTGAATTTGACAAAGCATGCAAATGTGTCTGATTTGTTGTGCATTGGATAAATCCAAGAAAACCTTGAGTAATTATCAATGAAAATCACATAATATCGGCATCCATTGAGAGAAGGAATTGGAGAACTCCACAAATCAGAATGTATTATTTCCAATGGTTGGGCAGTTACATTATTAGAATCAGAAAATGGAAGACACTTGGACTTTGCTACTTGACAAGGTTCACACAAATTTTCATTTGTAATGGAACCAAGGACAGGTAGGTTTACAAGCTGTTTGATTTTATTTAAAATGGGAGGTGCAGGGTGCCCTAACCGACTATGCCAGACTTTAGAGGAGGCTGTGACTCCAAAGAATGCTGCAGGTTGTCTTATTTTGCTGGATGACTTGGTCAGAAAGATTGGATAGAGTCCATCTCTACTTGGCCCTTGCAAAAGAGTCTGCCCCGTGATGTTGTCCTTCACAAAGAAATGAGAATCAGTTAGAATGAACCAGCACTTGTTGTCTACACAAAATTTTTGAATGGACAACAAGTTAGCTGCTGCAGTTGGACAATGCAGAATGTGATTCAATTTGAAAGGTTGTTGGAAGGGATTTTTAGAGTTATATAAGATAGATGCACCTATGTTGGATATGGACAAACCTGTTCCATTACCTACAGCCACCTCATCATCACCTTTAAAGGGTTCTTGAAGTGTCAGATTGTCGAGGGCAGCCGTGACATGATTGTTTGCTCCACTATCAGCATACCAAGGTTCCTCATCATTCTGTTCCAAAGCAGAAGAGTGTGCTCGTGCCACCATAGCAGCAAATTGTGAAGGAGGATTCTTCCCTTGATAAGAATAATCCATCCTATGATAACAATCTAGTGCTAGGTGTCCAGGTTTCCCACAGATTTGACATGATGGTCTGTGAGGAAATGATGTGGGAGGTGCACCAAGGACAGACTTGGATTGCGAAGAAAAGTGATTACCTCCAGGTCGTCTGAGATTGGACTGGTAGTTGTTCCTTGGATAGCCTCTGGATTGATTAGGTTGATAGGCATTCCTTGGCTGATAGGAATTCTTTGAGTAGCTCACTGCTTTTCCTTTATGGTAGTTGTCATTTGAAGGCCTTGGTTTTTGAGTGTAAAGGGCAAAGTTTCCTGATTCAGTGAGTGGTTGCTGCTGTGGTAGATGATTGTTGAGTAAAATCTCGTGGTTGAGCAATTCACATTGGAACTCTTCAAAAGTCATAGAGGAAGTGCGAGTGGTGAAATTAAATAAGGTGATGAAAGTGGTGTAAGAAGAATTCAAACCTCCAAGGACATAGGATATGAGGTCATCATCTTCTATAGGCTGCCTGCGTAGCAAGAAGAGATGCACATGATTTGGTTTCATTGAGAAACTCTAAACAAGTTTTGGAGCCTTGGTTGAGGGTTTCTAACCGCTGCTTTTATAAGAAATTCTAGCCTTTGACCGAGATGCATATCGTGTGGCGAGTAGTCTGACTTGTCCGCTGTTTTAATCCATAGAGAGAAGAGAGCATACAATCCGACATGGTTGTGTTGAACCAACTAAGGATGCATTGATCCTTTCTATGCCATAGTGAGTAATCTGGATTCACTATTGTGGTGAGGTTTCCAATTTCATCGGTGACATACTTGGGAGGACAAGGCTCAGCCATCAACGAACCCCATCAATTCATGGGAGTTCAAAATTGGGTTGAAGTGAGACACCCAATTTAGGTAGTCTGCAGGGCCATCAAGTTTGGTAGGAATCTGTTGAGAGATGCTAGGAAGGGTGAATGTTGTGGTGACGGGAGCAGAGGATAAGAGTGTGTTGGTGGCAGGTGCAGAGGATGAAGAGGAAGCAGGAGATGAGGCCATTGTTGCAGGGTTGGAGGAGTTTTCCTTTAGAGGCTCTGATACCATAAAATATTTCAAAGAGAGGAAGGAGACAGAGTATGTGCAGCAGAAAAATGCTTTGAATTCAATTGATATTTTCTAAGAGATACATACAGTTTATAACACGTTTACAATGTAAATAAAAGGAAAGTAATAACTGTACAAATCAAACAGCTATTGCACACAATCAGCCATGATATTATGGGATTGTGTGTTTACATAATCTTCATCAAGTCTTTCCTTGTGAATGTATTTGACAGCAAGGGGAGATGATCTTCTTTCCTTTACTACAGCATTGACTAATGATTCTGCAGAGTCACGTGGATCTTTGGATGCTCCATGATTCTTGGTTGCTATATTATTCTTGCCTTTGTGGTGCTCTGCAGTGCAAGTTGATGAGGATGACATGGCTGCATACTCAATGGATTTCTCTTCTCTTTTACAACCAAGAGAGTCATGTAGTCTAACAGACGGCCACCCCCAAGAAACCTGATCAAGGTGAATTGGGATGCTGCTGTTTCTAAAAAGAATGGTTGTGTTGGGGTGCGAATTATTGCTAGAGACTCCTTGGGAAAGGTATGTGCAGCTCGAAGCTTGACGGTTGGGCAGATTATCGAACCTGTGGCTGCGGAAGCAATGGCAGGTGTTCACGCCATGTTGCTGGGGAAAGATCTTAATGTATGGAGTATAGAAGGAGATGCCCAGCAAATAGTAAATGTAGTTAACTCTGTGAACCCGTGTATGAGCAGCTATGGGCAATTCATAGAAGATATCCAAGAAGGCATTTGGTCCACGGGCAATATGAGCGTCAACTATACAAGATGGGAACCCAACTATGCTGCACATGGTTTAGCACGGTTTGCTACCACACATGTAGTAGATGTACTATGGAAGGAAGAAATTCCTCCATGTGTCTATGGTATTGCTAGGGGGCCAACCATTTTTTTTTCTATTCTTTAGAATTTTTTTATTAAAAAAAAAAGATTTTAGTTGCTTTTTAGAAACTAAAGACTACGATAAGTGCCCAAAAAAGTAAGCATTTGAAAATAAGGGTCAAAAATCAAAAACCTTAAGAGTACGATTGATTTTAATGACGTCCTATTAATTAATTAGACTCTTACTATTAATTAATTAAAACGATGGATTATATGGTTGCCTAACCCTCGGATTCACTGTTCACCTTGCCGAACTGAATTGTGTTATTAAGCTTTGATTTAATGTTCTAAAACATGCAACAAAAGATAAAATGGTAATTAACAAAGAAGATGAAACTCAATATGGTTTGATAATGACATAGAAAACGATTGATAATTGTAGTGGATTGGCATAATATATTCTCCCACTTGAATACCTACTTTTTCCTACTTCATAAACTAAATTAAGTGAAGCATGCATGTTATGTTCATTTTAGTGGGCCTTTATTAGGGCCACACTAACTTAAGTGAACTATCTTATGCTCATTTTCAGTGGCCCTGATCATTAGGCATACCTTGTTACCACATCCCAAAGTGGGCTGCTTTCTCTATGTTTTGTTTGGTAGCTTTTGCAGTTGAGTTTCTAGAAGAAGATTTATGGATTTTTCCAAACTGTTATTTAATTTATAATATCTCTTCAAACTTTAAATTAAGACAATATTGTCTGTCTACACTATAAAAAATTGTCAATACTATCCTACAACAACTATAAAAAATTGTCAATAATATCATACAACGATAAAATATCCATTAGCACATCAAGCAAGTATTTACGAGAATCCCATGATTGTATCGTCACGCCCTAAGAAAAGGAGAAGGGGTGTGATGAAAATTAGGCTAACCAGGCCATATAATCCTTTTTTTTTTCTTGATATAAGATGGACAGATATTATACCAGGAAGTTCTCGTGGCTCACATGTGTTACAAGGTTAACTTCTGTAATCTCCACGCCACAAAAGCTTCTACTGAACACTTTGGGTGGTGGCAAACCCAACAGATTAAAATCATGATCACGAAGAACTACTTCCATTGTGATCATCAACGTGTCTTCCACAGAAAAAAATACTTTTTTTTTTTTAATTTCTTTCTTTTTTTTTTTCAAAATTAATTTATAAAGGTATTATTAAAATTTTGTTGGCGTTATTTTTATATTTGAGGCTTTTGGAAAAATATTGACAATTTTTTATAATTTAAAAGGAATTAAATGATTGTTTGATTAGTAAGTGCCAAGTGGCATAGTGCTCTCTCACTCACCATAGCAAGCTTGGGATTTATTGATTTTATTTTTTTCTTAATAATTGTATTAAAATATTGTTCTACTACATATATAAATACCCTATAAGTAATGCTAGAGACCATATTTTTATCCTCCTAAAGTTGATGTGGCTTTCAAAATCACCATTTGATCAAAATCCATATATGATTCATCTAAAATTTTATGGTGATTTTAAAAGCCACATTAACTTTAGGAGGATAAAAAGATGGGTCATAGCATTACTCTATATCATAACCTTGCAAGGAATGCGGCTTTACAGTGCTTCAAGACCTTTAGAAAGTAATGAAGCAAAAACTTCAGTTTCATGTTTCTTCAAAAGTTTAATAGGAAGGGACCGAGATATAAATTTTTTTGAGGCAGGCTAATGGCATGTAATTTCCTTCTTTTTTTTTTTTTTTTTTTTTTTTTTTTCTGGAGGACCTGGGGAGTGGCTAGGGCCATCCCTTGTCCCCCTCTAGCTCTTTTATATTATCGATTAATTACATTTCTTAAAAAAAAAAAAAGCTCCTATGACCACCCGTTGGTAGGAAATTTCTTTCCTATTTATAAGCTTATCTTTTCAAAGGTAACCATCAAACTTTATTACAATTTGGTAGCCTCTCAATTAACCATGGCTTTCCATCCAGAAAAGCTGCTGCTTCTTCATCATCATCATCTTCCCCACTTGATGATGATGATAACTATTATTTTCCTCTTTCTCATAATCCCCTCAGCATCTCAGTTGTCATTCAACTACCCTGATTTCTCTCAAACCAACAACGGAGCTATAACAATGGCAGGAAATGCTA
Organism: Carpinus viminea; assembly: GCA_013348765.1. Lineage (NCBI taxonomy): Eukaryota > Viridiplantae > Streptophyta > Magnoliopsida > Fagales > Betulaceae > Carpinus > Carpinus viminea. The sequence continues at coordinate 6,392,362 of CP054669.1, read as the reverse complement.
CAATCTCAGGTTCGCTCATCCAACTCACGCCAAATGTAGTGGACAACTGGGGTCGTGCAACGTATTCAGAAACCATGCGTCTCTGGGAAAAGAGTACAGGAAAAGTCGCCAGCTTCACCACCAGCTTCTCTTTTATCATCTCTTCGGAAGGCGCAGACAGGTACTCAGATGGGCTAATCTTCTTCCTCGCAAGCCCCAATTTCCCTACACCTATTCCAACAGACGGCTCCGGCATTGGCCTTGTGAGCACGACCAAATGAGAGACTCAAGTTTCTTAGCGCAAACAAATTTGTTGCCGTGGAATTCGATACTTTCCGAATGATGAACCCGGATGGGATCCGCCGAGCCTGTTTCGTGAGCACGCGTTGGTATCAATATCAACGACATGAAATCTCGAACACGACAGCATGGTATAGCGTTATTAAGGAGAAAAGAAAATACAATTCCACCAGTTACGATCCCAAAGACACAAAATTTAAGTGTCACTTTGGATATAGAAGTAACGATCACATCCCAATAGAGCAACACCTTTCTTCTATAGTTGATTTGAGAGATTATTTACCAGAAAGGGTTGAATTTGGCTTCTCTGGAGCAGGATTGATTTCAGCTTCATCTTCTTTGCTCTGGGCTTTTCAATCGACAACAATACCACTTTTGATCATTCAGAAATGATGCAGGCTAGGGAGAAGTGTTGGTTTGTTTTGTTTATGTATTTGTGTTTTAGTTTTCTTTTTTAATAAGGAATGGATTTTTCCTTTTCCAATTCGGATTAGTTTAGTTTTTTCCTTTTCCATAATAAATTATGAGTAAAGAATATGCAGGTTATGAGTGATTATTTGAAAAAAAAAAAAGAAAGTGAATTTAAACCAAAATTACGATTTTATATAACAAATATTTGATAATTTTTTTTTTAACATATTTTACTTAACACCTTTGTGATTTTAAAAAAAAAACAATATTTAAAATCACATTTATTGAAACTATAATTCCAAACGGACCCCAAATCTATCGATCTACAAGTATATTTTAACCCTTTTTTTTCCTCGTACATGTCGTTAGTTATTGTATAAGCTGAAAAAAAAAAAAACCCAAGGAATCAAGCATACATAGGGGTGTAAACAAGCTGAGCTTGAGCGAGTTTCTCTTGTTTAGACTCGACTTGTTTAAATTTTACTCAAGTTCTAGCTCGAGTCGAGTTTAAGGATAAGCCAAAAATCGAGCTCGAGCTCAAAATAAGTCGAGTCGAGCTGAGTTGAGCCAGTTCGCAAGTTGGCTCTTATATTTAATTTAATTTATTTTTTTATTATAAATTTAAACTTCAAATACTCTTAAATGGCTTAAGAAGCCAGCTTGCATATGAGCAATATTTGTCTAGTCTGGCTAGTCAAGTATGGAACCTGAGTCATTACAGCAAGACACTTAGTTTCGAAGAGAGATGATATGCATCATTTTATAATAAAAAAGATGTTATTAAAAAAAATCATCAATTTTTAATATTAATATGAGCAATTATGTAAACAATTATCAATTCGAGTCTTATACAAGATGCTTACGAGCTCTAACCGAGTCGAGTTGAGCGAGCTTAGTTTAATATTCGAGCCAGTATTTGTATATACGAAATGCCTCATTTAATAATTGAGTCAAATACGAGCCGAGCTTATATGAGTCGAGTCCAAACTTGCTCACAAAAAGCTTTACTCACTTAACACTCCTAAGCACACGCCTTTCTAATGGATAAATAAGACCATTAAAAAAAAAAAAAAAGAAGCTCCTTTTAGTTTTCTGACCCCTAAAATTCTAATTTCCTCTCCTTCATATAGCTAATTAATTATCTTGAACGTGTGGTCACTGTGGTGCATATATATCACACCATACATATGTGCACTCCGGCTCATCGATTTAAAGATATGAATAATTAATAAGATTGTGATGGACTGTGGACATGTTTGGGTGTATATTTGAAGAGTTTAAAAATGCGTTTAACATTTAAAATATTTATTTGAAAAAAAATATTTGTTTAGTAAAAAAGAAAAATTAGAAGTATTTTTAAAAGTCTAAAAATTTGGAAACGATCAAAATATACTTTTGACAAAATTTGCTAAAAAACATTTTTTGACTTAAAAGTTTCTTAAACCCAATTCCAAATATGTTCTTAGGTTGCTCATAACTCATTTTATGGGATTTCATTATTTTGATTTTTTTTTTCTTCAAATTATCAATTTATTATTTGTCTAGAATTGATTATATTTAAAAAGTAAAAAATATGTATGTTTTTAATTTTAAAAAATAACTAATTAGTATTTAAGAGATTTTACTTGATAGCAGAGACTAGGAATTATAGCTGTTGAGCCATTGGCATTGACAGACTCAAAGTCCAATCATTCATGAAAAAAAACTGTTTACTGTAAGAAACTTCTCAATTTGAGAATTGTGGCATCATCCCGATCACAAATTTTGGATTTTTTTTTTTAATTTTAATTTGGTGTGAGTGATCTTAATTTTATTATTTGTATTTTTATTAAATAGATCAGGTATCAAATAGTGATCGGGTGTTGTAAAATGGGTGATTTGTAGGAATTCCTGACCATAGTGGCTCAAAAATAAAAATAAAAAAAGAAAAAACTATGAGAGGACATTTAAAGGATGTATAGCCATCGGCATTGACTCGGACTAACAGTGGATGAATAATCATACATTGGACCAGGTCCAGACCATGAAACTTCACTTGGCCTGGAAAGTTTGAAGTTAGAGCATCGTGGCATCATCCTGACCACGTCTTCTTTCAATACCACATAATTGTATTCAAAGAAGAAATTTCAGCATAAAAGAAACATGTCTCTGTAACTACAAAAAAAAAAAAAGGAAAGAAAGAAAAGAAAAAGAAAAGAAACATGTCGCTGTATGGATTTAATGACTCACATTTTATTTTGATATATTACTAATAAAACATGTATTTTTTATATATTTAAATAAATGTATTTGCTTGAGAGAAGAAAAATTCTGGCGATTGAATTTTAGAGGAATTATTTTATATATATCTTCTGTATCTTGAGATTTTGTTGGTATTGATTTTTGGGTTTTAATTTAATTTTCAATTTTCTCCTAAGCTTCTATATCTTGAAATTTTGTTGGTATTGATTTTTGGGTTTTAATTTAATTTTCAATTTTCTCCTAATCTTCTATATCTTGAAATTTTGTTGGTATTGATTTATGGGTTTCATTTTATTTTTCTCTTCATCTTCTGGATCTTTTGAGGTTTTTGGCGGTTCATTTTTCTCTTAATTTTCTGACTGTTAAGATTTTTTTGGTATTGGTTTTTAGAATTTTTTTCCATTTGTCTCTTAATCGTCTTTTGAGGTTTTTTTTTTTTGTTCATTTTTCTCTTAAATCTTCTGGATCTTGAGATTTTATTGGTATTGATTTTTGAGGATTTTTTTTTTAAAAAAAATATTTTTCTCTTGAATCTCTAGCTTGAGCTTTTGGGTATTGGTTTTTGGGATTTGTTTTTCGGGTTAATTTTCAGCTTTTACGCACACCAGTAAGGGCTCATTAATTGGGCTTTTGGTTCATTTTTCTCTTAATCTTCTAGATCTTGACATTTTTATCGCATTGATTTTTGGGTTTTTTTTTTTTTGTATATTTTTCTCTTAAATCTCTTGAGCTTTTGGGATTTGTTTTCCAAGTTAATCTTCAGCTTTTGTGTATTGATTTGTAGGTTTTTTTGTATAGTTTTCTCATAATCTTAAGCTTTTTTTGGGTGTTGATTTGTATTTTTTTTTAGATTTTTTTTATCTCTTAATCGTCAGCTTTGGGATTTTGTTTTGGATATTTATTTTCTTAATTTTGGATAAATCTTGAGCTTTTGGGTATTGAATTGTTGTGTTTTCTGTGTTTCTTGAGTTCGGCCGAATTATAGATGATTATGGGTTAATGTTGAGCTTTTGGCTATTGATTTGTATGTTTTTTTTCTTAATCTTCTGGTTTAATCTTGAGTTTTTTGAGCATTGTTTTGTTTTGTTTGTTTTTATATTTTCTTCCTGATATTTCCGTGTTAATCTTGGGTATATATTTTTTTTGGTATATTTTCCTCTCCCCACGCACTTGAGGCGAAACCCAGGAAACAATCTCAGCTATGTACAACACTTCTGCGAGGGAGAAGGACAAAGAGAAGACAAAAATATATATATAAGAAAAGAAAAGAAAAGAAAAGAAAGAAATGGCGTGGAAAAAGAAAGGAAAAAAATATTGAGTGGAGTGTGTGAGATGTGCCGGCCAAGAGGGGAAGAAAAGAGAGAAGAAAAAAAAAAAAAAAAGAGAACAACTTATATGGGGCTGTTGTATAAAAGGTTACTTTTGTGCCTACCAATCAATGAATGACACATCAGCAAAAAACATGATAAGAAGAAAAAAAACCAAAACACCTGATTATTTACTAAATATTAGAAATAAAACTTTTTTAAAAAAAATTGATTAATTTTTTTTTAAAAAAAAGGTGGCTCGTTGGCCACTCCTTCCCCCCTAGGGGTGGCCGGCGCAGCCTCCCTAGGCGTGGGGATGGCTGCATGGCCATCCCAGTTGGCCTTGGGTGGCTCGCCGGCCACCCCTGTGGCCATCTAGGGTGGCCGCGCGGCCATCCCCAGGCCTGGGGAGGCTGTGTCGGCCACTCTTAGGCCTGGGGTGGCTCGCCGGCCACCCCGTGGCCATCTGGGTGGCTGGTCCAGCCTCCCTCAGGCTTGGGGTGGCTCGCTAGCCACTCCCTTAGCCTATGGGGTGGCCGACAAGCCACCCTTCATCCGGATCTGGGGTGCAGCCAGCCCATGGGGTGGCTCATTGGACACCCCATAGGACAAGGGAGTGGCCAACGAGCCACTCCATGGGTTGGTGGTGGCCGCGCGGCCACCCCAACTAGATCTGGGGTGGTTGGCTAGCCACACCAAGTGGGGGAGGGGTGGCAGCAGCCACCCCTTCATTTCCCTTCAATTTTTTTTTTTTTATAAAATAAATTAATTTTTTTATCTTATATGTGGTATAATCTGGTGCATCATAATTTTTTTTCGAAACTTAAGTTTGATAAAATTTGATTAAGTGTCATCTTCTCATTGGTAACAAGCCGCCTATAGAAAGAAAGAGAGAGAAAAGAAAGAAAAAGAGGGATAAAAGACAATGGTGGAGGTAGGCGAAAAAAAAAAATTCCTCCTCACTTATCCTTATCTTTTTCTAGTAAAAGATAAGTTCGGGTAGTTGCTATCCTTATCTTTCTTTCTTTTTTTTTCCTTTTTTTTTTTGATATGTTCACACAAGAGAAGGGAAAGGGAAGATTCAAACTTGTGACCTCCGCTTTATTAGGTGTAGTCTACAGCCGATTGAGTTACCCCTTAAGGACAGTTGCTATCCTTATCTTAAACCCAAACCATTTGCCAAAATTAAAAAAAAATTAAAATTTTCTTTTTGGTTCTTTTGTCTTTTCATTCACTGAAGTCTTTTACTTACACTTCTTGGATTAATTCATAAAAAAAATTGTTATCTTTTTTTTTTTTGTAGTTTTTATTTCTGTTCTTGATTTTTTCATGGGTTTGTATTTGTTTGACTTAAAACAGAGGTGTATCAGATGAGAATCTGGAGAGGGATTTACTGCACTTTGCTTTGGCAAACTAAACTAAACTGCAAAGAAGGGTAAAGAAAATAAAATTAAAAAAAAAAGAGGGTGGTTGTCGGCCGGAGAAATAGGTGAAAAAAGAACTAAAAGAAGGGAGATTGTCATGGACTTATGGGGTGTGTAAATGTAACTATAGAGTTTTTTTTTTTACATGTCTACACAAGGGAATGGAGAAAGGAGAATTTAAACTTGTGACATCCGCTTTATTAAGCGTGGTCCACAGTCGATTGAGCTACTCTTTGAGGACAATGTAACTATAGTTTTAAATTAAATATAAATGTGCATGAATTTGTTTAACGTTAATTTTTGAAATAAAATTGAAATTTATTCTTATATTTATAGAATAGTTGTCATTTTTTTTTTTTTTTTAATTTGTGACTCATGTTTAGAGTATTATCAGATTTTAATAGATTGAATTCAATGTCTTACCTTTAGAATATTCTCAGATTCATCGAAAAAGTAGGATAATAGGAGATAAAAAAAAAATTATACAAAGGAAATTGGGAAAGTGAAATGAAGAAAAGAATGAAAGTGGGAGACATAGGTGCGAAAGGAAAGAAGAAAAAAAAAATGAAAGAAATGAGTAAGAATGGAAGTGGGAGACATAGGTGGAAAAAAAGAAAAGAAAAGAGAGAAATGAGTTAGTGGCGTGAGTGGTCTAAGATAAATTGTTATAAAAAAAAGTGGAACCAAGTAACGTGAGATAAGGAAGTAGAATTGAAAAAAAAAAAAAATTAAGTATTCACATAGAGACAAAACAAAAGCCTTAGCTAAGAGATGGTTTAATCTATCGAGATATTAGAGATTACTAATTCGAATTCTGTTTTTCATTTTGTGCAGACATCTGTAAAAAAAATAAAAAATAAAACAAAAGCCTTCTCCCGTGATGAACAACGGCTCTTCATGTTTTTTCCGTTTCTTTGGTACCATACGGTAGGCGAAGAAAATTAATAATGAAATGACTTTTCAGGAAGGAATTGAATTGTAATATAGAATGAGACAAATATTCTCTGCAGTCCATCTGTCCATGCCACTTTTTAATATATACCCTTGCAATTCGGACTGACGCATTCCTTTCAAACTTCAAAAGATTTTATTTTTTTCAAGAGGCTTTGATTTTTTCTTCTTTTATTGGTTTTCGGTGCGAAAGCTCATCATGTCCGACAAGGTCATAAACGGAGGTTGATTTATTTGTCCCAATTTGTTAAGAGGATGGAACGGGCTTGTAGTTTGATTTTTTCCAACACAATGTCCAAATACATCCAAAAAGTCATAAATGGAGGCTGATTTATTTGTCCCAATTTGTTAATTATTATATAACGTAAAAATAAAAATAATTTTTGAACATTAACATTTTTTTAATTTAAAAAGAGAAAACAAGAAAATAGGAAACACAGTTTTAAATGAGTTGAACAATTATAATTTGGGATTTAAATTTAGAGTTTAATTTTAGAATTTCTATTGTAGTTTAAATTGAGTTGAAAAAAAAAGCAGTTGGTCATCACAAGCTTTATAAGGTATATTTTTCCTCTTTCAATTAGTATTCTATGCTTTGAAATTTATTTGTTTATGTTTAACTTATATTTCTTTTCTTTAATTGATCTATTTTTTAGTTTTACTTTTTTCTGTTTTTTATTATTTGGAAAAACTTAAACTTTACTGACTATTTTTATCTATTGCTCTACACCATTCCTTTTTCTCTTCCAGAATTTGCTTTGAAGGTGTGATATGTGATTTTATTGGAAACTTTATGTGTTGTAGTAGCTATTTGTAAACATATAATCTCCGGTGCATTCATCCACCTTTTAAGGTATGCTTCGTAAATCTTTTTTTTTTTTTTTTAGGGTGCTAGCACATTGTATACTATTTTATTTTATTTTATTTTTTCATACAAGCCTTTTCCAATGTGTATTAATGCATAGGTATTAACTGTTATAAACATTTTTATACATGGTTTTCAATTTCAATTTAGTCAATGTTATAGTTATACTTTATTTACTTGAAAATTTTAATATATATACATTTGTTCAATAAAATAATCCATATATTAAATACATTCTATAACATAATATATTTATGATACTAAAATTATAAAAGTTCAATTATAATAATTTATAACACCGGGAACTAAGCATGTGTATTTGCATGTGCTTATCCAACTACTAATAATATATATGGCTATCACATCTCAAAGTAAGCATATTTGAAAGTACATTAACATATATGCCTGATTAGTGGCTAGGGTATTAGGGTATGGTCTCGAATTTTTGTAATGGGAAATCTTTACATATGTTTGATTAGTATTAGCCATCTTAGATTCTCATTGATGCCTTAGTAGGATTGAATCAGACTAGAGTTCAGTTGAACTTGAGAGAGTATTTGCAATTTTCACTGTTTAGACATCTTCTGTATAGTTTCGCTATAGTAAGTATTACTATAGTTACTATAGTGGGGCTGAATTAGACTATAGTTCAGTTGGACTTAAGAGAGCATTTTGTAGTTTTTACTGTTTAAGCTTCTTCTGTGCAACTTTCGGCAGGTAAGTATTATTATGGTTATGCCCAAATAAAATACTTATTATTAGTTTGAGAGACTTACATTTTCTTCAGGAAAAAAATGAAAAAGAAAAAAGAAAGTACATTAACATGCCTTTTGAAAGAAATTTCTACGACATCCTGTTCATTGGAAATTTCTTTCATATTTGCTGACTTATCTTTTCAAAGGTCTTGGCAAAATATAATTTGGAAACCTCCGAACGCAAACGAAAAGTGAAAGGAATCAAAACCCTACTGCATCTACGCACTAAGTTTTAAAGAAGCATCCATATGGACGGGTTCAAACTTTATAGTCAATTTACCCTCAGAACTAGCCCAGCCGCCTATAACTTTTAGCCACGGTCAAACGTCGCAAGCTCGGAACCAAAAAGTAAACGGTATATAAAAAGTACATTAACTTGCCTACCTACTGCAGATTGATAATCTGGGTAGGTAGTTTAGAAGGACCGCACCTAAGGCTATTTAAAAGTACATCAACTTGCCTACCTATCTGCAGTAGTTTAGAAGGACCGCAACTAAGGCTTTTTGAAAGTACATTAACTTGCCTTGTAAGAAAGTCCTACGTACGATTGACCACCTGTTCATAGGAAATTTCTTTCATATTTGCTGCCTTATCTTTCCAATTAATTGGTAACCTCCAATTACAAACGCAAACTCAAAAAGTAGTTTCTCCCCCTTCTCAAAAAAGAAAAGAAAAACTCTCTCCCAGTAAACCATGGCTTCCTATCCAGAAAAGCTACTTCATCCTCTTTGCTACTTGCTGATGATAACTGTAAAAATAAACTAGAGAATATAGGGATAATTGAATGTTTTATTTCTGTGTGTTTAGAACTGTACACAAAGGGGCCTATTTATAGTTGAATAAGGCCAACATAATTACAGGGAAATCATATCAACATAATTACAAGAAATCAAATCAACAATTATCAACATAATTACAGGAAATCATATCAATCAACAATTAAGGAGATTGTCAGAATATATTCAGAATATATTCTAACATCCCCCATCAAACTCAAGGTGGTGATGTAGATGACAACTTGAGTTTGAAAATAAGATCACGAAACCGTCTAGATGGATGTGCTTTGGTGAACATATTGGCCAACTGATTAGCGGAAGCAATAGGACAGAGATGGAGAGTTCCCTGCAAAAGATGATGGCGCACAAAATGACAGTCGATCTCAATATGTTTAGTACGTTTATGAAATACATCATTATGCGCAATCTGAATCGCACTTTGATTGTCACAAAAGATAGGAGAACTGGAGGCCTGAGAAACCTCCATATCATGGAGAAGCCAACGGAGCTAGAGGAGCTCAGAGGTGGTGTCAGCAAGAGCACGATACTTAGCTTCAATGTTAGAGCAGGCAACAACAGATTGTTTCTTACTACGCTAAGAGATATGAGAATCACCAAGTAAGAAACAATAACCCATGGTGGAACGACAATCAGTGGGATCTCTTACCCAATCAGCATCTGAATAGACACGCATGTCTAATGATGAGTGAGAAGAGAAATGTAGACCATGAAACAAAGTGCCCTTCACGTAGTGAAGGATGCGAAGAACAGCAGCATAATGAACTGAGCGTGGTGCAGTCATAAACTGACTAACAAGATGAACCGCATAGGCAAGATCCGGTCGTGTCACAATAAGATAGATGAGACTTCCAACTAACTGTCGATAGAGAGTGGCATCAGAAAGTAACTCACCATCAGTGGCACGAAGTTTGACATTCGTCTCTAGAGGACTATCAACAATTTTGCAATCGGTAAGGCTAGCTCGTGAAAGAAGATCTGAAGCATATTTTGCTTGAGAGAGATAGTAACCATTTTGATCAGATGATACTTCCAATCCAAGAAAGTAGCTGAGAGAACCCAAATCCTTCATCTCAAATTGTTGACGCAAAAACTGTTGGAGGTTACGAATACTGATAATATCATCTCCAGTAATAATCATATCATCAACATATAATAAGAGTAGAATGAGACCAGCATCAGATCACCGAATAAAAAGAGCAGAGTCATAGGGGCTAGAAACAAACCCAATTTGTGCAATAGTGGAACTGAATTTGGCAAACCACGCTCGTGGAGCCTGTTTTAGACCATATAATGCTCGACGAAGTCGGCAAACCTTATGTGGAGGATGATCGTATCCAGGAGGGGGCTGCATATAAACTTCTTCACCAAGATCACCATTAAGAAAGGCATTTTTCACATCCATTTGAAAAAGATCCCAACGACGCATAGAAGCCACAGCAATGAGGGATTGAACAGAAGTAAGGCGAGCCACTGGCGCAAAAGTCTCCTCATAATCAATACCATACTCCTGATTGAACCCCTTTGCCACAAGACGTGCCTTGTATCGCTCAACAGACCCATTGGATTTTGTCTTAATCTTGAAGACCCACTTGCACCCTACCATAGTTTTGCCAGGAGGTAAATCAACTAAGTCTCAAGTATGGGTTTTGGAAAGGGCATTAAGTTCTTCAGACATAGCATTCTGCCAAAAAAGGTTAGTGTGAGCCTCATGGAAAGAGCGGGGTTCATGTAAGGTAGTAAGAGTAGAATAACAATGATAATCACGAAGATGGGAAGGAAGAGCTGTTACCTGAGTAGAACGATGAGGGACAGAGATATCAGGATCAGAAGTTGGTGGATCAACAGGCGAGGCAGGGGCATTAAGGTCGACCGTCGCAATGTCGTCTGGAGAGCTTGTCATTCCTGCATCAAGGTCAGTAGTTTCAGGAAGCAAATCAAATGAGACGTTAGTGAAAACAGGTGAAGAACTAGAGGGACTAGAAGGAAAAGATTCCATACTACTAAAGAACCTATGTTCCCAAAAAGTGATGTGTCATGAGATGCAGAGCCATTTGGAAATAGGATCATAACAACAATATCCTTTATGTTCAATGCCATACCCAAGAAAACAACAAAGGCTAGAACGAGGTTCTAATTTTGTGCGTTCGTGAGGTGGAAGAAGCATAAAACAGACACAACCAAAGATGCAGAGAGATTGGTAATCAGGAGGAGAACCGTACAGGAGTTCATAGGGGGACCGATTTAAAGTAGTGGGGGACGGGACCCTATTAATGGTGTAAATAGCGGTAAGAGCAGCTTCTACCCAAAAGTGTTCAGGGATAGAAGCAGAAAGAAGTAAAGCCCTAACAGTGTCTAAGATGTGCCTGTGTTTTCTTTCAAAGACGACCATTTTTTGAGAAGTATTTGGGCAAGAACGATGGGGAAGAGTGGCATTTTGTTTAAGAGTAGTAAGGAAGGTAGATTCACGATATTCCATGGCATTATCAGAGCGAAAAAATTTTATGTTTCGAGAAAATTGGGTTTGAACCATCCTCTGAAATTCAGAATAAATTTTTGGAAGTTCAAACCGATTTTGTAAAAGATAAAGCCATGTGTATCGAGAATATTTACAAAAATCACAAAATAGCGAGATCCACCCATGGTGGGAATAGGCGTAGGGCCACATACATCAAAATGCACCAAATCAAATGGAGCAGAAGAAATAAAGTGACTATTATTAAAAGGTAAGCACTTTGTTTTCCAAGTTGACATGCAACACAATTAAAAGACTCAGACTCAACAGACCTTAACTGACCACTTGTAGCTAAATAACAAATACGAGAAACAGATGCATGTCCTAAACGAGAATGCCATAAACTGAGGGTAGCAAATGGAGACCGAGAGGTAGTGGCAGTAGACACAGTAGGAGGAAGATGGAGGGATGAAAGCTCAAACAGACGTCCAATCTTACGGGCGATCCCAATTAGCTGTCCCGTCTGTGGATCCTGCACAACACAACCTCGTTTAGAAAAATGTAGTTCTAATCCAAGTTCACAAAGCTGACCAACAGATAAAAGATTCAAGGAGAGATTAGGCACTAAATATGTATTAGACATAAATAGTTGATGAGTAGAAATAGATCTGATGTAACTAACATCAAAATGGGAACCATTAGCAGTGTAAATGATGGTAGGCCTAGGTAAAACAGATTTTGTAGAAAATATACCAAGAGGAATTACTTGGTGTGGTGGACATGGCAGTATTAAGAGTGGACTTAGATAAAACCTGATGAATAAGAGCCTCGATTTCTGCAGGAGAAAGAGTACTGGGTTGGGGTGCAGGTGCAACATCGTGATAAGACATATCTGATGTATCAGTATGAGTAACAGCGGCAACCTTATGACTAGGAGCTTGGTGATTCCCATGGGAAAGCCTTTTTCTGCATTCACTATACCTGTGGCCAAATTTCTGACAGTAGTGACACTGGATATTTTGATTAGATAAGGAAGATCTGGTAGGAATAGAGTTAGGTGCACGCGTATTGCGTGATGTGGTGGCCATGACCATCTCTGAGGTGTGCAACTTCATAGCAGAGAATCGGGTCTCTTCTGAAACGAGTTCACTAAGAGCACTCTCCAAAGATGGCAACAGTGAGTGGTGAAGAAAAGAAGCCCGAGTATGCTCAAACTCATCTCGAATAGCTGTAAGAAACTCAGCCAAGTGCAGGCTATCGCGAAAAGCGATGTAATCAGAGGCATCATCCTTATCCCTCCACTCTGGCTCACATAATGCTAATTGATTCCAAAGATGAGTCATTTGAGAATAAAAATCAGTAATACTCTAACCTGGTTCTTGGCGCATGCGATGAAGCTTGGTTACAATTTGAAACCGCTGAGCAAGATCAATAGTGTTGTAGCATTGAGCTAACATGTCCCAAACATCTTTGGCATTGTCAAGATTGCCAAAAGTCATGCTGATGGAGATGACACAAGTGTTGGAGAACCAAGAGATAATCTTGTAGTGTATACTTTTCCATGTTCGGAGGCGAGTAGAGAAAGCTTCAGCTGTCTCCACTATTCCAGCAACGGGTTAAGATTCTTCGCCAGAAACATACTCCCAAAGACAATGTCCTTTGAGCCACCTACTCATATTTTGAGACCAAGCGGGGTAATTGGAGCCATCAAGAATGATGGGGATAGGTTGGGTGATATCTTTGGTATGCGGAAGAGTGGAATTAGGTAAGGCCATTTTTTTTTCCGGGTTTTTGTTTTTGTTTTTTTTTTTTGGATATAATCCGATGTGGGTGAGTGTAGGGTAGGTTATGTGAGCCTGGCTAAATGGTGGAATCTGGTGTGGCCGAGTGTATGGTAAGAGATATGGGTTTGGTTTCAAGGGTTGGGATTTGGTGAGGTTAAGTGTATGAAAAGGACTATTGAGCTTGTTTTAAAGGGCTTAAATTTGGTGTAGTAGGGTGCACTATAAGGCTGTGAGCTTGGTTGTGTGGTAGGAAAAATCTAGTGTAGCAGGATCTATTGTAAAAGAATGAGCTTAAAAGGACTTACAAGCATAGGGCGGTGTGTGGCAACGCGTTGAGGTGCATGGTAGCGCGTTGACGGCGCGTGGCAGCGTCAAATTTATTGCAGAGGCTTGTGGCAGTGAGGGAGGGCGCGTGGAGGATCCTGGTGGTGCATACTTTACACATATCGGTAGGTCGGCAGCCTCCGATTCGCGATCTGGCAGTATTTTTCTGAAAACGGCTGAATTGGGCGGCGCGTAGTGGCCAGCGACGGCACGTGAGGCATGTGAACAGTGACACAGAAACTTTTGACAGCGCGTGGGAGTGCATTGAACTTCAAAACGACGATCTGAGAACACCACAGGGTGATATAAGAACACCACAAGGTGGATTAGGCCTTTTTGAGCTCGTTGATATAAGAGTTATACCAAAACGAGATCGAAAAAAGCCTTTGAATTGTAACGACTTCCTACTTCTCTAGAAAAGGCCGAAACTTGACTTTGATACCATATAAAAATAAACTAGAGAATATAGGGATAACTGAATGCTTTATTTTTGTGTGTTTAAAACTATATACAAAGGGGCCTATTTATAGTTGAATAAGGCCGTATAAACTAGGAAATACAATTAACATAATTATAAGGAAATCATATCAACATAATTACAGGAAATCAAATCAACAATTATCAACATAATTATAGGAAATCAAATCAACAATTAAGGAGATTGTTAGAATATATTCGGAAATTAAATATATTCTAACAATAACTATTTCCCACTTTCTCATACTCCCCTGCGCATCTCAGTTATCATTCAACTACACCAATTTCTCTCAAACTACTAACGAAACTATAAAATTGGCAGGAAACGCTTCAGTCTCAGGTTCACAGATCATACTCACGCCAAATGCAGTGGACAACTGGGGTCGTGCCACGTTTAACGAAACCATGCATCTCTGGGAAAAGAGCACAGGGAAAGTCGCCAGCTTCAAAACTAGCTTCTCTTTTAACATCTCCTCGGAAGGCGCAGACAGGTATTCAGATGGGCTAACCTTCTTCCTCGCAAGCCCAATTTCCCAATACCTGATCCAACAGACGGCGCTGGCATTGGCCTTGTGAGCCGCCACTAGATGAACGACTCAAGTTTCTTAGCTGCAAACAAATTCGTTGCCGTGGAATTCGATACTTTCCGGAATGAAATATGGGATCCGCCTGATAAAACTTTTGAGCACGTTGGTATTGATATCAACGACATGAAATCTCGGAACTCGACACAATGGTATTGCGATATTAAGGAAAACCTAACATACAATTCTAGTATTAGTTACGATCCAAGCACACAAAATTTAATTGTCAGCTTCACTGGATTTAGTACTGGTAATTCCTACGTAGTACCACAACCTTTCTTTTATAGTTGATTTGAGAGATCATTTACCAGAAAGGGTTGAATTTGGCTTCTCGGCTGGAACTGGACTCCTTTCCGAGTTGCATATTCTTAGCTGGTGGTCTTTTGAATCGACAGCACCCCTTTTCAAAAAGAATGAAAAAGAAAGCAGGGCGGGTTTGGTGGTGGGGCTGAGTGTGGGTGCATGCGTTTTAATTGTGGGTGGTTTCTGGTTGGTTTGGCTTATCAACAGGAAGAAGAAGCTGGGTAGAGGGGGAGGAGATGAGGATTTAGATTTTGATCTTTCCATGGACGACGAATTTGAACGCGGCACTGGACCTAAGAGATTCTCCTACAAGGAATTGGTTCGTGCGACGAATAATTTCACAGGAGAAAACAAGCTTGGAGAAGGAGGGTTCGGTGGGGTTTACAAAAGATTTCTAAGAGAAATGAATTTGTACGTTGCTGTCAAGAGGGTGTCAAGGGGGTCTAAACAAGGGATAAAGGAGTACGCATCTGAGGTAAAGAGTATTAGTTGGCTAAGACACCGGAATTTAGTCCAACTCATTAGTTGGTGCCACGAACACAAAGATCTCCTACTCGTTTATGAGTTCATACCCAATGGAAGCTTGGATTCGCATATTTTCAAAGGTAAGAGCTTATTGACATGGGCAACGAGGTACAACATCACTCAAGGTTTGGCGTTAGCGTTATTGTACTTGCACGAAGAATGGGAGCAATGCGTTTTGCATAGGGACATAAAGTCAAGCAACATCATGTTAGATTCAAGCTTCAACGCAAAGCTCGGGGATTTTGGTTTAGCGAGAATGGTGGAACATGCAAAGGGATCACAAACCACAGCTTTGGCTGGGACGATGGGATATATGGCCCCGGAATGTGTCAACTCTGGTAGGTCTAGCAAAGAGTCAGATATATACAGTTTTAGAATTGTAGCTTTGGAGATTGCCTGCGGAAGAAAAGCCATCAAACACAAGGCAAAAGAAGATGAAATAATTTTACTAGAGTGGGTTTGGGAGCTTTATGGAAGGGGGCAGCTTCTTGATGCAGCCGACCCCAAATTGTGTGGAAAGTTTGATGAGCAGCAAATGGAACGGTTGATGATGGTTGGGCTTTGGTGTGGTCACCCAGATTACAATCTCCGGCCTCCAATAAGGAAAGCCCTCCATGTGCTTGATTTTGAAGCTCCATTACCCATTGATCTCGCAACAAAGATGCCTGTGCCAACCTATGGTGCCCCTTCAGGCACGACATATACATCTTCATCTTCAGCTACTACATCTTCTACAGCATCTGCTTCGGCTACTGCACTTCTGTACTCGCACACGGTTAATTAATAGCAGGTAAAATTATCTTGGCAAAGATGAATAGATAGTTTTTGTAATATTTAATTCTCCCAGTTTATATGGATTTTTTTTGAAATCTCTGCCAATGTAGTTAGATAATTTTGGCAACTAGTGAAACGAAAGAGCAGAGAGCCAATTAATAAATTGATGTGAACTCTATAAAGATGCGTTTCATGTTTAACTCTAGTACAGATTATCTGGGTACGTATATTCCAGTCGATTTATTTTTCTTAGAATTCTTTACGTAGGTTTGATTATCATTTTATATTTTGTCCACTTATCACAGTTTATATCGTAAATTAATCAAGAATTAATGGATATGAACTATGATGTATGGATTTGGAACATCAACATCTCCTCACTATTTTCTACTTGAATGGTGAGCCATGTATCACAGTGATGGGGTTTGAATGTGTTTGATGCTAATGGAAACATTACATAATATCTGCTATCTCCTTTTGCGTTTTAGCCCCACCAACGCTCACACACCAACCTTTTCCAAAAAAGACTCTACTCTCTACGGTGCACATCGCTCTGCCTTCACTTCTAGCTAGTTGTCCTTGTCCTTTAATTATAGACGTCGGGGAGAAAATATCTTCTAGTGGGGGGGTTGGGATTTTTTTCTATTCTTCCTCCTCCCTCACGTCTCCCTCTCCATCTCTTAGACACTCGTACGTTTCTCGCTCTCTCTCTCTCTCTCTCTCTCCCTCTTATCTCTGTACTCTCTCATACCTCACATGTACACACACATTGGTTCGTCAGAACTTAAGGAGTAATTTTTTTATATTTTCTTATTTCTCAAATAAATATGTTGCCTTAAGCATAGGAGAGTTTTCGGTCTCAACTAAAGATCCTTTTACCATATTTTTGTCTTATATAAACACCATTGCCGTACATGGGCTCCCTCTCAGTTTTGCTATGAAGAAAATCGCTAAGATATCAAATTTTTGGACCTTAAAACGCACTACCAATAGATATGTACTTCATTCTATAAAAATTTTGCATATTGTGAAATTTGTGTTATCCTTTTGGATTCAACAACTTGAATGCTTTTCTAATGCAGAACTTGTATAGAAGAAAACTAAATAGGCCCACATATTAATTGATTTTGTTTTTTCATCTAAAGCATTAAAGCTTAAAAACAGGACAAAAATCGTTTAAAATAAACCCTAAAAAATGTTAAAGGAAGGCCCAACCAATTAAAATAAGCTCAAAAAGCCCATACGGTTACATGGAGCGATTTGAGTTTTGAATAACAACTAATTGACGTTTATTTCAAAACTACTAAGCATAAGGTGGTGTGGTTATAATTACAAAAGTACGATAATTTTTTAAGGCTGTACGATTAGCGGTTTTAGATAATAACTGCTAACCGTAACGGTTTGTTCATCCTATGTGTCTAAAGCTGAACCACCCCAGATTCTTTTTTCTTTACTTAAAGAAGAAGGGGGTTGGTAATAACTACTCTATCCCTTAGCAAGAATATTTGGAATTTGACTTGAAAAAAGTATGGATAATTTTCGGGCATTCATATGGTACCAAGGGAGGTTAGGGCAGTAGCCCTACCATGCTTCAATATGGTCCTCATAAAATTTTTGAACATATATTTTAATTGCATGTCTTTTTCTTTTTTCTTAAAAAAAAAAAATAGACCATTCAAGATTAATTTCTTACCCCCTAAAAAAAAAAATACTCTTTTTGAGAAATGTTGACAATCTTCATTAGAAAATCAAATTTAGAGATTAAAAGAACTCTAAACAATAAGAGCAAACTGCTCTAAAACAGTAGTGTCATAGATACATAACGGAATTTCTTCCATCCACACCCTGTCCATTACTTCCCTAACTGCTTCCTTCGCTAAGCCACGAGCTGTATTAAAAAAAAAAAAACTCTTTCTTTTTTTACCTCAAAATTCTAATTTGGCCCTTCACATGATTTAATTGCACTATACGGATGTGAAGTACTCCACCTTATTGATTTAGAGATACCAACACGTTTTCTTAAAATTAATACTCAATTTATAATGTCTAGTGGAGATGTGACTAGAATTTTTTTTTAGATCATTACACTATTCGGTCTACAACAAGAAGAGCTTCTTAAGGAAAATAAGAACTATGGCTAAAAAGGAAAAATTAAAGATAAGAAAAAACTTAAGCTATAAATAGCCCAATTTCATACCTTGAAAGAGACATCTTTGTAGAAAATGCAATCCTATCTTAAAAGAATTAAGATGAAGAAGAAAAAAAGCATTTTGATTGCAAATTTAAATATAAATCAAATACTCTAGATTTTATATTCTTATCGACAACTTCTTGCAGAAAAGTACGAAAGATAGAACCCTAAATAACGTGGAGCCAACATTAGAAAATCATCCTATATAAATTGGAATTAAAGGATCGCTACATCAATGTATTGTTCAAGATATGCTTGGTAAATTACAACATCAAGGAATCCATGTCAAGAGAGCTAATAAGCACATCATCAAGAACATCTCTTGTAGTGGAATTTAGAAGATTCATACTTGCATCAATCCCTTCACGTTCATCCACTTCATCTCCCCTTCATACATAGCTTCAACTTTTGCCTACAAAGCCTCAATTGATCTTCCAACAGACTCCTATTAGACTCGTGTTTCATGACAATCCATTGCAGAGATCGTATCACTTCTTGGTCATATTGCTGCTTCTGCTCGGCCATCCTGCGGTATTGATTGGCTTGCATATCTGTTGAGCTTTTCACACTTTGAAGGCGCAAAATCATGGCCATTGCCTCCTCAGCTGCCGATGCGGCTGCCATCCTTTCCTTCTCAAGCTCTGCATTGGCAGCATTTGCTCTCTGTCTTTCTATCTTCACCAGTTTTCTCAGTGCCATTACATCAAACTCTTCATCTTCATCATAACATTCTTCGTCTTCTTCATTATCCTCTTCCAAAACTTCCTTTGCTTTAACATCACCATTTGAATTCGCAACCTCTTTGCTTACCAGTAAATCGTCTTTAGTTGATGAATTTGAACTCATCAAGAATGTCAAAGAGCCAAACTCACCATTTTTCAGACAAAACCTTTTCTTAGAATACTTGATTTGCCTCTAAAGTCACACAAAAATTGCATCAAACCCTTACCGTACCAACCAAGTTGCAAAACCTTTATCCCCAAACCAAACATCAAAAACAACTCCAAAAAACCAAAAACCTGTGAGGAACACCCAAATACCAAGAACCCACATCCAAACCCATTGCTCTGACTCAGAAAATTCAAACATGAAGCGCACTCCATGGCCAAAAACCCCAGAAAGCTCTTGTAAACCCTCTTGTACAACTCAAGAACTGCACAAATAACAACCAACAAACAAAAACGACCCGGAATCTCCATGTGGGTATAGTAGATTTACAAAGCAAGAAACTTCAATTCTATCTTGGAACGCTCCAACTTGTTGTATAAGCAAGAAAGGAAGGAACTTTCCGACAAAAAAACAAAACAATCGATTTGTGAACAAGAAATGACAGAGGACAAAAGTATATACTTTCTTCGGAACTGTAAAGAAGGAAATCACATAGAGGCGTAAAAGTTTGGTTTTTTACAATAGTATTCACCGAAAGAACATTCTACAATGGAGCAATCACTTGAGACACAAAGACAGCAAGAGAGAGAAAGAGAAAGACAATATCTTTCAGCGTTTATGTTAGAAGGGGGGCGTGCGAAAGGAGATATTACTGGGAAGATAGTGGGTTAGAGGCGAATAAATCGAGATGCTGAGTCGGTTAATAAGAGACTGGATAATTTAATGTGAGCGTGGCAGTCTCGTTATTTAGAGGAAGATCGAGGGTACTTTTACTTGATGTTTAATGCGTTTAAGGCTATAGGGTGCTGACAGGTGTCGCTTATTGGCGGCCAACAACGCCAACGTTGCCTGTTGTTTGAGAAACTAAAATGTTATGGTGCTGTCTTTTACTCGGAGTCACAGGCACAATCTCAACCCTTAATTATAGTAAAATTTTGATTCAGAATCAAGATCGAGAGCTGGAGATAGTTTCTAGTGTAACAGGCTAATAGCATATGTAATTTTAGCATTCATTTTTGTTTGTCTTAATTGTTTCCGGTGACCGTTAGATTTCCGTTTTGCTCAACGAGATAAAAAGTAATAATGTCAGATAATTGTATGGATTATGCTGATTTTTAGCTTTATGCATTAATTTAAATTTATTTTGGTAATAGAATCTTTTAGATTATCGTCATTATTGTTTTTTTCTTTTTTAATTAAACCTTTTTATCTGGATATTGGATTGAGGTCAATTTTTACAATTCTAATAATTAGAGAAATAAAGGGATTTTGAAATGAAGAGGATTTTTTTTCCTATAATTCCTTCAATCTAAACTATTTAATTTAAAATAAATGAATTAGACTGAGCCATGTGCAGATTAAAAATGAAAATTAAGAAATATTCAAAATAGTCTCTTAAAGTCAAAACAAGAATAGAGGTCTCAACGAAATCTTGATGAGGTTGGGTATGTATTATAGTGTAAGTTCAACTTTCTGCAATGGAGAATCACTAACACAAATATTATTAGTATTAGCAATTTTGGATTCCACGAATGTCTTAGTAGAGCTGAGTCAGTCACTACAAGAAAGTTGATCTTTAGGGGTGACATTGTTTGGACGCTAAAAGTCCTAAAGTGGATGTTGTTGATCAACAGTGTCGACTGTTGGATGCTAATGGGTTGGGCGCTAATAATCCGACTTTGAAGATCAACTATTGATCATTAGCATCGACTTAGAAGTGGATGCTAATGATGACCTTTTAGCATCCACTATATCAATGCTAAAAGTCTTGTATTTTGGCCGTTGTATCAAGCTAGGACGAAAGTTAGAGTGAACGCTAGTGCTCTACTATCAACGTCCACTCAAAGTAGACATCGGTGGTTCTAAAAATTAAAAAAAAAAAAAAAAAAAAATTCTTCATACCCCTCATGCAGAGGAAGTCTCCAGTATCATTTTTCATCAAAATTCTTTATAACTTTGTACAATAATAAAATAAAGAGAAAACTATATCGCTCAAACTATCATTATATAGTTAATGTTTTTTCTTCAAAGTACCACCCTAATGTCAATAACCTCAAATTATTAATTGTGTGAATGCTAGCTTCTCTTAAACTACCAAAAAAAAAAAAATGTTGACATCATTCTCGACGTTAGTAAAAGACAAAATGACTATAAAATTTTGAATAAGATAAAAATATCATTATAAATTTGAAATAAAAAAATTAAAACAAAAAAAACTAAAAAAAAAATTAAAAGACCAAGGGGTGGCTGGTTTTTATATATATATATATATATATATATATATATATATATATATTCGTTTTCTTTTTAAGAAATCCTAACAATAATGAAGGAGTTCGTCGGTTGTTTTGTAGATGAGTTGGTAAATGGGTTTAGATGGCAAGAAATTCAGTGCCAAATAAAGCACGAGAAAAGGAATTCTTTTGAGGGTGAACCCTAAACACCACACCAAAGAACGAAATGGTTCCCTTATTTACTGCAAGTAGAATCCACATTTCGTGTTGGAAAGTGCATCTGCCATCAATATAAATGACAAGCTCAACTTTACCTGGAAAAGATTGTGCTTCTTTTTAACGTCATCTCTTGCTCTGCTCAAGAGGA
This sequence comes from Carpinus viminea, assembly GCA_013348765.1. NCBI lineage: Eukaryota > Viridiplantae > Streptophyta > Magnoliopsida > Fagales > Betulaceae > Carpinus > Carpinus viminea. Next base: position 6,370,429 of record CP054669.1, on the reverse strand, counting down.
TTGTCTCACCCACAATATATGTGATTTTTTTTTTCTTTTAATTAAAAGGGTAGGCCGGTGGGGCGATTAAGTGTGGTTACTCTACTTAGACCTGATCATAGTAATACCTATTTGCTAGGAATAGCTTGGGAGGGGTTTAGACGGTGGGAAGCATAAACTCTCCCTCAAGACTAATTGAGACATTATCTGTCTCATTAAGATATCAGTGTGATCCAAAACAGCTAATACTAATCAAGCATGTATGAATGATTCTTCATTGTGCAGAGTCAAAGCCGCATACTATATATAGTACATGCCCAAACACTTTAGAGATTTTGTTGAACCTCTAAATTAATCTGTTCCAAAAGAAGTATCACCATCATAATTGCCATGACACCCTTGAGATGAGCTTTTGTTATCATAACTACATCCTCTCAAGGAGAGCACAACATCGTAGATGGTTGGTGCTGGGGCCGAACCACATGTTGGCTTAGGGGCTATTATTCCTAGTTATTTTATTTTTATTTTATAAAAAATATCCCTTTCAATGCTTTTAAAATTAGAATTTTACCCTCTCAATTTTATTTTTATTATTTTTAGTTTTTCCCTCAAACTTTAAATACTAGTTTTGTCCTTAGTTGGTGCTTGCTGTACTCTTGAACTGTCTGCTTAATATCATCATTGTCATTCCAGCAACAAGCAAAAATGGTATGCGAGATATCATGCACTGTTAAGAACAAGCATTGTTTCTCAAAAAAAAAAAAAGCACAAGCATTGGCTTTGTACCATGTGAAAAGAGAAGTTGAACAACTAGAGACATTTTGACATTAGTTTATGGTGGCTGTTTCTGTTAGTAGGTGATAAAAGAACATGTACAAAGCATGTGTACAAGAACCGATGGAGGCTAAGTTGGAAGAAATTTCTATCATTTCATAACACTAAAGGAAAGCAAATGCATAATTTACAAGAATTCTCTCCATTTTATTTTAATGAATAGTATTTATTTTACGGTCAAGATTTAAAGTTTGTGTATTTAATTATGATCCAATTGAGAGATCATGGTATAATCTCCCACCATTGTATGGTGATGGCCTTAACAGGGACTAGCCATCCAGCTTTCTTGTTCCACAAACTAACGAGAGGAGTGGGATGAGGGGACCATTCGCATGAATGGATCAAACAAAACTGCACCCTTATTGACCCGAAAGCTTCAAACGAATCAGAACAGCAGCATATGCGATTTACAAATGCCATTGGGGTTTAGAGGAAAGTTCTATGCTTTGAGCTTGCAGGGAACTCTTGCTGTCATAGAAGACATCGACTCTGTTCTGAAAATCACTTATGTGGGTAAAAGAAGGGCAGCCCCTTCTGATTCATCAAAGCTTTTTCTTATCTCTAAAGAGTCTGTTCATGTTGTTGATGATTGAGGTTTTCGGCTTGATATTGTCAGACTCTCATGGATTACCATTAAGGTGGAGAGCCTTCAAGATCGAACAATATTTCTGGGAAATAATTGTTGTGTATCAGTCTCTGCTAGCAAAGTGGGATGCAGCCTGCAGGAGGAGTTGTCTATATTTTAATTTCACCCACAATGCAATTGATGCTTGGTAGCTGTATGACATGGGAAGCTGCAGCATCTTCCAAGGGTGGACTGACAGAAATTATGAGAGAAAATCTCCAGTTTGGTTTAAAGCAGAAATGGATGACTAATTTTCTGAAGAGAAAAGTGTTTTGCCATTTGTTTTCTGATTTTGATGCTTTTATGTTCTTCAATTGCTTCTCCCTAAAAGGGTAGCAGTTAATTTGAATAAACAAGTAAATTGTACTGAAGGTTTCTATACAACTCGGCAAAAAGCCAAAAGCACTTGAAGACTACAAACAAATACAGAGAAACATCTATCTATACAATTTGTTATTTCTGCCTATTCAGAAAGCAACAGTGAGAAACAACACCAAAGCTACAACAGATGACCAAACATATCTGGGTTAGCCAGACAATTTAACCAAAATTTCAAAACACAAGTTCTACTGCAGCTCCATTGAAACAAGAAGAAGTCACAGCCAAACCAGCAGCATACACCAGGACAGAAACAAGAATACCACATTTAGCACAGAGAGTTTGATTTTTCTCTATTATCCTCAAAATTTTCTTTCCAGATCAAAGATCCTCTGAAGCAATTTCTCCTCTGACATCAACTGATTCCAGAAATCAACAAGAATATTACCAATGTTGCTGAGATTTAGGAACTACATTCTAATATAAGTCTTGACTCTTCCCCCTGACTGGTAAAAGAATCAAAGAAATTGTATTTAAATTAAAGCAAGCTACAATATGAACCATCATCACTTGTTTGTAACATCGCCAGTAAAAGTGAAGGAGACTTGCGTGGAAGTCGTTTCTCCAGGGGCATAATACATGGGCACAGGCATATGGGATGGAAGGCTTGGCAATGGGGCTTCAAAATTGAGAACCTGAATTGCCTGCCTTACAGAAGGCCTTGATGTGTGATCTGGATGTGCGCACCATAGCCCAACACTCATCAAACACTTCATCTCCTCCTTATCATACTCCCCATTTAGCGTGTCATCGGCTGCGTCGAGAAGCCTTCCCTTTCCATAAAGCTCCCACACCCAATTGACCAAACTAATTTTTGACTCTTCTTCCTTACGCTCCACTACTCTTCTCCCACAAGCGATCTCCAACACCACCACACCAAAGCTAAAAACATCTGATTCCTTGCTAGCCTTGCTTGTGGTAAAACACTCTGGAGCCATGTAGCCCATCGTCCCGGCCAAGGCTGTCGTCTGCGAGCCAAGGCCGTGGTCTACAAGCCTCGCTAGACCAAAGTCACCAAGTTTTGCTTGGAAGTTTGAATCTAACATCACATTGCTCGATTTAATATCTCTATGCACCACGCATTGCTCCCATTCCTCGTGGAGATAGAGCAATCCAGAGGCTAACCCTTGAACAATTTTGTATCTCACTGGCCATGAGAGATGACTTTTCTTGCGGAACAGATGATAATCTAGGCTTCCATTGGGCATGTACTCGTATACAAGTAGGAAGCTATCCCGCTTTTGGCTCCAACCGACGAGTTGAACCAAATTCCGGTGCCTCAGACGACTAATGGTATTCACCTCTGAAACATACTCCTTTTTTCCCTGGTTAGAGCTGCTAGATACCTTCTTGACTGCAATTTCCATGTTTTGTTCCGCCAAGAAACCTCTGTAGACGCCTCCAAAACCTCCTTGACCAAGCTTCCCTTCCTCCGAAAAGTTACGAGTTGCCACGACCATTTCCTTGTAGGCAAACCTTTTTGGACCGGTTCCTTCTATTAGCACTTTATACATGGCGTCTATAATGCCCATTTCTTCATCTTCATCTTCTTCTACCACCTCCTTTCTTCTTCTATTTCTCAGTATAACGCAGGAGACAAAAATGATCACTGCAATCAAAAGCACCACTCCTATTACTAATCCTATAACCAACCCCATCTTAGAATTCCCTCCAATTGGAGTCGCAGGCAGATCCAAAGAAGAACTAAAGTTCCAACTTCGGAGCACTTGAAGTGGGATTGCTTGTCCGGATGATGCCGAGAAGCCCACAATCACTTTTTCCGGGAGATAATCCCTCAAATTTACATTATAAGTGAGATTTAAGGATTGGTTTGCTACCACAGGAACATCTACGCCTTTCAACATTACATTGAGATCCTTGGAGATTCCATCATACGATACAATTGCACCATAAATGTCCCCAGAGGTCAAAGGATTATTCCAAGTACGGTTAGCCTCGGAGACAATAGAGTTAACATTAATACCGACATGGTTGTCGCTAGGATCCCACTGATCTTGGTACGTGTCGAACTCCACGGCCACCATCCGATTGGATGAATTCCCGTCGGTGGTCTCATTGAAAAGACCCATCCAACCTGCAAAAGAATTTTGAGGAGCACTCAAAGAATCTTCTGAAGTTATAAAGAATGCAATGCCACCAGAGGTTGAGTTTGCATCCCCAAGAAAATCTCTGATTACGAACTCAAAAGAGGTGGTGAAATTTGTTGTGACATTTGTAATGGGATCCCACAGTGGGATTGGTTGGTGATAGTAAGCTCGGCCTGTAGCGTTGCGTATGTTGCCACCAACCTGATTATCGGTGAGTCGTATTGACAAAAGCCCATCAACTTCGCCCTTTGTTGCTGTCGGAACAACTGTGATGTTGTTGTCATTGGTTGGGAAGTTGGGGAAGGAGAAGGTTACGGAGGAGTTGAAAGAGAAGCTAGAGAAGAAGACAAGAAGAAAGAGAAAGGAACACAGAGATTGATAATCCATAACCGAGAGGAAAAACTGATGGTTACAATACCAGTTGTACTTGGCTTCATATATGTTTTGTTTCCCAGCTTGCGTGTTTGACCATGGCCGGCGGTTGGGCTATGTCTAAGGGTAGATCGATGGCTGTAAAGTTTGGACTTTGAAGTTTGAACCCTTCTCTATGCGTCTTTCAAACTTAGCGCGTTGATGAAATAGTAGTTTGTTTACTTTATCAACTGCATTTACAGCAATCTCTTTCTAATTTTCTCTAATCGGAGGAAACTAAATTATTATTATTATTATTATTTTATTTTTTAAATAAATATATTGCACAATAATTTTTCTTTATATTTCCTATAATATTAAAATATTATTATTTTTTACTTTTTTTTAATGTTTTTTTATTCATTTCCTTTGCATAATGTGTAAGAGAGGAGATAATGTATTATAATAAACCATGTGAATTGTTACGGTTGACTAATGTATAGGAAAGTTGTTGTAGGTGAGTTTTTGTGATTTTTTTATTATTATTATTTTTATTTTCCCTTATATGTAGGGAAAAAAAGTAGTTTTAAGGTAATTGCTGAAAATGCTCTTTGATTAGAGTAGCGTATGGGCAATTAGAGTGGCTATTTACCTAAGATTGACCATCTGCTGATTAGCAACTAATGACAGGAGAGACTTAGATGAAGAAAATTACGGATACTTCTTGAAATTCGGTTGAATTATAGTTAGATTTAACTTCATTAGAAAATAAGTGTAACCCATGCTAGTTTGTTTATGCTAATTAAATATGAGAATGCACATACGAGAGTTCAATCCAGGCCATAGTGCTTACTGTTTATCTAATCACATGAAAATTATCTTAAAACCTCTTAACCATCACCTAGATGGAGATACAATAGTATTTTGATTTGTTTTAATTAATTTGAGCAATGCCACATATATTCTCACTTCCTCGCACAATATTAGAAATTATAGATGAAAAAGTGAGAATGTGCTATCATTACTTATATAAGGTTAGTCTTTGACGTTTAATAACATTTATATAATTAATTAAAAAAAATTTGGACTTTTCTTGTGGTCATCGGTCCAAGTCAATAACAGAACTACTCATGCTCACACAAAAGTATTTATTCCATTGGTTTCGATACCGTTATTCTAGAGTTATTCTTCGAAATGGGGAACAACTATCCGGCCCTTCATTCTCTGTTGGGAACAGAACAACAATTGACATTCAAACAAAAGTCCCACGGGTATCTCTCTAGTCCCTCGTCGGTTTTGTTTGGTAATGGACTTGTGTAATGGATTTTTGAATTGATACAAGTTTTAAATTTTTTATATAGAAAATTGAAAATATTTTATTTTATAGTAAATTTTTTTGTGTAACTAATAATAAAAAGTGATTAATCTATTAATTTCTTATTATTTGCCATTTGGTTATATATTTTGCATGTTTTAAGTTTGAGAATAACTTCTATAAGAAGCTGGTGTAAACTAGCTCCTTTGTGCCCACCACTTAGAAATGGATAGCTAAGATTATTACACCACCTTAAATGAGATGGAAAAACGCCCAATTAAAACTCTTTCTCTCATAAAAAAAAAAAACCTTTTTCTCCTCAAACCCATATTTTTCTCCTCACTTTCTCCGGTGCTCTCTTTCTCTAGACGACGGCAGCCTAGAATTCATCCTCTAAACGCCGGAGTCCAGCGTAGAATTTGCCAGAGAAGATGCCGGAGCCCAACCTGATGCCGGAGACCAGACCTCTCCAGTGTTCCATCTCTCTCTCCGGTGCCCCATCTCTCTCTCCGGCGAAGCTGAGAATTCAGTTCCTCTCTCCGGTGATCCAGTTCTTCTCACTGACGAAGAAATTTTTTTTTGTTTATGTCAAATTATTTAGTGTCAAATAATTTCGAAATCTTGGCAGGGGTTGATCGGGTCCCGTCGAAGTCCTAACGGTGTCCTGGTGAAGTCCTAATAGTATCCAATCTAGGTCCCTGCAAAGTCTTGGTAGTTTGAGAATAAGAAAGTCAAACTCGAAAAATGGTTTACAGTTTTAAATAATAATAAAAAAACCATTTTACGAAAATTAAAGAAGCTTTTTGGTCAAATTGAAAATGTTTTTGTTGACTGTTATTTTCCATTATACCAAACATCGGGAAATCGGTAAAATATTTTTCTTAAATCATTTTACCTGGAAACAAACGGAGCTTAATTGAAAGTAGTGACAATAAAGCTGAAAAGCTGATTAAAAGGACTCTAATTTTGCATTTCATGAACAATTTTTAATTTCCATGTTTATTAGATCAAAATAAATTATCAACAAAATATGAAAATTTAGTTCGAAAATCTTGCTCGAGTCTTACTTGAGCAAACTTACAAATAATCAAGGGACATAAACTTCACTCAAAGCTTGCGCAACTTTCGCTCAAACAAATTAATTTGCAAATAAAGGCTAGTTTTAATTTTTCTTTTAGAATTGCGTCCCTAACTTTTATTTATGCCCCAGAAGGCTAGCTTGGTCTACTAGTTGCCTCTTATTATCGGTTTTGTCCATAAGAATTCTCCAAAGAAAGTGTTTTTTTCTTTAGTTTTCAAATAATTTTAAGTATTTTCTAGGATGATTTATATAAGGTTCGTTAGTTTTGTATTCATGGATTTTGCTTCTCATTATGCAAACGCTCCAATAGTCAAATTGCCCAACAAAAGAAATGATGTGGACCAAATTACATACAAATGGCTTCATGAAGAAGTTTTGAATTAATTATAGCAAGGAAAAGTGATGGAAGTCAAGTTTTATTAAAAGGAAATGTTGAACCTTTTGGGTTAAGACTTCAGACATGTTTTTATAATTTTCAAATTTGTTAGGCAGATTAGGTAAGATGCTCACACATCTCTGCCACTTGGGCGGAGGATATAATGAGTAATATTAGGGATCGTCTTTTTATCCTCCTAAAGTTGATGTGGTTTTTAAAATCACCATTAAATTATGGATGAATCATACTTAAATTTTGATTCAATGATGATTTTAAAAACCACATTATTCTAATTATGTAATGGCATGACATTATTGTTTTTAATTTTAATTTTTGTTAAGATTTGAACCAAAGACTCACCTGGTATTCATTTATACCTACCAGGTGACAACAACATAAGACATTCACTCGCCCATTATTTAGCAAATTAATAAGCAGAATAAATAAAATTTTAGCATTAGTTAGTATAAAAAGAATTGCATAATTAAATTATTTATGGTACCACAAAACAATTTTGCAATTCTTCCCCCCTTAATTAACCGGCTGTGAGTATAGAAGTGCGGAAGCGGAAGAAGATGCTGTAGAAGATATAGTAGTTGAAGATGTAGAAGGGATAACATAGGTTGGCACAGGCATCTTTGGTGCGAGATCAATGGGTAATGGAGCTTCAAAATCAAGCACATGGAGGGCTTTTCTTATCGAAGGCCGGAGACCGTAATCTAGGTGACCACACCATAGCCCAACGATCATCAACCGTTCCATTTGTTGCTTATCAAACTCTCCACACAATTTGGCGTCGGCTGCATCAAGAAGCTTTCCCCTTCCATAAAGCTCCCAAACCCACTCTAGTAAAATTATTTTGTCTTCTTTAGCCTTAGTTTCGATGGCTTTTCTTCCACAGGCAATCTCCAAAGCAACAATTCCAAAACTGTATATATTTGACTCTGAAATACCCTAAACAGACTCCAACTAATTGTTTATCACAATTTATGCGGAATTGAAACAATTAAGCAATAAACAATTCAACAGAATATGTAAAGCAATAAGCAATAAATAACACACAGAATTTGGTTACGAAGAGGAAACCATTTAGAGAACACTCTAAAATGTAAAACCTCTCCAGGCCCAAACCCGAAATCAACTAATCAAGAAAAGAAAAAGGATTACAAGATGTTCATACTCACAAAACCTTTGCTATGACACGATCTTGTATAAGACAAGACCCACTTGCCTTCTACCGCAGAATAGCCCTTTCCAGACAAATGGCACAATCCTTTACGTGATTTCCTTTCACCGAACTCCGGTTGACTTCACTTCAACAATTGACAATAATGATGAACATAGAACTAAACACTCCAAGAGAGAACTTAAATCTCAATATCAAATACTCTCTTGGCTCAAAGGCGAATTCTAGATGAATTAGTTCCTAATACGATCTGAGATCTATATATAATCGATAAAAGACTCCTAGTCTATTTAAAACTCAATTTACATTGAAAATAAGACCTAGAATATAACACCTAAAAGACTCATAGTCTAATTAGAACTCAAATACATTTTAAATTAGACCTAGAAGCTAAGTCGTCATTCGACGGTAAGTGGGCTTTGAATCCATTTTGTTTTCCTAACATTTAGCCAATAATTAAAACTAACAAACTCCCCCTTTGGCAATTTCGGGAACAAAATCCAACAAAGTCCATAGCCGATACGACAACTCATCTCCCCAACAAACTCCCCCTTTTTGTCACAAATTGACAAAGGGTTTCAAATTTCCTGAAACACTCAACAAAAACATCACGGCATATGTGGAACAAAAAAATATAAATAAAATACATGATCATAGATAAAGAATTGCATGATATAACACAAGATCATGAAGAACAGAAACTCCCTCTCAAAATAAGACTCAACAATCAACAAGAACCTTTTTTTTTTCAAAAAAAAAAAAATTCTACCCCTCAAAAGTCAAGAAAACACACAAGATGCATGCATCAAAACTCATGTTTTCAAGCAATGAATATTCCAAATTATCTCAAAGAAAATTTAAAATATATATGAGACATATAGAAAACAAGAACACTTTTTGTTTAACCCAAGCAATGCCAAAAAATTCAATTCAACCCATGCTTGTGTCGTGTGTGTTAGCCAATCATTGAATAGTAAAAACAATTTATAAGTTGAGGAGAAGGTATCACTGCAATAAAGGTTTTGACAAGCAAATCAAATCAAAAGTCAAACCTTATCATACTAGGGCCTAGCCACTCTCATCCAATGCATTCCTCTTTTGAAACAAAGCAAGCTTGACACTGTGAATTTAATTCCTTTGGAATATAATATTTTAATTTCTTGTTTCACAATTTTTCTTCATGAGAAGGTGTCTTTAAACATTTTGTGCTTTGAGAAATGCAGGAATTTATAAGCCCTAGGTTCAACTAGCGTATGGTCAAATTGATAAATACAACTAGTCAAAACCCTCATATAGTTACCTCACACAACTCAAATTTTAAGAATATACTCAATTTATGCTTAAGTGTGCACAATAGTTTAAAGCATGAGCAAAGCATAAATTAAGCTTAGGCTTTAGGTAACCACAAAAAATTGTCCATTGAAATAATATGACAACTCATGCATATTGAAAACATTTTAAGACATAAGGAATTAAATCCATCAAAGAAGCATGAGCACATAATGGACACTCAAGGTGCAAACAAAAGAAGGAAGAAATAAACAAATTAGAATATTTTTGTCTTTTTGAAAATTTTCAAAAATAAAATGCACAGACAAAATAAAAATAAAGAAAATAAAATAACAAACAAAACAAAAAAAAATAGAAAAACAAACATGCTCTAGGATATTCAAAATAAATCAAGACAATCAATCCTAGGCATGCGGTGACTCGCCTAATCCAAGGTGAGATCACCACCACTCCCCCTCAAGGGGTGAGTGGTATTTTCCTTCTTAACCCAAACTTTCTTCATTTTGGGAACAGAAGTGTGACTCTTAGCCAAATCATTTAATTGGGTGATAACACCCTTCACCATGTTGAATAATTCATCATGACTATTTCTAGAATGAAAATAGTCTCTTTTGACTCATGATTATTCAACTGAAAACATTTTGCGAATATGCCCAATCTTACCACAATGATGACACGAGGAATGAACCTTTGAGAAGGTAATTTTCTAGAAGGATGCATGACTCTAGGCTTAGGGTAAAATGCATGATGCTCAAGATGAATTTTCTTACCTTTCTTACCTTGGAGAGTCAAAGTAGCTACTTGATTTTCTTTCTTAGGAGTAGCTTTGAATTTCCTACAATTTGGTCTAATGTGACCAATAATCCCACAATGGTGGCATGTAGGAACAAACTTACCTTGAGTTTGTTTAACTGAAGGAGTCTTGGAGAAATTAGCCTTGGCTTCTTTAACATTCACAAACTCAACATTCAAAGATTGATTAGAAGTATGTGAAGTAGATGCACTAGTATTATGAACAAGCACATAAATCTCAGATTTTAAAGAATCAATCAAGATATGTGATTTAGACAAATCATTAGCCAAAGATTCTTTCTCGATTTCAAAGAGTCAATTAAGACACGTGATTCGCATAATTCATTAGCTAATGACTCTTTATCATGCACTGTGACTTTAAGCTTATTGGAAACTTTGTTGTAGCCTTTTAACACTACTTCAACATCATTACACATCTGTTGAACATCAATCTCATCATTAGAATTAATGAAACTAACGAGATGTAGCATTATAATCACAACTTAACTCGATTCATCACAATTAAAGTTCTTAGTATGCATCATATTTTCAAGGGAATTGTTAGAGATTTTTTCCAATCGAGTTTCTGACTCTTTTAATTTATTCTCTAACAAATCAACTTTAGAACCTAAAACAAGATTTTCAGATTTTAAGGAATCAATTAAGGCATGTGATTCAGACAATTTAGTAACTAAAGATTTGTTCACATGTTCTAAATCTTGAGAATCCTTCCAACAATCTGCGTATTGACGTCTCACAATATGAAATTTTTCCAACAAATTGTTGTAGGAGTTTATAAGATCATATTCCCCTTGAGAAGTATTCATAGCAAATAGGAGTCAAAATATCTCACTCAGGAATTTAATCCTTACAGAGTGAACCTGGCTCTGATACCAATTGAAATACCCTAAACAGACTCCAACTAATTGTTTATCACAATTTATGCGGAATTGAAACAATTAAGCAATAAACAATTCAACAACAAAATATCAATAAGCAATAAATAACACAAGAAATTTTGGTTACGAAGAGGAAACCATTTAGAGAAACACTCTAAAATGTAAAACCTCTCGCAGCCAAACCTGTGAAATCAACTAAATCAAGAAAAAAGAAAAGGATTACAAGATGTTCATACTCGACACGATCTTGTATAAGACAAGACCCACTCGTCTTCTACCACAGTAGCCCTTTCGAGACAGGCGGCACAATCCTTCTCGTGATTTCCTTTCACGGAACTCCGGTTGACTTCACTTCAACAATCGATGAACAATGATGAACATAGAACTAAACACTCCAAGAGAGAGAACTTAATCTCTCAATATCAAAGACTCTCTTGGCTCACAAAGGCAATTCTAGATACCGAATTGTTCCTAATCTGAGATCAGAGAGATCTATATATAACCGATAAAAAGACTCCTAGTCTATTTAAAACTCAATTTACATTGAAAATAAGACCTAGAATATAACACCTAAAAGACTCATAGTCTAATTAGAACTCAAATACATTGTAAATTAGACCTAGAAGCTACGGGCCGTCTGGACGGTAAGTGGGCTTTGAATCCATTTTGTTTTCCGAACATTTAGCCAATAATTAAAACTAACAGACTCCTTGCTAGCCCTACCAGAGACGACACATTCAAGTGCCATGTAGCCCATTGTCCCGGCCAAAGCTGTGGTTTGTGATCCCTTTGCATGTTCCACCATTCTCGCTAAACCAAAATCCTCAAGCTTTGCGTTGAAGTTTGAATCCAACATGACGTTGCTTGACTTTATGTCCCTATGCAGAACGCATTGCTCCCATTCTTCATGCAAGTACAATAACGCCGATGCCAAACCTTGAGCAATGTTGTACCTCATCGCCCATGTTAACAAGCTCTTACCTTTGAAAAGATGTGAATCCAAGCTTCCATTCTGCATGAACTCGTAAATGAGTAGGAGATCTTTGTTTTCATGACACCAACCAATGAGTTGCACCAGATTCCTGTGCCTCAGTCGGCTAATACTTTTCACCTCAGATGCGTACTCCTTTATCCCTTGTTTAGATCCCCTTGACACCCTCTTGACAGCAACATACAAATTCATTTCTCTTAAAAATCCTCTCAGAAACCCCAGAACCCACCTTCTCCAAGCTTGTTTTCCTCTGCAAAGTTATTTGTTGCGTGAACCAATTCTTTGTAGGAGAATTTCTTTGTCTGTACTGCGTTCAAATTCGTCGTCCATGGAAAGATCAAAAGCTAAATCCTGATCTCCTTCCTCTATCCCGATTCTTCTTCACATTCATAAGCCAAAACAAACCCAAACCCATAATTAAAAGGCTTACCCCACAACCAAACCTCGCTTGCTTTCATTCTCAGTCTTGTTTGGCTGTGGTTGTGGAGATTTCTGAATGATCAGAAGTGGAGCTGTCGATTCAAAAGACCACGAGCAAAGAATATGCAGCTCGGAAATCAATCCTGTTCCGGCCGAGAAGCCAAATTCAACCCTTTCTGGTAAATAATCTCTCAAATCAACTATAGAAGAAAGATGCTGCGTTATTGGGATGGGATCATTACTACTGAATCCAGTGAAGCTGACACTTAAATTTTGTGAGCTGGGATCGTAACTAATACTACAACTGTATGTTCTATTCTCCTTAATAACGCTATACCATGTTGTCGATTTTTGAGATGTCAGGTTGTTTATATTGATACCAACGTGATCACGAACTGGCTCCGGCGGATCCCATCTATCATTTGGGTAAGTATCAAATTCTACGAAAACGAATTTATTTGCAGCTAAGAAACTTGAGTCTCTCATTTGTTTACGGCTCACAAGGCCAAGGCCAGAGCCATCTGTTGGAAAGGGTGGAGGGAAATCGGGGCTTGCGAGGAAGAAGGTTAGACCATCTGAATACCTGTCTGCGCCTTCAGAAGAGATGATAAAGGAGAAGCTAGTAGTGAAATTGGCGACTTTTCCTGTACTCTTTTCCCAGAGATGCATGGTTTCTGAATAAGTGGCACGACCCCAGTTGTCCACTGCATTTGGTGTGAGTCGGATGAGTAAATCTGAGATCGTAGCGTTTCCTGCCATTGTTATAGTTCCGTTGTTGATTTGAGAGAAATCGGTATAGTTGAATGATAACTGAGATGCGCAAGGGATTATGAGAAAGAGGAAAATAGTTGTAATCATCGGTGGGAGGATGAAGAAGCGACTTTTCGGGTGGAAAGCCATGGCTGGGATCATAGAGGTTATCAAATTGTCGTCAAATATTATATGATCACTTGGCGTCACAGCTGCATGAGTTGCTTGTCTTGCAAATTATTGACCAGAAAGTGATTAAAGCTTTGACAAAATGATTCTCTGTGCTTAATTTCTTCATTGAAAAGATTTGAAGTTTGATTAAATGGTTGTTTCTGCTGAAATTTTTTTCTTTCAAAATAACGCGTGACACTTAATTTCAAGACCTTTGTACGGTTAGTTTAGACTTTAACGCGTTTCGTTTCATGGTCCAATGAATGAGTTCCTGCTAATTCCACATCGTCATGGCTTTATTTACTTTGTAAAAATTAAAAAGGGATAATTTCACAATACCCCCCTGAATCCATTTTGAAATATCTCCCCTGACCTTCAAAACTCAATTTAACCCCTTGAACTTTTAATTAATACTCTCAATTTGGACCTATCTGTACAAATTAGGGCACAAAATTTTTCAAAAAGACCAAAATACCCTGATTTTTATTTTAAAAAAATTAAAAAAAAACATTTTGGAAGTTGAAAATTTTAAATAGTGAATTTTAAACGGTGACTTTTGTATAAAATTTCATCTTTCAAATTTTTTTAAAAATAAAAATTAGGGGTATTTTGGTCTTTTTGAAAAATTGTGTGCCCTAATTTGTACGGATGGGTCCAAATTAAGAGCAATTGAAAGTTCAGAGGGTTAAATTGAGAGTTTTTGAAGATCAGGGGGTATTTCAAAACGGCTGATAGTTTAGGGGGGTCTTGTGAAGTTTCCCCAATTAAAAATTAGCCTAATTGGTTATATCAATTTGCAATAAGTTTTATGTGGTTTAAAAATAGTTTGATAACTCCTTATGATATGCAAAAATAGTCAATAGGTTCTTTGATCCAACTTTCATTTTATTTTTCTTTTGACAGAAATCATCCAATACCATGGCAGCACCAGTAAGATTATGACAGCCGTCATTCATAAGACGTATTTGTTATTTAATGGTTTCTGTCAAAAAATTATAAAAAAAATTAGATGCAGAAACTTATTTGTTATTTTTGCACATCACTAAAAGCTTTTAAAATAATTTTATCTGTAGACTGATCATTTTACATTTAAATTTTCAGTCAGTCATCAGGTACTTTTTGTTCTGGGTTAATTAGTATCACAGAAAAAGCGGAAGAAGTTTGCCAGCTGACGGCTGAAGAGGTTCTTAATTTCTTATATTCTTAAATACCAATTAGTTGTTACTTTTAAATTAAATGATTAAATTTTGTCACATAAATATATTTTATTTTTTAAAATATGCTAAATTCCAAAAAAAAAAAAAAAAAGGTGAAAATTTCAACATTTGATTTCAAAGTAATGGTTGGAATTGAAAAAAAATTCTACATGATGAAATCATAAAAGTCTTGATCCATAGCTGATCGTGACGTACGTTATTAAACTTCAGGAATCGCATAATCTTATTAAATTATGGGGAAACTTCAAAACTTTCCCCGATCTTCCATTTGATTTATACAAACCTTCGAACTAAAATCTCTTACCCCTCTAATCTTCCATTTTCTCTCACTTATGACCCTTTTGGAGAAATCTGCCCATTATACCCTTCACTGCAAAACTACGCCGTTTTGGGCTCACCCAAAACGGCGTAGTTTTGGCCCATTTCTGATTTTTTTAATTTTTGGAAGAAGAAGAAGAAGAAGAAAAAAAAAAAAGAAAAAATATGGGGTGGCCCTGTGCCTTGGGCGTGGTCCGGCCACCAAGAAAAAAAAAAAAAAAAAAAACGAAATGAGTTTGTGCCGTTGGGGTGGCGGACCACCCCAAGGGCCTGGGTGGCCCGCCACCCCTACAACCACACCCAAGCCCTTGGGGTGGTCCGCCACCCCCAACATACACAAACCAATTTTTTTTTTTTTTTTCTTAGTGGCCAGTGGCTTTGCCACCCCATACAGTTGGTATGGGTGGCGAAGCCACCGATTTCTTTTTTTTTTCTTCTTAAAAAAAAAAAAAAAAAACCTAAAATCAGAAATGGCCCAAAACTACACCGTTTTGGGCAAAACGGCGTCATTTTGGGCGAACCCAAAACGGCGTAGTTTTGGAGTGAAGGGTAGTGTGGGCATATATATATATATATTTATATACCCATTATACCCTAAAAGGGGTGTAAGCGAGAGAATCTGAAAGATTAGAGGGGGTGAGTAAGAGTTTTTTCGTATCGGGAAGTTTTGTGTAAATTGGTGGAAGTTCAGGAAAGGTATCTGAAGTTTCCCCTTAAATTATTCATATCTAGTTCACATTCATAGTGTGATCTGCACCACACATGCATTCATGTTGATTAGAATTTTAGGTGTAGAGAGAAAACAAAGTAGGAAAAAAAAATTAATTTCAATGATCTATTTCATAAAAAACATGTAATTTAGATAAAGCCATGCAATCATTCACAATTTCATCTCCCAACTATCTCTTTTACAAATTTACCGTTAGGAATATAATCATCATGTAATCATTCACAAATTCATTGTGAGGACCACACCTAGTTGGGAGGTAATCTGAAAAAATACACATGCCATAAAATTTTCAAAATACCTCATTATTTTGAACAAAGAAAAAAGGAAAAAATTGCAAGGATTTAGGCTTTTAGATGGGATTTAATAGAATCTGAAAATAATACACATGCCTGATTTTTTTTAAAAAAGAAAAATTAATACATTTTTTTTTAAAAAAAAAATTTTGATAAGATTTAACGGAAAATCTTAGTAAATGGGTGAATTTATTTTTTTTTAAAAAAAAATAACAGATGGATATACTAATTATTGACGACAATTATGGAGAGTTAACCGAAGTTTATCCAAATTACAATAATTGTTGCTATTATGTTATGGTTATTAATAGTACTCGTGCAACTAAACATAATGCCCACAGCCCATTGATCATATTCATATGGGTTGTCATATGAGATTTTGGACCTGAGTCTTTTGCATGTTTAGAGCACTAGCAGTATTTTTCAATCATTTTCTCTAAGTTTAGGGATTCAAACTATTTTTTACTTATCTGTACAAATATACTTAGATTTTCTTAACCATTCCTATATCATTAAAATAATAATTTTTACTTTAACCTTTTATTTAATTTTTTTCTCTCTCCCGCATCTCTTCTTCTTCTTCGTCTCCAATTTCTCTCTCCCATCTCTTTGGTTTCTCGTTCTCTCTCATATCTTTGTCTATATCTCTAATCTTTGTGGATTTATGTTTTTGGGGGAGATAAGAGGTGGGTTTATGTTCATGGGGGCAGTGCGAGAAGGGTTGTAGCTCATGTACCTGTGGAGGAGGTCCGGGTGGATGTGGCAAGCAGTGGCGATGGGGGACTTTCTGTGTATTTTTTTTCTTCAGATTGCTTTTATTTTTGTTTTTTTTTTGTTTTTAAATATATGTTTAATATTGGATTCCCTTTCTTTCATTGGAACTTTCTGTGTTCTGCCTAGCAATCAAACAGATGCAGCAAGAAAACTACTGTGGCGCCGGAGACGGGGTCTCTTGGGTGTTTGAAGCGTGGAGGAGAGAGGTGGTTGAGGGAGAGGATGTTGGTGGCCACCATGGGTATTTAAAGCGTGGAGGAGGGTTGCTGTGAAAGAGAGAGAGAGAAAGTGACAGAGAAGGGAGCAAGGAAACGTGAGAGGAGAGAGAAGAGAGGAAAGAGAATGGTATTTTAGTATTAGAATAATGGTTGGATTTGTTACGGTGTTTTTCAATGCATTGAAAAACACTGTAGAAATTCTTGGGTTTTAGTTAAATTTAGAGCTTTTATTGTGGATGATTTTTTGTGATTTTTTTGAAATTTTTTCTAAACATAAGAAAGTGAATGAGTTATAAAAAGTCTGTTGTTAGTGCTCTTATAGCGCCTTGGTAGTCACCTGCTCCCTTAATTGGCGTGAATTCCTGGCTGAAATCTCTCTAAGTAACCTGGGCGCAACAAAGACTAGTCTACCTAATTTTTGACAATTGGCCATCAATTGAAAAAAAGTAGTCCAAGTCATTAAAAATTACAAAAAACACTCCCCCATAATTGGCGTGAATTCCTAGCTGAAATCTCTCTAACTAACCTGGGCGCAACAGAGACTAGTCTACCTAATTTTTGACAATTGGCCATCAATGGAAAAAAAGTAGTCCAAGTCATTAAAAATTACAAAAAACTCCCCTTAATTGGCGTGAATTCCTGGTTGAAATCTCTCTAACTAACTTCGCAATAGAGACTTGTCTACCTAATTTTTGACAATTGGCCATCAATTGAAAAATAGTCCAAGTCATTAAAATTAAAAAACACTCCCAACAGTCTCAACAAAATGGTAATTTTGGTTTGATAAATGAATAGTACTAACTATAGTAAATAATATTCACTCATCAATTGAATAAAAATAATTTAACTTTTTTCACTTTCTTCTTATGATTTGGAAAAAGTTAAAAAAAAAAAAAAAAATTTAAATGAAATAGTAAAAATTGATAGTTAAATTAGTGAGATGTTTTAAAAAAATAGGTAGTTAAAATAAATTATATATATGTATGTATTTCTAATTATTTTAATAAATAAAATTTGATGATGCTGCCTGCAGTAATATTCTAACAAGTGGCTTCACGAAGAAGCTCAGAATTAAGTAAAGCTAGAAAAAGGAATGAAGTTTTGAAGGTCTTTAAATTTGTTAGCTAGATTAGGTATATAAGATGATCACGTACATCTCTGTCACCTAGGCAGAGGACATAATGTAAAGGCCTGACAGATGACATTACTGTTTTTATTTTTATTTTTTATAAGATTTGAATTTAAGATTCACATGGTATTCACTCATACTGACAACAACATATATAACATAAGATATTTACTCGCCCATTAACAGGAAATTAAGTAGAATAAATAAAAATTTAGCATTAGTTACTATACAAAGAATTACATAATTAAATTATTTATGGTACCACAAACATTCTATCATACACTTTAATTGTCCTAAAAATAAAAACACATTAATTGTCTATTAATGTTGTCAAGATAATTGTACATATATGGCCGGTATTAATCAATGGAAAATTGCAAAATCAATCTTTATGATCTATCTAACTTACAATTAGCTTTATGTAATATTAAAATAAATTTAGAGGTCCTTGAAGTATGTCAAAAAAATAATAGAAATGTTACGATTCTTTCTAGTATTTCTTGATCCTACGTGGATATTATTTTCTAAGAAAAAAAAAAAACTTATCCTACTCTAGTCTCATATATGTATATATATATATATATATATATATATATATAATATCCACATAGAATTAAGAGAAATTGTAGCATTTCTCAAAGAAATAATTTACTTCTTATAATTAATAGATTCAATTAGTATAATACTGACTTAAATATATATGATACATGCAATAAATTTATTGGTTCTAACGAGTCACATTATTGGAATCTGTTAATTAATTCAATCGAACGAATTTGATTGCAAGGAATAAATTATTTTTTAGGCATACTTAAAAGATCTCTAAGTTTATTGGATATCACAAGGAAGTAATTATAAATTAGATAAACCAAGGGATTGCTTTTGCATTTTACCTAGTACTAATTAACTGACTGCGAGTATAGAAGTGCAGTGCCAATAGCCGAAGATGTTGTAGAAGATGTAGTAGCAGAAGATGTAGATGCCCTACCTGAAGGGGTAACATAGGTTGGCACAAGCGTCTTTGGTAAGAGATCGAAGGGTAATGCAGCTTCAAAATCAAGCACATTGAAGGCCTTCCTTATCGAAGGCCGGAGATTGTAATCTGGGTGACCACACCAAAGCCCCACCGTCATCAACCGTTCCATTTGCTGTTCATCAAACTCTCCACACAATTTGGCATCAGCTGCATCAAGAAGCTTTCCCCTTTCATAAAGCTCCCAAACCCACTCTAGTAAGATTATTTCATCTTCTTTAGCCTTGGTTTCAATTGCTTTTCTTCCACAAGCAATTTCCAAAGCTACAATCCCAAAGCTGTATATATCTGATTCTTTACTAGCCTTACCAGAAATGACACATTCAGGGGCCACGTAGCCCATTGTCCCGGCCAAAGCTGTGGTTTGTGATCCCTTTACATGTTCCACCATTCTCGCTAAACCAAAATCCCCAAGCTTTGCGTTGAAGTTTGAATCCAACATGATGTTGCTTGACTTTATGTCCCTATGCAAAATGCATTGCTCCCATTCTTCATGCAAGTACAATAATGCCGATGCCAAACCTTGAGCAATGTTGTACCTCGTCGCCCATGTTAACAAGCTCTTACCTTTGAAAAGATGTGAATCCAAGCTTCCATTTTGCATGAACTCGTACATGAGTAGGAGATCTTTGTTTTCATGACACCAACCAATGAGTTGCACCAGATTCTTGTGCCTCAGTCGGCTAATACTCTTCACCTCAGATGCGTACTCCTTTATCCCCTGTCTAGACCCCCTTGACACCCTCTTGACAGCAACGTACAAATTCATTTCTCTTAAAAATCCTCTGTAAACCCCACCAAACCCACCTTCTCCAAGCTTGTTTTCCTCTGCAAAGTTATTTGTTGCACGAACCAATTCTTTGTAGGAGAATTTCTTTGGTCCTGTACTGCGTTCAAATTCATCGTCCATAGAAAGATCAAAAGCTAAATCCTGATCTCCTTCCCCTCTATCCCGATTCTTCTTCCTGTTCATAAGCCAAAACAAACCCAAACCCATAATTAAAAGGCATGTTGATGCACCCACGCTTATCCCCACAACCAAACCTATCTTGCTTCCATTTTCATTCTTATTTGGCGGTGGATGTGGAGGTTTCTCAGTCTCGTTTGGCTGTGGTTGGGAAGGTTTCTCAGTCTCGTTTGGCTGTGGTTGTAGAGCTGTCGATTCAAAAGACCAGGAGCAAAGATAATGCTGCTCGGAAATTAATCCTGTTCCAGCCGTGAAGCCAAATTCAACCCTTTCTGGTAAATAATCTCTCAAATCAACTATAGAAGAAAGATGTTGTTCTATTGGGATGGTATCATTGCTGTTGAATCCAGTGAAGCTGACACTTAAATTTTGTGTGCTTGAATCGTAACTAATACTAGAACTGTATGTTCTCCTTAATAACGCTATACCATGCTGTCGTCTTCAGAGATGTCAGGCTGTTGATATTGATACCAACGTGCTCACGAACTGGCGCGGATCCCATTCATTCGTGAAAGTATCAAATTCCACGACAACGAATTTGTTTTCAGCTAAGAAACTTGAGCTTCCCATCTGGTTGCGGCTCACAAGGCCGAGGCCAGAGCCATCTGTTGGATCAGGTGATGGGAAATTGGGGCTTGCGAGAAAGAAGGTTAGCCCATCTGAATATCTGTCAGCACCTTCTGAAGAGATGATAAAGGAAGTTGGTTGTGAAGTTGGCGACTATCCTTGTATTCTTTTCCCAGAGATGCATGGTTTCGGAATACGTGGCATGACCCCAGTTGTCCACTGCATTTGGCGTGAGTTGGATGAGTGAACCAAAGATTGTAGCATTTCCTGTCATTGTTATAGCTTCGTTGTTGGTTTGAGAGAAATTGGTGTAGTTGAATGATAATTGAGATGCACAGGGGATTATGAGAAAGAGGAAAATAGTTGTCATCCGGTGGGGAAGATGAAGAAGCAGCTTTTGTGGATGGAAAGCCATGGTTGGGTATGATTCTGTTTGCTGAATTTCTACTTTGAAAAGGGTAAGGTCTGAGCAAGTGTTGTTTTACGCTGAAATTTATTCTTTGAATAGAACGTGTCGTTTATTTCAAGAAATTTGAGTAAATGCGTTTCTTCTTCATTGTCCAATCCAATGAATGATTGACAGAGGGTCAATACCGCTATCGCTATATTTTTTTTCAGTCGACGGGTCACGGCAAGACGAAGAAGTCGTGGCAGCAGATCGTGGAAGCGAGTCGAGAGATTGTTAAATTTAGGAAAATGTTAGAATGCAATAAACTATTTATATTTTGTCTATAAAAGTTTATGTGGCATTCTAAAAAGATATTTTAGAATATTTTTGTAGTGAAAAATAACCAAAGAATGTAATAAATGAAAGATGTTACATGACTTTTATGACCAAATGTAGGTAGCTTTATCGATTATAAGTATTTCTCTTAAATTTATTAAAGGAAAAATATAAAAGTCTCAAATCTATCAACTATTTATAATTTATTTAATATTCAAAAGTAATAGTAATCTTCAAACTACCAAAATGCAGTAAAAATACATTTATTTTTATATTCCTATAATACCCCTATTCTTTTCACAAATAAAATATTAAACTAATTGTAAAAAACTCAACAAAAAAAAATAATTGGCGAATATTTATTTATTCCAAAAAAACTATTTTTTTTTTTTAAGTTATAAGCCCATTGTTTTTTTTTTTTTTTTTAAATTGTTTAGTTTTTTTTTTTTTTACAATTATTTTATTTGTTAAAAGAATAGGGGTATTATAAGAATATAAAAAAATAAGTGACTTTTTTGTTATATTTTGGTAATTTGGGGCCTATTTTATCACTTTTTGGATATTGATTAACTAAATTGTAAACGGTTGATAATTTAAGAGGGTTTTTTTTTATATATATATTTTTCCCTTTCAATAAATTTAACAATCTCTTGACTCTCTAGTCTCTTCCACGATCTGCTGCCACGATTTCTTCGTCTTGCCGTGAGCAATTAGGTTGTCAATATATACATGTATCGTATGAAATTCATATTTAAGATAGAAAAGACATGCGCGGATGTATCATTTACACACTAATACATTTCGAGCATTGGTTAAACGAACTAAAATGTAAAATGAAACACAAAGAGGTGATCATTTAGAAACAAGTTGCGATGTGACGGATATAGACTAATAGGTTCAAATTCAATAATGCAAACGTACATGAAGGACAAACATTGCTGACAAGTAGTTCATATTTAATTTCACACCTAACAGTCAAGTTTTTCCAAACCAAAAAGCACGCCAAGCTTTGCTGTCCACCTATACAAAAAAGTCTAATCCCTTGTAGTTGCATGTGTGGCGGGGCTTTTTTGATCGAATTTCCAAGTTAAAAAAGTTATTCAATAAACTTTTCTGTCGTGGGCCTATGACATTTAAAATGTAGCTGCAAATGCAATACCTCAAATAAGGAGTGGATCGGCACTCTCTGTCGGCCATATTTTTATTTTTAGAGGGAGCTTCTCTCGTCGTTATTTGCGGGCTGAATTACTTTCAATGACCATAAGGTGGAATATTGGCCATCCAGATATACTTGAAGAGGCGGAAGGTAGTAGCAGCTGACGTCTTTTTTGTTTAGTTTTTAGTTTTAAAATTTAAAGTTTTTATTTTTTAATTTATAAGAAAAAATTTCTGTTATTAACAATTTTATGATTATTTGCCTTTCTGTTGCTCTATGGATATTTACAATTTCCAATGCAACAACGGAGGATATTTCTATAATCTGAAATATATGAATTTAGAAACAAGTTGCGATGTGACGGATATAGACTAATAGGCTCAAATTCAATAATGCAACGTACATGAAGGACAAGCATTTCTGTAGTTCATATTGCAATGTCCAGCTACAGAAATTCTAAAGTCTAATCCGTTGTGTGGCGGGGGCAGCGGGGCCGCCTTTTTGATCGTATTTCCAAGTCTCCTGCTTCACAGTAAAAGAAATAGTGTATATTTGATAAACTTTTTATTTTATTTTATTTTTTTTTTTGAGAAGGCGCCTTGTCTGTGGGCATATGACATTTAACATGTAGCTGAAATACATCAAATAAGAGCATTCCCATTGAAATTTTTAAATAAAAATTAAATTAGAAGCGAAAATTTTATTTTTATAAATTTGAAGAGCTACTTTAAAAATGAACAAAATATCAAATTCTTTATATCTTCTTCTACTTTAATTAAATATTATTATTTTTTAGTTCCTTTTTTTTCTTAGTAGGCGAGAAAAAAATGAATATATAATATTAAAAAACTAAATAACTTTCACTTTTTGATACTTGGTATTTAGAGTCTTGTTGATCAAAGTTAAATTACTATTTTTATGAGTTTTTTCAAATTTTTAAAGAAAAGTCAAAATAAATAGCCCAATGGGAATGCTCTAAATAAGGAGTGGATCTGGCACTCTCTTTTGGGCCATATTTTTTTTTTAATTTTTCGACCATATACGACTATCCAACGAGTAACTCGCTGCTTTGTGTGGTTGTTTTTCTGTTTTAGTACTCTTTCTGATTTTTTCTTGTAATTTATGTACTTTCTGTTTGGTTTTGTTGTTCTATGGGTTACAATCTCCTTGTATTAAAGTAGTTTAGTTTTTTGGTGCCGGTGGTCATCCTTCAACGGCTCCATCTTAGTTTTCTGCAGTGCTATCCCTGTAACAATCATTTAACAGTGTTTGTTATCTTTACTCCCATAGGACTCTTCACTGAGTTCTTTTGCATTTTAGTTCCGCCTTATGCAACCTTAAAAAAGGTCCAGCTTGTTTATAGTTTCTTTGAGACAATAGATGAAACCATTACCTATTGTTTGGTCTAGTGTGACTTTCCCTATATCTGTGCTGCATTTTCCAATTTGGATTTGTTGTTGGAATGTCCACCCTTTCGTTGTTGTTATTTGATCATCTGTAATCCACTTTTCGTTATTTGATTAGGAAAAATAAAAAATCAATTTCGTTCAATTACCCAAATTTGTTAGAATTTTCGTTAAATCTTATCAAAATTTTCAAAATACTCATTGTTTTTATTATAAAAAAAAATTGTAAAGATTCAATCTTTTTTATTTTATAAAAAAAAAATTGTAATTTTTTTTATAACAAAAAGTCCTAATAGAATGAGGGTAATTGAAAGAAATTAAAAGTTCAATAATTCGTAGTTTTTAAACTTTGAAAATAATATCAAAACAAATGAAAATTCAAGGAGACAACCCACATAAACCCAGAAAAACCAAAAAAAAAAAATCCAATATCAACCCAAGCCCCCTACCGGGTGGGGGGGAATGCCCGAAAAAAGCCCAACTCGCCTAAGAGGACCTTTAACCTCTAGCCTCAATGTTCAAGGAGCAAGCCAAGTTCTTAAGCTTCGTCTTCCCCTTCACCTTAGGAGCAACATGCTCCCGCTTCTCCTTCTCGATAATAGAAAAAAGATTCAACAATCTTTTATTGCCACCTCCCCATGACAACCCTACAATTGGAGCGAAGTTCATCGTATCAATGTTAGAATTAGGTCATTTATAACATTGAAAGTAAAAAATATAACTTAATTCCATAGAACTATGAAATGATATAAAAGAGAAAAGTTCTTTACAAAAATATTTCAATCCTACGGTGGGCTTTGTTCCTTACCCTTATTTTCTTCTTAAGAGATTTCTCAAAATTTTCCATTGAAACGACCCCTCAAATTACTCACCCACAAGATACACTCCAGAATCATGTTTTCAACTCAACCAAAATGTTTAAAATGTTGTAGTTCAAACAAATTTTAAGACAAAATTTTTTAATTGGCATCTTAAAGATTAATTTAAAACGACATGCAGCACAATATATACACATTAAGCAAATGAAATAAAGAAAAAAAAGAAGAATTGAAAACATAAATATATCATCTTTTGTAGTGTTCTTTCAAAATATTTCTATAAAAAGATGTAAAAAGTATTCTAAAAAAGTGATTTGTGTTTCGAAAAGTCTTATTGAACACTGCGGTTAGTTAGGACTTGGTTCGTTAATTAACTAATCGCCTTTGAGGCGCAAGGAAACTCATGAGAGCATTAAATTACACAAAATAATTGTCTAAATAATAAATAATGAAACATTCGGTCAACATAAACATTAATATATAGTCAAAACATGATAATAAAAGTTCATAATCGGTCAACCTAAACGTGCAGAAGCGATGCGGATGGAGGAGCTGTAGAAGATGAGGTGGACAGAGAGGAATTGGTGTAAACTATTGCTTGAATGTTGATTCCTTCCTCTCTAGATCTCATAATCGGTAGGAATATTGGACATTGAAAGTGAAAATGTATGTCTATTCCCTATCGATGTAAGCAGCCCTAGCCACGGCATATTTGGTGAACAAAGGACAGGTAAAGGAGCCTCAAAATTGATAACATGAATTGTTTGTCTAATTGAAGGCTTAAGGTTTCGATCAGGGTGAACACACCAAAGCCCAGCAATCATCAAGCGCTCTATTTGCTGCTCATCAAAATCTCCACCCATCCTTGGATCAACTGCTTCAAGTAACTTTCCTATTCCATAGAGCTCCCAAGCCCACTCCACCATGACTACTTGACCTTCAAGGGTGTTGAGATTGATTAGCTTTCTTCCACAAGCAATCTCCAAAACAACAATACTGAAACTATAAACATCTGATTCTTTGCTAGCATTTCCGGTTGTAATACATTCAGGAGCCATATAACTCATGGTGCCTGCAAAAAAATGGGCTTTGACCCTTTCACATGGTCCACAAGCCTTGCTAGTCCAAAATCCCCAAGTGTAGCATTAAAGCTTGAATCAAGAATAATGTTGCTCGATTTTATATCAATATGCACCACACATTGCCCCCATTCCTCGTGCAAGTAAAGCAAGGCAGATGCTAATTCTCGAGCAACTTTGTACCTCATTGGCCAAATCAATAAACATTCTTGGGTAAAAAGATGTGAATCTAAGCTTCCATTGGGAATAAACTCATAGACAAGTAAGAGTTCTCCTCTAGCTTCCATGACATCAGCCAATGAGTTGCACTAAATTTTTATGTCTCAGACTCTCAGTTGACTAATGATTTTAATTTACTTCTGATGCATATTCTTTTATCCCCTGTTTAGACCCTTTTGACACCTTCTTAACTGCAATGAAGGAGTTTGAGTCCTTAAAATCCTCTATAAACCCCACCAAATCCTCCCTCGCCTAGTTTTCCTACATCATTGAAATTATTCGTGGCATGAGCCAATCCATTAAATGAAAACCTCTTTGGTCCTGTTTCCCTTTGAAATTCGTTATCCATGCACCTATCAAGGGCAAGATCCTCTTCCGTGTCCCTCCTTTTCCTCTTCCACAAGGCAAATAGAATTAAAGCCAACCCACCAAGCAGAAAAGATCCACCAACACCCAGCCCTACGGATAATCCGAGCATGTTGTTTTTCCTTTGGTTGGAGGCTGCAGTTGGAATCAAGCTTGGACTCCCTACCACCGTTGATTTGGTTACATTATCTTCTAAAGTTGAATTAAAGTCCCATGTGCGAAGGTATGCATTGCAAGAGCAGCTCCAGTCACGGCTGAGAATCCAAAACTCACCCATTCAGGTAGGTAATCTCTCAAATCAACATTATAAAAAAAGGATTGCCATACAGTCGCATTAGTTCTCCAACCAGTGAAGAGAACACTCAACGTATGAGAAGTAGAATTATAGCTAATCCAAGCTTTATTAATTCTCCCTTCCATAATAGAAATCCTACTACCCGCCACGACACAGTAGCAGAAGAATTCAAGGAGTTTATATCAATACCTACATGTTCACCGGGCGGATCCCATGGTTGGTTTGGATAGATGTCAAACTCCACCGCGACTATCTGCTCATTCTGAGCAAGACCCATAGCACCACCTTCGCTGACACTAGGAATTGTTGAACAGTAGGAGTTAGGAAGAACGCAAGCCCATCTCCATAATTAGTTGTGTTTTGAGAATCAATGACAAACGAAAAATGGATAGTGAAATCTGTGAGGTTTCCGGATGCCTTGTCCCACAGCTGCATGGGAATGAAATACGTGGCTCGGCCTACAAGCGATGATATGACCTGGTAGCCGGTGAGTTTGATGACGTGGTCTTCAACGAAAGCTCTCTCATATCTTATACAGGGGTCACCAGAAGTGAAATTGGTGAAGTTGATGGATAAAGCACTGCTGGCAAATGGGCTCGGTACTGAGAAGAAATTGGTGAAGTTCAAGGATATATAAAGCACTGCTGGCAAATGGGGGCTCGGTACTGAGAAGAAATTGGTGTATAAAAGAGGATTAGGGGCTTTGGAAATGGGAAATGTTTGAATTTGAAGTAAGAAGCCATGATTGGAGCTTTGGAAGGGAGATTGGGTGTGAACACAAATTTGTTTGATAAATAAGCTTAATTGTTGGGAAATTTATCTAATTATGGGCCCAAAGTGGAGAATTGTCTATAAAATATTAATTAAATAGAAAATTTATTTAATTAATACAAAATATATTCCAATTACGATCGTTGGAATATCGGAGTCTCTTCTAAGTCTACAAGTCAATAAAAGCTTAATTCTATCTCAAACTTTAAGAAAACCAGTTTAATTTAAACTCAGCACCTTAGCCTATAAATAGGCCTAAGCGAGGTACAATGCGGATTCTCTCTAATAATGATAAATGATTTGACATATTGATTTATTATGTGAAATATAATATTTCTCTTAGATTTTAACTTTGGCGGAGTGCCCGCGGTAGAAACACCGACGGGTCCTTTGACGCTTTTCATTCTTTTGTATCAAATTGGAGAGCACGCGACAAGATATTACAGAACTTGAAGGTCCTAAAGAACGTGCATCCACCATGTGAAAACTGTTCTAACAGTTTGACGCCGTCTGTGGAACGACTAATTCGTTTCTCATTAAAAAAAATTTCATCACGGTGTGAGCATGCATTTCAGCAACAACCAACCGGAAAAGTTCGCCAATCTGCTTTGTCCATAGCAGATTCGCACAGATCCACATCTTAGATCTGCCCACCAAGTGGCATCTCAGATCCACGTTCCACTCTAGCCGGAGCTCCAACCCGCAGCACCGGTGAACCTCCAAAAGCGTGCGGCGTTACCCAACCTTCTGCCGGAGACCCAAATGCAGCACAACCCGCAGCACAAACGGACCTCCAGAACAGCAGATCTGATCACCAGACTGCAGCGCCGCCAACGCCGGCGGCTTGCACCTCACGCCCGTGACCTGGGTCGCCGATCTGTCCTGCGGTCACCGACACCGTGACTTCCAAACCCGTCAACATGCTGTTGTGCATTGAGGGATCTGTGAAAAAGAAAAAATAAGAAATAAAAGAAAGACAAAGGTGGTCTGACGAAGCAGGAGAAGAAAAGAAAGAGAAAAAGAAAAAAAATGCTACCGTGCTTCGAAAAGAAGAAAGAAGGTGCTGAAAGTAAGAAGTAGAAAAGAAAAAAAAAAAAAAAGAAGAAAAGAAAAGAAGCTCTGACACATAAAAAAGAAAAAAGGAAAAGAAAGGAAAAAGAAAAGCTCTGACACACGTTGGGTGAATTTGGAGCAAAGAATGGCTTTTGGCAACAGGTTTTTCTTATTCAGTTTATATTCCTGCTCTGGTTTAGGAATAGGTCATTTTGATTTAAGTCTACATTCCTATTCTGGTTTAGGAATAGGTTATTCTGGTTTAAGCTTATATTCCTATTCTAGTTTAGGAATAGGCTATTATGATTTAAATTCCAAATTGAGTTTTGATTGGTTACAAGGACATGGTAACCCTTGTTCCAAATTATTGCATTTTGAGAATATCCTTTCCCGGATAAGAAGAAAGAGAAGAAGATTCGGTATGGTGCTATCTGTAGTACACTCGGGTATCATCGTTTGACTTATGTGTGCTTTTTATTATTTGATTATCTTTCAACAATAAATTGGATTTGAATAAAGAATAATGCTAATTAGCATGAGAGTGTTCCTGGTTCCCGGGAACACATTTGACAATTATTCTTTGATAGACAGGATAGGGAGAAAACCCTAGGCAAAAACAAGAAGATTTGGCAGGATGCTATCATTAGCACACCCGGATACCATCTTTTGATTTATTTGTGCTTTTTATTATTTGATTATCTTTTAATAGTAAATTTGATTTAAACAAAGAGTAATGCTAATTTAAGCATCGGAGTGTTCCCGGTCCTTAGGAACCCCTTTGACAATTACTCTTTGGTAGAAAGAATAAGGAGAAAACCTTAGGCAAAAACAAGAAGATTTGGCAAGGTGCTACCAGTAGCACACCCGGAAAGAACAAGGAGAAAATTTTAGGCAAAAACAAGAAGATTTGGCAATGTGTTACCAATAGCACACCCGGGTACCATCATTTTATTTATTTATGTTATTTATTATGTGATTATCTTTCAATAATAAATTTGATTTAAATAAAGAGTAATGCTAATTTAAGCATTGGAGTGTCTTTGGTCCTCGGAGGACCCCCTTTGACAATTACTCTTTGGTAGAAAGGACAAGGAGAAAACCTTGGGTAAAAACAGAAGCTTTAACAAGGTGCTATCAGTAGCACACTCGGGTATCATCGTTTGGTTTATTTATACTTTTATTATTTGATTTATTTGCTCTTTTTATCATTTGATTTATTTGTTCTTTTTATTATTTGATTGTCTTTCAATAATAAAGTGAACAAATAGTGATGTTGATTTAAAGCATCGGAGTGTCCCCGGTTTTGCGGACCACCCTTTGACAATTACTTCTTGGTAGACAGACAAGGAGACAACCTTGGAAAAAAACAATTAACGGGAGACAACCTGGTAAAAAACTAAAAAACAATTAACGGAAGACAACCCGGTAAAAAACAGACAGACAAGGAGACAAACTTAGAAAAAACAATTAACGGGAGACAACCCGGTAAAAATAGAAGATAAGGAGACAAGAAAAAAACGGAGACAACCAAAAAAATGCATTAGGAGACAACCAAAAAAAATTAACGGGAGACAACCCAGAAAAAACAGAACAAGGAGACAACCTTGAAAAAACAATTAACGGAGACAACCCGGTAAAAAAAAAAAATGCAGATAAGGAGACAACCTTGAAACAATTAACGGAGACAACCCGGTAAAACAGATGCATAAGGAGACAACCTTGAAAAACAATTAACGGGAGACAACCCGATAAAAACAAATGCATGCATAAGGAGACAACCTTGAAAACAATTAACGGGAGACAACTCGGTAAAAATGCATGATAAGGAGACAACCTTGAAAAACAATTAACGGAGACAACCCGCAGAAAAAACAAATAGACAGACAAGGAGACAACCTTGAAAAAACAATTAACGAGACAACCCGGTAAAAATGTATGCAAGGAGACAACCTTGAAAAACAATTAACGGGAGACAACCCGGTAAAAACAAGCATAAGGAGACAAGGAGAACAACCTTGGAAAAAAACAATTAACGAGAAACAACCCGGGTAAAAAACATGCATAAGGAGACAACCTTGAAAAAAATTAACGGAGACAACCCGGTAAAAAATGACAAACAAGGAGACAACCTGGAAAAACAATAATGGGGAGACAACCTGCTAAAAGACAAACAAGGACAAGGAGAAAACCTTGGGCAAAAACAAGAAATTACCCCAAGACGAACGGGGAATAGAGGTTAGTCTATTGAAAAGCAAACCAGGATAAGAAGAAAACCTTGGACAAAAACAAGAAATTACCCCAAGACGAACGGAGAACAGAGGTTAGTTTGTTGAAAGGCAAACCAAGACAAGGAGAAATTGGTGAAGTTGATGAATAAAGCACTGCTGGCAAATGGGCTCGGTACTGAGAAGAAATTGGTGAAGTTCAAGGATATATAAAGCACTGCTGGCAAATGGGGGCTCGGTACTGAGAAGAAATTGGTGTATAAAAGAGGATTAGGGGCTTTGGAAATGGGAAATGTTTGAATTTGAAGTAAGAAGCCATGATTGGAGCTTTGGAAGGGAGATTGGGTGTGAACACAAATTTGTTTGATAAATAAGCCTAATGAATAGCTTTACTTTTACTTTATTATTATTATTGTTTGATAAAGGACTTTAGATCGATCTTGCAGTAATTAAAGTCTTTAGTTTTGCAGAGAGAGATCGAGTTTTCCAGAACACTCTTTGAGGTTTGATTGAATTTTGCATAAAACTAATTAAACTAAACCAAACCGTCGTACCCTCAAAATTTCTATTCTAGAGAAGACAAAAGAAGATAAAATTTTAGCGTCACTGGAATGCAGTGGAGTACTATATATAGTGTCAATTTAGCGGTACTTTTAATGGCTGTTCGTTAACAGACATGTAATATTTAAATTAACAGAAAATAATGGCTGATTCAATAACAACAGCAAACACAAATGCCCGCATACATGGGAAAATGATCTCTCCATTTCAAAATCCTTCAATTTTCTCCATTTAATGCATTTTGAAGTGTAACACATTTAATGCACTATCCTCATTAAAACTTTTAGACAATATTACTCTTCAAAATATACTAAAAGGAGGAAACGGAGAGATTTTGAAATGAAGAGGATCCTAATACGCATACATGCACCAATGTATTGCTTGCTTTAAAGCAATAGCTCGGTGTGAGTTGTGCATTATAAATGCCTCATTTAATTTATATTTTTCCCAT
The DNA here is from genome assembly GCA_013348765.1 of Carpinus viminea. Lineage (NCBI taxonomy): Eukaryota > Viridiplantae > Streptophyta > Magnoliopsida > Fagales > Betulaceae > Carpinus > Carpinus viminea. Next base: position 6,338,513 of record CP054669.1, on the reverse strand, counting down.
GTGGGTTTTGTTGGTGAGGACTATTTCTCGACAATAAAGGAAGCTTCGATCCTGGCCAATGAGTTAAGGGAGAGGATGATCAGTTTGAGTTTTGGTGAATCAGTTGAGTTCGCTAATTATGCTTTGAAAAGGTTAGAGAATTGCAAGGAGCGCCTTTTAGAATTATGACGTTAAAGTTTAGCGTCTTTTCTTTAAAGAAACGACGTTAAAGTTTAATGTTGTTTTTCAAAAAAGACATTTGAGGTTTAGGGTTGTTTTGGAATACAACGTTAACCTTTTAACCTTCTTTCTCCAATAAAAGACAATCACTCTCGTCATATCTTTACTGTTAATGTCCTTTAAAAAAAAAAAAAAAGATTAAATACTTTTTCAGTAATTATGATTTAGGCCAAAATATATCAAACGACAACTTCGATTTCAAAAAGTGTCACAGATAATACTTATAATAAACTAAAATACCCACTTTAATTTGTACTTTCTCCAAGTTCTATTCAATGTCTTAATAGAACTTCATGTCATCGGTAGTAAAAATGTGACACATGTGCCTTATGCGACACATGTCCCTTGTGCCACATATGAGAGAAACTTAGTGTGCATATCCTATAATATGTCAGTATATCATAGGCGGTATTTATGCCACGTTAGATGTCAAAATTAATAAAACTAAATTTGTATAGAAAGAAAAACAAAACTAGATTAAACCGAAATCAATTGAAGTACGTCATTTATCCTTTCTCACCAAATTGATTCAAGCCTAATTTTTATGTTCTCCCGGAAAAATGCAAGCTCCTCGAAGATTCAAAGGGAAAGCCATCGAAAATTTTCCCCCATCTCGACTTATAGCGCTTCCACCATCCTTCCCATTCCCTTCCAACTCTTCATCCCTAATACTTGGTCTGCTTCTCCCTCCACCATTTATGTTCTTGCAGAACTACCGTGAAACTCTGATTTGCCTACCTTCCTACACATTGGTCAATTTCAAAAATAAAAAATCATATATTCTTACTGTAAAAGAACGCATCTGCTAGGATGATCTTGCTATCAGAATCCGTAACTTAAAAAAATAAACAAATACGATCTTTATCTAAAAGATGTCAGTTTTGCAAGAAAATTGACGACCACAGTTCCGATCATAATTCCTGTGGAATGACCGGAATCTATCACTTGCCGGAGAATGAAAATCAAACAAGGAAGAAGAAAACGAAGAGCCACATACGTTAATGAAATTAGAGGGGCATCCGGCGGAGGATTTGAATTTACGAAGAAAAGAAATGACAAGATCCCCGGGCAAGGCGTCGAACAAGTCACGTACACTAGCCGGTGATCTCCAGTGATTTTCCGTTCCTCTTGCGGTAAGGCATGTGGATCCCAGCGGAATCTCTCCTCGTCTTCACTACTACTCTCTTTTAGGAGAGAACATAAGAATTAGGGTTTAATCAATCAATCAATCAATTTCGTGAGAAAGGATAAATGGTGTCAATTGTTTTGGCTAATCTTGTTTTTGTTTTTGTTTAGATACAAATTTAGTTTAGGTAATTTTTCCACCGTATTAAAGAAACGACCTTATGTGAATAGTTTAACGATCTTTTTAAATGCTTTAAACTATGTTAGTAGTTAAATTAACTCGATTGATATAAATACCTTATAAAATAGAAGTTACAAGTTCAAATTCTCCTCCTTTTACCCTTGTGTGGACATGTCCCAAAAAAATAAAAATAAAAACCAAAAAAAAAAACTAAGCTTTAAAGCATTTCTAATGGATGAGCTAAATGACACTTCTATCTAAAATGACTCCTTAAATTTGTAAAATCTTTGCATGGGAGATTAAAAAAAAAAAAAAGGTAAAATAGATATTTTATTGAATGTGCTAAAAAAGAGCTACATGTAGTGGCACTACTTTTGAATGAGCCATTTCATTTTTTTTTTATTGTTTCTCACTTGTTTTATTAATATTCTCCTGCTATTTCTCTTCTCCACATCTCTTTTCCAAAAAAAATTTCCTATTATTTCTCTCTCCACATTTATTTTTTTCCCAAAAGTTGAAAATATTATATTTAGGAGAAATACGATCCTTATAAAAAATAAAAATATTTAAATGATATAGATAAAAATATAACTAATCCGATGTAAGAGGCATTTAAAAAATCATTAGCTATAGTAGATAAAGTGAATTTTAAGAAATTTTGCATAAAAATTGGCTCCTCCATTGGGAATGCTTAGCAGAAACAATGGCCACTTCACGCTATTTTTGTCATTCTATATATAGGATAAGGCTATAAGCTACAATCTAGTAATTTTTACCGTCAGCACATAACTTCCTGTTATTGTAGACATTCTTTTAATGTAAATGACAATATTAGTTTTTGACATGTCCACACAAAATGACAATATTAGTTGGTTGTTTAAATATGCACATAAAGTTGTACTTCTAGATACTTTTCAAGTTAATTCCTGATCCATAAACTTACAGCTTAGAACAAACAATAGGCACACCAAAAACTAATTGATTCATTATTTAAGAAAAAAGATGTGAGTTAAGAGGTTAATACACCTTTAGATAGACCCTTAGCAATTACCAAGGGGTGAAATATGGAATTGTTTAGTGAACTGTTTAATGAAGATGAAGCGGGGGTAATACCCCTATTAGCCTCATTAACCAATCGGATAGGCAAATATGGAGGGGTATGGCAAGGGATACAAGTGAAAGCATATACGCATGTATATCATTTTCACTATAAAACATTTTGAGCATTAGTTTAAAAAAAAAAAAAAAAAGAAGAAGTAAAACGAAACACAAAGAAGTGATAATGTAAAAGAAAAATTGAACAGCCATTTAAACAATAAGAATCCCAAATTAACTTTACCTTTGACTAGTTTAGCACTTATGCAAAAGTGATGCAGATGGAGGAGTAGAAGCGTAAGAGGCAGATAATGAGGAATTTGTGAAACTATTTGCTTGAATATGGATTCTATCTTCCCCCATAATCAGAAGCAATATTAGACATAGAAAGTGACATTGACGGCCTATTCACTATTGGAGAAGATGTGCTGTTATTGGCATATTGGATGGGAGAATAGGCAATGGAGCCTCAAAATTGAGAACATGAATTACTTCCCTTATTGAAGGCCTAAAGTTTCGATTAGGGTGAGAACACCAAAGCCCAACAATCATCAAGCCCTCCATTTGTGGCTCATCAAAATCTTCACCCAATCTTGGATCAACTGCTTCAAGTACTTTTCCTATTCCATAGAGCTCCCAAACCTATTCCACCATGACTACTTGATCTTCAAGGGCATGGGGCTTGATTGGTTTTCTTCCACAAGCAATCTCTAGAGCGACGATTTCAAAACTATAGACATCTGACTCTTTTGCTGGCCTTACCAATTATAATACATTCAGGAGCCATGTAACCCCTGGTCCCTGCCAATACAGTGGTTTGTGACCCTTTCACATGGTCCACAAGCCTAGCTAACCCAAAATCCCCAAGTTTAGCATAAAAGTTTGAATCAAGCATAATATTGCTCGATTTTATATCCCAATGCACAACACATTGTTCCCACTCCTCATGCAAGTAAAGCAAGGCCAATCCCAATCCTTGAGCAACTTTGTAGCTCATTGCCCATATCAATAATCTTTCTTCAGTAAAAAGATGTGAATCTAAGCTTCCATTGGACATGAACTCATAGACAAGTAAGAGTTCTCTTCTTTCATCTAAGCTTCCATTGGGCATGAACTCATAGACAAGTAAGAGTTCTCTTCTTTCATGGCACCATCCACAGAGTTGCACCAAATTCCTATGTCTCAATCGGCTAATAATTTTAACTTCTAAAGCATACTCTTTATTCCTTGTTGAGACCCTTTTGACACCCTCTTAACCGCAACAAAGGTGTTTGAGTCCCTTAAAAGTCCTCTATAAACCCCTCCAAATCCTCCCTGGCCTAGCTTTTGTTCATCGTCGAAATTATTTGTAGCTTGAGCCAGTTCTTTAAAAGAGAACATCTTTGGTCCTATTCCCCTTTGAAATCCTTCATCTATGTACCTATCAAGGGCACGATCCTCTTCTGTGTGACTCCTATTCCTCTTCCACAAGGCAAATAGAATTAAAGCCAATCCACCAAACAAAAAAGATCCACCAACACCCAAGCCTAGGTGTAATCCAAACCTGTTATTTTTCCCTTGGCCGGGGGCCAGATTCGGATTCGGACTCGGACTCGGGTTGCTTGGCACTGGTGGTTTAGCTACAATATCTTCCAAAGTTGAACTAAAATCCCATGTGTGAATGGTATGCATTGCAGTATTAGCTCCTGTTGCGGCTGAGAATCCAAATCTCACTCATTCAGGAAGGTGATCTCTCAAATCAAGATTATAAGAAAGGCTGCCAAACAGTGGCATTGTTTATGAGACCAGTGAAGAGAACACTCAAATTATGAGAAGTAGAATTATAACTAATCCGAGCTTCATTAATTCTCCCTTCCATAATAGATGCTCTACTCCCCTGCCATGACACATTAGCAACGTACAGATATCATGGAGTTTATATCAATACCTACATGTTCGCTGGGCGGATCCCATCCGCGATTTGAAAAGATGTCAAACTCCACCGCAACAAAAGGATTGTCCGTCGAGTTCAGTGGATCGTAATCGTTAGTGAGACCCATAGTGCGACCTTGTGTGACATTAGGAATTGTTGAGCCATTAGGTGCTAGGAAGAACGCAAGCGCATCTCCATAATTATTTCTATTTTGAGAATCAATGACAAAGGTAAAATTGGTCGAGAAATCTGTGAGGTTTCTGGATGCCTTGTCCCATAGGTGCATCGGATTGAAATACGTGGTTTGACCTACTGAACATTTTGAATTGTCCTGGTTGCCGGCGAGATGGAGGACTTGCTTCTCCACGAAAGCTCTCTCATTTGTCATACCGGAGTTGGCATCCGAAGTGAAAGTGGTGAAGTTGAAGGATAAAGCACTTGTAAATGGGGGCAGTGGTGAGAAGAAATCGGTGAGCATGAAGAGATAAAAAAGGATATGGGGCTTTGGAAATGGGAAATGTTCGTTTTTGAGGATGTAAAAAGCCATGGGTATTGGAACTTGCAACAAGGGAGGTTGGGTCTGAGAAGAAATTGCAGATTATAGAAAAACATAAATTTAGAAACAAGCTGCGATGTGATGGTTATGATTTAGACTAATAGGCTCAAATTCAATGCCAACGTACATGAAGGACAAGTAGGTCTAAGTCAAGTTTCCGTTTTTTCCAAACCAAAAAGCACGCCAAGCTTTGCTGAAAAGTAGTTCATATTGAAATGTCCAGCTACAGAAATTCTAGGTCTAATCCCTTGTGTGGTGGGGCTTTTTTGATCGAATTTCCAAGTCTTCTGCTTCACATTAAAAGAGTTAGTGTACGTATATTTGATAATTTTTTTTTTAAGGAGGTGCCTTTTCTGTGAGCCTATGACATTTAGTATGTAGCTGCAATACCTCAAATAAGTAAGGAGTGGATCGGGCACTTTTTCTTTCTTTTTTTTCTTCTCCTTTTTTTTTTTTTTTAAATATTTTTAAAGTGTAAGGATAATTATGCCAGTATAGTTTTTAAATTTACGAAATTTTCATCATTTCACGTCCTTTTAACTATTTTGACTAATCTTGACAATTCATTGGAGAAACGTGTAAATGAACAGTAATTTAAGGGAGAAAATATAATTTACCCTAAAAAAATTGTTAGTAATCATATTTATGTTGTGTTTAAGAGGGCCAACTGTAACTTGAAAAAAAAAAAAAATCTTCATCATACAGTCTTGAGTATCCTCCAATTCAATCTTCCTTTAAGAAAAAACCTTGCTCATTTGGAAGATTACTTTCTCTTCTTTTTAGGAGTCCAATATTTATTTATTTATGCTTTTAATTACAATACGCAAGGAAAAACAAAACAACATTAAAAACAAACTACTGATAGTGGAGTCCAACATTTAAATCCAACAACACTTTGCCCCTCCATTAAGGGTTAAAGCCTTAAAAGCTAAAGGGTTGTCATTGCGCAAACAAACACAGCCTTGCATATGTTTTCATGATTTATCTGTGACACCCTAATAATTGACTTTTATCTGTCACATGTCCCTGCCTTTTGATTAAAGCAGTTTCCACTTCCCAGTGTCAAATGAATTAAATACTCCAAAACCTAGAATATCAACGTCGTGGATCCACTACGTCCAAGCCGTCCGGACGGCTTGGATGGTCGCATTTTACATTAACTAGGTGTAAGCAAGGGCCCTCGACTCCCAAAAATCCCTTTATATTATGGTAACATTTTTTTTATGCTATTATTGTGCCGTTTCTCAGCCATAATTATGCCCTCTATCCTCATGTTTTAGTACTATAGATGTTGCACTACAAAAAAACTTAAATTTAGTGACGGTTGGTATAGTATCAGTTTAAGGAACCGTCATTAATACATGCCCAATAGTGTCGGTTTTAGCAAAACCGACGCTATTAGAAAAATGGGTGTTGGTTTCCCTAAAACCGACACTATTGGACATGTATTAGTGTCGGTTTCATTAAAACCGACACTATTTAATAGTGTCGGTTTTAGTGAAACCGACACCTTTTTTCAGGGGCGTCGGTTTTGTTAAAACCGACACTATTAAATAATGTTGGTTTTAACAAAACGACACTATTTTTTAAAGGGGTTTGTTAGGGTTCTCCTCATAGTGTTCTCCTAGTATTCTCTCAGTCTTAAGTAGAACATGATTTAAAAAAAAAAAATTGTAGTAGCGTTTTTTTGCTAACAGATTAATTTTTATGAGTTAATAATTATGTTCTAATGCTTTAAAACTTGTTTTTGGATTCAAAATTAAAACATAAGAGTGGAAAGTTAACCCTTTAGGGATGATATCACCCAAAATGAATTTGATCATCCTAAATTTGATGTTAATGCCTCAATTTTGGTGTTAATGCCTCACAAATTTGTTGTTAATGCCTCAAATTTGGTGCTAATGCATAAAAATATTGGTGGTGAAGGTCATTACAATTTTATTTTTTCTTAAATCATGGTTTATGTAAAACTAGGAAAACGCCAGGAGAACCTACGAGAAAAACTCATAACATTTTCCTTTTTTAAAAGCATAAAAAAGGTGTTGGTTTTGTGAAAACCGACACTATTAAATAGTGTCGTTTTTAACAAAACCAACACTCTTAATAATAAAAGGGGTGTCAGTTCAACATGCCTTTTGAAAAGAAATTAAAACCCCCGCCTCTCTGTCTAGCTACTAGGGGTGTCAATGCGGACGGTTAATAACCGCCCGCCACCCGCTAACCGTTATAACCGCCAACCGTTTAACCGCCTAACCGCTATAACCGCCTAACCGCCTAACCGCTAACCGCTATAACCGCTAACTTAGGCGGTTATAGGGTCTACTAACCGCTAACACTAACCGCTAACCGCTTTTTATATACTATATTTTTATAATTATAATTATAATAATATTTATACATATTATATAATCAATTAATCATTAATGATTAAATCACTTTTTTGTTTTAGATAATTAAATCACACTTTGAGTATTAATATATTATCACTATAATTTATATGATTATATTACATGCTCAATTAATCATAAAATCATTTGATTATATAATAACAAATTATACATACATATTCATAGGTCATAAGTTATAAGTATGCAAGTTCATACTAATATAAGTTAAAAGGGTAGCAAAATCTATCTCAATTCTCAATCAAAGAGAGAGGTAAACAAAATCTATCTAATTTAATTATTAAGATCATAATATTATATGACTATATAATATCAAATTAAGTAATTGATATTAAATTCAATAATGTGATACTTATAACAATAATTGAAGTATTAAGATTAAAGAATTTCAAACTTGATTAAGTAAATATGATCATAATGTAAATCATTAATAGTAATATCTAATTTAATTATTAAGATCATATGACTATATAATATCAAATTAAGTAATTGATATTAGATTCAGCAATGTGATACTTATAACAATAATTAAAGCATTAAGATTAAAGGATATCAAACTTGATTAAGTAAATATTATTATAATGTAAATCGTTAATCGTAATATCTAATTTAATTATTAAGATCATATGATTATATAATATCAAATTAAGTAATTGATATTAGATTCAACAATGTGATACTTATAACAATAATTGAAATATTAAGATTAAAAGATCTAAAACTTGATTAAGTAAATATGATCATAATGTAAGAGTACTGATCACGAAGCTTGTTAGATATATGTGGAGCTTTCTAAACATAGAGATCCAAGAAGAGTAATCGATCACCGGGCTGCAGCATGCCCAATCCTTTTTTTTTTTGTTTATTTTTGGTTTATTTGATTTTTTTTTTCTTTGTCCTTGTTGGAAAAGTACAAGTAAATATAAATTTGGGATCAAATATTTTTAATTTTTCAATATGAACTCTTTTTATAGTAATTGGGACCAAAGAGACACAAAAAAGCCCAAAAAATTTAGTTATCTATTTCACTAATAACAACCGCTAACCGTTAAGCGGTTAAGATTATGTTAGTGAAAATTTACTATGCTAGGCGAAATATTGATTAGCGGTTAGTGGCACTAACCGCTAATCGTAACGCATTGGCACCCCTACTAGCTACCCCGCCTCCATCTCTCGTTTCTTAATTTCTTTTCTTCTCGTTCTTTTCGCCTCTCTCATATAGCTCTCTCAAGAATCGTAGTTCTCTCAAGAATCATGGCTTCATCTAGGTCTCTCTCACAATTTGTAGTTGAAGAAGGAAGTAGTAGGATCCCATCTAGCTTGACCGATTGATTCAGACATCGAGCCATCGCCGTGAAGCCTTTGCGGCCAATCTTCCCAAAACTGCCGCAGGTCTCGAAAGTAATAACCCGGCGTTGACCCGAATCGGGGAAAAAACACTGGGAGCAGTGAAAATTCACCAAAATCTAAACCCCTCTTCTCACTTCACTTTTGCCCTAATCTATATTTTTTCCTCTCCAAGCACCATCGGCTGTGGCCATTTCGAGGACCATCGGTGAGATTTCTCAAACTGCAAGAAGGAGGACCATCGGTGAGATTTCTCAAATTTTTAATATGAAATTTCTGTTTGAAGTTTCCGATTATTGAGCTTCATGCAGTTTGCTAAATTCAGTTCTTGGAGTTTTGCCTTTTCAAGGACTGCTTTCTTTGTCTATCATGCCTTTTTTGGGTTTTCCCATTGATTCTTAAGTTTGTTACCATCCATGAGTTGAACTCTGATTCTCCATTGCCCTTCCAGATCTCTCATACCTGCTGATTCTTTGCACCATTGATCTATGAGATATGCTTTATGCTAATCTGCTCCTTCAACTTGGATTAGGATATACCTGTACATGCTGTGTATATATTCTCTACTTATCTTCATGGAATCAAATTTATATCCCTGTTTTTCTTCTTATAGGCTGCATTTCATTTCATTTCTGCTTTATCGAGCTCACACACACTCACACACCCGCTGAGAAACAAGATTGTAGCATATTATCTTCATCACACGGTAAGAATTCTTCATCTCCTGTTTAGCTGTCGTCTCTGTTTTTGTTTCAATTCCTTTTATTATGGGGATTTGGTTTTTCTGATCTTTTTTTTGAGGTGGGAGATATTGTCAGAATAAGCTTTATGTCATCTATCGAATCTATTTGCATCTAGGTTTTGGGTTCGATTTAGTTTTTATCTTTAGGAAATTTTGTAATTTGTGATAATTGAATGGCTGTCAAGTGGAACCACTGTGTGTGATCGTAATTTTATAATTTATGAGTTTCGAAGCACAATCTCTGTATTTGTAATTGTTTAAAATATTTGTTAGAATCTCCCTTTTCACATGTTTATGGAAACTCTAGGGTAATCCATTCAACCCTCCCTTTTGCTATGGCAACAAATTGTGGTAGTGTACCAGGATCTCAGAAGAAGCTAACAAAGATTTACAGGTTTTAGAAGTCTAATTATTTTCATAAATTGCTTAGGCCTTCATTTAATTTTGTCCACTGTACTTCATACACACTGCTGTGTAACATGCTTATTTTGTATTTTAGTTTTTCTCTAAAAAAGAAAATTAGCTCTGTTCATGTAAGTGTTGGAGTGATAATAATTTCTTGAATGTTGATTGTGTGAATTATTTTCTTGGATGAGTGTTTCAGCCAATCAAAGTACTGCCTCAAGTTCAATAGTTTGCTACAGTTACCTCAATTTATGCATTAGGCAGTTCAATTTTGTAGGTTCTACTGTTATTGTTTTAGCACGAGATTTCAAACTTCAATATACACATCAAATCGGTGATATTAGTTTCTGGGCGTTCAGTTTATGGGTTCTTTAAAGGTGGCACTAGTTGGAAATACATAGGGCAAGATAATTGTTGATGATGAAGCTGCCTGCCCCAGGCTGTTTTAGAACTATATTGATACTTTGTCTCTTGAAGCGTATCATGTATCATTCTTTCTACAACATGCACTTTTATTGAAAGTCACTTAATTAGCAAAAATACTTAGTTTGGATTTTATTTTAGTTAATTCTGTTTATTGATGATCGATGTATTGTTGTGTAGATTGAGTTGAAGCTCAAAGAGACAATGACTAGGCTTGAGCAACAGTTGGCAAAGGAGAACGCAGCAAGACTGAAGGTTGAAAAGCAAGCACGTTTAAATCAAGAGAAATCTAATGATGACATTCTTGAGCTCAAAGAGAAACTAGTTAAAATGAACTATGATTCTCTGTTCTACCTAAATCTAGTATAGTCTAATTTAGTTTACTATTGCTTCTCTGCATTTATAGAATTCCAATTATGTTTACTATTGATTCTAATATAGTCTAATGTAGTTTACTATTAATTCCCTGCATTTATAGAATTCCAATTATGTTTAAGATGGACAATTGGCCAGCTTCTTTCATTGTGCAATAAGCTAAGAAAAAAATTGGTAAATAAATTAAAAAAATAAAAAAATAAAAAAATATTGAAAAAAACAGTAAAAACCGACACCTTTTAAAAGGTGATGGTTTTTTTAAAAAAACCGACACCTTTTAAAAGGTGATAGTTTTTAAAAAAACCGACACTTTTTTAAAGGTGATGGTTTTTAAACTGACACCTTTTAAAAGGTGTCGATTTGGACAAACCGACACTAATTGACACTATTTAGTGTCGGTTTTGCTTAAACCAACATTTTTTTCCATTTCCCTACCCTTGTTTAGCTACCATTTGGAACTATCACTACAAAACCGTCACTACCTTTATAGTGATGGTTTTTAGCTCTAAACCATCACCAAATCTCTATTTTTTTTGTAGTGTTGATTATTAAGTTGAAATTTAAAATTTTTAGAAACTTGCATATTTCACAAGAATGAAAGGTAGAAGATAATGAATACTTCAAAACGGTGTGCTTTGTCATTTAATTTGTGTCATGCAGCCTTGAGTGTTCAAAAGAGGACATGTTGGACAACATTCAAAACTCTTCAAGACAAAATCGAAAAAAAAATAATAATAAAAGGCTTTGAAAACAGAGAAAGAAAGGGACCAGCCGATCGGTGTGCATATGAAGAATGGAAATAAATAATAATAATAATAATAAGAAAAAGGTTTAAAAAAAAACCAACTGGGTGAAAGCAATTGTTTTTCCCCCCTTGAAGCTGCTACATGATGATTTTGTCTATGCAACTTTTCTCTGTATTGACTCAATTTTTTTTTTTATCGAATACCCTAAAGAAAATTGAAAAGATAAAAAAAGGTGAACTGATATTAACAAGGGAATGTGAAAGCTGAATAACCGGAGAAGAGAGAAACAACGTTCGAACATGGACCTTGCAGTAATGTCTATTTGATCTTAATTAAGCTAAATAAATGAACTGGCATTAGTTAAACCATCGTGACGAGAACAATAATTAAGGTTGTATATATGCATGGGATATGTACCTGTTTAGAGCAAAAGACCATCTCAAATTCTCTTCAATTTCTTCCTCGTACGGTCGTACCAACAGCTCTTCCTATAACCATTTAGTGGAAGGCTTTTCCCATGAACTCCATTGCCATTGGAAATACCATTGGGACAAGAAATATCTCCCATTTTCCTATCAGTGAAAGAAACTCAACAGAGAGAGAGAGAGAGAGAGAGAGAGAGAGAGAGAGAGAGAGAGAGCGAGAGAGAGGGAAGTGGTGGGAGGATAGTAGGCTTGGTGCACAACATAAATGGGGGGGTGGGTGTTGGGGTGCGGTCTGATGGAAATCGAAAAGGATTTGACCTATATATATGGAGTTTATTGAGGCCGTGACATTTACCGGAAATTTTGGTTATTCCTTTTTCTTCAGAAATGTGTGCTGACTTTGGGTATAGCTAGAGATCGAGAGAGAGAGAGAGACGGAGAGAGAGGAAGAGGAGAGCGTGCTGCAAAAACCATCATCCTATTCTCTTTGTTGCTTCAAAAGATTGAGGGAGGGCGTGCTGTGCCAGGCGCACTCATAATCACCATCACCATCAAAGCATCAATCCTCTCTCTCTCTCCCCCTCCTCCCCACCACGATAAAAACAAAGAAAGACCTGTTGAGCTCACTATTTTTATCCAGACTGATTGGCCACGTGTCCGAATAGGATCCCATCTTGTGATCCACCACGGGACCCATCCGGTGACATGGTTCGGATTATGATGATGTAAGGTTGGCATCAGCATGATGTTCCCTCTGGACCACGGGTGGACAGGGAGGGGGCTCATTAGGAGGAGTGGTGTCCTTGTTCATGCACGCCAACAACCATTTATATGAATGCAAAGCAATCATCGTTGTAGGTAGGGTTTCTGGGGTGATAATGGATTGGAAATTGATAATGGCCCTCTTTGCTTCACTGTTCGGTTCCCTTTTAAATTTTTATTTTTTAATTTATGAGATAAAAAATTTCTGTTATTAAAAATGTTAAGATTATTTGCTTTTCTATTGTCCTAGGGATGGATATTTATAATGTTTTGATAGATTGAATGGAACATTGACTAAATTAATAATTTGAGAGACATCGCCTTAAAACTATAGGTAGTAGCGTCCACGTATAAGGGTGACGTGGAGCTTCAATAAAAAAACTAATGGAATCATGATGGAAACTATCAAGTGAATTTATTTGCTTATCATAAGTTTTATTTGTAATATTTTAAAAAATTAAGGTGTTCTTAAGAAATTTCAATCAAATTTTGACCACACTTAATAAAATTCCTCCTTCCCTTCTTGTATGGATATGTCAAAAAAAAAAAAAAAAAACTAAGATAACTATTTAATTCTGGTGCAAAGCCTGAAAAGACATTTAACCCTAGTTTAAAATTGAAATACACAACAATTACATTAGTGACCTTGAGAAGAAAAAAAAGAGAGGGTATTATATTTACTTTTTTTCTAATTAAATATGAATCCCTTTTTATTACTATTTAAATAAAAAAATCATTGGGAAAAATATAAAAAAACCCCCCAAACTACCAGCTGTTTATAATTTAGCCCCCCAATGTTCAAAAAGTAATAAAGTAGCCCCCTAAACTACCAAAATGTAACAAAATGGCCACTTATTTTTTTATATTCCTAGAATACCCCTATTCCTTTAACAAATAAAATAATAACATAATTGTAAAAAAAACTAAACAATTTTTTAAAAATACAAAAAAACAATGGGCTAATAAATACAAAAAAAGGAATAAATAAATATTAGCCTACTATTTTTTTTGTTGGGTTTTTTTTTACAATTAGTTTAATATTTTATTTGTTAAAGGAATAGGGGTATTATAGGAATATAAAAAAATAAGTCTTTTTGTTGCATGTTGGTAGTTTGGGGCTACTATTACTTTTAAACATTGAGGCTAAATTATAAACTACCTTATATTTTTCCCAAAATCATTACAATTTTTTTTTTTTTTCACTTTTTCATATCAAACATTTTTACTTTTTATTCCACATCAATCATTATAGTAACATGCAACTAAACAATAACAACAACAACAACAAAAGAGTTTAGGAGTTCAAATTAAGAGGTTTTAAAGTTTGCAGGCATGTCAAAACGGGTGGTAATTCAGGGGTCCAAAGGAAGTTTCTCCAAAGATTAAGGGCTTGTTTGGGTGCGTTTGAGGGCTTAAAAAGGATTTTAACATTCAAAAAATTCATTTGAAGAAAAAAGTACCCATTTGATAAAAACATCAGCGCTTTTAAGTGTAAAAAAGTCCTAAAAATTGTCGAAATACACATTTGATAAAAGCTTAAAAGCTTTATTTCTTAGATGCAATCCCAAATAGACTCTAAATATGTCTCACGGTTTTTATTTTTATTTTTGTAAGTCTTTTAATTAGGTTGAGATTTGTTTATTAGTGTTTTGATCGTTTGGAAAAACAAAATACATATATAAAAACAATCTGTTTTGGCAATGAACTTTTGTGTATGTAGTAAATTTTTTGTTTATAAGTGATAGATGTGATATAAAAAAGTAGGTAAAAGTTTTCAATTTTTTGTATGAAAAATTTTTTTTTTAAAAAAAAAGTTTAAGATTACAAATAGTTATAAATTACTTTTTTTTAAAAAATATTAAAGTCTTTCACGTCGTTGAAAATCATTGCATTAAAGGTGAAATTTCGGGTGCTTTCCGAACCGGATACAAACGGGCACAGCCAATTCCTTAATATATATATTTCAATTAGTCATATGATAATAATCAATTATTTATCATTAAAAAAGTTTATTACCTAACAAAAACTCTCTCAAGTCTTGCGCTTTGAGTTTTGGTCGCCGTGCTAATATATTCCTCCCTCCTCTTCTCCTTCCCCTACGACATGAAGTCTTCTTAGAGACAGAAACTTCTCTTTAGATGTAGAGTTTTCTTATGAGGTCTTGTCCATCACTTTCTCCAACCTCCACCACTACAAAAAACCGTCATTTAATGACGTGTTGCTGTTTATTAAAATTCGTCACATCATTAAATAATGACATATAAAAATATAACATGTTACATTGTTACTAATTATTTTAGTACCATTTTATGATGTGGCATTATTGCTACGTTACCAAGTGGTAATGTGCTGATTTGGCATGTTACCCCCTTTTTTTTGGATTTTTTATTTTTGTAACCTCCTATAGTAACATGTCAAATTTGACACGTTATCATTTGGTGACATAGCATTGTTGCCACGTCACCAAATGGTTTTACCCTTTTTTTTTTCTTCTTTCTGTAGCTTCCCATGATGATGTGGCAAAATGCTATGTCACCATTTGGTGTTTGGTGATATGGCAACAATGCCACATCACCAAATGATAACATGCCAAATTCCGGCTCCTCTCTCTCTTCTTTTCTTTTCTTTTCTTTTCTTTCTTTCTTTTTTCATTTTTCATTTTCATTTTTTTTTTATCCCTCGTTTTTTTCTCTTATGGCCCCTTCCGGCTTCCTCTCCCTAGCTCTCTCCTTTTTTTCTTCTCCTGCCGTCGCCGGCCGTTCACCCTCTCAGTGGCTCTCTCCGTCGTTTTCTCTCTCACTCACTTTCTCCTCCGTCGCACGATCAAACCGACTCAGCTTACTCCAATTTTCCTCTCTCTCTCTCTCTCTCTGTGCCAACCGCCTTCGGAGCCACGATTCGAATTTCAAATATTTGAAGGATTCGGAACCCACCGAAGAACGGGTAAGCCCCTTTTGCTCTTCGTTCATCTTCTTGGTCTTTCTGAAAATGTAAGCCCCTTTTGCTGTTTATATCCATCTCTGCACTTCCATCTCTTTGATTCTTGTTATTATTCATTGAAACTATATTTGTTTCTGAAATTAATTAACAGAAAATCCCCAATCTTTTTAGTGGGTTCTGTTTAATCTGTCGTGAGTCTATCCTTGTGTGGTTTGTGTCGCAATTTTGGTTTTTTTTTTTTTTTGACATGTCCACCCACGAGGGGGAGGGGGATTCGACGCAATTTTGGTTTTTAATGGTGGCATTGGGCCGGAAAGTTTAGCTTTTTTAAATTGGCATCTGTAATATTTCTGTTCGTGCATTGCCATCATTGACCATGGTACTGATGGCGTTCGGATAGGTTGCCTTTTGCGTTTTGCCTCTGATACCTGTTTATTAATCACTAATTCAGTTATACGGTTGATTTCAAAGCAACTTTTTTCAGGCTAAATTTCTGTTTTTTAATAGTTTTCGATTGGCCTTTCTTAATATATGCATTTTAGGTAATGCAACCCATGTATTTGTGGGTGATAATGCAAATGAATCCCCAAAAGATGCACCTGATTTGGCAATCTTTGTTGGTAATGCAACCCATGTCAAAAGGGGGGATATTGAGTCCATCATTCACACTTGCAGTTTCTCTATTGGTGTTTATATCATTGTATTAATGATTGGTTGTTGCCAAGAAGATGGAGAAAAAGCAACAAAATTTTTGGACTCTTATCATCAAGAGTTTCCAAATTCTTTTTCCCTTCATCAGTGGAGAATTTTTCAAAATAGATCTTAAAACTAAGGATGGAGGTGTTTTGCTTCTCTATTTTCTACATGCTGCAACAATACTCAAGGGGCACATGTAGGTCCTCATGGTTGATGTGATTACTATCTGATATCCCAAATGGTTTGAACACCACGTAACTGGGTTTTCCAATATTGGGGTCAGGGCTTGTTAGTTTTATCTTTACACTTTAGGATTAGTATAAGCATCCAGAGCATGCTGAGATATTTAATTCATGTTACTTCAAAGGCAGTTAGTGTTAGTGAGATAGAAGCGCTGTACGAACTGTTTAAGAAGATTAGCAGTGCTGTAATTGATGACGGGCTGATCAATAAGGTACTAGAGTCATAGCATTCACCATTGTTCTATTTATATCTTAATTTAATTATATTGCTTGCACTTTCAAACTGGAAGTGACTTTGTTTTAATTTATTTCAATGTAATGACTTGACTCTCCTTTTGAATAAGAAAAATAATCCCATTTTGGTTGTCTTTAATGTTCCAGGAAGAATTTCAACTGGCATTGCTCAAGACAAACAAAAAAGAGAGCTTATTTGCTGACCGGGTATTCCTTTTTGTATCAACTCTTCACCATTTGTTGGCTTGGTTTTGATGTGCTTTTTCCTCCGATATTTTAGCATTCTACATATTTTCTCTTGGTAGATGTGAAATTATTTTGCTTGCATTCTGTCTCATTTAGATCTGTTGGCATGTCTATGGTTAAAATTTCTAGCCACAGGTTCAATCGCCTTTTTGTGGCTTGAACTTTTGGACCCATTTTGCGATGTTACCCAATGTGATACACAGTGCTTATTTTGTCTCTGTTGGCTGGCTGGCCTAAAGCTTAAATGGTTTTCTTGCACTAACATATACATTCATGACTTCAATATAGTATTTGTGCTAATTATAACCATCTTTTTCAAAGTTTATAGGTATTTGATTTGTTTGATACAAAGCACAATGGGATACTAGATTTTGAAGAGTTTGCTCGTGCTCTCTGTCCTTCACCTCAATGCACCAATTGATTATAAGATTGAATGTAAGTATCCACTAGTATTTAGAAATTGTTAAATCCATCGAAGTACCTCAATCTAGTAGAAAAAAGGGGAGCTGTAGCGTGTATATAACTCTTGCTTTATGCCTTCATCATTTATAGTGGGGATTTAAGGTGGTTTGATATGGTTATTTCATTTCTCTTTTTAACTCTTTGGTAGATAAAGGTAGTACTGTCTCTTGCTGATAGTCTGTATCAAATGAACATCTACGTTATTTTTATTTTTTTTTATTTTTTTATTTTAGTGAATCATATAAGCTAGCCAATTAAATTTTTTAAAAAAAAATTAAAACTTGTAAAACAAAATTAATTTTTTAATATTCTTAGTAAATTTTTTTCTATTTTTCTCATTTTTATTTGATCTTATCACGATCAATTGAATTATTTCACTAAGATCGATAGAATATTCGATCGAAACTTAAATTGCAATTGTGTCAAGTTTGATTGATCATTTAATACTATCACGATCAATCGAACTAATTCACTATGATTAATTGAATGTTTGATCGATCATTTGATTCTATCGTGATCAATCAAACGAATTCACTGGGATCGATCGAAAGTTCGATCGATCAATAATTTGTTTAAAGTATAATCGATCATTGATCATATCACGATTGATCGAAAGAATGCACTAGGACCAATCAGATGTCTAATCAAACATTCAATTTCAGTTGTTTCAATCATTTGATCTTATTACGATCAATCGAACTAATTCATTAAGATCGATCTGATATTCAAATGAACCTTCAATCGAATGGTTGAATGATCCTATCAAGCTTAATCGGACTAATGCACTAGGATTGTTCAGACGATCGATTGGATGTTCAATCGATTAAATGATCATATCACGATCAATCATATTAATATACTAGGATCGATCGATTGATCCTTATTATGATCGATCAGGATAATGCATTAAGAGTAATTGGATATTTGATTAAACATTTAATTGTGTCAAATTTGATCAATTATTTGATTGTATCACGATCGATCGAACTAATTCACATTAGGATTGATTGGATGTTTGATCGAACATTTGATCCTATCACAATTAATCAAACATTTAAGTAAGAATAAGAAATAGAAAACTTCAATAATAATATATAAAATAATAATAATTTTTCTAAGCGTTTTAATTTAATTTGAAAATTTGTTTTATTTAAAAGAAATAAATAAATATTTATTTCTTTTTTAATTTCTGATTTTTATTTGATCATATCGTGATTAATTAAACTAATTTACTAGGATCAATTGGATATTTGATCAAACCTTCAATTTCAATTATGTCCAGTTTGATCAATCAATTGATCCTATCACGAACAATCAAACTAATTCACTAGAATCGATCGGATGTTCGATCGAATCTTTAATTAATTTGAAATTTGATCGATCGAATATCCAATAATTTATATAAATGAAATAATGACATATTATCGGGGCTAATATGACTCAGTTTAGTCGACGGTTATAGTTAGACTATTAGCGTCGACCTGTAGAGATCAATGCTGATAGTTTAAGTATTACTTCTTCTTTTTTAATTGCTAACAATTTATATTAGTTTATTAAAATTAAGTCCTATAGAAAAAATAAATAATTTTTTTGGGTTATAATTATAATTTTTTTTCTATTTTTAATTTTAGATATATATATTATTTATTTTCAATTGAACTTGATGGTTTTTTTTTATTTTTTTATTTTTATTCTTGTCCATTAAAAAATCATATAAGCCTATCAATTTTCTTTTTTTGTTAGCCTCTACAAAATTAGTACTTTTTTTATTTATTTTTTTATTTATTGACAAGACTATTATTAGCATCCACTTTTCCCTATTATTAGTGTTGACTTTCAAAGTGGACGCTGATAATCAGATATTAGCATCCACTTTATGTTGACGCTAATACCCCTATACTTTTATTTTTTATTTTTTTAATTATTGATAAGAAGCGCCCACAAAAGTTGACGACCTAATATCTTATTATCGACTTTCAAATGGACGCTATTAATAGGTATTAGCGCCCACTTTTCTTGACGCTAATACCCTTTATTTATTTTATTTATTGATAAGACTATTAGCGTCAACGTAAAGGGGATGCTAATACTCTATTATTAGCGTCAACTTTCAAAGTGGACGCTGATAATAGGGTATTAGCGTCCACTTTGTCGACGCTAATACCCCTCTCCTTTTATTTTTTTTTTAATTTTTTTATTTATTGATAGTGGACTCGAATACCCTATTATCATCATCGACTTTCAAAGTGGATCGCTAATAATAGGGTATTAGCGTCCACTTTTTGTCAACGCTAATACCCCTCTCCTTTTATTATTTATTATTTTTTTATTTTTCAACAAGACTATTAGCGTCCACAAAAGTAGACGCTAATACCCTATTATCAACGTCGACATTCAAAGTGGACGCTGATAATAGGGTATTAGCGTCCACTTTTTGTCGACGCTAATACCCGTCTCCTTTTATTTTTTTTATTTTTTATTTATTGATAAGACTATTAGCGTCCACAAAAGTTAATGCTAATACCCTATTATTAGCGTCGACTTTCAAAGTGGACACTATTGAGGACTTTAATTTTTTTTTATTTGTATATATAACTATTAGCGTCCACAAAATACCAAACTATCATCGTCGACAAATGTCAATGCTAATAATTGTTTAAGTTGCCCCTAATGATTTTCCCGCCTCTAACATAATTCTCGCTTTGTATTAGCATCCACTCTAGAGTGGACGCTAATACTCATATTTTGGGTCAATTATTAGCATCGACTTCAGAGTCGACGCTAATGGTGTCACCCCTGATGAGTATATTTCTTGTAGTGTATGCAAAAGCAATACGGATGTTGGAGCTGCAACTTTTGAGGTAGACAATGAAGAATTGGTCTAACTATTACTTGAATATGGATTTCATTCTCATTCATAATCAATAGCAACATTGGAAGAGAAAAAAAAAATGATGACATTGCATGTCTATTCGCTACTAAAGTGAGATGTGGATGCCCCGGCATCTCTTAATGGGAGTGTAGGTAATGGAGCTTCAAAATGGAGAACATTAATTGTTTTCCATATTGAAGGCCTAAGGTTTCGATCAGGGTGAGCACACCAAAGCCCAACAGTCATCAAGCGCTCCATTTGTTGCTCATCAAAATCTCCACATAGCCTTGTGTCAGCTGCTTCAAGTACCTTTCCTATTCCATAGAGCTCCCAAACCCATTCCACCATGACTAATTGATCTTGAGTGGCATTGAGCTTGATTGGTTTTCTTCCACAAGCAATTTCCAACGCAACAATTCCAAAACTATAGACATCTGACTCTTTGCTAGCCTTACTAGTTGTGACATATTCGAACCATATGGCCCATGGTACCACCTTAAATCGATGGTTTTGTAACCCTTTCAAGTGGTCAACAAACCTCTACTAAAATCCCCAAGTTTGGCATTAAAGTTTGAATCAAGCATAATGTTGCTTGATTTTATATCCTATGCAACACATTCCTCCCACTCTTAGGTAAGTAATACAACGCCGACGCCAATCCTTGAGCAACTTTGTACCTCATTGCCCATACCAATATGCTCTCTTGTGTAAAAAGGTGTGAATCTAAGCTTCCATTGGGCATAAACTCATAGATGAGTAAGAGTTCTCCTCTTTCATGGCACCAGCCAAGGAGTTGCACCAAATTCCTATGTCTCAATTTACTAATGATTTTAACTTCTGATGCATACTCCTTTATCCCTTGTTTGGACTCTTTTGACACTCTCTTAACAGTAACAAAAAGAGTTTGAATCCCTTAAAAATCCTCTATAAACCACACCAAATCCACCCTGACCGAGCTTCTCTTCATCATTGAAATTGTTTGTGGCATGAGCCAATTCTTTAAATGAGAACCTCTTTGGTCCTGTCCCTCTTTGAAATTCCTCATCCATGCAACTATCAAGAGCAAGCTCCTCTTCTGTGTGACTCCTATTCCTTTTCCAAAAGCAAAATAGATTAAAGCCAACCCACCAAACAAAAAAGATCCACCAACACCCAACCCCACGGCTAACCCAAACCTGTTGTTTTTCCTTGGGTTAATGGGGGCAGGATTTGGACTTGGACTGCCTACCACTGTTGGGTTGCTGACAATATCTTCCAAACTCGAACTAAAATTCCATGTGAGAATGGTATGCATTGCAGGAGAACCACCTGTTGCGGCTGAGAACCCAAAAGTTACCCATTCAGGTAGGTAATCTCTCAAATCCACAGTATAAGAAAGGGATTGCTCTACAGTAGCATTGTTTCTCAAACCGGTGAGGAGAACACTCAAATTATGGGATGTAGAATTATAACTAATCCGAGCTTCATTGGTTTTCCCTTGAGTAATAGAAATATTACTCCACGACGACCACCATGACACATTAGCAACAGATTTCATGGAGTTTATATCGATACCTACATGTACGCCGGGTGGATCCCATTCTTCGTTTGAATAGATGTCAAACTCCACTGCGACAAAATGATTGGCGGTCGTGTTTAATGAATGGTTAGTCGTAGCAAGACCCATAACTCCACCTTCGCTGTATTCAGGAAGCGTTGAATCATTAGGTGCTAGGAAGAACGCAAGCCCATCTCCATAGTTATTATTATTGTGAGAGTCAATGACAAAGGAAAAGTAGGTAGTGAAATCTGTGAGGTTTCTGAATTTCTTGTCCCACAGGTGCATGGGTTTGAAATACGTGGCTCGACCTGCATCCCATGTTCTGACATTTCTGCCGGTGAGTTGGATGGCTTGGTTATCAGTGAAAGCTCTCTCATATGTCATATTGCCATCATAAGAGAAACTGGTGAAGTTGAAGGATATAGCAGTGGTGAATGGGGGTAGTGGTGAGAAGAAATCGGTGACCATGAAGAGATAAAAGAGGATTTGGGGCTTTGGAAATGGGAAATGTTTGTTTTTGAAGTTGTAAAAAGCCATGATTAATGGAGCTTTGGAATGGAGATCAGGTCTGAGAAGAAATTGCAGAGTACTGTAATAAGATTATATAAAGCAGGTTTGATTTGGGAGACCAATAGAGTCGTGGGAGTGCGTACGAGAAACTACAGGACTAGTCATGCATGATTTGAGCTTAATTGGTGGGGTGGTTGGGTCTGAGTGATTGGAAGAGTGGCAGTAGTCTATGAAAAAATGAACAAAGTGAAGGCATAATATAGTGGTCTGAGCTTCTTGTTTGCCATGGACGAAATTTACTCATATTTAACTTTTTAATTAGTAAAAATGAAAATAAAAGAAATGTCAAAAATAATATTGAAATGATAGAAATACAAAAGAAAAGATCGTTATGTTTTTTACTGTTTGTGAATTATATACTATAATTTTATTTGTATAATATTTTATTTAATTAGGACTTTATTTTATTTTTTAAGTAGTAATATTTCTAACACTAACGTGCTTGAACAGTAAGCACGCCAGTGTTAAAGTATTATTATATTTTTTGCTGTTCAAATACAATTTTAAGAATATTTTATAATATAAATAACATTGCATGCTTACTATTCAAACATGTCGGTGTTGTTTATATCAATATTCCAATTTATCTAGAACATTTTACGAAGTTTATATTTCTTTCAAGTAAATTGACTTATTTTATCTATCAATCAGAAGACTAGACAGTTCTAATTATTGGTTCAAAAAATTGTCATTTAATTGATTAGTTGATATGTACTGGTGTCAGCAGTGAACAGAGACCCAATATGCTGAAACGGTCAAGTCAAAAGAGGGAGGGCAGGGCCCAGGGAGTGGGGAATACGGAAGAGAAAATTTATTCGAGAGAACCTTCTACTTCTAGCCATGTGATGAACCGAAGACTTTTTTGGCTCAATTTAATTATTAAATTAAAAGTTGAAGTTTGTTAGTGGATATTATATATTTTACAAATTAGAATGAAGATTTTTTTTTTTAATGCTAATTATGCTAGAAGAAATTATTGTAGATAATTGTAATATGAAAAGCTATAAATAAAGTGGAATTGTGCTCTATTTGGCAATGGACTGAACTTGAGAAATGGACTGACAATTAAAAGTTGAAGTTTGTTAGTGGATATTATATATTTTACAAATTAGAATGAAGAATTTTTTTTAATGCTAATTATGCTTGAAGAAATTATTGCAGATAATTGTAATATGAAAAGCTATAAATAAAGTGGAATTATGCTCTGTTTGGCAATGGACTGGACTTGAGGAAGTGAATTGATACTGTAGCAGATTTGATTAATGTGAGGAAAAAAGTAAGAATGTTTTGTATAAAAAAATGAAATTTTTTGTTTTGTATTAATTTTTTTATTTGAATAGTTATAAAAAGTGATTGATATGATATAAAAAGTAAGAATATTATGGTTGATTTTGAGAATTTTTTTTTTAGATTTTGGGTTAGTTTAGTCTAGTTCATCCTCAAACAGAGCCTTAGAGACTGCAAACTTACACCAAAAGACCGGATCAAGTCATCAACACTATTGACCAAAACAAAGATATAGAATGCTAGGTTCTCCTTTAGTTTTCTCTACGCTTCCAGTTTACGAAAACATAATTTAAGAAAAATAAAATTATAGTGGTCACCGCACTAATTGCTTTTTTAGGCATTAGCATCAAATTTGAGGCATTAGCACCAAATTTAGGATGATTAAATCCATTTTGGGTGATACCATCTTTAAAGGGTTAATCTTCACCTTAGATTTAGTTTGAATCCAAAACAAATTTTAAAGCATTAGAACCTAATTATTAACTCATAAAAATTAATCGGTTGGCAAAAAAACGGTACTACAATTTTATTTTTTCTTAAATCACGTTCTACATAAGACTGGAAGAACGCCAAAAAAACACTACGAGGAGAGGGGTTTGCTAGGAGTTCATCTCGTAGTATTCTCCTGACGTTCTTCCAGTCTTACGTATAACATGATTTTAAAAAAAATAAAATTGTAATACCAGTTTTTTGCCAATTGATTAATTTTTATGAGTTAATAGTTAGGTTCTAATGCTTTAAAACTTGTTTTTGGATTCAAAACTAAAATCTAAGGGTGGAAAGTTAACCTTTTAGGGATGGTATCTTCCAAAATGGATTTGATCATCCTAAATTTGATATTAATGCCTCACAAATTTGGTGCTAATGTCTTAAATTTTGTGCTAATGCCTAAAAAAACCAGTAGTGGAGGTCACTACAATTTTATTTTTTTAAATCATGTTTTACATACAATCTGGGAGAACGCCAAGAGAACCTACGAGGAGAACCTAGCATTTTTCATTAATTAATCTCAAATTGAAGTATATAGGATAAGGATGTGGAAAATTTTATGACAAAGAGTTGACGAGGCAAAGATTTTTTTTAAGTCCACTTTATTTATTAGGAAATTTATTTTAGATAGGCTTGGATTGACGGTTCAAAATTTATAAATCCTTATTTTTTTTTTCTTTTTGACAAATTATTCTTTGAGTATGTCAAAACTACAACGAAATTTACGCGTCTAATTTTGTTAACTATCATTAGTGTGAGTCAAAACGTACCATTTTGACCCATTAAAATATTATTATTTTTTAAAATTTAATTTTAAAAACACATCCTGTTAAAAATAAATAAATAAATAAAATCAGAGGTAGCTAAACCACCCCATAAGGGTGGCTGCCCACCCCTTAGGCCATGGGGTGGTTCGGCCACCCTGAGACAGGCCGAACCACCCTAAACCCTAATATATATATTTTCCCAGGGAGTGGTTCAGCCACCACCTTAGGCCATGGGGATGACTCTGCCACCTCCATGGCCTAAGTGGTTGTTGAAACACCACCATAGGGTATGTTCAGCCACCATTTTTTTTTTAACAAGGGGTGGTTCGGCCACCCTTGTGTGTGTATATATATATATTTTAACAAATGGTAGTTTGGCTACCCTTGCATTTTTTTTTTTTAAACAAGGGGTGTTTTTAGAATTAAATTAAAAAATAATATTTTAATCACCATTTTGACCCACACTAATGGCAATTAACAAAATTCGACGGCATGGATTTTATTGTAGTTTTGGCGTACCTAAGGAGTAATTTGTCAAAAAAAAAAAAAAAAAGAACTTAAGAATTTAAAAATTTTGGACTGCCGACTCAAGCTTTTCTTAAATAAATTTCCTAATTATTAGAAGCGAAATTGTAGGGTTTTTTTTTTTAAAAAAAAATTAGTATTAGGTTAGAAATATTTTCTATAAAAAAATTATTAGTATCAATAATTTTTTTATATTTTTCTTATATTCTTTTACAAATTTAATAAATCAAGTATTGCTTTCTATGAACATCTAGCAGCAATGATAGTTAAAATATTTAGTACAAAAGTACAAATTTTTATTTTAACCACTTTTTTATACACACTCAAATATATTTTATATTTTGCTTCCTATTTTATTTAAATATTATTTTTAAAGTTTTTTTTTTTTTTTCTAAAGGAATAATAGAAAGAAAGGAAGAAGAGAAAGAAAGAATCAATATTTTATTGATGTAGTGTGCTACTAGCCAACATTGAATAGCTAAAGGAGAAAAAGTTATATATTTACCGTAGCACAGAAGTTAAAATGAACTATTTAACTAGTTTGCTGGAAATGCTCTAATTATATATATAATGCATCAACATCCTTTACAACCCATTTCTTACGAGTTCAACAATATGCGGTGGTATATACCATATATTAATGCTGGAAGACCAGGAGAGTATATAATTAGGACTTTTGTCCTCTTTTATTGTCCAAAGGTGATGTGACTTATAGGATGGATAAACAAAAAGTAAACACTCAAATCAATTTGTCATTTTATGACGAGGAATTATAAAAGTCATTTTTTATATCACAAAGTGATATGGCCGACCTATAACCCACCGTATGTGCCGGGTTTTTATTTTTTATTTTTTTAATTGCTTTTAATTAGGTAGGTGCGTGTGGAATTTCACATATAGGCCATTAATTAGCATTTATAGAACTACAAGACTTCAAGTCTTGAAGCCTGCGTTTGGATTTATAGGGAAAAATATTTAACATCTCCTTTATTTCTAACGATCGACTTTTCTTGAATTAATTTATTCTTGGTCAATCTTGAAATTAAGTGGATATCATTTTTTTCCTAAAAAGAAAAAAAGAAAAGAAAAGAAAAGAAAAGGAAAGAGATAGTGAGGGGTGGCAAATGGGTCACTATTGATTTGGTAACAATTTTGAAGGTTGCACCTATATCTGTGGGCCCGAGTCATTTAAGTGTGTAACAAGTGGCGAAACCACCCCAAATAGTCGGAGATAGTGAAAATTGGGAGGATTTCGACGCCTTGGCCCACAAGCAATGATATGATCTTGTTGCCGGTGAGTTGGATGATTGGTTTTAAAGAAAACTCTCATATCTTATACGGTAATCATGGAAAGTGAAACCAATGATCGTAGAATATTCAACTAAAACTGCATATTATAATATGAAAAGCTAAAATAAAGTGGCTTTTACACTTTTTTTGCCCTTTAAAATCATGAATGCAAATTATGCAATCATATTCCACAACCCAGTCCTAAACGCGGAAAACTTTATTGTTTTCTTCTTTCACTATTTCAACTAAAATTTGGGTGAAAAATTAAAACAAGTTTACTAATAAAACATTCAAACCAGTCCTGCGTTGCTCTAGCTACTACCTAGTCTTGTGCCCCAATTGCAATCACTGTACTCATAGATGATATATAGAACCCTCCTGTATTTAGTGCAAATAAATTAGAAAATATTATTAAATTGAGCCCGCGATTATATGTATTTTTCAAAGAAATAAATAAATACCTTAGATTGTAGAAGGTATTTTGCTTTTAATTTTTTTTTTAAGATTATTTGTCTTTTTGTTGGCATTGGAGTTGGAGATATATTAATAATTTTTGAAAGTTTGAAAAGAAGATTGACTCGATCAATAATTTGAAAGAAAGACATTAACGGTAAAATAATAATTTAAATTTAAATTTCTTAACAACTAATTATTTAAATTACTATAAATTTTGAGTGGTTGACCGCCCTCTCAAATATTTCAGTCTTATTTCAAAAGAATAATTAAATAAATAAATAATAAGTTGGTCATTATTCACATGAGAAGACCCTAAAAATAATGTAGTCCGACAAGCCAATTTGGGGAACAGGTGGGAGTTGGGACCACGTGGCAGAGAAGTTGTAAAGGCATTGTGTGGGGATCTGGATCCTCTCCAGTCCATAATATTGGATTGGAGAGTATCCAGTTCATGTCTGAGATTTCTTTAAAGAAATCATAGGATCGTAAATGTGTCATTTGTCATCTTAATAAAAAAAAATAAATATTTAAAAAATAAATAAAAATTAAAATAATAAAAAACAAAATGTAGCCAACCCCATAGGGGGTATTGGCAGGATCTCTCCATTTCAACCAATGGAGAGTATCCATTAGTGTAAAATGAGGGGTAGTATTGTCTTAACATTAAAGTTAAATGACTAAATTTACAATATTATCTCTCATTTTACACTAAATGGATATTCTCCATTTCAAATGAAATGGAGAGGATCCTATATCATAAATTAGATATCATTCGGTTCATAATAGACTGGAGATGATCATATTCCATTGTGTGGAGACGAGTGTGAGTGGACATGATAATGAGATCCTGATGAGTCAATGCGTTGTCCGCTATGTCCACATCACATACCTCTGATCATACATCCAAAAGCATCATAGATTAGAATATATGGTGATGGACCTAGGTTATAAATTGTATCACAGATGATATCTGAGTTATGGGAAAAGACCAACTTGGTACCTCCGTCACATTCTATTAGCCCAAACTAACGGACTGCTATGTCACCCCCAAAAAATGCCATGTGGTCCAAAAAACTAGTTTAATAATTGGCTGAGCCACCCCTAGGGACGGTCGGAGGTGACCGAAACCACCCCCTAAAGGACAAAACACCCTATAATTTTTTCAATTTTTTTAGGGTTTATCTTTTTTGATTGTTTTTTTAATTATTTATATTTTTTTAAGCCATGTGGTGCCAAATTGTTATTTTTTTAGGACATGTGGCACCAAATATTTTTAGGACATATGGCATTTTTTGGGGGTGACACGTGACAGTCCTTTAGTTTGGGTTAACATAATTTGACAGAAAATACTAAGTTGGTCTTTTCCCATAAGTCATATACTACATGTTATATGATTTGTAATCTAGGTGAGAAAAGTGAGGACCTTAGTACTAAAAAGGTAATTAACTTGAGTTTTTTGTTTTAGTTTATATATATATATATATATATCTTTTCTTTTTAAAGTTTTTTTTTTAATGTTCACACTTTACCCCGTGGGCATTTTTGAACTTCTTGGTTGAAAAATGTCACGTGCCATGCACGTGACTAGGTTTCCGTCCAAAATCACTCTCAAAAGTAACGGATTGGTTTTTTTTGTTATTGTGTTAAACTTTAAGGGGATCAAGTGTCACGTTTAAAACATTAGAAGTTAAAGTGCGAATGATTGGATAGTTCAAGGGAGAAAAATGTATTTTCCCCAAGTTATTGAAATATAAACGAAAAGTGAAATAAAAGAAAATAAACACAATTTTACTCAATATTTATTAGTTCATAGAATAAAGCTTAAAGGGTTACGTTTTACTTGTATTTCTGAATGATTTTATAATACAAAAAACTCCTATTTATAGAAGAATTAAGACAAATAAACATCATTATCGAATCAATCAAATTTAATTACCATTAAAATCTCATAATATAGGATAATCAAATACACTGACATTAGCAATCGATTCCATAGAATTTATATCAATACGTACATTTTCTTGGGTGGATCCTATGGTGCGTTTGGAAAGATATAAAACTCACAACAACAAAAGGACTTTCCCTCGAGTTTAATGGCTGGTCATCGTTAGTGAGACCCATAGCGCAACCCCTTTGACATTAGGAATTGATGAACCACTAGGCGCCAGAAGAATGGAAGCCCATCTCCATAATGGGCTTAAATTCTCTATCTGAGAATGTGGTATATATTTCATCAAATTGATGTTGCTGACCCTGTTGGTTTTTTGAAAAGAAGAATGGCTCTTCATTCATTCATTCAAATGGATAATTTACAAGAGCCAAAGCTCTACGTACTTTGAAAGAGCACTAAGCTCTAAAGTCACACCATCAGATATGCTATTAGGTATTTCCGGTTTTGTGTGGCCGCTTTCTTAACTAGTCCACTGCAAAATTTGCCTTTCTATGAACATGGCAAATAGCCCAGCTCCTAATACGTAGCGCATATATTTATATCATCCACAATTTGCCCATACCGAGACCAGTTGGTACCGTAGCTGCAACGGCTTTGACAACAACTGCCGAATATCCCTCAAAAATGATATCTAGCAGTCCTAAATCTCTACACAATTCCATAGCGTGGAATGCCGCTACGGAATGCCACAAGGGCTTCCGCCGTCTTTTTTTTTTTTTTTTGAATGAATAAAATTTTCATTCAAATACAAACTAAACACTCAAACACACAACTTCGAAAGCTGGAACTCAATTCTTTATATCAAACAAATACGAATGGTCAACAACAAAAAAATTACAATCAGGTACACTCAAACATTTTGAGCATTAGTTAAAAAAAATTTAAAATGAAACACAAAGAACTGACAATGTAAGGAAATATTGAACACCCACTAAAACAATAAGAATCCCAAATTAAGTTTACCTTCGACCGGTTTAGCACGTATGCAAAAGTGATGAGGATGGAGGAGCTGCGGCGTATGAGGAAGACATTGAGGAATTTGTGTAACTAGTGCTTGAGTATGGATTTTATCCTCCCTCATAATCAGTAGCAAGATTGGAAATAGAAAGTGACATTGAATGTCTATTCACTACTGGAGCAAAATGAGCTGGCCTTGGCATATTTGATGAAAGAACAGGCAATGGAGCCTCAAAATTGAGAACATGAATTGTTTGCCATATTGAAGGTCCAAGGTTTCGATCAGGGTGAGCACACCAAAGCCCAACAATCATCAAATGCTCCATTTGCTGCTTAATTATCAAAACCTCCACCTAACCTTGGGTCAGCTGCTTCAAGTACTTTTCCTATTCCATAGAGCTTCCAAACCCATTCCATCATGACTACTTGATCTTTAGGGGTATTGGGCTTAATTGGTTTTCTTCCATAAGTAATTTCCAGAGCGACGATTCCAAAACTATAAACATCTGACTCCTTGCTGGCCTTACCAGTTGTGACATATTCAGAGCCATGTAACCCATGGTGCCTGCCAATATAGTGGTTTGTGACCCTTTTACATGGTCCACAAGCTTAGCTAGCCCAAAATCCTCAAGTTTAGCATTAAAGTTTGAATCAAGCATAATATTGCTCGATTTTATATCTCGATGCACAACACATTGTTCCCACTCCTCATGCAAGTAAAGCAAGGCCGATCCCAATCCTTGAGCAACTTTGTACCTCATTGCCCATATCAATAAGCTTTCTTCAGTAAAAAGATGTGAATCTAAGCTTCCATTGGGCATGAACTCATAGACAAGTAAGAGTTCTCCTCTTTCATGACACCAGCCAATGAGTTGCACCAAATTTGTATGTCTCAATCTACTAATAATTTTAGCTTCTGAAGCATACTTCTTCATCCCATGTTTAGACCCTTTTGATACCCTCTTAAACGCAACGAAGGAGTTTAACTCCCTTAAAAATCCTTTGTAAACCCCACCAAATCCTCCTGGCCTAGCTTTTCTTCATCATTGAAATTATTGGTGGCATGAGCCAATTCGTTAAATGAAAACTTGTTGGGTCCTGTTTCCCTTTGAAATTCGTCATCCATGCACCTATCAAAGGCGAGATCCTCTTCTGTGTCCCTCTTATTCCTCTTCCAAAAGCCAAATAGAATTAAAGCAAACCCACCAAGCAAAAAAGATCCACCACCACCCAACCCCATGGCTAATTCTAACGTCTTGTTTTTGCTTTGGTTGGGGGCCGGATTCCGTTTCGTACTGCCTGCCACTGTTGGTTTGGCTATGGTATCTTCCAAAGTCGAACTAAAATTCCATGTTCCAATGGAATGCATTGTAGAAGAATTTCCTGTTGCGGCTGAGAATCCAAAAGTTACTCATTCAGGTAGGTAATGTCTCAGATCAACATTGTAGGAAAAGTTCCGGGTTATACCCATAGTAGTGAAGAGACTCAAATTATGAGAACTGGAATTATAACCAATCCAAGCATTACTGTAATACCCATAAATAATAGAATATTTAGCGTCCAACCATGACACATTAGCAACAGATTTCATGGAGTTTATATCGATACCTACATGTGTGCCTGGCGGATCCCATGGTTCGTTCGGATAGATGTCAAACTCCACCGCAAAAAAAGGATTGTCAGTCGGGTTTAGTAGCTGGTCATCCCTAGCAAGACCTAGGCCGGCACCTTGGCTGACATTATTAGGAATTGTTGGCTGGGAAGAACGCAAGCCCACCTCCAGTACTATTTCTATTTTGAGAATCAATTAAGAAGGTAAAGTGGGTAGTGAAATCTGTGAGGTTTCCTGATGCCTTGTCCCACAGGTGCATGGGACTGACATACGTGGCTCGACCTACAAGCCCTGATCTTACCAGAAGTGAGTTCCCGGTGAGTTGGATGACTGGGTCTTCAGCAAAAGCTCTGTCATATCTTATATCGGAGTCATCATAAGTGAAGTTTGGGAAGTTGAAGTTTAAAGCACTTGTAAATAGGCTTCGTACTGAGAAGAAATTGGTGATGAAAGAGGATTAGGAGCTTTGGAAATGGGAAATGTTTGATTTTGACAATGTAAAAAGCCATGAATATTGGAACAATTGGAAGGGAGGTTGGGTCTGAGAAGAAATTGCAGATTGTAATTAGAGAAGCTAGAAACTAATTGCGATGTGATGGATATAAATTTCCACAAATTTAGAAGTAAGTTGCGATGTGATACATTTAAATTTCCACACTCAAATTAAATGCATATATATATATATATATATATATATATATATATATGATTGACAAGTAAGTCTATTTTTTTCCAAACCAAGAAGCATGCCAAGCTTTTTTTTTTAATTAATTAATTTTTTTTTATAACCATACTTTCAAAAAAAAAAAAAAATAGTTGAGAACAGCCACAAACAAACAAGAAACAGTACAAGCTAAGAGATAGCCAAACAGAGAAACAAAAAAGCTAACTACAAACCCGAACAACAGAACCAAACGTAAGAGCAACGCGAATGGTAAAATCTGGATTTGGTTCAAAAGAACCAAAATGCAGGCAATGCCTAAGACCAAACAAGGCCCGCCTGGCCTATACCAAGGCCGCGCCACATGGCTTTGAGTGCAATGAAACTCGGTGAGGAGTCCACTGCGATTTGTACAAACAAACTCGATGAAGAGTTTGTTACTGTGAAGCACGCCAAGCTTTGTTCATATTGAAATGTCCAAAGTCCAGTCCCCTCCCTCGTAGTGGGCCTTTTTTGGTCCTATTTCCAATTTTATTAAATCACGACAAGAGAGCCACTCCGTGCATTTGATAGGTTTTTCATTTTTTTTTTAAAGGTGGCACATTATGTTTGGGGAAAAGGATCCTATCAATTTGAAATGAAATAGAGAATATCCTGTTAGAATATTTTAGAGAGGTAAAACTGTTTAAAAAATTATAATGATAATTTACCTCCTCTAAAAAACACTAACCGAATACTCTGCATTTCATTTGAAATGGAGATGATTTTATTCCATCTATGGGCATGTGGCAATTAAGTGCCAAACATGTACCTAAATTGCCTCTAAATGGTCAGGGGTGGTTCGACCACTTTCTCTTTCTCAAATCTCCACCCTCGATCATGGCCATGTGAAGTGATTTGGCCATCCATCATTTTTCTAGAATGAAATTTTTGTAACAAGTTACCGAACTACCCCAATGGCGATAGGGTTGGGTGGTCGATCATTTTTTATTTTTATTTTTTGTTCTTAGTTATTTAACTTTTTTTTTAATAGTTTATGAGGGTATTTTTGTGTTATTAAAAATACGTTAAGGTTAATTTTGTCTCTTTTATTGGCTTTAGAGGACATTGACAATTTTTTTTATAGTTAAAAGGGAAAAGGGAAAAGTGATAGTTTGAGATTATGATCAATCAACAGCAATTTGCTCTCCAAATTACTATGGGACCTACACACTTAAATAAATTTTTGGTTGTTTGGCAACTTATTCAAATAAGTGAGTCTCATATATGAGTAATGCTAAGCCATTTTTAGGTTCTTCTTGTATCTTTCCAAATGAATATGTCTTTTAAAATCATAATTAGATGCAAATCTAAATAATTTTAAGGACACATCTCAATTTTAGAGAAACATAAGAAATAAATAATGATAGCCAGGTGGAATAGCTAGTGGCCGTGGATTTCAATTTTGGTAGTTTGAGACTTTGAGAAGGCCCTACAAATAATTTAGTGCGACAAGTCAATTTGATTAACCGGTGGAACCACTTAATTGGCAGGGAGGCCGACGAGGCATTGTATGGGGAGCCCACATGATGGTGAGATCCTGACGAAGCAATGAGTTTGACAAGATTGAGATTCCTCCACATAGACTTCTGCAAAAATTCGTGGACCTTGGTTACATGTGCAAAATATAACATGGTAGAAAGCAAAATCGTAATTTATTGATCATAATTATACCACCAACTTGCCATGTATTTGGTAACCATATCAATCAGTAAGGATAAGGAGATGGGGATCTGCGTCATAAGACATGGTTCATAGTTGATTGAACTATCTCTTAAAGATAAAGTCCGAATTTTTGTAACATAAGGAAATCGCAAATCATCTCTACTAACTTACCTCATGGACTTAAATAAGGAACGTTTGTAACTATTGCTTGAAGAATGGTTTGGTTGATCGTCCCGCAAAATCAGAAGCAACATCGGACATAAAGAGTTGCATTGCATGTCTAGTCACTATTGGAGCAAGATATGCTGGATGGATATATTTGACGGGAGAACAGACAATTATTAAGCCTCAAAATTGAGAACATTAATTTTTTGCCTAATTCAAGGCTTAAGATTGAGATTAGGGTGAGCTCGCTAAAGCCTAACAATCATAGAGCGCTCCATTTATTATTCATCAATTGAAATTCCGATCAAAGAAAACTTAAGGCTTTAATTATCAAATTTAGAGATTCTGACCTTATTTGTCACCAAAAAAATGTTATTTGTATTTTTATCTCACAATGCTAACATGACAATTTTAAGCAACTCTTGTATTTTTCTTATTATTATTAGGACAATCTTTGTACCCCTCAAATTAAATTAAATTAAATTAATAAAAGTTCTTCTGACTAATTAATGTAGAAATATACGAGGAAAAAGAAGCTCTACGTAGTCAACACGGGACAATTGTGACTTTGGTGTTTCTTGTCTCAAAGTCAGACATCATAGACTTTATGATTACTCACAATAGACAACCACATTTAAAAATATTAAAAAGTATACCAGGTCACATTTGGGAATGCTACACTTACTTTTCACATCAATAGGTGCTTTTAGAATTATTATTTGATTAAAATTTAATAAAATTGCATCTCATATATATTCTACGATAGTTTTAAAAGTTATTATGCTTGAAAAATTGTATAAAAAATGAGAGTAAATATATTATGTATTATTCCATTCTTATAATGTGATATGCATCACACCTTCAAGAGGATAGAATTTTAGGTGTAGAGAAAAAAACAAAAGTACTTTTGAGTGATAAAAAATAATAATAATTTTCAATGATCTATATTTCATCAAAACATGTACTTCAGATGTAATTCAAAATTTTGTGAGGACATGCCCCCTCAAGCTTTTAACGTGGTACTCCCATGGCCATGTGAATGCATGAAAATTTTCCACACTTTTTTCGATCAAGTCAAATTCCAAATATTCTTGCTGATAGTTAGAGTAGTAATTACTAACGTGCCTTGGACGTTTTTGTTGTTGTTGAGCCCACAATATCTCCATCAACAATTAAACAATTGATGCAGTGCAACTTGACTTTGATATAAATTAACGCAGCATGTCGTGATGAGTTTGCCAAGAGAAACAAGATAAGAATCACAACTCTTCTTAAAACCAATAATCAAATGGAAAAGAAAACCATTCTTGAAGTGTTTTTCATTGATAACTGGCCAAAATAACATAACAAATTAAGGCTCTAGATAGCCATTACATATATTTATACTACCTAGACTCCTAAACTTAAGAAAACGCTGAAATAAAGTCAGTTTAAAAAAATTTATTGCAGCTTGTCCGAACGTGTAAGAGGCTCTTTTGAACTTAACTAGGGTTTTCTCGTATTCTTACTTGAATTCTCAATTCACACAGCAGCTTGTTCTAACCCGACTTTGAATGAGTGCATTTGTGAAGAACTCATTTGAACCCAACTTCATATGAGTTATTGAACGAGCTATTTTGTCAACTCATTTTAAAGCTTGCTCAAACATAAATTACAATCGAGCAATTTTGTCCAGCTTTTCAATTTTCTTTTTATAGCTCCATTTTAACTCAGTAAACATTTGAATTAGAAAAACTTAATTAAATATGACTTTTTAACCATCTAAATGAGCTTTCTAATGCCATTAATTATGTCCCCATATAATGTCAGAATCACAATATATGTCCCTTTTGTTAAAGCAAGAATAATTGAAAATTGTCCTCCATCGACAGCCCTCATTATTCGACCTGTGGGCCACGAAGGAATGTGGATCAAATATGAGCTCCGACCTGTGATTCACCGTCACCTGCTCTTGGCTTATTTAAATTGACATTTCTTTAACCATGAACCAAACCTTTGTTTTGTTTGAAGAGGAAAACCATGGCTTATTTGAACCGACATTTCATACGTCTTGACAAGTCATTCTCTAAGGTATTTTCGACCATTAATGCACATTGAAATTCTAAATCTCTTATTATATTGAAAATGAGAGCAATTGGGAGACATTTTTATTCCTAGTTGAAAAGTAAAAAAGTTGTGATGCATGCATGTGTTACACTGGCCATCGAAAACCAATTAGTGGGTTTATGAAACTTCTTTCCGTGGGACCATTGACAACATTGCCTCATAGGTAACATTTAGTAGTCCAATGATATATATATATAAAAAAAAAAAAAAATAGTAGTCCATTAGGACGGCTTGACAGGGGACCATTTCAATTACGTTTTTTTTTAAAAAAAAAAATTCCCATTAGCCCCCTCTCCCGCCTTGATTAGGAAAAAAAAAAAAAAAAAGAAAAATTTATTTTTAAATGCCTCATCTTCAATCAAGTAAGTTAACTAGCTCATAACCCGTGCAATACGGGACATCATTTATTATAATTTAATTTCAAAACTTAAAAAACAAAGCTTCATCGTATTTTTTATTATAAGTTAAAAAAATTGTGTTAAAAAATTTAGTACGCCTATTTCAATAATAATAATAATAATAATAAAAACATACTAAAGGTTATATAACAGTATATTGCTAAACATAGATAACCTAGAAGTAAGAAAGAGTGATAGAGATAAAAGTGACGATGGAGAACAGAAAAAACCCTATTTGAATGGTTGAGTTTTTTTTGAATGGTTGAGTTATATATAGAGACTAAGTCGGTGTGAGAGTTCAGTGGGATACTAAATGCATTGTTTCAAAAATACAAAACCCTCTGTTTTTTACTTAAAACACATGAACTAGTTTAATTTTTAACCGATTCAGTTTTTATAATCCGCGCTATGCAGATTCTTCATTATAGTTTAAACATATCATTTTTTATTGGGGAAATTATCCTTTCCCCCCATGAACTGCCACGCGATTACTATTTCCTCCATAAAGACCAACTTTATTTTATCTTCTCTCTAGGGTTTTCTCTAAAACCTAGAGGTGAAACGGCAAACCTCTGTCTGGTAACTAGGGTGAGAGGCGGTGATCAAAAGCTCCTACAACGGTTTACTAGGGGGTGGGAGTTTTTTGGAACTAAGGACAAGATGTCAGACGAATTAACCAAACAGTGGGAGAAACTAAGCCTTATGGACGTGGAGATTATTGAATCAGGTGGAGCCACCGGTGGATAGAGGATCGGTGTGTGTGGTGGGAAGCGCTAGATAGAGTAGTGGGGAAGGAGATTCAAGACTCCTTTGATTAGAGCATGGCAACCAACGGAAGGGTGAATTTCAAGAATATTGGATGCAACCTTTTCTTAATTGAATTGAGAATGAATGGGACAAGACAAGAATCATGGAGGGACGCCCTTGGACTTTTGATGGGGATCTAGTGCCACTGGTGGATTTTGACGGCATAACTCCGCCATCCCAATTGGAGTTTGAGAAGGTTGCTTTTTGGGTGTGCATGTTCGACTTACCTTTAGCATTCATGAGCAAGGAGATGGGAAAACGTATAGGGGAGTCGGTGGGGATGGTGGAGTAGGTGGAAGTCGAGGAAGATGGTGTAGGTTGGGGAGAATATTTACGAGTTCGCATCATTCTTGATCTGTCGAAGCCTCTCTCGAGAGGACGATTCATCAAGCTTCGAGACAAATTGATTTGGATACCTTTTTAATATGAAAAGATACCTTGTTTTTGTTTCAAATGTGGGGCTATATGACATGGGGGTCGAGGATGTATGTAAGACCTGGGGGACGACGACTGAAGGAGAATGAGAATGATGTCCAGTTCGGCCCCTGGTTACGAGCGCCATTGCCGAGTAATAGGACATTAGGAATTGATGAACCACTAGGTGCCAGAAGAATGGAAGCCCATCTCCATAATGGGCTTAAATTCTCTATATGAGAATGTGGTATATATTTCATCAAATTGATGTTGCTGACCCTGTTGGTTTTTTGAAAAGAAGAATGGCTCTTCATTCATTCATTCAAATGGATAATTTACAAGAGCCAAAGCTCTACTTTGAAAGAGCACTAAGCTCTAAGGTCACAC
Organism: Carpinus viminea; assembly: GCA_013348765.1. Lineage (NCBI taxonomy): Eukaryota > Viridiplantae > Streptophyta > Magnoliopsida > Fagales > Betulaceae > Carpinus > Carpinus viminea. Next base: position 6,300,017 of record CP054669.1, on the reverse strand, counting down.
CATCAGATATGCTATTAGGTATTTCCGGTTTTGTGTGGCCGCTTTCTTAACTAGTCCACTGCAAAATTTGCCTTTCTATGATCATGGCAAATAGCCCAGCTCCTAATACGTAGCGCATATTTTATATCATCCACAATTTGCCCATACCGAGACCAGTTGGTATCCGTAGCTGCAACGGCTTTGACAACAACTGCCGAATATCCCTCAAAAATGATATCTAGCAGTCCTAAATCTCTACACAATTCCATAGCGTGGAATGCCGCTATGGAATGCCACAAGGGCTTCCGTTGTCGTTGTTGTTTTTTTTTTTTTGAATGAATAAAATTTTCATTCAAATACAAACTAAACACTCAAACACACAACTTCGAAAGCTGGAACTCAATTCTTTATATCAAACAATTATGAATGGTCAACAACAAAAGAATTACAATCATGTACACTCAAACATTTTGAGCATTAGTTAAAAAAAAATTAAAATGAAACACAAAGAACTGACAATGTAAGGGAAATATTGAACACCCACTCAAACAATAAGAATCCCAAATTAAGTTTACCTTTGACCGGTTTAGCACGTATGCAAAAGCGATGTGGATGGAGGAGCTGCGTCGTATGAGGAAGACATTGAGGAATTTGTGTAACTAGAGCTTGAATATGGATTTTATCCTCCCTCATAATTAATCAGTAGCAAGATTGGAAATAGAAAGTGACATTGAATGTCTATTCACTACTGGAGCAAAATGAGCTGGCCTTGGCACATTTGATGAAAGAACAAGCAATGGAGCCTCAAAATTGAGAACATGAATTGTTTGCCGTATTGAAGGTCTAAGGTTTCGATTAGGGTGAGCACACCAAAGCCCAACAATCATCAAACGCTCCATTTGTTGCTCATCAAAACCTCCACCCAACCTTGGGTCAGCTGCTTCAAGTACTTTTCCTATTCCATAGAGCTCCCAAACCCATTCCACCGTGACTACTTGATCTTCAGGGGCATTGGGCATAATTGGTTTTCTTCCACAAGCAATCTCCAGAGCGACGATTCCAAAACTATAAACATCTGACTCCTTGCAATCCTTATCAGTTGTGACACATTCAGGAGCCATATAACCCATAGTGCCTGCCAATATAGTGGTTTGTGACCCTTTTACATGGTCCACAAGCCTAGCTAGCCCAAAATCCCCAAGTTTAGCATTAAAGTTTGAATCAAGCATAATATTGCTCGATTTTATATCCCGATGCACAACACATTGTTCCCACTCCTCATGCAAGTAAAGCAAGGCTGATCCCAATCCTTGAGCAACTTTGTACCTCATTGCCCATATCAATAAGCTTTCAAGAAAAGATGTGAATCTAAGCTTCCATTGGGCATGAACTCATAGATAAGTAAGAGTTCTCTACTTTCATGGCACCATCCAATGAGTTGCACCAAATTCCTATGTCTCAATCGACTAATAATTTTTACTTCAGATGCATACTCTTTTAGCCCTTGTTTAGACCCTTTTGATACCCTTTTAACAGGAATGAAGGAATTTGAGTCCCTTAAAATCCTTTGTAAACCCCTCCAAATCCTCCTTGGCCTAACTTTTCATCATCATTAAAATTATTCGTGGCATAAGCCAATTCATTAAATGAAAACCTCTTCAGCCCTGTTTCCCTTTGAAATTCATCATCCATGTACCTATCAAAGGCAAGATCCTCTTCTGCTTCTGCGTCCCTCCTATTCCTCTTCCAAAATCCAAATAGAATTAAAGCCAACCCACCAAGAAAAATAGATCCACCGACACCCAATCCCACGACTAATCCTAACCTCTTGGGCTTGGACTACCCGCCACGTCAGTATCTTCCAAACTTGAGCTAAAATCCCATGTGTAAATTGTATGAACTACAGAAGCATTTCCTGTTGCGGCTGAGAATCCAAAAGTTATCCATTCAGGTAGGTGATCTCTCAAATCAACAATATAAGAAAGGAATTGCCATACGGTAGCATTGTTTATGAGACCAGTGAAGAGAACACTCAAATTATGAGAACTGGAATTATAACTAATCCGAGCTTCATTAATTCTCCTTCCATAATAGATATTCTACTCCCTGCCATGACACATTAGCAACAGATAGCATGGATTTTATATCAATACCTACATGTTCACCAGGCGGATCCCATGCATTTGAATAGATGTCAAACTCCACTGCGATAAAAGTATTTTCCGTCGAATTTAATGACTGGTAATCCCTGGCAAGACCCATAGAGCCACCTGTGGTAACAGGATTAGGAATTGTTGATCCATTTGGAGCAAGAAAGAAGGCAATCCCACCACCATAATTCGTTTTATTTTGCGAGTCAATGACAAAGGAAAAGTGGGTAGTGAAATCTGTAAGATTACGGGATGCCTTGTCCCACAGCTTCATGGGACTGAAATACGTGGCTCGACCCACAAGCGCTGGTCTGACAAGGTTGCCGGTGAGTTGGAGGACTTGGTCTTCAACGAAAGCTCTATCATTTATTATATTTTTGTCACCCTCTGTGAAAGTGGTGAAGTTGAAGGATAAAGCACTTGTAAATGGGGGTAGTGGTGAGAAGAAATCAGTGAGCATGAAGAGATAAAAGAGGATCAGGGGCTTTGGAAATGGGAAATGTTTGTTTTCGAAGATGTAAAAAGCCATGAGTATTGGAACTCGCAACAAGGGAGGTTAGGTCTGAGAAGAAATTGCAGACTGCAATAAGAGAAAGTTAAATTTGTGCAACGGCAACCAACAAGCAAGCCTAGCTAAAATAAATAAATAATAATAAAAAAGGACGCCAAGCTAGCTTTTCTCAAAAGTAATTCATATTGAAATGTTTTATTCAAAAATTCAAAGTCTAATCCCTTGCTGCCGGCCTTCTTTGGTCCCATTTCCAAGGGAGTCCCAACAGAACTTCATTTTTTTTAGTTTTTTTATTTATACTTTATACTTTTTTATTTTCAAATTTTTAAAGGTAATTTTATCTTATTTAAAAAATTGTAAGGTCATTTTTGTCTTTTTTTATTAACCTTGAGATGACATTGACAATTTTTTTATAATTTAGAGCATTGACTCAATTAATAGTTTGGGGGATATTAAGTATTGACAAAGGATGATAGTTTTGGATTGAAACACACAACAATTAGCTCTTCAAATTGCTAGTAATTTGTGCAATTAATGTAAGAATATGTATGAGACTCTCCTGTCTATATAAATTTTGGTTTGTCTAAACATACTAATAAAAATAGGACATTTATGTAATTTTTCCACTACATTTTAAAGAAACGATATGTGAATAGTTTAACGAGCTTTTTGAGATAAAACTTCAATCTAAGGTCCTTTCTTTTACCCAAGCTGCAAAGATGATGTCCTTAATGTAAATGACATTAATTGTAGAGAAATGATTTATGTCAATTATTTGTCTATATTTTCTTACAAATTCAATAGTTGAACCATTAAATTTGTGGAGTCTACATAAGTTCACAAATGTAATAATTAATTTATAAAATGGTATATAAAAATATATATATATATTGAAAAAATATTGATACCAATAATTTATTTCAATTCTTTTTGAAACCTGCGAGTCCTTATTGAATTGTCAGACTGAATTTCAACCTACTACATTGAATAATAATAATAATAATAATAATAATAATAACAACCTACTACAAACGTTGAATTGTCCTTGTGGCCAATGAATTGGATGATTTGATCTTCAGCCAAACTGGTGAAGTTGAAGGATGCAAGCACTTGTAAAATGGACGTAGTGGTGATCAGAAGAAATCAGTGACCATTAAAAGATAAGACTTTTTCTGTTTGGTTTATTTCCGTGTCTTGTGTAGCTGATGTATTTGATGATTTTGCTTGTATTGTTAGTTTTTATTTTATTTTTTTGTCTGGGCCAATCTGGATGAAGTTTCGTGCTCGCATATGTGTCTGCATATTCAATTTTTCTTAGGTGCTGGTTTTTTGTGGAGGTACTGGTTTGTAAGTAGGTGCTGATTTGCTCAATCTGGATGAAGCATTTGGTTTGTAAGTAGGTGCTGGTTTTTTGTTTGTTATAAGAGTTTGAGTTGATTTTTTTGGGTTAATTTTTATTTTTGGTTGGTTAATTTTTCTGCAGTTGGGTTGGTTTTTTTTTCTTCGGCTGTTCTGGAATTTGTTGAAAACCTTGGGTTTTTGCTTCTGCATTGAATTTTGTTTTGTTTTGATTCCAACAGCAGCTTGCAAGCCATGGATGAGTTTGAAACGAAATTTGGGGTTTTTTCTTTTTTTTTTTCCTGTCATTTTCTGTTTTAAGAGAAATCAATCACTGAGCACGCTCAGTAAGCGGGCGTCACTGTTTGAATCCCTCTTCCTCCCTCTTATGTGGACATGTCGAAAAAATAAAATAAAATAAAATAAAGATAGATTAAATTCTCATTGTGGTAACCACTAGGTAGTTTTCAGCGGTTGATAGGGCAGAGTTATGCAGATATGGAGGAAGAATGTTCTTCCTCTTTTTTTTTCTTTCTTTCTTTCTTTTCTTTTTTTCTTTTTTTCTTTTTTATTTTTAAGTTAAACTGTTACTTCTTTTCCCATACATTTTTGAATGGAGATTGCTGATGGGCCTTTTTGTTTTCCTTTTGGATTCTTGTTGCTTCAAAGGTTAGTTAATGCTGATAATATTGTTTTAAGTTGATCCAATACTATGAAGGAAACCATTGCAGCCCATTGCAGCAAAGGACCTTGACACAAAGAAGGAAGGCAACTCACACTCTGCAAGGAAATTAAACTAGAATTCAGTTTGTAAAATTTGTAATTGAGCACCTACTCTGTAAAATCATGTTCTCCTTTGTGAATAAGATACAACCTCAATACGGTCTTCTCAAGTGCATGTTTAAGCTTCAGAATATGACATGTGTTTTCCATGTTATTATGTCTAATCTTGCTTCATATGTTTTGGCAGTGACTGGGTCTATAATATTCTGACTGTTTTATGTTATTTTTACTCCAATTATGCAGAAATGATGTGCTTATATATATATATATATATATTATTATACGTGATCTTGAATGTATCTTCACCCAAATTTGGATTGTGATTTTCAGTGAGTCATGCCTTCATTTTTTAATATATTATATATTATAATAATATATAATATATTATTATATTGACGTGAGGATACCTCAATTCATGGACGTTTATCTTCACCCAAATTTGGACCATGATTTTTTTGTCCCAAGGCATGAGGGAACAGTCCTCACACCTTCATTTTTTAATATATTATATATATATTATAATATTTTATATATTATAATAATATATAATATATTATTATATTCAGCGTGAGGGACTATTCCCTCACGCCTTGGGGACATTTATCTTCACCCAAATTTAGAAACAAGTTGTGATGTGATGGATATGTAAGAGCATCAATCGCCTTTAAAAGCCATTTTTTTATTTTGAAGATTATATTATTATAAATTAAATCTTCAAATATAAAATTTACTATTCATTCATTTATTCATTAAACAAATATATTTTCTCTCTTTCTTTTACTTTTCATTTCTCTCTCTCTTTTTTTCTCTCTCATTTGGTTTATTTCTATTTTTCTCTCTTAGCATTTGTTTTTGTTTTTGTTTTTTTCTCTCTCTCTTAGCATTTCGCAACATTTGGATTAAAAGATTTTGAAAATATTGCTAGAATAAGACACAAATTAAAAATATGACCGTTAGAAAATTACAAATTTTAAAATATTATAGTTGGAATAAGACAAATATTCTTAAAATAGATCATTAGGAAAATATAAACATTCAAAAATATAAAAGTTAGAGAAAAAATAAGCAAATCTTTGAAAAATAATATTGAAATGAAATAGTGCAAGTAAATTGCTAAAGTAGTGAGGCTGAAATTGGTGCTCTAAAAAGATAAGTTTTTTTTTTTTTTTTTTGACATGTCCACACAAGAGGGGAGAGGGATTCATAAAAGATGATTTAAAAATAACTAAAAGTATACTTTTGTTATTTTGAAGAGTAAAATTGAAAGAGATATTTATAGATGCTCTAATAGGCTCAAATTCAATGCAAGATGAAGTGCAAGCATTGCTTAAAAGTAAGTTCATATTTAATTTCACACTTGACGGTCAGGTTTCAGTTTTTTCCAAACCAAAAAGCACACCATGCTTTGCTGAAAAGTAGCTCATATTGAAATGTCCAGCTACAGGAAAAGTCAAATCTTTTCATTGGTTCGGCCACCCTCTCATCACGGCTTGAGGGTGGCGAACAGCCCCTAGGCTAATTGGCCCACCCCATATGGCATGGTTTGGCCATCCTAATATATTTTTTTTTTTTTTTGGTTTTTTGTTTTTTTATTCTTTTTTTTAATAAAATATGTGATGAGGGTATTTAAAAGAAAAAAAAAAAAGTCAAATGATCAAATTGCAATAATTTGAAAGTTTGAGATCAAATATCACGTTTTAAACATTAAAATAAAAATACAAATAGATAAATTGTAATCTTCCTATAATTTTTACAAAAATCAAAATGAGAAATGCTTGATTCTGAAGTTGTAAAAAGCCATTATTGGAACTTGGAACTCGGAAGGGGTTGGGTAAAAAAAAAACAAAAACTGCAGATGATAAAACGAAAAGCTAAAATAAAGTGGCTTTAATTTACAGATATATATATATATATATATATATATATATGAGAGATCTTTTCTTCCCTTTAAAATAATGAATGCAAGCATATTCCACAACCCAGTCCTAGAGTTGGGAAACGTGGAAAACTTGTGCCTTACTTTATTGTTTTTTTTTTTTTTTTTTACATGTACACGATGAGGAATTCGAACTAGTGACCACTGCTTCATTAAGTGTGGCCCCAGCCGATTGAACAATCTCTTGAGGAACTTTATTGTTTTCTTCTTTCACTATTTCAACTAAAATTTGGGTGAAAAATTTAAACAAGTTTACTAATAAAACATTAGAACTTGTCCCGCGTCGCTCTACCTAGTCTTGGACTCTTGTGCCCCAAATGCAATCGCAGTACTCATAGATGATAGAACCCTCCCGTATTTAGTGCAAATAAATTAGAAAATATTATTAAATTGAGCCAGCGAATATACATATTTTTCAAAGAAATAAATCAATGCCTTAGATTGTAGAAGATATTTTGTCTTAATAAAATTTAATTAGATTATTTGTCTTTTTGTTGGCATTGGAGTTGGAGGGATATTAATAATTTTTCAAAGTTTAAAGAGAAAATAAACCTGATCAATAGTCCACAAGAGATAACTCAATTGGTTGGGATCACGCCTAATGAAGCATGAAACAGAGGTTAATAGTTTGAATCCTCCTCTTCCCTCTTGTTAGGACATGTCAAATAAAAAATAAAAAATAAAAACTGATCTATAGTTTGAGTGACATTAACAATAAAATCATAATTTAAGTTTAAATTCCCAACTATTAATTATCTGAATTACTACAACAACTACTTTTTAAATAAATTAAGTTGGCAGTCAATAGTCATTATCCACACGAGAAGACCCTAAAAATAATGTAGGGCGATAAAGCAATTTATTATTTGGGGAACGGGTGGGAGTCGGGACCACATGGCATAGAAGCCATAAAAGCATTGTGTGGTGAAGAGGGAAAATGATCCTCTCCATTTGAAAATTCCTCAATTTTTTTCATTTAGTGTATTTTGAATGCATTACCATCATTAAAATTTTTGAACAACACTACCCTTCAAAATGTACTAAATGAAAGAAATTGAGAGATTTTGAAATGAAAAGGATCCTAATTCAGGGAAGAGGTGCATGTGAGCCGATATGACAATGAGATACTGACGAGGCAATAAGTTGTGCGCTATGTCCATATCACATGCCTCAGATCATACATGCAAGCATCATAGATTAGAATGTATGGTGATGGTGACATGTTTATGGAGTGATGTTACGGGCCTCCGTAACAAGGGATGAACAATCAACAAGAACGATAGATTCGTGGTAGGATAATTCGAGGAATCCTTGGCCTTCTAATTTTAGGATAGTTTGAAGAACCCTAAATCTCCCAAAACAACTATTAAAGTTGAATATTAAACTTCTCATATATTTTATTGATCACTCTTAGGTATATATAGACTATTACATGACAAAAATAAAAATACATATAAATGGAAAATATAATTCTAATGGGAGACAAATCCCATATTTCCTACTAAAGATATTGCTTTATTTATGAGCAAGTCTCCTTATTTTCCTAATAAGGCTAATAAATCTATTATTCTCCTAAGAGACAATAGTTACTTACCTTATTTAAAAGAGTTATGTTTTATGAGTAAAACCCTAATTCTAATGGACTAAACCATATTACCTCCGGGTCATAGACCCGTAACAAGTGATGGATGCCACCACTTGCATGCCATGCTCGCTTTGAAAGTCTTGAAGGTCTTCCTTGCAACAAGTACAAACCCTCCTTCCTACGTCTCCTTGCAAGTTATGAGAACTATAATTATAATTTATAACTAATCATTGCGTCATTAGTTCTCCTTCAATAGAAACACTACTCCCCCACAATGACACATTAGGTGAAAGAAAATATAAAATGAAAAGCAAAATAAATAAAATAAACACATGGAATTTTTCCTGTTGTCCACGAGATAAAGTTCAAATGACTACATTTTACTCAAATCTCATCATGTAAGTTAATAAAATATAATCTAACATCTCCCCTCAAACTCAAAATAAAAAATTTTGGAAGCTTGAATTTGATATTTTTCTGCTTCTTTACCCTTTTGTGTGTGTGTGTGTTTTGGAGATGACAACACAATTGGAGGCGAAGGCCAGAGATGCTGGCCAAAAACTTGCTAGAGTTGGTGACGGCTGACGGTGGTGACTGGAGACATTCTACGACGTTCATTCGAGCGCCGTAAATAACAATATGCCAAAGAGGGTCAACCATGGGCCAAAATAAAAGCCAACAAAAGGATTGAAAATGATTCTAGATATGAAAATTAAATGAGAGCCAACTATGGGCCAGATGGGAATAAGATCCTCTCTAGTCCATAATGGACTGTAGAATATCCAGTTAATGGCCAAGATTTTTCTAGAGAGATTCTATTGCTAAAAATGAGGCATCTGTCCCATTAATATAAATAATAATAAAATAGTATTTATACTTTAAAAATAATAAAAAATTTAAAAAATATTTTTAAAAAACTAAGAGGGTGGCCGGACCACCCCGTTGGCCTGGGGTAGCCCATGGCCCATGGGGGTGGTCCGGCCACCCCCAATGGCCAAAGGGAAAAATAAAATAAAATCGTTTGGCTGTTGTGGGTGGTCGGACCACCCCCAAGGGCCATATATGGGATGGTTGGCCACCCCTTTTTTTTATTGATTTATTATTATTTTTTTATCTTAAATAATATTTTATTATTAATTTTTTGTTAGTGGGATAGGTGTTTGTGGCTCTAGAATTTCTAAAAGGAATTCCCAACCATGAGCTGGATATCCTTCGATCCATGATGACCGAAGAGGATCTTATTCTCCAAAGATGAGGCCAATTATGAGCCTTAAATGGGCCTGTGTCTTCAAAGAAATACCATAAAGGTAGAGCCTATGCCATTAAACAATATCACAAAAGCCAAAAGATGGGCTAGATGAACAATTGGACCAACAATGACCAAAATAATGAGCTAACAAAGAGTCAAAATGTCTCCAAGAGGTAGTTCAATCGGTTGGGACCATGCCTAATAAAGTGGAGGTCACTAGTTCGAATGCCGCTCTCCCCTCTTGTGTGGACATGTCAAAAAAAAAAAAAAAGAGCCGAAATAATATGGGCAACTTGCCTCTTTTTTCTTTCTTTCTCTCTCTCTTTTTTTTTTTTAATTGACAGATATTATGCAAAATTTATGGGAAGGAAATCTACGGAAGTAATTACTATCAAGAAAAAGAAAATAAAACAGAATAAGAGAAAAGAGGAAAAATTCAGAGTAACATTGGGATCTCACACTGGCGTTAACTTGGTTCTGATATGATCAAAGAAAATATAAAGTTATTGAAATATAAACGAAAAGCGAAATTTAAAAAAAAAATAAACTCAAGAAATTTTACTCGATATTCATTAGTTCATAGAATAAAACCTAAAGAGTTACATTTTACTCGTATTCCTAAATATTTTATAATAAAAAGGCTATTATTTATAGAAGAATTAAGACAAATAAGCATAATTATTAAATCAATCAAATTTAATTACCATTAAAATCTCATGATATAGGATAATCAAATACACTCGACATTAGCAATCGATTCCATAGAATTTATATCAATACATTTTCTTGGTGGATCCTATGGTGCGTTTGGAAAGATGTTGTCGAACTCCACAACGACAAAAGGACTTTCCTCGAGTTTAATGGTTGGTCATCGTTAGTGAGACCCATAGCAACCCCTTTGCCAAAGTCTGAAGCCCATCTCCATAATGGGCTTAAATTCTCTATCTGAATTCTCTGTTAGATGTACAAGTTATATTTATTAGATGTACATATCACATGTTCAAATAGCACATGTCATTTTTATAGATTAAGTTGGAAAAAGTTTCTTCAACCCAATTTAAAAAAAAAACTATGTTCTTTTATTATGGCCCACATATAAATCTTCTTTCTTTGTTTTGCTAGTTCGAATCCCCCCTTCCTTTCTTGTGTAGACATGTCAAAATAAATAAACGAAAAAAGTCCCACTTACGCATGGATTCTTCTTTCTTCTCTTTTATTTCTTTCACTCTTTTGGATAGGTCTGCGTAGGCTCCTGCCTTGGAGTAAAACAAGAGACTACATTATTAGTCTCTTCTTGCTTTGGATTTTTTTGTTGACTTTCCTTCCTTTGTAAAGTTTCTCACGTTTGGGAATCAAAAGTCTATTTTTCTTTCCTTTTTCTTTTGTCATCCATTGGCTTGGTTGGAAAATTGTTACAATTCCTAAAGAAAAACACAATTTCTTCCATTTTTACATCTTTTATTCTCAATCTTAATAATTGAACACTATTCCACGATTAGTTATAAAATGTAAGAATTGGTATAAAATAAAGTATGATAATGCTTACTTTAATAGAGAAAATAGATACTTTTAAGCTATTATCAATTATTAGTTTTTTTTTTCTTCATTTATCTAATCATTATTAAACTAAGAGTTAATTTGAGTGCCAGATCAACATTTTCAATGAATATTAGATATAATTACAGCATCTAGCATTACTCCTAACAAAATGACGCTTTCTTCCTAATGGAATGAGATTTTTCATCATTTGGTAGGATTCTGCTAAAAGGCTTTTGTTGGGTTTTTATTATTATTATTATTATTATTTTAATGCTGTTTAGTAGATTGTTTATATGATTATTATATAACTTGATGATGTGACAATAAAACTCAACTTTTGAATCAGCAATTACATATAAAACGGACAATGAAGATGGGCGAACATCATTTCAAATCTAGAAGGTAAAGACCAAATCGTCAAATTATATTATATAAATAACTCATCCTTTTCTTTTCTTGTATTAAAAAAAAAAAAAAAAACCCTTATGTTCACTTAGTTTTATGAGTCTATGACATATAAAAATTTGTATGTAGCATGTATTTTAGTCAAATAAAGTAAATATAATAATCTTCTTAATTAAAATCACTTCTATAAAAGTTCTTTTTTAAAAAAAAGATAATTAATCCTACAAATCACATTTTTATCTTAATAATATCTTATCTGATTAATGTAACAATATCATTCAACTAATCGACATTGTCCCGTTAGTAGAGTAAGATAATAGTAGAATAAAATGTCATTTCTAGTAATACTCAGGTGGATTCATTTGTGTGTGTGTTTTTTTTTTTTAAGTAGGAATTTAAACGTTGAAAAAAGAAACATACTTAGTCAAAGGTGGTTGGGTCGGGTAGAATTAAATATAACTTGTAGAATTGCTTATAATTATATTGAACTATCACTTATTTTAAAAAGTTTGTAAAATCACTTATTCTAAAATTCTCTATCTGAATATGTGACACTTTAATTCTCTATTTGTGGTATATATTTCATCAAATCGATGTGGCTGACCCTGTTGGCTTTTTGAAAAGAAGCATGGATCTTCATTCATTCATTCAAATGGATAATTAACAAGAGCCAAAGCTCTACTTTGAAAGAGCACTAAGCTCTAAAGTGACAATATCAGATATGCTATTAGGTATTTCCAGTTTTGTGTGGCTGCTTCCTTAACTAGTCCATGCGCCGCAAAATTTGCCTCTCTATGAACATGGCGAATAGCCCAGCTCCTAATACGTATCACATATTTTATATCATCCACAATCTGCCCATATTGAGACCGGTTGGTATCCGTAGCTGCAACAGCTTTGACAACGACCACCAAATCTCCCTCCAAAATGATATCTAGCAGTCCTAAATCTCTACACAATTCCATAGCGAGGAATGCCACAAGGGCTTCTGTTGTTGTGTTTTTTTATTTATTTATTATTATTTTAATGAATAAAATTTTCATTCAAATACAAACAAAACACTCAAACACACAATTAAGAAAGTTGGAACTCAATTCTTTACATCAAACAATTACGAATGGTCAACAACAACAAAATTACAATCATGGACACTCAAACATTTTGAGCATTAGTTAAAAAAAAATGTAAAATGAAACACAAAGAACTGACAATGTAAGGGAAATATTGAACGCCCATTCAAACAATAAGAATCCCAAATTAAGTTTACCTTTGACCAGTTTAGCACGTATGCAAAAGCGATGCGGATGGAGGAGCTGCGGCGTATGAGGAAGACATTGAGGAATTTGTGTAACTAGTGCTCAAATATGGATTTTGTCCTCCCTCATAATCAGTAGCAAGACTGGAAATAGAAAGTGACATTGAATGTCTATTCACTACTGGAGCAAAATGAGCTGGCTTTGGCATATTTGATGAAAGAATAGGCAATGGAGCCTCAAAATTGAGAACATGTATTGTTTGCCGTATTGAAGGTCTAAGGTTTTGATCAGGGTGAGTACACCAAAGCCCAACAATCATCAAACGCTCCATTTGCTGCTCATCAAAACCTCCACCAACCTTGGGTCAGCTGCTTCAAGTACTTTTCCTATTCCATAGAGCTCCCAAACCCATTCCACCATGACTACTTGATCTTCAGGGCATTGGGCTAATTGGTTTTCTTCCACAAGCAATCTCTAGAGCGACAATTCCAAAACTATAGACATCTGACTCTTGCGCCTTACCGTTGTGACACATTCAGAGCCATATAACCTATGGTGCCTGCCAATATGTGGTTTGTGACCCTTTTACATGGTCCACAAGCCTAGCTAGCCCAAAATCCCCAAGTTTAGCATTAAAGTTTGAATCAAGCATAATATTGCTTGATTTTATATCCCGATACACAACAAATTGTTCCCACTCCTCATGCAAGTAAAGCAAGGCCGATCCTAATCCTTGAGCAACTTTGTACCTCATTGCCCATATCAATAAGCTTTCTTCAGTAAAAAGATGTGAATCTAAGCTTCCATTGGGCATGAACTCATAGACAAGTAAGAGTTCTCTTCTTTCATGGCACCATCCAATGAGTTGCACCAAATTCCTATGTCTCAATCGACTAATAATTTTTAATCCAGATGCATACTCTTGTATCCCTTGTTTAGACCCTTTTGATACCCATTTACAGCAACGAAGGAATTTGAGTCCCTTAAAAATCCTTTGTAAACCCTTCCAAATCCTCCTTGGCCTAACTTTTCTTCATCATTAAAATTATTTGCGTATAAGCCAATTCATTAAATGAAACCCTCTTCGCCCGTTTCCCTTTGAAATTGTCATCCATGTACCTATCAAAGGCAAGATCCTTTTCGCTTCTACCCTCCTATTCCTCTTCCAAAAGCCAAACAGAATTATAGCCAACCCACCAACCAAAATAGATCCACCAACACCCAACCCCACGGCTAATCCTAACCTCTTGTCTTTCCTTCGGTTAGGGGCCAAATTCGGGCTTGGACTACCTGCCACTGTCGTATCTTCCAAACTTGAGCTAAAATCCCATGTGTGAATTGTATGCATTGCAGAAGCATTTCCTGTTGCGGCTGAGAATCCAAAAGTTATCCATTCAGGTAGGTGATCTCTCAGATCAACAATATAAGAAAGGGATTGCCATACGGTAGCATTGTTTATGAGACCAGTGAAGAGGGCACTCAAATTATGAGAACTGGAATTATAACTAATCCGAGCTTCATTAATTCCCCCTTCCATAATCGATATTCTACTCCCCTGCCATGACACATTAGCAACAGATAGCATGGATTTTATATCAATACCTACATGTTCGCCAGGCGGATCCCATTCATTTGAATAGATGTCAAACTCCACTGCGACAAATGTATTTTCCGTCGAATTTAATGACTGGTAATCCCTGGCAAGACCCATAGCGCCACCTTTGGTGACAGGATTAGGAATATATTGTTGATCCATTAGGAGCAAGAAAGAAGGCAATCCCATCTCCATAATTCGTTCTATTTTGCGAGTCAATGACAAAGGAAAAGTGGGTAGTGAAATCTGTAAGATTACGGGATGCCAGCTTCATGGGACTGAAATACGTAGCTCGACCTACAAGCGCTGATCTGACAAGGTTGCCGGTGAGTTGGATGACTTGGTCTTCAACGAAAGCTCTCTCATCAGTTATACGGGTGTCACCCGAAGTGAAAGTGGTGAAGTTGAAGGATATAGCACGCACTTGTAAATGGGCGTAGAGGTGAGAAGAAATCGGCGAGCATGAAGAGATAAAAGAGGATTAGGGGCTTCGGAAATGGGAAATGTTTGTTTTTGAAGATGTAAAAAGCCATGAGTATTGGAACTCGCAACAAGAGAGGTTGGGTCTGAGAAGAAATTGCAGACTGCAATGAGAGAAAGTTAAATTTGTGCGACGGCAACCAACAAGCAAGCCAAGCTAAAATAATAATAATAATAATAATAATAATGAAAAAGGACGCCAATCTAGCTTTGCTCAAAAGTAATTCATATTGAAATGTTTTATTCAAAAATTCAAAGTCTAATCCCTTGCTGCCGGCCTTCTTTGGTCCTATTTCCAAGGGAGGAGTGGTTCAACCACCAATAGAACTTCATTTTTTTTTTTTAATTTTACTTGAGTTTTTATTTATACTGTATACTTTTTACTTTCTAATTTTAAAGGTAATTTTATCTTATCTAAAAAATGTAAGGTTATTTTGTCTTTTATTAATCTTGAGGTGACATTGACAAATTTTTTTTTTTTAATTTAAAGCATTGATTCAATCAGTAATTTGTGGGATATTAAGTATTGACAAAGGATGATAGTTTTGGATTGAAACCACAATACTTAGCTCTTTAAATTTCTAGTGATTTGTGTAATTAAT
Source organism: Carpinus viminea (assembly GCA_013348765.1). Classification (NCBI taxonomy): domain Eukaryota; kingdom Viridiplantae; phylum Streptophyta; class Magnoliopsida; order Fagales; family Betulaceae; genus Carpinus; species Carpinus viminea. The sequence goes on along the minus strand of CP054669.1, from coordinate 6,284,610 downwards.
GTAAGAGTATGTATGACACTCACCTATTTATATAAATTTTGGTTTGTCCAAACATACTAAGACATTTATGTAATTTTTCCACTACATGTTTAACAAACGACGTTATGTGAAAAGTTTAATGAGCTTTTTTGAGATAAGACTTCAATCTAAGGTCCTTTCTTTTACCCAAGCTGCAAAGACGAAGTCCTTAATGTAAATGATGTTAATTGTAAAGAAATGATTGATGTTAATAATTTGTCTATATATTTTTTTTATATTCTCTTACAAATTTAATAGATGAACTATTAAATTTGTAGGGTCCACATAAGTTCACAAATGTAATAATTAATTTATAAAATGATATAAAAAAAAATTGACAAAATATTGATGCCAATAATTTATTTCAATTGTTTTGAAACCTGAGTCCTTGTTGAATTGTCAGACTGAATTTCAACTTACTACAAACGTTGAATTGTCCTTGTGGCCAATGAGTTGGATGATTTGATTTTCAGCCAAACTCGTGAAGTTGAAGGATCGATGCAAGCACTTGTAAAATGGGCGTAGTTGTGATCAAAAGAAATCGGTGACCATTAAGAGATAAAAGAGGATTGGAGGCTTCGATTTTGGAAATGTGAAATATTGTTTGATTTTGAAGTTGTAACTAACAAGACATGCATGATTGGAATTTGGAGAAATTCCATTGTAATATGAAGTACACTCTACGAGAAAAGCCAGTCAATATAACTAGCACCGAAAAGGCGACAACATTATAGACATAAACAAATAAACAAAAAAGAAATAATTACTTTAAACTTCGAAGACTTTGACCTTATAGCATTTCCAAAAGTGAGTCTTTCTCTATGTAAAAAAAAATTTTAAAAAAAAAATCACAAAAAAAAGGTCCTATTAACAGATCCTTTATATAGTTCTTTAAACAATAATATGCTACAGTAGAAGTCTTATACTTCACACTATAGCAACGATACCTTTATTAAATTAAAAAACTCTTTTCTCTCCTGGCATATGTCGTCTCTCTTGCCTCACTCTCTCTCTCTCACCTAAACCCTACAATCACAAACCAAAACGTCTCTCGCACCTCGCCTCTCTGGTCAAGCCATCACTGCCGAACCAGAACATCAAAATACCTCTATGACCCTTTTACAACTGCTCCATTATGTAGAAACAACCCATCTGCAGAAACTACAACCCATCTGAGAAACCCATCTGCAGAAACTACAACCCATCCGTAGAAACTACAACCCATCTAGAAGACCCAATCGACGGTGCTGATCGAGGAGAAGGAGAAGAAGCAGAATCCGAACGGCCGACGAAAACGAGCAGCAAAAACCCAAACCGGTGAAAAACCCAAACAAGCAACAAAATCCCAAAATGTTGTCATTGAAACATGGAGCAACAAGATTTTGCAAAACCCAGTCAAACCAGACTTCAGACAGGAGATCGAGAGAGTGAGGCAGAGAGTGAGATGGAGATGAGTGAAGCAAAGAGGGAGAGAGGTGCGGCTGGAGTGAAAAGGAAGAAGACAGAGGTGAGATGAGAGAGAGAATAAGTTAAAAGAATAAAATACAAGAGGTAAAATAAAAATAATAATATTTTAATGATATAAAAACGATTAAAAAAGCTATTAAAGTAATTTTAACATAGGAAAGAAAAATAGTTTAATTCCTTAAACGTAGAGAACAGGACAATGAAGCTGCGGTTTTATTGTTTCTCGCCAATGAGACCATGAGAGGATGTTAGTTCAAAATGGTTAGGAACTTAGGCGGTATGTAACACTCACCAAAAAACAAAAAAATTAGGTACTACGTACGCCACCAAACAGGAACACCTAATAGGTTGAGACGGTTAAATTAATGAACTAAAGCCAATCTAGTTCCGGTCAAAACAATTGCCCATTTAATTGATTAGGTGATATGTACAGAGCCGGACCTCCGATGGACTGACACTTTCAACTCAAAACAAGGGAAATTTTTCGATGCTGTCCGTCCAGGCTAATCAAATAGATTAGATTAATGTGAGATTGAAATAGGTAGGATAAAGAACGTGGGAAAATTTATTAGAGAGAAACTTCAAATTGCACTAAATAAAAAAGAAAAAAATTGAAATGATTTAAAATAGAAAGAATCATTTTCCACGGAACAGACGGGAGGGAGTGAGTATGCATTATGCAAATTGCAATTAACAAATCTATTAATTAGTGTTTACAATTAATTAAAAGAAGCTGCCGGCAAGCTTCCCTTCCAAGGCTTCTATGGGAATAAATTTTATGAAAGCTACAATCGATGAATATTTTAACTAGGGGTGGGGTTTCTGTAGTTCAACTCAAAGAACGGGTCTTTTATTTTATTTTAAATATTTTCTTATAATATTGAGTAAAGAGGCTATTAACTAAGACTTTGAATTTGTAGAAATATATATAAAATAATAAAATAATAAAATATGAAAAAAAAAAGAAGCAAAAAGAGAGACTTATGGGCCACATGCATTTGGGTTGGCTCCACCACTCCCGAACACATGATGGGGCAAACCACGATTTTTTTTTTTTTCTAAATTTTTAAATTTTGAGGTTTTATATTTAAGGAAAACTTCAAACTTTAATCTAATATTTGACAATGTTACTCTCAAACTCTCAATTGGAGTTGGGACAATGTCATTCCTACCTCCTCCCCTTAAAAAAAAACTACCAAAATATTGACAATATTCCCAATAATCGAAAATATCCTTCATAAAACAATAATGTTTTTTTAAAAAAAAAAAAAACTAAAATTAATTTTTTTTAAATTTAAAAAAAAAAAACAAAGTGTGGAAATTTACATATTTTCATTTTTTCTTAAAGAATTTTTTAAAAATTTATTAGAGGATTTTGTCTTATAAAAACAAATTCAAGATAATTTTTGTCTTTTCCAGGCCTTAGAGCGATATTGTCATTTTTTTGGTAATTTAAAGGGATATTATCTAATTTGAAAGTTTAATGGAATATTGTCAATTGGGTGGTAGTTTAAGGATGATATGTAAACTTTCTCAAATAATCATATATAGAGGTTTGAATAGGGAGATCTTGATAGGACCTAATTAAGAGTCCCTTATCAATTATCAATAATTGACGATGTATAAAAGCATCTCCGATCAAAGAATAGGCAAAATAGCTATCGAAAAAATACAAATTTTTAATTTAACTCGTCAATTTTTCATGTATACTCTAATAGATTCTCTATGCTCATCTTTATTTTCTTTAAATATTATTTTGTGTGGGAAAGAGTGAAAGAAAAGGAGGAGAGAGAGAATAAAAGAAAGAAAGTGAGAAAGAAAAAATAATAATTAAACAAAATTTATAATGCAAATAGTGAATAGGCTAATCAGCCAATTTACCATTTACAGTAGATGAAAAAAAGTTTTGTTACTTGAAGAGATGAAACTATGTACCTCATTGCCCATATAAATAAATTTTCTTCAGTAAAAAGATGTGAATCTAAACATCCATCGGGCATGAACTCATTGACAAGTATTGTACGAAATTCATATTTAAGTTTGATAGCACATACATGCACATGTATATCATTTACACTCTAAAGCATTTTGAGCATTAGTTAAACAAGAATGTAAAATCAAACACAAAGAAGTGATAACGTAGGGGAAAAACTGAACACCTATTCAAACAATAAAAATGCCAAACTAATTTTGCCTTTCACCAATTTAGCACGTATGCAAAATCGATGCGGATGGAGAAGTTTAAGAGTATTTGGTAGACGCTAAGGAATTTCTGTAACTATTGCTTTGATATGGATTCTGTCCTCCTTATAGTCAGTAGCAACACTAGACATAGAAAGTGACATTGAATGTCTATTCACTACCGAAGCAAACTGTGTTGGCATGGCATAATTGATGGAAGAATAGGCAAAGGAGCCTCAAAATTGAGAACATGAATTGTTTGCCTAATTGAAGGCCTAAGGTTTGGATCACGGTGAGCACACCAAAGCCCAACAATCATCAAGCGCTCCATTTCTGCTCATCAAAATCTCCACTTAACCTTGGGTCGGCTGCTTCAAGTACTTTTCCCAATTCATATAGCTCCCAAACCCACTCCACCATGACTACTTGATCTTCAGGGGCATTGGGCTTGATTGGTTTTCTTCCACAAGCAATCTCGAGAGCGACAATTCCAAAGCTATAGATATCTGACTCCTTACTAACCTTACCAGTTGTGACACATTCAGGAGCCATATAACCCATGGTGCCTGCCAATACAGTGGTTTGTGACCCTTTCACATGGTCCACAAGCCTAGCTAGCCCAAAATCCCCAAGTTTAGCATTAAAGTCTAAATCAAGCATAATGTTGCTCGATTTTATATCCCTATGGAGCACACATTGTTCCCATTCCTCGTGTAAGTAAGGCCGGATGCCAATCCTCTAGCAACTTTGTACCTCATTTCCCATCTCAATAAGCTTTTTTCAGTAAAAAGATGCAAATCTAAGCTTCCATTGGGCATGAACTCGTAGACGAGTAAGAGTTCTCTTCTTTCATGGCACCAGCCAATGAGTTGCACCAAATTTCTATGTCTCAATCGGCTAATAATTTTACTCCGATGCATACTCTTGTATCCTGTTTAGACCCTTTGATACCCTCTTAACGGCAACGATCGAGTTTGAGTCCCTTAAACATCCTTTGTAAACCCCACCAAATCCTCCCCGACCAAGCTTCTCTTTATCATTAAAATTATTTGTGGCACGAGCCAATTCATTAAATGAGAACCTCTTTGGTCCTTTGAAATTCTTCATCCATGCACCTATGAAGGGCAAGTTCCTCATCCTGTGGCTTCCAATTCCTCTTCTTCCACAAGTCAATAGGATTAAAGCCAATACACCAAACAAAGAGATCCACCAACACCCAACCCAAGGTCTAATCCAAACCTGTTATTTTTCCTTCGGCCGGGGTTGGTTACATTAACATCTTCCAAAGTTGAACTAAAATCCCATGTGTGAATGGTTTGCGTTGCAGTAGCTATTCCTGTTGCGGCTGAGAATCCAAAAGTCACCGATTCAGGAAGGTGATCTCTCAAATCAATATTATAAGAAAGGGACTGCCAAATAGTAGCATTGTTTATGAAACCAGTGAAAAGAACACTCAAATTATGAGAAGTAGAATTATAACTAATCCGAGCTTCATTAATTCTCCCTTGAAGAATAGAATAATTAGCCCCCCGCCATGACACATTAGCAACAGATTTCATGGAGTTTATATCAATACCTACATGTTCGCCGGCGGATCCCAATCATTTGAAAAGATGTCAAACTCCACCGCAACAAAAGGATTGTCCGTCGAGTTTAGTACCTGGTCCCCCGTCGAGTTTAGTACTGGTCACCTCTTGCAAGACCCATATAGCCCGCCGCTGTTATTAGGAATCATTGAATTTTGAGGTGCTAGGAAGAACGCAAGCCCATCTCCATAATTTTGATTTTGAGAATCAATGACAAAGGAAAAGTTGGTTGTGAAATCTGTGAGATTACCGGATGCTTTGTCCCACAGCTGCATGGGTTTGACATGCGTGGCTCGACCTACTTTTGATACCTCGACATTGTCGCTGCCGGTGAGATAGATGACTTGGTCTTTAAAGAAAGCTGTCTCACAACTTATATTGGTATCACCAGAAGTGAAATTGGTGATGTTGAAGGTTAAAGCAGTTGTAAATGGAAATAGAGATGAGAAGAAATCAGTGACCATGAAGAGATAGAAGAGGATTAGGGCTTTGGAAATGGGAAATGTTTGATTTTCCAATGGTAACAAGCAATGCTTAGAACTTGGAAGGGAGGTTGGGTTTGAGAAGAAATTGCAAAAGCCATGATTGGAACTTGGAAGGGAGGTTGGGTCTGAGAAGAAATTGCAGATTGTAATAAGTGAAGCTATATATATATATATATATATATATATATATATATATATATGTATGTATGTATGTATAAACAAGTTGCGATGTGATTGATATAGACTAATAGGCTCATATTCAAATTCAATAAACTAATCCAAGAAAATCCTGCACTCCACACAACTAAATTAAGAAGCACGCCAAGCTTTGCTCAAAAGTGGTTCACATCGAAATGTGAAGCTACAGAAATTCCAATGTCTAATCCCTTGCTGCGGACCTTTTTTATCCCATTTCCAAGTCTTCTGCTTCACGATATATAAGAGAGTTAATGGGTGTATTTCATAACTTGTTTTATGAGGTTTTTGTTTTAATTAGCAGTATAAGGAAAGGGGAAGGGGTATGTTATGGTTGAAAAGTACTATAATATGATATAAATGTGAATACCTTTTTTTTTTTTTTTTGGTCAGTGTTTTCTATTGAAATTTGCTTGTTAATGTTTTGATTGTTAATTTGTTGGTTGTAGAAAGAAAAAATGAAAGAGATGGTGCGTTAGCCACTATTAAGTTGGTGACAAGGATGAAGGCAGCGCTTGATCTATTGGAACATTAATGTGGCATTTAAGTGGTACGTAACATGTACCCAAACCTCCCTTCAATGACTAGGGAGTGTTTCGGCCATCTCAGCCCCACATATGGACAAAATGAGTGGTTAAACCACCCTCTAGAACTTCATTTTTGTAATTTTTAGTTTTTTTTTAAAAAAAAATCATTTATACCTTTTTCTTTTTAATTTTGAACTTTTAAGGTATTTTTTGTTTTATTCAAAAATTTAAGATTATTTTGTCTTTTGTTAACCTTGGAATTGTTTAAAGTCTTACATTGCTTGAGAAGGAGATGAGCCATTTATAAGGGTGAGGAGAAACCTCAACTCTTGAGCTAACTTTTGAATTGAGTTAAGCTCAATACCCATTTCTAACATAGAATCGAGCAAGCCAAGTGTGACCCATCATCTCCCATTGCTGCACGTGTTGGCTTAGATGTCCTCCCGCCACACGTGAGGAGGCGTGTGGTTGTTGGTTAGGGTTAGGTGATATCACATTTGGCAATTCATAGGGGCAAATGGCCAATATTCTGTAGTTCATGGAGGCTAAAGGTAGTTTCCCCTTACTTATACTTTATACTTTTTTATTTTCTAATTTTTAAAGGTAATTTTATCTTATTTGAAAAATTGTAAGGTCATTTTTGTCTTTTTTGTTAACCTTGAGGTGACATTGACAATTTTTTTTACAATTTAGAGCATTGACTCAATCAATAGTTTGGGGGATATTAAGTATTGACAAAGGGTGATAGTTTTGGATCGAAATCCACAGCAATTTGCTCTTTAAATTGCTAATGATTTGTGCAATTAATGTAAGAGCATGAATGAGACTTACCTGTTATATAAATTTTGGTTTGTCCAAACATATTAATAAAAATAGGACATTTATGTAATTTTTCCACTACGTTTTAAAGAATCAACGTTATGTGAATAGTTTAATGAGCTTTTTTGAGATAAGACTTCAATCTAATGTCCTTTCTTTTACCCAAGGCAAAGATGATGTCCTTAATGTAAATGACGTTAAGTGTAGAAATGATTTATGTCAATAATTTGTTTATATTTTTTATGTTCTCTTAAATTCAATCGATGAACCATTAAATTTGTAGAGTCCATATAAGTTCACAAATATGATGATTAATTTATAAAATGATATAGAAAAATATATATATTGACAAAATATTGATACCAATAATTTATTTCAATTGTTTTTGAAACCGGCTTGCTAGTCCTTGTTGAATTGTCAGACTGAATTTAAACCTACTACAAACGTTGAATTGTCCTTGTAGCCAATGAGTTGGATGATTTGATCTTCAGCCAAACTGGTAAAGTTGAAGGATGCAAGCACTTGTAAAATGGGCGTAGTGGTGATCAGAAGAAATCGGTGACCATTAAGAGATAAAAGAGGATTTGGAAATGGGAAATATTGTTTGATTTTGAAGTTGTAACTAACAAGACATGCTCGCATGATTGGAATTCGAGAAATTGCATATTGTAATATGAAGTACTCTACGAGAAAAGCCAGTTAATAGTTTGCACCGAAAAGGCGACAACATTATAGACATAAAAAAATAAATAAAAATAATTACCTTAAACTGCGAAGACTTTGTCCTTATTGTTTCTCGCCAATGAGAGGATGTTAGTTCAAAATGGTTAGTCGATATGAACACTCACCAAAAGTTAAAAAAAAAAAAAAATCGGTACTATGTGCGCCGCCGAACAAGAACACCTAATAGGTTGAAACGGTCAAATGAACTAGAGCCAATTATCTAGTGCCGGTCAAAACAATTGCCGTATAGAGCTGATCAAGGACATCCGATAGACTGACACTTTCAACTCAAAACAGGGAAATTTTCCGATGCTGTCCGTTAGGGCTAATCAAATATATAAGATTAATGTCAAATTGAAAGAGGATGAGAATGTGGAAAAATTTATTAGAGAGAAACTTCAAAATGCACTAAATAGAGATAATTGAATGAATTTCAAATATAGAGATAACTTAATTGAATGAAATTTTCCGATGCTGTCCGTATGCAATCATTACGAAAATTGCAATTAATAAATCTACTAATTAATGTTTACAATTAATTAAAAGAAGCTGCCGGCAAGCTTCCCTTCCAAGGCTTCTATGGGAATAAATTTTATGAAAGCTACAATCGATGAATGTTTTAACCAGGGGCGGGGTTTCCGTGGTTCAACTCAAAAAACGGGTCTTTTATTTTATTTTATATATTTTCTTATAATATTGAATAAAGAATCTATTAACTAAGAGTTTGAGTTTGTTGAAATATATATAAAATATAAAATATGAAAATATGAAGGAAAAAAGAAGAAGCAAAAGCAGAGAGAGAGACATATGGCCACATGCATTTGGGTTGGCTCCACCACTCCAAACACATGATGGGGCTAACCACCATTTTTTTATTTTATTTTATTTTATTATTATTTTTTTTTTTTTAATTTTGCGGTTTTACTTTTAAGGGAAACCTTAAACTATAATTTAATTGATAATGTCATCTTCAAACTTTCAATTGGGACAATGTCATTCCCTTCCCCCCAAAACTACCAAAATATTGACAATATTCCTCATAACGAAAATATCCTTAGTAAAACAATAATTTTTTTTTTAAAAAAAATTATTTCACGTTATGACAATATTTCACGTGTTGAGCCTCACATATTAAAAGGGAGTTTGAGCCCACACATGAGGGAGAATATTAAACTAATAATTAAGTGATTAAATTTATCTATTCCTATTAATTTAAGCTTTTAGAATAATTGATGATTTAATATCAATGCCGTCTTTGTTGGTATCCACTTCTTCCATTGTTCCCACCGAGGCTCCTAGGTTGTACCCCATAGCTCTCCCCATACAAGATAGCGGCAAGTCGTACATTCGAATCCAGAACGTCTCCGAATCAAAAACCATTTGGTTTGGCAATGTAGGCCCATCATAATCTACAACCGAAAATAAATTCCCTTCAAAAATTCACAGCCTGCCCTCCAACACTCTTGATTTATCCCAAGAATGTTCGAACTCCATGAGAAAAAGATTCTCTCCCAACACTTTGAAAGATAATGACCCTGTGGGTTTCCATCCTCTGATGAGCGTAGCAAGTATTAATTGTCTCCTTCCCCACAACCCTTTCAATCATCAATTTTCCCACCAAACAAGATTGACCCTTCAAAGAGACTTCCTCAATAGTATCCTCTTGCACTTCCACCCTTTCACCTTCAGCTTCAGTTAACGAAAACTTCCCCCACATCTGCTCCAGATCCTCCTCCATCCTTTCCTTTCCGCTACCAAAACTTTTGATACTTCAAACCAATAAAACTAGCAAACTCTCCACAGTCTAGTCTAGACGTGAAAATATCGGCTCCTCCTCTAGGTTCTATTGCAGAGCCCTAGAGAGAAAAATAACTATCGAAATGCTTTATAATTTCACGTGCTATTAAGGATACTCTGAAATGATAAAGTTTGATAAATAATTATATATTATTTAAATTTTTAGAGGAAACTACCTTTTGTCCGCGTAAATTACAATGCATTGATACTTTTTCCTCATAAACTGTCAACTGTGTCACTTTGCTTCCATGAACTACTATTTTGTGTCCAAAAACCCATTCCGTCAATCAAAACCATTAACTCAAACGGTCAAAGCGACAATGTATTGTAGTTCATGGAGACAAAGTGACAATACGTTATAATTCATAGGGACAAAGTGATGCAAAGTGACGAGTTATCCATTTGAATTATTATAGGAATATAAAAAAATATTATATAAAATTATTTTGTTATTTTATTTGTTAAAGAATAGAATTAAATATAAAAAATATGTGCATTTTTATATATTTGATAGTTTAAGAGATTACTTTACTATATTTTGAATATTAAAGAGCTAAATTGCAATTTTCTGATAGTTTGTGCCAAATTTTATTTTATTTTATTATTATTATTTTTTTTCAATCCAAACCGTCTCCTCTCTGTGTTTTCTCACCATATCCAAAACCAGCGCTCCATTACCTGTAATAGCTACCAGGCCCCAGGGTTAAGGATCTTGGTCAAGGAGCCAGAATTGAACCTCTACCAGCGGCATATCTGCTCCAAAGGTTGATTATTTTCTGCATTATTTTCTCTGTTTTCTTTTTCTATCCAAAACCGATCAGATTTGTTTTCTTTTTCTACTCAAACCGTGGATTTGAGAGTTGGTATTGGATGGGTCGAAGGGTCCGAATGACCTTACGCACACCAGCGTCGTGTTCCAGCCCTTCGAGGAGGCCAGGAAGGAGCTCGAGGCTGCGATAAACGAGCAGATCAAGTGGGTTTTTTCTTCGGATTTCATCGCTTTGAATCTTTTACGTGTGTTTGTGAAAGATTTTCGCATTGGGTTTTTTGGATTTCATCGCTTTCAATCTTTTACATGTTTGGGTTTTTAGTTTGGATGGGAGTTCACGGCCAAAAGGTTTGTTTTTGACGGCTTTTTCTTTTTTTAATTTCACGTTAGCCTTTTGAGGTTAAAAATCCCTAACTTAAAATCCCAGCCTTCGAACAAAACTACCGCAGATATGCAGTAATTTTGTCTACCGCAGGTGAGCCTGGTACATAAATGACAAGCCTAGTCCGACCAAAGTTTACCCAGCTTGGCATATTGAAATTCAAATACAATGAAATATTGCTCGATTTGATAACTTGATGCAGCCCACATTGTTCAGATTCTTCTTGTAGGTAGAGAAATGTTGAAAAACAATCTCGTTCTTTGTACAAAACTTTATCTTTGTCATTTATTCTTCGTTTGTTCAATCCATTACGGTTGCAACTGGGACAATTAGATTGTTTATACACATGAATCGTTTGTACAAAAAGTCATATTTAAGGTAGGAGCAAAAACACATGTAATTCATCTACACTCGACCGAAATCATTTTGAGCATTGGGTAAACAAAGAATGTAAAATGAAACACGAAGAACTAACAAGAATTAGAAGAAAACTTGAACACCTAATTAATTAATAAGAATTCCAAATTAATGTACCTCTGACTAATTTACCTCGTATGCAAAAGTGATGCGGATGGAGAAGCGTAGAGGATGAGGTAGACATTGAGGAATTGGTGTAACTATTGCTTGTATATTGATTATGTCCTCCTTCATGCTGAGTAGCAACATTAGGCTTCGAAAGTGACATTGCATGTCTATTCATTGTAGCAGAAAGTTGTGGTGGCATATTTGATGGAAGAATTGGCAATGGAGCCTCAAAATTGAGAACATGAATTGTTTGCCTTATTGAAGGCCTAAGATTGCGATCAGGGTGAGCGCACCAAAGCCCAACAATCATCAATCGCTCCATTTGCTGCTCATCAAAATCTCCACCCAACTTTGGGTCTACTGCTTCAAGTATCTTTCCTATTCCATAGAGCTCCCAAACCCACTCCACCATAACTACTTGATCTTCAGGGGCGTTGTGCTTGATTGATTTTCTTCCACAAGCAATCTCCAAAGCGACAATTCCAAAACTATAGACATCTGACTCCTTGCTAGCCTTACCGGTTGTAACACATTCTGGAGCCATGTAGCCCATGGTACCAGCCAAAACAGTGGTTTGTGATCCTCTCAGGTGGTCCACAAGCCTAGCTAGTCCAAAATCCCCAAGTTTGGTATTAAAGTTTGAATCAAGCATAATGTTGCTCGATTTTATGTCCCTATGCACCACGCATTGCTCCCATTCTTCATGCAAGTAAAGCAATGCCAACGCCAATCCTTGAGCAATGTTGTACCTCATTGCCCATATCAATAAGCTTTCTTCCCTAAAAAGATGTGAATCTAAGCTTCCATTGGGCATGAAGTCATAAACAAGTAAGAGTTCTCCTCTTTCATGGCACCATCCAATGAGTTGCACCAAATTTCTATGTCTCAATCGACTAATGATTTTTACTTCTGATGCATACTCCTTTATTCCCTGTTTAGACCCTTTTGACACCCTCTTAACAGCAACAAAGGTGTTTGAGTCCCTTAAAAATCCTTTATAAACCCCACCAAATCCACCCTGACCTAACTTCTCTTCATCATTGAAATTATTCGTGGCATGAGCCAATTCATTAAATGAGAACCTCTTTGGCCCTGTTCCCTTTTGAAATTCTTCATCCATGCACCTATCAAGAGCAAGTTCCTCATCTGTGCGCCTCCTATTCCTCTTCTTCCACAACCACAAAAGAATTAAAGCCAACCCACCAACCAAAAAAGGTCCACCGACACCCAACCCGATGGCTAATCCTAAGTTGTTCTTTTTCCTTTGGTTGGGTACAACATCTTTCAAACTTGAACTAAAATCCCATGCTTGAATTTTATAGATTGCAGAAGTACCTCCTGTTGCGGCTGAGAATCCAAAAGTCACCCATTCAGGAAGGTGATCTTTCAAATCAAGATGATAAGAAAGGGACTGCCAAACAGTATCATTGTTTCTCCAACCGGTGAAGAGAACACTCAAATTTTGAGAAGTAGAATTATAACTAATCCGAGCTTCATTAATTCTCCCTTGAAGAATAGAATAATTACCCCCCTGCCATGACACACTAGCATTAGATTTCATGGAGTTTATGTCAATACCTGCATGTTCGCCAGCCGGATCCCATCCGCTATTTGAAAAGATATCAAACTCCACCGCGACAAAAGGATTGTTGGTCGAGTTTAGTGGCTCGTGATCGTTAGTGAGACCCATAGCGCCACCTTCGCTGACATTAGGAGGAATTAATATTGAACCATTAGGTGCTAGGAAGAACGCAAGCCCATCTCCATAAGGAGTATTACCTTGAGAATCAATGACAAAGGTAAAATTGGTAGTGAAATCTGTGAGGTTTCTGGATGCCTTGTCCCACAGGTGCATAGGACTAAAATACGTGGCTCGACCTACAGCTTTTGATATGGCCTGGTCGCCGGTGATTTGGATAACTGAGTCTTTAACAAAAGCATTTCTGTCATATTTTATACGGGGGTCACCGGAAGTGAAACTGGGGAGGCTGAAGTTTAAAGCACTTGTAAATGGGCTTGGTTCTGAGAAGAAGCTGGCGATTATTAAGAGATAAAGAGGATTAGGGCTTTGGAAATGGGAAATGTTTGGTTTTGAAGATGTAACAAGCCATATTGAGTATTGCAACAATTGGAAGGGAGCTTGGGTCTGATAAGAAATTGCAGATTGTAATATGAACGGCTAAAAACAGATGATTATATATAATCAGGTTTGAAAATAAGCTGAAACGATCGAGTCGTAGATTACGTACGCAGTCCAGCGCGTGAGAGAAAGTCCTCCATGGCAAGTCAAAAGAAAATGTCAAATCGAATATACGTTTGAGGATGTGTGGAGGTAGGTAATGAAATCGTCAAAATAGTGCAAAGGGCTCTAGTTCCGTAGGCGTAAACATTAATTTATCTTCCTGAAGACTTAAGAAGCCATGCATTTGTGTACCGTGTATCTCAATAGTAGATTGAGCAAAATTTACCCACGAACATAGCTGTATAAGGATTATTGCAAGAGGCAGGATTATGTATAATGTGTCATATACACGTAAAAAATAACTCCCAAAAAATCTCTATATATGGGCCTTTCACAACATGGCTCTTCAATAAATAAGTTTGAGTAAAGTCTACATATCTTCCTCAAACCATCCAATTGACAATGTCTCCTTCAAACTACCAAAATATTGTCAATGTCTCTCCCCCAATGACAAAACTACCCTTAGTAAAATAAAAAACAAAAAAAAACGAAGGTAAAATCCACTTAACTCCCTCAAACTACTACTCAATGACAATCTACCCCCCAAACTATCAATTATAATTTGCCTCAAACTATCAAAACAATGACAATGTACTCCATAATGCTAACAAAATGATGAAATTACTCCTATAAAATGTTCAATAAAACAAAAATATCCTTAAAATTTGAAAAGAAATTAAATTTTAGTTTTTTTAATTATTATTTTGATAAGGGTAATTTGTTCATTTTTTAAAATTGGCGTATATGGTCATTGTTTTTTGTATTTTGGGGGTAAATTGTCACAATTGATAGTTTGAGGTAGATTATTAGAGTGGTAGTTTGAGTGGGTTAATAGACTTTACCCAAAAAATTCTAAAAAAAACCTAAAACTAAAAATAAAATAAAATAAAATTCAAGGAGTCGCTAGATTAAAAAAATAAAAATAAAATTCCTTTTTATAAGAAAAAAAATCGATTGTTTTAATAAAAATTGAAAATGTTCGTTTTTTTTAAATTTGTTTAAATAAAAAAAATTCTGTTTTAATATTTTTTAAATAAAATCGTTTTTAAACATTATTTAAAAAAATCATTTATTTTAAATAAAATTTCCGTTTCAAAAAAAGAAACAAAATTTTCGTTTAAAAAGAAATTTTAACAAAAAATCACTTTTTTAATTAAAATTTTTGTTTTTAAAAAATATTAATTTTTGTTTTTTCCAGATTTATAGGAGCATTTTTATATTTTTCTAGTCTTTGGGGATATTGACAACATTTTAATAGTTTATGGAGAATATTGTCAAAATTAAAAGTTTGAATGGGACATTGACTATGTTTTGGTAGTTTAGGGAGAACATTGTCGAAATTAAAATTTGAGGGAAACATTGTAATTAGATGGTAGATTGAGGAGGTATGTACTTTCCCAAATATATTTTTGATTTTTGAGCCCAAACTTACAATATTCATATGGGAAGCTTATGCGCCTCTCTTTTAATTTCCCCCCTTCTAGAATGAAAGAGATGTGTGGCTCGACCATGAAAGCTTGATGAATGAATTTTGTAAAGGATTTACAACAAATCTCTAAAGTCTCCAATTATAACAAAAGCTTGAACATGAAACAAGAATCTGCAAAATGCCTTGAACAAGTCGTGGATTTCGGAAGCATCATAGTGAAGGTGTGAGAATGAGACTTTTGGGAGTTGAAGATGAATAATACAAGGACTTTGACTCTTTTTTTTTTTACATGTCCACACAAGAGGGGGAGCGAGATTCAAATTAGTGACTTCCACTGTATTTGACGTGATTCCAATCGATTGAGTTACCATTTGAGGACAAAGGACTTTGACTTTTGATAGATAAACGTTTGTCAAGGGACATAACCACAGTCAACAATGTCTCTTATACATATCCTCCTATATTCAAATACAGACAATGTGAGAGAGAATTAACTGTTGTGACATATTACCTTAACAAACAACCAAGCCATTGAGGAAAGGTGCCGGAGAAGGATGTCCTAAGAACAAAGTCGCCGCTAATAGCCTCACGGAACTTTTTCCTGCGTGCGGATTGAATCATTTGAGAAAAATAATAGCTAAGATTCCAAATATCACCTATAATATTGTGGGTTGAATACGTGTATTAATTTCAATATAATGTGAACAACCATACACATATTAACCAAATATAATCAAGGCATTAAAGCAATTAACATAAGTAATTTAGTGACAAAATGGATTCTTTTTTAAAAACTCTTCAAAAGTAAAACCACTCTAAGGTAGTCAAATGTAAGAAATCAATCCACTATAGAAGAAATGAGGGAGTACTAGATGGTTATATTTAGAACATTTCCATGAGTTTTCTCATCATTTTTCATACATTTAAGGATTCAATTAAATTACTTTTTGCTTTCTTATGTCAAAATACACTCCAATAGCTTTCCTTAATTATTCCTTATATCATTAAAATATATATTTTTTTAATTATATTATATATATGAGAGGAGAGAAGAGAGAGAAACACTTTTTAATTTATTTTAATAATCATAAGGATTGCAATAGTGGAACCCTAAGTATAGGGTTCCACAGTAGCAATCATCATATTTGAGGCTCATTTAAAGAGTTTGTAGTGGGTACATTTTTTGTATTTTTGAACATATTTCTATATATAGGAAACATACTTTTTTATAAAGAATTTACTGAGAATGCCCTCAAAATCTTTGCATTTGACATACCCTTGCATTTGACAAGCAACCTCGATCTACTGTAGTAGCTTTCCCACAATCTTTGGACATTTCTTCTACACTTTAATTGTTCTCGATGAACGGTTGTGATTTGCATCAAAATTTCTAAGAAAAAAGCAATTGAAAGCACAAAAATATAAGGTGGAAATCAGTTCCTTAAAATATGTGAGCTCGTTCGATTTGTTGAATGGATGAATCTCGATTTTTGGGCCTATTTATGGGCTTTCGTTAGCCCTTGGACCTATAACCAAATCTTGCTGTATATATATATGGTGGGCCTATTCGCTCAAGTTGACTATTACAGTTTTGGTATTATGCATGGTTTATATGCCTCCTTTTGATAAATCCATTGCACGATGGCAATTTTTATACAAAAACAGTAAGAAAAGTGATTTATGTCAATATATATTTTTTATTTTTATTTTTCATCTCATCTTAAAAATTTAATAGATCAACCATTAAATTTGTAGACTTCACATAAATTCAATGATAAATTCACCAATTCTTTACAAAGATGATTAAAAATAGTTAAAATGAAAAAATTCTATTATTTCTAAACAACAAATGTTTTGTCATTTTCTTGTTATTCAACGATTTATATATAGTTAATATAATTATTTATTTATAGTTAAAATTTTACATTTATTAAATTTTTTTGAACAAATATTTACATATAGTTTATATATCTATACATACTCTGCCTAAAAATTAGTTTTGTCTCTATCAAAATTAAATTTAACCCTTGATTAATACTTTAGTTAGCCCTCTCACAAAAATTTTGGTTCTGTCCCAACCCTTGTATGCCCTACATATGGATGTCATTTTGTTATGTTATATAAAGGACTTCCTGGACTTGTGCTTGGCTTGGCAACTAACCCAAATTTTCTTTAAAAAAGTCAAGTTCAAAATCTTGTTATATTTTATATTACATCAATTACATATAAAGGACTTCCTGGACTTGTGCTTGGCTTGGCAACGAACCCAAATTTTCTTTAAAAAAGTCAAGTTCAAAATATTGTTATATTTTATATTACATCAATTACATACGTTTTATTACTATTAAAAAACACCAACAAAAACCATCTAATAATTATCAAGAGATTTGAGAAGCCGTCAAACTTCAAAACTTTTTAATTTGGACATCTAAATTTTCAATTGCAACCAATTTGAACCCACTTCATCAGATTTAAAATGTTAAAAGTGATACAATGGCGTTTATACCCCTGAATTTTTTATAAAATCCAAAATTCATTTGGTTAGTCTACTATAGGAGAAAAGTGGGCCAATCAAAATTCATGAGTTGTGTTAATTAATGGGCCCATTTAAAATATAAATAAATAAAAATTGTTCAATAAGTTATTTTACCCCAAAAAAGCAATTCAAGCTCCAAAATAATCAATTTTTAGCCCAATTAAAAAAACTCACGGTTAAAAAAGAAAACACTGACGGTTAACCGATTAACTGTTTTAACTAAAAATTTTGGAATAATTTCAATTAATTATTGAAAATAGGTTTACCAGTACCATTATAACCAATGCCCACCACTCCTAGCCCACCACATGTGGAATTAGTATCATCTCCCATGCATTTGAACTCGATAATATTCAGTTAGTTATATTGTAGGGGTATTTTTGTCCCATCAAAAAGTGAAAAAGCCTAAAATACCCCTCCAATATGACTAACTAAATATTATCGAGTTCAAATAAACTGGAGAGTATTTGTCCACCATATGTGTTGGTTGTTTTTCAAATAGCTTTTAATTAGGTGCGTGTGGAATTTAACATACAGGCAATTAATTGGCATTAATTATAGAACCAGAATAATTGAGAAATGTTAATTGTTATTCTAGTGTTCTTTCGGTATTCTCCCAACTGTGATGTGATTTTTAGAATCACCAATAAATTAAAAGTCAATAATGATAATTTTTAAATTCAATAATAATTTTAAAAGTCACATCATAGTTGGAAGAACAGTTGGAAACTCCACATTTATATGTATACTTACACTCTTAATGACAACAACGCATTTTAAAATCGTGATAGTCATGATCCTATCATAGTTTCACAGTTAAGCGTGCTTCTGCGAGAGTGGTACCAAGATGGGTGACTTCTTAAGAAGTCTGGTTTGAGGGATTCAAAAGCGAACAATATTGTGTGTCATTGAGATGAGGTGTTACAAATGATATCAGAGCCATTGCCTAGCCTAAGATGGGGAGAACGTGCTCAAGCCCACGAAGGTTACCAGCGGGGACACTGAGTCCTAAGAGAGTGTGATTGTGACATCCTACATCGCTTGGGTATGAAAATGGGAATGTGCTTATATGTATACTTACACTCCTAATGACAACAACGCGTTTTAAAACCATGATGGTCATGATCCTATCAGAACTCCGCAGATAAGCATGCTTCTACGATAGTAGTACTAGGATGGGTGATCTCCTGAGAAGTCTAATTTGGGAGAGCCAAAAGCGGATAATATTGTGTGTCATTAAGGTAGGGTGCTACAATTTCTTACGGTCGACTTTTCTTGGATTTATTCTTTGTCGATCTAGAAAGTGGATATGTGCATGAAAATTTCTCACTGCTTTCATTATCTCAACTTCATATAAAATAATACAATGACACATAGAATTGACTTAACATGCTTGGATTCTTCGCATTGAGATAAACTTCCAAACCTTTTGTTGGGATTTATAGAAAAGTTTACATCTCCTTTATTTAATTTCTGCTGGGATTTATAGAAAAGTTTACATCTCCTTTATTTAAGTTCTAACGGTTTTTCTTGGATTTATTCTTGGTCGATCTAGAAAGTGGATATGTGCATGAAAATTCCTCACTGCTTTAATTATCACAACTTCATATAAAATACAATGACTCATAGAATTGACTTAACATGCATGCTCAGATATATAAAATTTTATCTAAAAAGCTGAAACTCATGTACCATTTAATCTACGCCATAACACATCTAAATTTTTTTTAAAAAAAATTATAATTAAGCATATTTGATTCACAATGAATATATATAACAATTATTTGTGTTATATGCACCGCTAACAATTATTTAGCGTCTGCTTTTTTATATATTCTCTAACAAATTTTCTATTTTCTTTTTTTACTTACTTTTAAATACAATTTCTCGTTTTTAATTTTTAATTTATATATATTATTCTTAATACTCAAGAAAACATTGGATTCCCACATTGACGGAGTCACTTATACAAGGGAAGGGAAGAAATTAAATGGTGCATCAATCACTATCTGCATCAATTATTGAAATTCATTGAAAAAACTACCATGTCTTTCATGGCCGTAGACTCGTAGTTGATGAAAAGGCCTCCGTTGTTCACACGAAAAGAAAAAACAAGTGTCTTTAATATCTTCTTTTGGAAGAATGCCAAGAAGTCTCCTACAATTTAAATGTTTGTTGGAGACCAAATAGCCATATGTGTGCTGAAATTTGAATTAGTCAGAAATATTGTCGGCAAAGTTAATTATCTAAGGAACTTGGACGAACAGTACAATACAGCAGGTCAAGGAAACTTATTTTGCAAGTTAATTAAATTAGTCCACCTTCGTAATTTCATTTTCATGATTCCCTTTTTTTCAAAAAAAAAATAAATAAATAAATAAATTAGTACGACCTGAATTATTTTGTTGAAATCAGGCATATAAGAATAAAATTTTGATGGGTAGTGGAAAATTTTGATCACTCACCAGTACACTTTTCTTAACCTCTATTCATGAGACTGACATTTTAGAACGTTTTCTAAAATGTTTTATCTTTGTCACCAAAATTATTGTGTTTCATTGATTTACTATTTTGATTATTTTGGTGATTCATTATTTATAGATTGCTATTTATTAATTCTGCATATTATGCAATTTACACCATCATAGCGTTTAGAAGATGAGTAACATTTCTACCTATGTGGTAATATTTCACTTAGAAATTCAGATAATTGTACTTACGACTTGTATTAAAAGTTTAGACGTTAAATGTAAATAATTTTGTGATAAAAATTATTGTAGTACTCCTAATACGACCACTCATTCTTCAGTTTAGAAGAATACTTTAAAATTTTAAAATCCATGTGATGCTATTATCAAATGCACAACTACTCTTGGAGATTGATTTGTCAATATATATATAAGATGCTTATTAATTCCCGTGATTACACGTGGTTGCTACGGAATTCCATTAGTCTAGCTATAAATTAAAGCATGTAGTTGTACGCAGTAATCTCTTGTAATCTACAGGTTTTATAGTATCTAGCTACCTCATTTCTTGGATATTGAGAAGTGGGGAGAGGTTGGGAGAACTCCAAAATGGGGACCATTCCAATACATTTATCTTTTATTAAAAGTGGTAGACCACAAACTAGAAGTAGAGGAAACTAATTGAGCAGCAAAATATACTCCTTGAATGAATTTATACGAACTTTTAACTTTGATTCAAGGTGTCATTAGTGTACAAAGCACATGTGAGGGCAGATACGTAGAACATGTGACCGTGTTCACAAAACAGACATCCAAGGGCACTTCAGCAAGTTTTCGTCAATAGTTAAATTACAGAAATTAATAAACAGACATCCAAGGTACTCCCTTTGAAGATTTCAAATTTTAAAAAACAGGGGACAAGTCAAGAGGTGGTCGGTCCAAAAACGTGTTCCTTTTTTCCAGGCCATCATTAATATAGTATCCAAATGCACGCAACTAGAAAAAATTTATCACGGTTTTGAAAAGTTGGATGTAATTAGTTACACCAGACGAACTTTCCTGGCAAGCAGCAAGTACTATATATATATATTCCTGGCAAGCAGCATATATATATATATATATATATATTGTTTTGGTAGTTTATGGATAAATTGCCATTATTGATAGTTTGAGGGTAAATTATTATTGGAGTAGTAGTTTAAAGAAGGTTAAGTGGACTTTTGTTTTCCTGTAATAATGTTGAGTCGAGTATGAACCCATGGCAAGATTACACCAGTCTACCCACCCAAACCCTATGACGACAACAACAGTGATGAACACGGATGAAGTCTATGACCGGGAATATGGTGTAGAACGAGGAGAAGGCGGACGTAGAGGTGCTAGAGTTGGCGCGCACTACGAAGGTTTAAGGCGCGGAGGTGCTGGCCATAGAGATATATATGGTGAACAACGTAGGCGTCAAGAGTATGGTAGAGAAGAGCCTCGGGAGTACCGGATGAAAATCGATCTCCCTTTATTTGATGGTCATTTTCACATTGAAGATTTCATTGACTGAATTACGGAGGTGGAAAGATTCTTTGAATATATGAATATCAAGAAAAAAAGGTGAAATTGGTAGCTTACAAGTTCAAAGGAGGAGCATCCAGGGAAAGGTTGCAACTATCTCGATCTAGGGAAGGAAAAGACCTGACATCTTGGTTCAAGATGAAACGGCTACTCAATGCTCGATTCCTACCACCTGATTTTGAACAACAATTGTTCCAACAATACCAAGAGTGCCGTCAAGGAGTTTACACAGTCCAAGCATACGTTGATGACTTCTACCGACTATCTGCCCGTAATGATCTTATAGAGACTGAAGCCCAACTAGTGGCTCGGTTTATTGGTGGATTGCGTTTGCCAATCCAAGACAAGGTGTCTATGCAACATGTCTTTACTCTAACTGAAGTTGTTAGCCTAGCCACTCGTGCCGAGAAACAGTTGGAGCGGTCCAGAGTTTCAATATGGGAATGGAACCCGGGCGATTCAGGAAGAACCACGCAGAATCGGGGAAAGCAACCAATGGTCTCGAGCGGGACTACTCAACCTTCAGTACCCGGAGGAAAGACAACCGGAGGTAGTAGCAATGGACAAAGGCAACTGGTGACCATACCAACACCCAACAATCTTTACGCAAGACCCGGACCAGAGAAGTGTTTCAGGTGCAATCAACTAGGCCACAGATCTAATCAATGCCCAAAGAGACAGATGATAAGCGTGATTGAAGCTGGAGGAGAAGCGAAGGATGGCGAGGATGTTGAAGCCGAGGATGACATGCCCGGATATGAAGCCACAGAAGCCTTCGCTAATGAAGGGGTTTTATTTTCACAATCTTTAGTGATCCAACGGGTGCTATTAGTCCTAGGACAAGAGAGGCAAGCACAGAGGCACAATATTTTTCACACTCATTGCACTGTCAACCAACGAGTTTGTGATGTCATCATTGATGGAGGCAGTGGAGAGAACATTGTTTCTAAAGCAATGGTTTCAAAGTTGGGTCTAACAACTAAGAAACACCCGAAACCGTACAAGATCGGTTGGATCAAACGGGGCACGGAGACACTAGTTACCGAGCAATGTCATTTCACATTTTCAATCGGTAAACATTACTCCGACTCACTTTTATGTGATGTAGTTGAAATGGATGCTTGCCATATTATTTTGGGAAGGCCATGGCAGTATAATGTGGATGCTCAACACAAAAGTTGGGACAATATCTATATCGTTTTTCACAATGGTCAGAAAATAATATTCCGACCCTTGAAAGAAGACTCGGTTGTTGCTCCTACTCGGGCTAAGAAACAGCCTATTTTGTTAATTGAAGCAACTGAGTTTTTGGAAGAAGTCAAGGGTGCTCGGGAGATACTCGCTTTAGTACCCGGAGAAATCAGCTCTCCAACTATTCAAGCTATTCTCGAGCTTGTGCGCTTGATGTTGGAAGAATTTCGGGACATCACCTCGAAAGAGGTGCCAGCTTTACTTCCACCTATGTGAGATATTCAGCACTTCATTGATCTAATTCCTGGAGCTAGCCTTCCAAACCTTCCACATTACCAGATGAGTCCTAAGGAGAACGAAATCTTACAAGAACAAGTGGAAGAACTCTTGAAGAAGGGACACTTGCGGGAGAGTATGAGCCCTTGTGCAGTGCCAACTTTGCTTGTACCAAAGAAAGATGGTAGCTGACGGATGTATGTAGATAGCCGGGCAATCAACAAGATCATTATGAATCATAGATTTCTTATTCCTCGGATAAGCGATATGTTTGATATGTTGGCAGGAGTGAGGATATTTTCAAAGATTAATCTGAGAAACAGATATCATCAAATCCAGATCAGACCCGGAGATGAATGGAAGACAACGTTCAAGACAAAAGAAGGACTCTATGAATGGATGGTGATGCCATTTGGATTGTCTAATGCCCCTAGTACCTTCATGCGACTTATGGATTGTCTAATGCCCCAAGTACCTTCATGCGACTTATGCACCAGGTATTTAAACCATTCATCAAAAAATTTGTTGTAGTTTATTTCGATGATATTCTTATTTACAGTTGCAACCTGGAAGAGCATCTGAATCATGTAAAGGAAGTCATGGAGACCTTGCGTGCAAACAAACTTTTTATCAACTTGAAGAAATGTAGTTTCATGATGGATCGACTACCCTTCCTCGGGTTTATAGTCAGTTCAGACGGCATTCGAGTTGATGAAGAGAAGGTGAGAGCTATCCGATAATGGCCTACACCCGAGACAGTGGGCGAAGTCAGGAGCTTTCGCGGATTAGCAACCTTCAATCGAAGGTTTGTTCGAAACTTCAACAGTATTGTAGCCCCTATCACCGAATGTATGAAGAAAGGGAAATTCCATTGGGGTGAAAAGGCCGAGCAAAGCTTCCAACTTATTAAGGAGAAATTATGCACGGCACCAATTCTAGCCCTACCGGACTTCGACAAGCTGTTCGAAGTTGAGTGTGATACGTCGATTGTAGGAATTGGGGCAGTGTTGACTCAAGAAGGGAAGCCAATTGAGTTTTTCAGTGAGAAACTCGGAGAAACCAGGCAGAAGTGGTCAACCTATGAACACGAGCTCTATGCTATTTTAAGAGCATTGAAGGTGTGGGAACATTACCTTATTCAGTGGGAGTTCATCCACACACCCACCAAGCGTTGAAGTTCATCAACAGCCAGAGGAACCTAAACCGGATGCATGCCCGGTGGGTATCTTATATTCAACGGTTCACCTATTCCTTAAAGCACAAATCTGGGAAATTGAACCGGGTAGCCGATGCTTTGAGCAGTCGAGTTACATTGTTGGTGACACTGCAGGCAAACATAACCGGATTTGAATGTCTCAAGGAACTGTTTGAGACTGATGAAGATTTTGGTGAAATCTGGAAGCTCAGATTGGGACACTGCACCCAAAATGCATATCCAGGAGGGATATCTTTTTCGGGGTAACCAACTCTGCGTCCCGAGAAGCTCCTTAAGGGAGCAGGTTTTTCTGAGAGTTGCATGGTGGAGGATTAGGAGGACATCTCGAAAGAAACAAAACTATAAGTTTGGTAGAGGACCGCTATTATTGGCCGCAACTAAAGAAAGACGTTGGCAATTTAGTGCAATGATGCCCGGTATGCCAAGTATCCAAGGGACAGACTTAGAACACGGGCTTGTATATGCCATTGCCAATACCAGAACAACCGTGGGAGGATGTATCCATGGATTTCGTGTTGGGACTCCCGAGAACCCAACGAAGAGTTGATCTATAATAGTAATTATGGATAGGTTCTCCAAAATGGCTCACTTTGTTGCTTGTAGAAAAACATCAGATGCTGTCCAAGTGGCCAATCTTTTCTTCGAGGAAGTGGTGAGGTTGCATGGGGTGCCAAAGTCAATCACTTCTGACCGGGACACCAAATTTCTTTCCTATTTTTGGAGAACACTATGGAGACGGTTCGACACAAAGCATTGAATTTCAATAGCACCAGCCATCCACAAACGGATGGCCAAACCGAGGTTGTGAACCGAACCTTGGGTAATTTACTTCGTTGTATTGCAAGAGATAAGCCTAAACAGTGGGACTGGGGTTTAGCTCAAGTTGAATTTGCTCACAACAACATGGTGACCAGGTCAACCGAGAAGGCACCATTTGAGGTGGTTTATGGGAAAACTCCCAAACTTGCAATAGATCTCACAAATTTGCCCAAGTTACCTAGAGCTAGTATCGCAGTCGAGCATCTGACGGAATGTGTAAAGTCAACTCATGAAGAAGTGCGCCAACACCTCAAAAAATCATATGCCAAGTACAAGGAAGTAGCGAACAAGGGGCGAAGATCTAAAATTTTTCGAGAAGGAGATTTTGTGATGGTTTATCTGCACAAAGGGCACCTACCAACCGGGACTTCCAGGAAACTGAAGAACAAGAAATACGGTCCTTGCAAGATCATTAAGAAAATTAATGATAATGCATATGTTGTTGACCTTCCAGAAAATTTGGCCATCTCCTCAACATTTAATGTGGCAGACATTTTTGAATATTTTCCACCAGAAGAGTCTAATTCTAACTCGAGGACGAGTTGTTCTAAGAAGGGGAGACTGATGTAGGACAGTTTCACCCGAGCATTACTGTTCTTAGGAAGGTGTTCGCTGGAAGGTGTTCTCGGGGTACTATTCACAGTGATGGCTCGCAGGTTACTATTTGCAGGATCAATGTTCGCATGTACTGTTCATGGGGTCACTGTTCATGTTACTGTTCACCCAAGAACATTGTTTTTCCAAAGAAAACTTCTCTTCCTCTCGGTGCCCCCTTTGACCCGAGAATACTATTTTCTCATGTTACGAAATCTTGCAAAAATCCTAAGCATTTAATGCTATTAATTCATATGTTGACAAAATGGAGAACTTCTTAATTGGACACTGCTACAGATGTGTGCTTGTCAGACGGTGCTATGCAGTGCTATAATTTTGTCCTTTGACCATCATTTCTTGCCTACGTTATTAGCCCAATTTTTCTCTTTCTAGCTAGGTTGCTTTGTCAGTATTTACTCTTGTTAAATGTTTCATTTTTTTTTTATATATAAGTAGGCGTAAGTTTGTACTCAAAAGAACTTTTGAAATATTATCAAATCTTTGAGTTTTATCTCATTATTTCTCTGCGGAGAATCCCCACAACTTGCAGGTTGTGTTGTAATCTGCGAATTGCATTTTGATTTTCTTAATTAAAAAACAAAGAAGCTCTTAGTCTTTTGTTATCAAGTCTTCCGCTACGTCACCCATCGGCCTCGATCCTCGTCTTGAGCACCCACGCCGAGCTCAATTTGACCCACCGAGCAACGCAGACGACTTCTTCACCCCCGAGAAGCCCGGTTCATCCAAGGGGTGGCCGGCCAACCAATGGGGTTTGGCACCCCTGTAATTTTTTTAATTTAATTTAATTTAAATTTTTTTTAAGAAGGGTGGGGTTTTGGGTAATTTTGGTTTAACTCCCTTCTAATACAAATGTTATTACCAAACTAAGAAATTTGAATAACTATTCCATTCCACCTTTCTCTATTCCTCGTAATATCTATTCCTTTTCCTAATGGAATACCCATTCGCGAGCCAAATGAGCCCTAATAGTAGTCCAATGATAAAAGAAAGCATCTTCTATGTGGTCTTTGCACAAAACGTTACTTTTACGCCATCAATTAAAAGCTGACACATCAACCCATCAACCTAAACTTATTGTAAAGACCAAGACTTATATATATTGAAAATGAGAGCAATCACTACAAAAAAAGCATAAGTTTTATTGACGTTTTTGGGCTTTTGGCACGTCAAAAACGCATTCAACGAAACTTTTTTGACTTTTTTGCGTGTCAAAAAAAGGCATCGAAAAAGTCGCAATTTTGACGTTTTGAATAGTATTACGTCAAAAAAAATTTGATCAAAATGTTTTTTTTTTCTCAAAAATAGTATTTTTTTAATAATTTTTTAAACTTTTTTGCCATAGTCGTTTCAAATTTGGCACGTCAAAAAACTCTAAAAAACTTTTAAAATATATTTTTTTTAAAAAAAATTAAAAATTCTTTTGACATTTTTAAATATTTTTTGACATGATATTGTTCAAAACGTAAAAAAAGTTGAAAATTTATTAAAAATAAATATATTTTTTTTTTCATCATCGTCTTTTTTTCTCTCTGCCTTCCTTTGTTTCTCCAGCCATGGCCAACCAGCACCATTATCTCCTTTTTTCTTACTCTCTCTATCTTCTTTTCCCCATTTTCAAAATCCCAAATCAAAAAATTTAACCTGAAAAATCAAAAACCCAAACCTCAAACCCAAAAAAATCAGACCCAAAAAGTCTTCAAAAACCCAAACCCATCAGCAAATAAAACATCAAAATCCCAAACCCAGTAGAACAAAAAAAAAATCAAAGTCGCAAACTCAGCAGAGGGAGATATAGCACACTGAGGCCGAAGTACTGCTGGAGGGAGAGAGAACGACGGCCAGAGATTGCGGAGAGCGATCGCAGCTCGTTATCGACGTACGGCCGGAGGAGAAAGAGAGCGCGGGTTGGAGAGAGTGAGCTTGAAAGAGAATATATAGGGGAGCATATATACCGATCGACGGGCGCAGGTGGGGAGAAAAGAAAGAAAAAAAGAGAGGACGAGGAAGATCAAGAGCATTCTGCTGGGCGGGAGGAACCAAAAAAAAAAAAAGAAGAAGCAGGCTTGGGTTGGTGGGTGGGTGGGGTGCGCAGGCTATATATATAGGGGCTGTAGTAGATTTTGAAAAAGTTGAAATATTTCGAGAGTATTCTGTTGGGCGGGACTCGGGAGGAAAAAAAATTAAAAAAAAAGGGAAGAAGAAAGCTTGGGTTGGTGGGTAGGTGGGGTACGGTGTGCAGGCTATATATAGGGGATGCAGTGGATTTTGAAAAAGTTGAAATGTTTCAACTTTTTTGACGTTCAACTATTGGAACGTGCCAACGGTGGAACGTCAAAAAAGTTGAAGTTTTAATAAAAAAATATTATGTTCACCAGCTAATATGCGCGTACGTGTTCTTCTTAAGGCTGATTAAAAAAAAAAGGAAGGCTTGGGTTGGTGGGTGGGTGGGGCACGGTGTGCAGGCCATATATAGGGGCTGCAGGAGACTTAAAAAAGGTTGAAATATTTCAAATTTTTTGACGTTCTACTATTGGCACGTCAAAAAAATTTTGACGTGCCAATAGTGGAACGTCAAAAAAGTTATAAAAAAAAAATATTTTCTTCACCAGCTAATACGCGCGTACGTGTTCTTCTTGAGGCAGATTTTTTTTAAAAAAAACCTTTTTTAACGTGTGAATTTGACATGTGAAAATTGAAACTAAAAAAAATTTTGACGTGATTTTTTTATCAAAGTTTTAACATGTCAAAAACTTTTAATTTTTTTGTAGTGAATTGGAGGTTTGATTAGTCCTACATTTTCCCTCTTACCCATCTTGATTAGAAAAATAAAAATAAAAAGATTAATTATGTACTAATTAGACGGAAGGGAGTGCGTCTGCATAATGCAACTTGCAATTGATAAATCTATTAGTTAGTGTTTACATTTAATTAAAAGAAGTTGCCGACAAGCTTCCCATTTAGGCTTCTATGCGAATAAATTTTATGAAAGCTACAATCGATGAATGTTTCAACTAGGGGCGGGGTTTCTGTGGTTAAACTCGAAGAACGGGTCTTTTATTTTATTTTTAAGATTTTCTTATAATATTGAATAAAGAAGCTATTAATTAAAGTTATTTTTATCTTTTTGTTGATTTTGGAAGGACATTATCAATTTTTTGGTAATTTGGGAACAACATTATTCCAATTGAAAGTTTGAGGAAACATTGTTAATTGAGTAGTACTTTGAGAGGAGTATGGAAGTTTGAATGGGGAGATCTCCATAGGACCCAATTAAGAATCATCCCTTAACAATTATCAATAATTGAGGATGTATAACACTTTAATTCAACTATTATCTTAATACAAATGTTCTTAAGAGATAACTTAATCAACTAAAAACTACGCTTTATAAAACAGAAGTTACTAAATCGAATTTTTCTCCCTTTTTCCCCTCTTTGTGCGAACATCTAAAAAAAAATCCTAATATAAATGCTTCTAAGTGACGAGGATGTGACCATGTACTTTAGGAAGGAGGGAAAATATATATTGCTTGGGTTAATTGATCAAGATGAAGTTATTCCTCCGCTAAGAAGTTGCGGATCTGTCCCTTTTTGTGATGCATAAATACTAATTAAGTTTTAGAATCTTAGGCCATTTCAAATGCCATTTCTCAACATCTAAATGGGCATGCACTTGTTAGTATTTCAGACCGCAACTTGTAACAATTCTAAATTATTGTCTTGAATGCTTCTACTTTATATATATATATATGATTATGATGTTCAATTAATCCATTACAAGTTCACAATTTGGGACGGTTGAACATGCATGTACAAAATTAATATTTAGGGTAAAAATCACATACACATGCTTTTATATCATTTACAGTTTAAAACATTTTGAGCATTGATTAAACTAAAATGTCAAATGAAACACAAATAAGTGATAATGCAGGGTAAAAATTGAACACCTAATCAAATCATAAGTACCTTTGATCAATTTAGCACGTATGAAAAAGTGATGTAGATGGAGGTGCTACAGCGTAGGAGGCAGATAGTGAGGAATTTGTGTAACTATTTGCTTGAACATGGATTCTATCTTCCCCCATAATCAGAAGCAATATTGATAGACATAGAGAGTGACATTGAAGCTGGTCTATTCACTACTGGAGCAAGATGTGCTGTTTCTGGCATATTTGTTGGGAGAATAGGCAATGGAGCTTCAAAATTGAGAACATGAATTGCTTCCCTTATTGAAGGCCTAAGGTTTCGATTAGGGTGAGAGCACCAAAGCCCAACAATCATCAAGCGCTCCATTTGTGACTCATCAAAATCTCCACCCAGCCTTGGATCAGCTGCTTCAAGTACCTTTCCTATTCCATAGAGCTCCCAAACCCACTCCACCAAGACTATTTGATCTTCAGAAGCATTGGGCTTGATTGGTTTTCTTCCACAAGCAATCTCTAAATTGACAATTCCAAAACTATATACATCTGATTCCTTCCTGGCTTTACCGGTTGTAATATATTCAGGAGCACATGTAGCCCATTGTGCCTGCCAAGATAGTTGTTTGTGACCCTTTCACATGGTCCACAAGCCTAGCTAGCCCAAAATCCCCAAGTTTGGCATTAAAGTTTGAATCAAGCATAATGTTGCTTGATTTTATATCCCTATGCACAACACATTCCTCCCACTCTTCGTGCAAGTATAACAACGCTGACGCCAATCCTTGAACAACTTTGTACCTCATTGCCCATACCAGTAAGCTCTCTTGTGTAAAAAGGTGTGAATCTAAGCTTCTATTGGGCATGAACTCATAGACAAGTAAGAGTTCTTTTCTTTCATGACACCAGCCAAGGAGTTGCACCAAATTCCTATGTCTTAATCTACTAATGATTTTAACTTCGGATGCATACTCCTTCAACCCTTGTTTGGATCCTTTTGACACCCTTTTAACTGCAATAAAAGAGTTTGAATCCCTTAAAAATCCTCTATAAACCCCACCAAATCCACCCTGACCGAGCTTCTCTTCATCATTGAAATTATTCGTGGCATGAGCCAATTCTTTAAATGAGAACCTCTTTGGTCCTGTCCCTCTTTGAAATTCCTCATCCATGCAACTATCAAGGGCAAGATCTTCTTCTGTGTGACTCCTATTCCTTTTCCAAAAGCAAAATAGAATTAAAGCCAACCCACCAAACAAAAAAGATCCACCAACACCCAACCCCACGGCTAACCCAAACCTATTGTTTTTCCTTGGGTTGGGGACAGGATTTAGACTCGGACTGCCGTCCACTGCTGGGTTGGTGACAATATCTTCCAAAGTAGAACTAAAATTCCATGTGCGAATGTTATGCATTGCAGGAGAAGATCCTGTTGCGGCCGAGAATCCAAAAGTTACCCATTCAGGTAGGTAATGTCTCAAATCAACAATATAAGAAAGGGATTGCTCTGCAGTTGTAATATTGTTTCTCCAACCAGTAAGGAGAACACTCAAATTATGAGAAGTAGAATTATAACTAATCCGAGCTTCATTAGTTAGCCCTTGAGTAATAGAAGTATTAGCCCACTCCCATGACACATTAGCAGAAGATTTCAAGGAGTTTATATCAATACCTAAATGTACACCGGGCGGATCAAATTGTTTGTTTGTATAGATGTCAAACTCCACGGCGACAAAAGGATTGTCCGTCGAGTTTTCCCGCTGGTCACCCCTTGCGAGACCCATAGCGCCGCCGCTGCTGTTATCAGGAATCCTTGAACCTTTAGGTGCTAGGAAGAAGGCAAGCCATCTGCATAATTTTATTATTTTGAGAATCAATGACAAAGGAAAAATGGGTAGTGAAATCTGTGAGGTTTCCGGATGCCATGTCCCATAGGTGCATAGGACTGGAATACGTGGCTCGACCTACAAGGTTCGTTTTGACCTGCTTCTCGTTGCCGGTGAGTTTGATCTCTTGGTTTTCAGGAAAGCTCTCCAACTTATATCAGATTCAGAATAATTGAAACTGGAGAGGTTGAATCTGACACTGGTAACTGAGAAGAAATTGGTGATCAGTAGGAGATAAAAGAGGCTTAGAAACTTTGGAAATGGGAAGTGTTTGATGTTGAGGATGTAAAAAGCCATGATTGGAACTTGGGTCTGAGAAGAAATTATTGCAGATAATTGTTATGTGAAAAGCTATAAATAAAACATGGAGGAGACCCGATAGGCGGAAAGGGTCAAGTCAAAAAAGGAAGACGCTGGGGAGTGCGTACGAGAAAGTTCTCCGATGCTAATCATTTAGATTAATTAATCTCAAATTGAAGTACATAGCACAAGGATGTGGAAAATTTTGAGAGAGTTGACGAGGGCCACGAGGCCAAAGATTATTTTTAAGTCCACTTTAATTATTATAAGAGCAACTCCATCAGACATTTCAAACTAGCCTTCTTGTTAAATTTAACAGTTTTCTTCCTCTTTTCTTCCTCCATCAGAGCCTTCAAAATAGCCATTGTCTGGAAATATGCTACAGTGAATATATGAAAGTCACTGTAGCACCTATAACTATTTTTATTGTTCTTTCTCTCCCTTGCTGGTTCATTTTCTCCCTTTTTCTGTTTCTCCGTGAGATCACCCGCTAATTCCTTCCAAAAGTACCGAAAACTCAAAGAAATCCAAATCAATGACCCGATTGAAGAGTACCCAAATCAACATGCCCAAAATCAACACGCCCAAAATCAACACGCCCATGCTTTTCAATAGCGAAACATAAGCAAATTTTGCTTCCAAAACCAAAATCTTGAGCAAAAGCAGGAGAAATAGTCGCATGGAAAAGAACAAAGTTGTTACCGGCCAAAGAAAACGAGCTCTTGAACCACAGCAGAGGCTAGCGCAAGGCGAGTGGCGGCGACCGACTCCTCCGGAATCGAAACCCATTTCGACGAAACGCATGATTCTTCTCCACGAACTCTGAAATTCCTTCCTTGAGCAGCAGCGTCTTTGTCGTCCACTTCCGCTCCTTGTACTTCGCCGTCCTTGTCGCCGACTCGTCAAGATCGGAGACATCCTCGAGATCGTCATCATCGCGAAATCATCTTGAGGATGACCGGATCTAATTGGAGGTGGTGGTGGGAGTTATCGTCGGGTTCTTGAAGAAACCGAGGTCTTCGTGTCGATGGAGTTGCTCGGAGCGTTAGACCGAGTGAGGAAAAGGGAGGAGAGCAGCGAGGGAGAGAAGAGATGGGAAAGAAAAGCAGGCAATGGAGAGAAATGAGAAGATAAAAATAATAAAATAATATTAAAAATAATATTTAATTAAAATAAATGATTAAAATAGAAGGCCTGCTGGAGTGAAAAATGAAAAACTAGTAGTTAAAATGAAAAAATGTGAATAGTCGGTGGCCATTTTAGCCATCCTTGTTGGGAAATCGTAGGGTTTTTATTTTTTTTAAGTATTAGGTGAGTAATATTTAATTTCACACATGACAGTCAAGTTTCCTTTTTTCCCAAACCAAACAAGAAGCACGCCAAGCTTTGCTGAAAAGTAGTTCATATTGAAATGTGGGGCGTCTAATCCCTTGCATGTGGGGCGGGGCTTTTTTTTTTATCGAATTTCCAAGTTTTCTGCTACATTGTTGGGTATATTTGATTAACAGAATCAAATATAAGTATTATTACTTACTATAAGTAATATTTATGATATTTTTAAAAATCAAGATGGTTGTTTGATTCCAATGCGCAAATGTATTGAAAAGACATTTATCCATAGTTTTAAATTGAAATACAACATAGACCCAATATAATGGGTGTAGTAATTTTAATATATAAGGAAGATGACTAATAATATAAGGTTTTTTAGAGTCATTCCAAATATGATGTGACTTTTAAAATTACTGTTGAATTTGAGATTTGATTTATTGACTTTTGATTTATTAGTGATTTTAAAAATCACGTCACATTTGAGATGGCTTTATGAAGACTTTTTTTTTTCCTATATAAAGACTCTAGGAAGACTTATAACATTAGCCAAATATTTATTCTCATCTCATATTCTAAAAGTTCAAACTAATAAAAAAAATGATACATTTAATAATTATATAATTTTTACAAAAAAAAAAAATCAAAATGAGAAATGCTTGATTCTGAAGTTGTAAAAAAAAAAAACTACTGCAGATTGTAATATGAAAAACAATTATTAAATTGATCACGAGAAAAGCCAGTGAATATACGTATTTTTCAAAGAAATAAATAAATAATTTTAGAAGGTACTTTTGTCTTATTAAAAATTTTAAAGATTATTTGTCTATTTATATATTAATAATTTTTGAAAGTTTGAAAAGAAGATGAACTCCATATATAATTTGAAAGGCATTAACAGTAAAATAATAATTTAAATTTAAATTTCATAACAATTAATTATCTAAATCACTATAAATTTTGAGTGGTTGACTGCCCATTCAAAGACGTCAGTTTCTTCTTCGTTTCAAAAGAATAATTAAATAAATATGTGTCATTATTCACACGAGAAATTCCTTCGTACGGCCTCTTGCAAAGTTACTATATGTAATTAAAAACCACTTTCTTAAATAAATTTTGAGTGGGTGACCGTCGGTTTTCATTTCAAAAAGAATAAATAAATAAATAATAAGTTGGTCATTATTCACCCGAGAAGACCCTAAAAATAATTGTAGTGGCGACAACTGACAAGGCAATTTGGAGAACAGGTTGGACCACTTGGCAAAATAAAGTCGTAAAGGCATTGTTTGGGGACGAGGTGTGAGTCGACATGATAATGAGATACTGACGAGGCAATGCGTTGTCCGCTATGTCCACATCACAGATTCACATCCCTCAGATCATCCGTACATGCAAGCATAATAGATTAGGATGTATGGTGATGGAGACACGTTTATGGAGTGATGGATGCCAACACTTGCATGCCATGCTTTGAAAGTCTTGAAGATCTTCCATGCATGAGACATCATAGACTTTATGATTACTCATAAAAAGTCTTCCAGCTTTGTTGAAAATGAAAGCATTGAAGGTGAATTTTCAGATGATAATAATCAATAATTTATCATTAAATACGTACCTTCTTGGATACAAAATCAACAATTATCATTGGCACGCTACTTGTTGGCAACGCAAATCAAGTCAAAATAGGCAAAATTTTGTAACATTAACGATTAAAGTATTGATTAATTCATTAATGATATTTTCATAAACAAATGCTCAAAATGGTATTAAAGTAAATATTTTATTTATTAGTTATCTATGCTTCTAAAGAGAATTTAAAGAGAATTATCACAATTTTAAAATTTTCTCTTGAAGGCTCACTACAGGAAAATTGGTCTTTAGCGACGACTCAAAGTCGTCGCTAAAAGCCCATAAGTCGTCGCTAATTAACATTAGCGACGACCCGTGGTTGCAATTAATCCGTCGCTAAAGACTAAATAGCGACAACCTTTTATGTCGTCGCTATTGATACTTATTAGCGACAACATAAGTCGTCGCAAATAATTATTAAAATTTGTCGTTAAAAATCTTTTAAAGCTATTGTCGTCGCTAATGATACACATATCAGCAACGATAAATGTGGTCGCTAAATACTCAAAAGAAAAAACCAAAAAGGTGAAAGTCGAATTGTAACAATAGCAATGCTGTAGTAGGTTCAAACCACGAGCTCTTGTAAAACATCATCGGCGCATTGACACGAATCCGATTTGGGCACCCTTTTCATCTTGGCGACCTCAAGCTTCTCAGCGAGGCCCTCCAACGGCCCCCATGTTGGGTTACAAGCTTGCATTATCGAGCTCGGCAATGAACACTTATTGGTTGCGACTATATGAAGAAAAGATTTTTTTCCTACTTGTCCGATGTGGGACCATGAAGACTCGTCGCTCTCAAGATCCTGGTTTTCTCAGCGATTTTCTCAATGATTGGCAATGTACCGGATCCGGGATCTTGCCATTACCTCGGCGACCTTCTAATGCCCTGCGCACGCAACCATGTCAGAGCAGCATTTGCAGTCGCCGGAGCGGAAGATAGCCTCTGCAACCTTCTGAGAGGTGCGGAGGCGCTTTTCTTGGCGGTATTTTGGCTGCATTGACATCCCTGGAGGAATTGGAGGAGCGAGTCTCGAGACCTGCGCCGATTTGTTGTAGCTCATTGGTGGCGAGTGAGGCAAAGATTTGGACTTGGTTGGCCGGTGATCTTCCAGCGGTGAGAGTGAGGTTTTTGGGAGAAAAGAATGAAATGCAAAAGAGGAGTGAGTGGAGGAGAGTCGTCGTTGATATCTATGGCATCACGGACAAACATAGGCATGTGAGTTCTGACAAGGCAGTTGGCTTATCACTTTCCTTTCTTTTTATTAAAAAACCTAAAGTTAAAGACAATAATTATTGCGATAGTGGTGGTTGTTATTGCGATAGAATACGGACAAAGAGTCAAAGACCAAAGAAGAGGGAAGGGGACTGGACAGGGATTGCATCACAATGGCACAAACATGGGAGGGTCCACTAGCACCGTTGGATTGTATCCATTTATTCTGGTCCAGTCCATATATAATAAAGGAGTCAAATAAAATTATAAATATTTGACCATCTGACCATGACCTAGACTCCCTGACCATACATTGACTCTCTGCATCAAATTTAAAAATAAATAAAATCATATATTTAGAGTGTAATAGTGGTTTTTTTTTTTTTAATTTTTTTTTAGCGACGACATTTGTCGTCGCTACTAAGGATTTTAATTTTTTCTTTAATTCATTTGCGACGACATTATCATCGCTAATAAGCATTTTAAATTAGCGACGACAATGTCGTTGCTAATAAAACTTCAAATTTTTATTTGATTTATTATAGCGACAACGTGGTTGCCAATTTAAATGTTATTAGCGGTACAATGTCGCCGCTAATGATCTAAATACTATCGCAATGTTACATATCAACGACGACATCTAGTCGTCATTATTTATCTTTTTTTTTTTACGAAATTAGCGACGACAAAAATTGTAAATCGATATAATGAGCAATAAGCAACGATATATGAGTAAATCGCTAAAAATATGGTCACTGAAGACCAATTTTCCTGTAGTGACGGTTATTTGTAGAAGAAAAACAAACTACAAGCTTACAAAGTAAAAGGAATAAAATAAACTAAAGTAAGCACTCAAAATAAAGAAATCAATTCATAAAACATGCTTCCATGTTTTTAAGGCATGTTTTGAGGACCACTTCATAAAACATGCTGAGTCTGACCATGTTTTAAGGCATGGCCCAAGGCAAGAAATCAGCTAAAGAATCCACCATCAGCTCCCATTAGAAAAGTCTCTTGGCTTTTAGTTCAAAAATTCAAAATTTTCAACATGAACAGTAGAGACGGACCTAGGGGGACCGGTTGGGGCCATGGTCCCCCCAAATCTGGAATAAAAAAAAAATCAGCTGTGGGAAAAAAAAAAATAGTATACTGGTCCCCTCATAAGAATAAACAAACCCCAATCCCCCCTACAAGACTAAAACAAACCCCAGTCCCTCCCCTAGAAAAAACAGTCCCAATGCCCAAAAAAAAAAAAAACCAAAGAGTCAAAGACCGGTCTCCTCCCCCTTAAAAAAAACCGGTCCTAGAGCCTCACAAAAAAAAAAAAAAAAACATATACTAAGCTTTTGTTTTGGAGAATTAGAATGTTTCATATTTTGGCAGACATGTTTGATGGTTTTTTTTTCTAAAACATTTTAGTGGAAGTTGTTTTTGGAATTTTATGTTTTCTCCTAATTTTGTTGTAGATGGAAAAATCAACTTGATTTTTTCAAACGAAAAAATGCATGAAGTTCAAATGTGCAAAGTTCAAATGCCCAAACTTCAAATGCACGAACTTCAAATGTCAATGTTGGTGATACATCATTATTAGCTTCCGATATCCCAATTTCTGAAAATTCTTCTAAAAATTTTTTCAAACGAAAAAATGCACAAAATTTAAATGCCCAAATTTCAAATGCACAAACTTCAAATGTCAATGTTAGTGATACATCATCACCAAATATCCCAATTTTTGAAAATTCTTCTAAAAGACTTTGAAGAGTTGAAGGCAATGAATTTATATTAATTCATTAGAATATGATCATGGATTGCGTCATCAGATATAAAAATATGATGTTAATCATCAAGATGAAATTCGAAGAGTTTACATTAAAGCTGGTTCATACCGACCTACGGTCTCAGACTACCACGGTCCCCCCATCAAATATTTTGGATCCGTCCCTGGTGAACAGTACTGTAAACAGTGTATAAATAGTGTCATTAACAGTATTGATCGACCAAGGATCGAATGAGAGCTACTGACCTTCAGCGATTTTCGCGTGAACAGTATCTCGATTAACACACACTGACCTTTGCCATTTAGTTCGGTGGTGAACAGTGTTAGTGAACAATGTCGGTGAACAATATCCGCTCGAATGGGTTCCGAATGCTACTCTAAATGGTCAATACTAACCTTCAAGAATTCTTCTCATTTTCAGCTACTTTTCATTGGGATTTCTTTTTGGACAATGGATAAATAAACCTACTTGGAATATTTAAATTATTGCCTTGAATGGATTTTCTTCTATACTTCCATCTTAAGAATTTTAATCATCCGGTGTCATTTCCACGTCGTAGTTGATCCTTTTCTCATTTGTGGTTTTATCAGAGATGTAGGCAAATACTGTCCAACATCATCTTCTTATCCTGCAGGCTGCATCCATGCGTTGGCCAGAAGCAAGAACAATTATTTGCCGGATAATAAATGTTTATATTGTAGACATAATCCTGCCATTGCATAAATAAATTTGAATATCAATGGTTTTAACTTTGAACTTTTATTTTTTATTTAAAAAAAAAAAAAACTGAACTTTTAAGCATACATAAAAAAAAAAAAAAATAGTTTTAAGAATAGCATTTAAGTTAATCCTATGGGCTAATACTAGTGCCAATTAACTATCACCTTTCTCAAATACTAGTGCCAACTATCACCTTTCTCAAAAGCATCCTCCTTTTGTTTTTTAAAGAAAAAAATATGCTTTAGCTCTTTTATTATTTCAATTAGCATTTCTTTAAAAAGAAAAGAAAGCAAAACAAAAACAAAGCAAAACTCCTATGACCACCCGTTGGTAGGAAATTTATTTCCCATTTATAAGCTTATCTTTTCAAAGGTAACCATCAAACTTTATTACAATTTGGTAGCCTCTCAATTAACCATGGCTTTCCATCCAGAAAAGCTGCTGCTTCTTCATCATCATCTTCCCTACTTGATGGTGATGATAACTATTTTCCTTTTTCTCATAATCCCCTCTGCATCTCAGTTGTCATTCAACTACCCTGATTTCTCTCAAACAAACAACGGAGCTATAAAAATGGCAGGAAACGCTACAATCTCAGGTTCGCTCATCCAACTCACGCCAAATGCAGTGGACAACTGGGGTCGTGCAACGTATTCAGAAACCATGCGTCTCTGGGAAAAGAGTACAGGAAAAGTCGCCAGCTTCACCACCAGCTTCTCTTTTATCATCTCTTCGGAAGGCGCAGACAGGTACTCAGATGGGCTAATCTTCTTCCTCGCAAGCCCCAATTTCCCTACACCTATTCCAACAGACGGCTCCGGCATTGGCCTTGTGAGCCGCGACCAAATGAGAGACTCAAGTTTCTTAGCTGCAAACAAATTTGTTGCCGTGGAATTCGATACTTTCCGGAATGATGAACCCAGATGGGATCCGCCGGAGCCTGTTCGTGAGCACGTTGGTATCAATATCAACGACATGAAATCTCGGAACACGACAGCATGGTATAGCGTTATTAAGGAGAAAAGAAAATACAATTCCACTGTTAGTTACGATCCCAGCACACAAAATTTAAGTGTCAGCTTCACTGGATATAGAAGTAACGATCACATCCCAATAGAGCAACACCTTTCTTCTATAGTTGATTTGAGAGATTATTTACCAGAAAGGGTTGAATTTGGCTTCTCGGCTGGAACAGGATTGATTTCCGAGCTGCATATTCTTTGCTCGTGGGCTTTTCAATCGACAGCGCCACTTTTGATCATTCAGAAATGATGCAGGAGAAGTGTTGGTTTGTTTTGTTTATGTATTTGTGTTTTAGTTTTCTTTTTTAATAAGGAATGGATTTTTCCTTTTCCAATTCGGATTAGTTTAGTTTTTTCCTTTTCCTTATTAAATTATGAGTAAAGAATATGCAGGTTATGAGTGCTTATCTGAAAGAAAAAAAAAATGATGAATTTAAACCAAAATTACGATTTGGTATAGTAAATATTTGATTTTTTTTTTTTTAACATATTTTACTAAACACCTTTGCGATTTTAAAAAAGCAATATTTAAAGTCACATTTATTAAAACTATAATCCCAAACGGACCCAAATCTATTGATCTGCAAGTATATTTTAACCCTTTTTTTTTCCTCGTACATGCCGTCAGTTATTGTATAAGCTAAAAAAAAAAAACCCAAGGAATCAAGCATATGTAGGGGTGTAAACAAGCTGAGCTTGAGTGAGTTTCCCTTGTTTAGACTCGATTTGTTTAAATTTTACTCAAGTTCTAGTTCGAGTTGAGTTTAAGGATAAGCCAAAAAATCGAGTTCGAGCTCAAAATAAGTCGAAGTTTGTTGAAGCTCTTATATTTTAATTTAATTTTTTATTATAAATTTAAACTTTAAATACTCTTAAACGGCTCAAGAAGCTAGCTTGCATATGAGCATTTGCCTAGTTTGGCTAGTCAAGTATGGAGCCTGAGTCATTACAGCAAAACACTTAGTTTCGAAAAGAGATGATATGCATCATTTTATAATAAAATGATGTTATTAAAAAAAAATCATCAATTTCTAATATTAATATGAGCAATTATGCAAACAATTATCAATTCGAATCTTATATAAGCTTCTTACAAGCTCTAACCGAGTCGAGTTGAGTGAGCTTGGTTTAATATTCAAGCCAGTATTTATATATACGAACTGTCTCATTTAATAATCGAGTCAAATACAAGTTGAGCTTATACGAGTTGAGTCCAAACTTGCTCACAAAGAGCTTTACTCACTTAACACTCCTAAGCACACGCCTTTCTAATGGATAAATAAGACCCTTAAAAAAAAAAAGCTCCTTTTAGTTTTCTGACCCCTAAAATTCTAATTTCCCCTCCTTCATATGGCTAATTAATCATCTTGAACGTGTGGTCACTGTGGTGCTTTGTAGAAATAGATCACCCATTTTGTATTTTTATTAAATAGATCAGGTATCAAATAGTGATCGGGGTGTTGTAAAATGGGTGATTTGAAGAAATTCCTGACCATAGTGGCTCAAAAATAAAAAGAAAAAAAAGAAAAAACTATGAGAGGACATTTAAAGGATGTATAGCCATCGGCATTGACTCGGACTAACGGTGGATGAATAATCATTCATTGGACCAGGTCCAGACCATGAAACTTCACTTGGCCTGGAAAGTTTGAAGTTAGATCATCGTGGCATCATCCTGACCACGTCTTCTTTCAAGACCACATAATTGTATTCAAAGAAGAAATTTCAGCATAAACGAAACATGTCTCTGTGACTACAAAAAAAAAAAAGGAAAAGAAACATGTCGCTGTATGGATTTAATGACTCACATTTTATTTTGATATATTACTAATAAAATATGTATTTTTCACATATTTAAATAAATGTATTTGCTCGAGAGAAGAAAAATTCTCACGATTGAATTTTAGAGGAGTTAATTTATATATATCTTATGTATCTTGAGATTTTGTTAGTATTGATTTTTAGGTTTTAATTTAATTTAATTTTCAATTTTCTCTTAATCTTCTGTATCTTGAAATTTTGTTGGTATTGATTTATGAGTTTTAATTTAATTTAATTTTTCTCTTCATCTTCTAGATCTTTTGAGGTTTTTTGGGTATTGATTTTTGGTTCATTTTCTCTTAATCTTTTGACCGTTAAGATTTCTTTCGTATTGATTTTAAAATTTTTCCATTTCTAATGCAGATTGCATAGCCAATAATTTGTTTAATTTTCCTTTTAGAATAAGGATTGGGTTTCTCTTTTCTATTAGGATTATATATATATATTTTTTAATAAGGATTAGGTTTTTCTTTTTCTATTAGGAATTGTTTTCCTTTTTCCTATTAGGATTTGTTTCCAATTAGGTTAGGAATTGTTTTCCTTTTCCTATTAGGATTAGTTTTCCTTTTCTAATTAGGTTTTTTTCCTTTCCTTGTTAACTTAGGAGATGCCTAGCCTATATAAAGGCATCTAGTCTTTGTTGACAATTCAGTTTATATTGATTATTATTTTGTTGAATAAGAATTACTGCAGACGAGTTTTCTTCATATTTTCCTTGAAATCGTAGATAGACTCTAGATTTTGAGAAGAGTTCTTAGATCGTCGATAGACTCGATCTAGAATTACATATCCGCTTCATATTTGTTGATCTTCGCTGCAGCCCACAAAGTCGCGCATCAATTGGTATGAGCTCATTACTTTCCATGAATGGGGAGGAGCAACCGCTTAGACATGAACGATGTACGCACATACGGAGACAGCAGTAAGGAGCAACCGCAATTCGTTTATGCACATGGGTCGTCGAACGATTGTCGTCGCCAACCAAGACCGCAATTCACGGTGGCGGAAGGCAAAACTAAAGCTGAAACCCGGCAATACAAGGAGGATCAATTTCGGGCATTGGAGAATCGACGTGAAGCCTCGCCTACCCAAATATCCAACTTGTATTGTCACAACGGGAATGGATCCAAAACCCTTCTGCGGAGCGCCAAACGCATGGATCAAGTCGACCATGCGCAATCTCATGCCACTCAGTGGGTGGACGGGTTCAAACTCAAGATTCCAAAATTCCTAGGGATGTTACAACCTTCAGAATTTTGGTATTGGATGTTGGCTATGGAAGAGTTTTTTGAAGTCAACGGAGTAGGCGATCCACAACGAGTCCCTTTGGTGGCCCTCACATTTCGGGGAGTAGTTGCTTCGTGGTGGCAACTTCTGAAGCAACAGAGAAGGCGGCAAGGCAAGAGGAAGATCCGTAGTTGGGCAACTATTAAAAAATTGCTAGACGCTTTGCCCAAGAATATACTATGGACCGAGCCCACAATTGGAGTTGAAGGTCAATGGCGTATAAAAAAAAATAGAAACTCCTGCAAAAAAGAGGTATCTCAGAAGAC
Organism: Carpinus viminea; assembly: GCA_013348765.1. Classification (NCBI taxonomy): domain Eukaryota; kingdom Viridiplantae; phylum Streptophyta; class Magnoliopsida; order Fagales; family Betulaceae; genus Carpinus; species Carpinus viminea. The sequence continues at coordinate 6,241,603 of CP054669.1, read as the reverse complement.
ATGGAGTGATGCGAAGAGTCCACGACAGGCCAATTGGGTGCATACCTACCAACCACAAATCTATACACCGAATCCATATTCTATGGAGCAGGAAAAAGAATATGTGGATGAAGAGTTTCAGGAATTTGAAGTCACTAATGAGGAGTTCGGACATGAATGCACTGAAGATGAAGATACTTCACAAGGATTTGTAGATTGGGATTCTCCACCAACCTATGATGAAGACGTCGATGAGGAAGATTCAATTGAAGAACCATTGGCATCCGTTCTAGAGGAAGAGCACGAAGAAGATAAGTTCTTTCCCATGTTTGGAGGCCTCTACCCCGATGAAGATAACCAATTGGGAGATGAAGAGCCCACGGATGACATCGACGAGTACGAAGAAGTTGATGAAAGCCTTTCAGGTGATGTATCTAATTATAATGAAAAAGAGATTGAGTATATTGATTTCCTTGGTATTGAAAATATTTTAGATTCTCCTAATAATGATGTTGATGAATTTTATATGGATGAGGAGAATTATATATTCATAAGGGAAGTATCAATTGATCTATTTTTGAGCATTTTCATGGCACGTGGGAGAAAAAAGGAACAAAAAAGATATGGCAAATCAGAAGAATTGACGAATAGTGTGTTAGGCTTTCACGACTGATAAGTGCTGAATGTTGCACATTCAAACCCCTTAACTCACATTTGTTAATTCATTAGCATTGTTATTTGTTTGATTTTGTGTTATTTTTGTGTTTTCAGGTATTTAATAAAAATGTAAGAAAAACCATTAAATTTGGGTTTAAAACACAATTTGAGTGGACCTAGAAGATATGATTGCTTAACCAATCACAATAGAGGATAGATATGATGTGGTTAAGTTCAATCATAACAAGAAAAGGATAAAATCGGAATTTCTCCACTTTGAGTCAAAATCGGATTGGATAGAATTTCAGATTTTGAACACGTCTCTGTATTTTGGCCATAACTTTCAGCTCAAATATCTGATTAAGGTGATTCCAGCGGCATTGGAAAGCTAATTCAATTTTCTACAAATCATGCTGAAATAGGATTTTCCTAAATCGGACTCCGCTATGCCAAAATTTCCTCGCAAGTGAAGAGAAATCTGGACGAATCCTTTTCCTACTTGTACATGGATTGACTCCTAATTCAACTAGGAGAATGAATTCCGAATTTTCTAGGTTTACTAGGGCTTCTAGGACTTGTTACTCCCTATAAATAAGCCTCTATGCTTCAAGAGAAAATAGACTTAGTTTTAGACAGAAAATATTTCTTGGAGGCTTAGTGGAGCTTAGAAGATCATGAGCGGCTAAACCCCCTTAGTGGGGTATCGATGTAAACCCTTTCCAAGCACAATGGTGATTGTATTTGATTTCATTTAATTCAATTTATGTATGTTGATTGCATAACTGTGAGGATTGCAACTTTAGATTTCTGTTCTTAATATTCAATGCAATTGTTATTCAATTCAAATTCAATATTTGCAAAATTCTATTCTTGTCTTAGAAATTATTTTGCCTGTATTGAACTCAAATCAACCTTATTTTCTGTGATTATAAGATTGATGGTTATGCAATGGATTTTAATAGACATATGATTAATAGGATTAAGATAGGCCATGCCTAGGGAGGACGGGTCGTACTACACCCTAGTTTAGTGTAATTTAGGTAGACGATCCGCCAACCAAGATGGGTTATGCTATTCCATTGATTGTATGAAAACTTATTAAGGGATTTTATAGTTTATGCCTAGGAAGACGGGTCGTACCGCATCTTAGTGGTTAGGTGGACGATCCGTGCCAACCGAAGATAGATTATCCTTATCCCTTGATATTGTATTTTCTTGTTCTTTATAACATATATATCGAGTTTTTGGAATTAAATACGGTTGCCATTGTTGTGCGGATTGTGGTGAAATCGGTACCTTTACTTTTCTCTCTCATATATTTACTTTTAATTCAGCATTTACTTTCATGCATTTCAATTTCACAAACAATCAAACATCTTTTGTTAATTAGGTTAAAATTAGTTCTTTGAATTTAATAGCAAAACCCTTACATCCTTGAGATTGACACCCTCCATATAGCCATATCCTACGGGATTCGTCCTATTGCAGTGGTATTTTTATTATTGATAAATTTGGTCACAAATTTACCACATCAACGACAAAACATCGACGTATGCCGATGATGATGAGTGTCGCATTCATTGGGAAATGTCGTCTTGTTTTGATCTTGAGAAAGGGCGAGTGGAATGAGTTGACCGCATCCGAAAGATCGTGGAAGAACTAGCAAAATTTGAGGATAATTCTCCAACGAGGGAGAATGATGCGATTGCATCCGCCATTTGTTTAATTTTCCTTTTAGAATAAGGATTGGGTTTTCCTTTTCCATTAGGATTATATTTTTTTTTTAATAAGGATTAGGTTTTTCTATTTCTATTAGGAATTGTTTTCCTTTTCCTATTAGGATTTGTTTTCCTTTTCCAATTAGGTTAGGAATTGTTTTCCTTTTCCTATTAGGATTAGTTTTCCTTTTCTAATTAGATTTGTTTTCCTATTCCTTGTTAACTTAAGAGATGCCTAGCCTATATAAATGCATCTAGTCTTTGTTGATAATTCAGTTTTATGTTGATTATTATTTTGTTGAATAAGAATTACTCGCAGACGAGTTTTCTTCATATTTTCCTTGAAATGGTAGATAGACTCTAGATTTTGAGAAGAGTTCTTAGATCATCAATAGACTTCAATCTAGAATTACATATCAGCTTCATATTTGTTGATCTTCTCTGCAGCCCACAAAGTCGTACTGCATCAATTTCTCTCTTAATTGTCTTCTGAATCTTTTGAGGTTTTTTTTTTTTTGGTTCATTTTTCTTTTAAATCTTCTGGATCTTGAGATTTTATTGGTATTGATTTTTGGGGATTTTTTTAAATATTTTTCTTGAATCTCTTGGGCTTTTGGGTATTGGTTTTGGGATTTGTTTTCGGGTTAATTTTCAACTTTTACGCACACCAGTAAGGATTCATTAATTGGGCTTTTGGTTCATTTTTCTCTTAAATCTTCTGGATCTTGATGTTTTTTCGCATTGATTTTTGGGTTTTTTTTTTTTGGTATGTTTTTCTCTTAAATCTCTTGAGCTTTTGGGATTTGTTTTCCAAGTTAATATTCAACTTTTGTGTATTGATTTGCAGGTTTTTTTGTATAGTTTTCTCATAATCTTCTTGATTAATCTTAAGCTTTTTTGGGTGTTGATTTGTGTATTTTTTGGATTTTTCTCTTAATTGTCAGCTTTGGGGTTTTGTTTTTTGAATATTTATTTTCTTAATTTTGGATAAATCTTGAGCTTTTGGGTATTGAATTGTTGTGTTTTCTGTGTTTCTTGAGTTTGGCCGAATTATAGATGATTATGGGTTAATGTTGAGCTTTTGGCTATTGATTTGTGTGTTTTTTTTCTTAATCTTCTAGTTTAATCTTGAGTTTTTTGAGCATTGTTTTGTTTTTGTTTTTTATATTTTTTTCCTGATATTTCCGTGTTAATATTGGGTATATTTTTTTTTGGGAAAACCTACAATACGGTCCATCTGCAAAAGATGGGTTTTGCAGCATCCACCAAGAGCATGACACCTCGCATAAAGAAGAAAAATTGCACAAAAAAAATATAAACCTCTAATAGCTGATTTTCATTTAAAGAAGGAAGAAAGATAAAGGAAACTTCACTTCTCCCCATCTTCCATCGATTTGCAACAATCCCCGAAAATGAAAAACTCTCACTTACCCCCAATCTTTTAGATTCTCTACACACCCTTTAAGGGTATAATGGGTATATAAATATATATATATGCTCAAACTACCCTTCACTCCAAAACTACACCGTTTTGGTCTAGCCCAAAACGACGTCGTTTTGCCCAAAACGGCATAGTTTTGGCCATTTTAGTTTTTAGTATTTTTTTTTTTAAAGAAGGAAAATTAAAATTAAAAAAGGGGGAAATCGGCCACCACCTACAGCTAGTAGGGGGTGTCCAAAGCCACCCTCAGGCCTTAGGGGGTGGTCTGGCCACCCCTGTGTGAACAAACCCATTTTTTCTTTTTTTGGGGCCTTTTGGGGTGGCCGGACCACCCCAAGGGCATGGGGGTGGCTTCGACCACCCCATACCGGTCGTAGGGGGTGGCTGGAGCCACCTCCGATTTCCTTTTTTTTTTTTTTTTTTTAATTTTCCTTCTTTAAAAAAAATAAAAATAAAATGGCCAAAACTACGCCGTTTTGAGTGAGCCCAAAACGGCGTAGTTTTGGAGTGAAAGGTAGTTTGGACAAATTACTACCAAAAGGGTCCTAAGTGAGAGAATCTGTAAGATTGGGGGGTAAATGAGAGTTTTTTGTTTTGGGGGGGATTGTTGCAAATCGGTGGAAGATGAGGAGGGAGGAAAGTGAAGTTTCCCCAAAAGAGAAAGAATAGAAGAGAAGAGAAAAAAGGAAGAGAAGGAAAAAGAAGAAGACGTGGGTATGCAAACCCACGGTGCAGGCGCAGTGGACCTAGATCTGGCCAGCCACCAAGACCAACAGGCCACGGCTTGGGTCTCGCCGGCCGTGGGTCTTGCTCCAGTGAGTTTTTTTTTTTTTTCCTGATGGATTTGCTCTAGTTTGGGTATGGGTTTTTGGTTTTTTCTTTGGTTTTCATATGGCTCCGACGACTTTTAGGGTGATAAAATACCTCCGATTTTAGGATGACAAAATCCCAAAAAGAGTTAACCTTCCATACTAGGTTTTAGTTTTGAATCCAAAATAAGTTTTAAGGCATTAGAGTCGAGTGTTGAGGCATTAGAATCGATTTTTGAGGCATTAGAATCGATTTTTGTGGCTAAATTTCGCAAAACATAGGGCCGGAGATGGTTACCCATGGCTGGTCGGTGGTTTGGGTTTATCCGGCGCCGGTGGTTTGGGTTTGCTGTGTTGGTTTGGTTTTGGTTTTAAATTTGCTGTTTTGATTTTATTTTGCTAGAAATGATTTGGAGTTTGGGTTTTGTTTTTTTTGGTTTTGTTGATTTTTTCTGTTTCGTAGTTTTTTTTATGGTTTTTTTCGGGCCGGTGATGCTGGGTTTGGGGAAAGAAAACAATTGTCAGCAATGCTGATTTTTTCCGGCCGGCGATGCGGCCGGTTGCATGCTCTCCGGAGCCGATGGGGGGTGGGTTTGCTAGCGTCGGTTTGTGTTTTGATTTTTGATTTGCTGTTTTGATTTTATTTTGTTAAACTGAGCTTGTCAATGTGCCACTACAAGATTGGATGCTGCAAAACACCCCTTTTGCAGCATGACTGTATAGTAGGAGCTCCCTTTTTTTTGGGTATATTTTCCTCTCCCCACGCACTTGAGGCGAAACCCAGTAAACAATCTCAGCTATGCACAACACTACTGCGAGGGAGAAGGACAAAGAGAAGACAAAAAATATATATATAAGAAAAGAAAAGAAAGAAATGACATGGAAAAAGAAAGGAAAAAAATATTGAGTGGAGTGTGTGAGATGTGTCGGCCAAGAGGGGAAGAAAAGAAAGAAGAAGAAAAAAAAGAGAATAACTTATATAGGGCTGTTGTATAAAAGGTCACTTTTGTGCCCACCAATCAGTGAATGACACATCAGAAAAAAAAAATGATAAGAAAAAAAAAAAACCAAAACACCTCATTATTTACCAAATATTAGAAATAAAACTTTTAAAAAATTGATTATTAGCTTTTTTTTTTAAAAAAAGGTGGCTCGTTGGCCCCTCCTTCCCCCCTAGGCCTGGCCGGTGCAGCCTCTCTAGGCGGGGATGGCTGCGCGGCCACCCTAGTTGGCCTGGGGTGGCTTGCTAGCCACCCCCGTGGCCATCTAGGGTGGCCGCGCGGCCATCCCCAGGCCTAGGGAGGCTGCGCTGGCCACTCTTAGGCTTGGAATGGCTCGCCGGCCACCCTGTGGCCCTCTAGGGTGGTTGGTGCAACCTCCTTCAGGCCTGGGGTGGCTCGCCGGCCACTCCCTTAGCCTATGGGGTGGCCAGCAAGCCACCCTAGATCCGGATTTGGGGAGCAGTCAGCCCATGGGGTGGCTTGGCGGCCACCCCATAGGCCAAGGGAGTTGCCGGCGAGCCACTCCAAGGGTTGGTTGTGGTCGCGCGGCCACCCCAACCGGATCTGGGGTGGTTGGCCGGCCACCCCAAGTGGTGGAGGGGTGACAGCCAACCATCCCTTTATTTCCCTTCAATTTTTTTTTTTTTTAAATAAATTAATTTTTTATCTTATATTTGGTATAATCTGGTTCAGCATAATTTTTTTTTTCAAAACTTAAGTTTGATAAAATTTGATTAGGTGTCATCTTTTCATTGGTTCACAAAAACTACCTTTTGTGCAACCTCTCTGCTCAAAATGCTCTAAAAAAACAAAAAGGAGGGGGACAATGCTTACAAGCCGCCTGTAGAAAGAAAGAGAGAAAAGAAAGAAAAAGAGGGAGAAAAGACAATGGTAGAGGTAGGCGAAAAAAAAAATTCCTCCTCACTTATCCTTATCTTTTTCCAAAAACAAATTCCTCCTCACTTATCGTTATCTTTTTCCGGTAAAAGATACGTCGGGTAGTTTCTATCCTTATCTAGTTATTCTTATCTTAAACCCAAAACATTTGCCAAAAAAAAAAGGAAAATGCTAGGGGTTCTCCCCGTAGGTTCTCCTGGTGTTCTCCCAGTTTTACATAAAACATGATTTAAGAAAAAATAAAATTGTAGTTGCCTCCACCATCGGTTTTTTTAGACATTAGCATCAAATTTGAGGCATTAGCAACAAATTTGTGAGACATTAGCAACAAAATTGAGGCATTAGCATCAAATTTAGGATGATCAAATCCATTTTGATGATATCATCCCTAAAGGGTTAACCTTCCACCCTTAGGTTTAATTTTGAATCCAAAAACAAGTTTTAAAGCATTAGAACCTAACTATTAACTCATAAAAATTAATCTGTTAGCAAAAAAATGGTACTACAATTTTATTTTTTATTAAATCATGTTCTATATAAGATTGGGAGAACACCAGGAGAACACTACGGGGAGAACCCCTAGCAAACCTCAAAAAAAAATAATAATAATAATAAAATTTTCTTTTTGGTTCTTTTGTCTTTTCATTCACTGAAGTCTTTTACTTACACTTCTTTCTTGGATTAATTCATAAAAAAAATTGATATCTTTTTTTTTTTTTTGGTAGTTTTTATTTCTGTTCTTGATTTTTTCATGGGTTTGTATTTGTTTGACTTTTTTTTTTTTTTTTTAAAAAGAAAAAAAAACAGAGGTGTATCGGATGAGAATCTGGAGAGGGATTTACTGCACTTTGCTTTTGCAATCTAAACTAAGGCTCCGTTTACTTCGACATAAAATTATTCCGTTGGAAAATATTTTCAGGGAAATCATTTTTCCTGAAAATATTTTCATTGAAAACATTTAATTGTTTACCACATACAAGAGAAATCAATTTTTTCTTCATATTTTAATTTAATTATATTAACTTATAAAATGTAATTTTTATTCACAATATATAAATATTAATATAAAATAATTTATGTTTGATTGTTAAAATTCAACAAAAACAATCACTATCTGAGAATATTTTCGGATTTTTCATTTTTTTAGAAAAAAAGAAAATAAAAAAATAGAAAATGTATTTTGAAAGTACTGTATCTAAAATGTCCATACATCTAGGTTAAATCGAACTTTAATACATCAATATTATGAATATTCGACATCTAGGAAGATTAATATATACAAAAGGGCAAGAAAGTTACATTCATCTTGCTTGAAAAAAAAAAAAAACCAAGAATTCTAAAATCCAACCACAAATATTACAATATTTTGGCCAAAGAGCTACCATCCAAGTTAATTAGTATCTTACTACATATCAATAATACGCAAATTCTAATTTCCATGGCTTTTGAACTTCAATACATCAATATTATGAATATTCGACATCTAGGAAGATTAATATATATGAAAAGGCAAGAAAGTTACATTCATCTAGCTTGAAAAAAAAAAAAAAACCATGAACTCTAAAATTCAACCACAAATATTACAATGTTTTGGTTGCAGTTCTCCTTCTAACTCGGTGATTCAAGTTCAACCATCCACCAAACAAAGCTCCAACTACTGCTCCTCCAGCAACTGCCATGCTCACTATCATCACCTACATATATATATTGTCACCAAGCACAGCTAATATACATTCTAGTTTTACGATGCAGTAGTAGCTACAAAGAAACTAATTAATTCCATTAATTAACAAATAACAAACACATTTCACCCCCCCCCCAAAAAAGAGTTAAATCCCAACAAAGAACAAACATAATACGCCGAGAAAAAAAATTAAAAATAAAATAAAATACCCTACCCTATAAATATGGAATTCTGCTAGTAAGAGACACATAACACAAGCTTAACCATGATACTGTAAAACTAGCAAAAGTATGGAATTCTGCTAGTAACATGAAAATCGTCTTAATAAGAAGGGCTTGCAAACAATAAGATCATCAAATGAAGTGTAAAAGAATGGATAAAAAAAAAAATGTTGCCACAAAATTGGGCAGAATACTTTGTGCAGAGTGATGTTATGTCAGTAACAGGAATATCGGATTTGATCTTGGTAATTGTCATAGCCATTGAGGATTCTACACCCTGTTCCTGTTTTAATGAAATCTATTGTGACAGTCTATGTGATAGGTTTTACATCCTATCCTTGCTATAGAACTTCAGATATGTGGTGCAGTACTGCATATGCAAATTATACATTGATGGTTGGTCACTTATGATCATTTAGATGTATAAAAGGAGAGAAGCAATCAAGTTTTAATTGACTAAAATAAGTGAAACATATGCATGTGTGTTTGTGTGTAAGAAAATACATTCAACATAACTTATTTACTCATCTTTTTTTTTTTTTGAAAATTTATTTACTCATCTTAGGGAGACTGGATCATTAGATATCTCTGGTTCTACTAACAAGACCAAAACAGGAGACTCAGAGTTTATTGATGTGGGTCTCTTCCGTTTAACTACTTTAACCCATTTCTCTCTTGAAAACTTTTCCTAGCCTTTATACAACCCACTGAAATGTGAACCACCATGGGATGTACTTTCTCATAGGAAGGAATTATAATACATTAATTGGTCAAGGCAAAAATCTTTTATCTAAAAAATCCTTCACTCAGACCTTTTTACAACCAGGTAGTGCTCAAGTACCATTTGATTCATGAGTAGTAAAATTTGATACCAAAAAATACGTTTCTACATCTAGTATATCTGAAAAAACAAAAAACAAAAAAACCAACAACATTTGGCATATTACTCTAATTGATAATGGGTATCAAACCAGGGAAACTTCAAAGACACAAAAAATTTGAATCGAATCTCAAAATACTACTCACATTTAGCATGTGACCCATCCCAAAGCATAGAAGCACAACCACAACACAAAACAACCAATATCCACCAAAACAAACGGATTAAAGTGAATCCAAGCTCAACCACATCAATTTCAAAAGACAAGTGAGATAAAGTCTAAATTAATCAGATGAAACCCATAAAACAAGGAGGAAACCTATGCACCTTGTGAAAAACGAGTAATAAGAACCAATCGGGGCTTGAAAAGCATGGAAACAGAGGCCCAAGAGGAAAGATCGAGGAGATTTTCTGGAAAACGAAAATGAGGAGTCAGACCGAGAGAGAGATGAGAAGGAGAAAGAGAGAAAAAAAAAAATGGCCAGCGTGAAGGTGAAGAAGAGAATCGGCTGAGAGAGAGAACTACCTACGCTGGTGCGTGTGTTTGAGCATGAAGGAGAGAATAGTTGGGAGTCGGGTTGGTGAAGGGGGGGGGTGTCCGAATGAGTTAGGGGAAAATGGTTTACGGAAATAAAAAAGGGAAACCATTTTCCAAAATTTGTGAAGGGATTTTGGTCAAACGGAAATCATTTTCAGTTTGACCATTATTTTACGGCAAAGTAAACACCATAAAATACGTAAATCGTTTTCTGTAAATTATTTTACGTCGAAGTAAACGGGGTCTAAACTGCAAAGAAGGGTAAAGAAAAAAAAAAGAAAAAAAAAGAGGGTTGTCGGCCGGAGAAATAGGTGAAAAAAGAACTAAAAGAAGGGAGATTGTCATGGACTAATGGGGTGTGTAAATGTAACTATAGAGGTTTTTTTTTTTTTTAATTTTTTTAATTTTTTTTTTTTTTTACATGTCCACACAAGAGAATGAAGAAAAAAGAATTTAAACTTGTGACATCCGCTTTATTAAGCGTGGTCCACAGCCGATTGAGCTACTCTTTAGGGACTATGTAACTATAGTTTTAAATTAAATGTAAATGTGCATGAATTTGTTTAACGTTAATTTTTGAAATAAAATTGAAATTTATTCTTATATTTATAAAACAGTTGTCATTTTTTTTATTTGTGACTCATGTTTAGAGTATTATCAGATTTTAATAGATTTAATTCAATGTCTTACCTTTAGAATATTCTTAGATTCGTCGAAAAAATAGGATAATAGGAGATAAAAAATATATATATATACAAAGGAAATTGGGAAAGTGAAATGAAGAAAAGAATGAAAGTGGGAGACATAGGTGGAAAAGGAAAGAAGAAAAAAAAATGAAATAAATGAGTAAGAATGGAAGTGGGAGACATAGGTGGAAAAAAAGAAAGAAGAAAAGAGAGAAATGAGTGAGTGGGCGTGAGTGGTTTAAGATAAATTGTTATAAAAAAAAAGTGGGACCAAGCAACGTGAGATAAGGAAGTAGAATTGAAAAAAAAAAATTAAGTATTCACACAGAGACAAAACAAAAGCCTTAACTAAGAGATAGTTGATCAGTGTCAAATATTTTATATTTAATCATTTTTAACTTATATTCGTTAAGCTTTTAACTTTGTTAATTTCTAATGTTTTGGTTAGTTTTGGTGTTTTAGTGTTTTGCAAGTTGTTAAGTTGTATTTGGAGCTAATGCCATCAACTCTGGGACTTAAGACAGTTTGGAGAGCTTTGACAACAAATTTGAGTCGAGCAATAATTTGTACCAGACGAGTCCCACCAAAACGGCCATATCTAGAGTTATAGAACTCCGATTGGGGTGATCTTGGTGTCTTTGGAAAGCTAATTCAAAGATCTACAACTTTGTATTTTACATGTGAGGGCTAATTCTAAAGGCAGTGCACTCGATCGCACTACGTGCGTTCAAACGCACTTGTGCCCATCAAATGTCGAAATTCATGCACGAGTGTGCGATCGATCGCACCTTATCTAACCTAACAGCGCTGAAACCCTAAATTTAGCCTATAAATATCCCCATTTCTTTTGTAAACGAACTCTTACGTTTGGAAAACACTTGGAGGCGCCCCTTGTAGCCTAAATCCTCCCCATTCATCACTGTAAAACCCTCTAAACGTCATTTTATCATTTATTTTATTTAATGCTTTTAGTTGTTTTAATTTAGTCTCTTATTTTCTCTCACTATGGATTTGTTTATATATATTCATGTTTAGTTTACATTTTCTATTATTTAATTTAACGTTTGTTCAATTCAGTTACAATCTCGTGACAAGATTATGATTGGTTATTGTTTATGGATCGTTTATCGTCCAATATGCGTTGTGATTTATCCAAGCTACATCGGATAGTTTAAGCGAGTCCAATATCCGTTATCGTTAACGACACATTGGATGATTCGATATCGGCTCAACATCTGTTGTGATCGTTTATGGGTTAATATATCGTATGATTCAATTAGATTTTGTAAAGGTAAAAGAACATGCGTCAAGCTAGGCCGTACGACGGGTGTGTGGACTATCGTGAAAATGAGACATACATTTTAGCCTAATTGTTTGATGGATGTATGGATTAGCATGCTTATATGTTGATTAAATTGTAGTGAAGTAGATTAGAGACCTTAGCGTTTTTATTTATTTATTTTAATGTATTTTAACTATGTTTAATTTTCTACACTTCAACTGTTTGATTTTTGGACTAGGTTAAGATAGGATTAGTTTAGGCGATTTTAAATTGGTTTTTAACGAAACACGATTCTCTATGGGATTGACCTCGCACTTGCACACCTATTATACTACTTAACGACTCGTGTAATTGACAAGTACAATTAAATTTATGCAACAATAGTTCACTATATTATAAATTATTAATTCGAATTTTGTTTTTCATTTTGTGCAGACATGTGTAAAAATAAATAAATAAAACAAAAGCCTTATCCTGTGATGAACAACGGCTCTTCATGTTTTCCCGTTTCTTTAGTACCATATGGTCGGCGAAGAAAATTAATAATGAAATGACTTTTTGGGAAGGAATTGAATTGTAATATAGAATGAGACAAATATTCCCTGCAGTCCATGCCACTTTTTAATATATACCCTTGCAATTCGGACTGGCGCATTCCTTTCAAACTTCAAAAGATTTTTTTTTTTGTTTCAAGAGGCTTTGATTTTTTCTTCTTTTATTGGTTTTCGGTGCGAAAGCTCATCCTGTCCGACGAGGTCATAAATGGAGGCTGATTTATTTGTCCCAATTTGTTAAGAGGATGAACGGGCTGGTAGTTTGATTTTTTCCAACACAATGTCCAAATACATCCAAAGGTCATAAATGGAGGCTGATTTATTTGTCCCAATTTGTTAATTATTATATGACGTAAAAATAAAAATAATTTTTGAACATTAACATTTTTAATTTAAAAAGAGAAAACAAGAAAATAGGAAACACAGTTTTAAATTGAGTTGAACAATTTCAATTTGGGATTTGAATTTAGGGTTTAATTTTAGAATTTCTATTGTAGTTTAAATTGAGTTAAAAAAAAAGCAGTTGGTCATCACAAGCTTTATAAGGTATATTTTTCCTCTTTCAATTAGTATTCTTTGCTTTAAAATTTATTTGTGTATGTTTGACTTATATTTCTTTTCTTTAATTGATCTATTTTTTAGTTTTACTTTTTCCTGTTTTTTATTATTTGAAAAAGCATAAACTTTACTAACTTTTTTTATCTATTGCTCTACACCATTCCTTTTTCTCCTCCAGAATTTGCTTTGAAGGTATGATATGTGATATTGTTGAAAACTTTATGTGTTGTAGTAGCTATTTGTAAACATATAAGCTCTGGTGCATTCATCCACCTTCTAAGGTATGCTTCGTAAATTTTTTTTTTTTCTCTATATTTTTTTTAGGGTGCTAGCACATTGTGTACTATTTTATTTTATTTTATTTTTTCATATAGGCCTTTTCCAATGTGTATTAATGCATAGGTATTAATTGTTATAAACATTTTTTATACATGGTTTTCAATTTCAATTTAGTCAATGTTATAGTTATACTTTATTTACTTGAAAATTTTAATATATATACATTTGTTCAATAAAATAATCCATATATTAAATAAATACATTCTATAACATAATATATGTATGATACTAAAATTATAAAAGTTCAATTATAATAATTTATAACACTGGGAACTAAGCATGTGCATTTGCTTGTGCTTATCCAACTAGTAATAATATATATGACTATCACATCTCAAAGTAAGCATATTTGAAAGTACATTAACATATATTCCTGATTAGTGGCCAGGGTATTAGGGTATGATCTCGAATTTTTGTAATGGGAAATTTTTACATATGTTTAATTAGTATTAGCCATCTTAAATTCTCATTGATGCTTTAGTAGGGTTGAATCAGATTATAATTCAGTCAAAATTAAAAGAGCATTTACAATTTTCATCGTTTAAGCATCTTCTGTACAGCTTTCACTATATAGTAAGTATTACTATAGTGGTGCTGAATTAGACTATAGTTTAGTCGGACTTGAGAGAGTATTTGTAGTTTTTAACGTTTAGGCTTCTTTTATGTAGCTTTCGACAGGTAAATATTATTATGGTTATACCCAAATAAAATAGCTATTATTAGTTTGAAAGACTTACATTTTCTTCAGGAAAAAAATGAAAAAGAAAAAAGAAAGTACATTAACATGCCTTTTGAAAGAAATTTCTACGACATCCTGTTCATCGGAAATTTCTTTCATGTTTGCCGACTTATCTTTTCAAAGGTCTTGGCAAAATATAATTTGGAAACCTCCGAACGCAAACGGAATCAAAACCCTACTGCATCTACGCGCTAAGTTTTAAAGAAGAATCCATATAATTTCTACGACATCCTGTTCATTGGAAATTTCTTTCATATTTGCCGACTTATCATTTCAAAGGTCTTGGCAAAATATAATTTGAAACCTCGAGCATAAGCGAAAGTGAAAGGAATCAAAACCCTACTGCATCTACGCGCTAAGTTTTAAAGAAGCATCTATATAGACGGGTTAAAACTTTATAATTATAGTCATTTACCCTCAGAACTAGCCCAGCCGCCTATAACTTTTAGCCAAGGTCAAACGTCGCAAGCTCGGAACCAAAAAGTAAACGGTATAGAAAAAGTACATTAACTTGCCTACCTACTGCAGATTGATAATATGCGGTAGGCAGTTTAGAAGGACGGCACCTAAGGCTATTTAAAAGTACATCAACTTGCCTTTAGAAGGACCGCACCTAAGGCTATTTGAAAGTACATTAACTTGCCTTGTAAGAAAGTCCTACGTACGATCGACCACCTGTTCATAGGAAATTTCTTTCATATTTGCTGACTTATCTTTTCAATTAATTGGTAACCTCCAATAACAAACGCAAACTCGAAAAGTAGTTTCTCCCCCTTCTCAAAAAAGAAAAGAAAAACTCTCTCCCAGTTAACCATGGCTTCCCATCCAGAAAAGCTGCTTCATCCTCTTTGCTACTTGTTGATGATAACTATTTCCCACTTTCTCATACTCCCCTGCGCATCTCAGATATCATTCAACTACGCCGATTTCTCTGATCAAACTAACAACGAAACTATAATATTGACAGGAAACGCTTCAATCTCAGGTTCACAGATCATACTCACGCCAAATGCACCAGACAACTGGGGTCATGCCACGTATTGCAAAACCATGCATCTCTGGGAAAATAGCACAAGAAAACTCGCCAGCTTCACCACCAGCTTCTCTTTTATCATCTCTTCTGAAGGCAAAGACAATTACTCAGATGGGCTGACATTCTTCCTTGCAAGCCCCGATTTCCCTCTACCTACACTACAAAAAAAATCAAGTTTAATGGCATTGGAATAGTGGCACTTTTTAATGGCATTTGATCAATTACTTGGTTTTTAGTTAGAAATCAACATATTAGGGTGGAGGTTTAGTGACTTTTTATAAAAAATGTCACTAATCAAATGTCATTAAACTTGATTTTTTTTGTAGTGCTATTCCAACTGACGGCGCTGGCATTGGCCTTTTGAGCCGCGACCAGATGAGAAACTCAAGTCTCTTATTTGAAAACAGATTCATTGCCGTGGAATTCGATACTTTCCTGAATGATGAAGATGAACTCAGACGGGATCCATCGGACCCTCCTGAGCACGTTGGTATCAATATCAACACCATGAATTCTCAGAACACGAGCACATGGTATAGCGTTATTAAGGAGAAAAGAACATACAATTCTACTATTAGTTACGATTCCAGCACAAGCTATTTAAGTGTCAGCTTCACTGGATTCGATAGTAGTGATGCCATCCCAACAGAAAAGCAGCTTTCTTTTATAGTTGATTTGAGAGATCATTTACCAGAAAAGGTTGAATTTGGCTTCTCGGCTGGAACTAGATACCTTTACGAGTTGCATATTCTTAACTCGTGGTCTTTTGAATCGACAGCGCCTCATGAAAAAGAAAGCAAGGCGGGTTTGGTGGTGAGTGTGGGTGGTTTGGGGTTGGTTTGGCTTATCAACAGGAAGAAGAAGCTGGGTAGAGGGGGAGGAGATGACGATTTAGATTTTGATCTTTCCATGGACGTTGAATTTGAACGCCGCATCGGACCTAGAGATTCTCCTACAAGGAATTGGTTCGTGCGACGAATAATTTCAAGGGAAAACAAGCTTGGAGAAGGAGGGTTCGTGGGGTTTACAAAGATTTCTAAGAGAAATGAATTCTGTTGCTGTCAAGAGGGTGTCAAGGGGTCTAAACAAGGGATAAAGGAGTGCATCGAGGTAAAGAGTATTAGTTGGCTAAGACACCGAATTTAGTCCAACTCATTGGTTGGTGCCACGAACACAAAGATCTCCTACTGCGTTTATGAGTTCATGCCCAATGGAAGCTTGGATTCGCATATTTTCAAAGGTAAGAGCTTATTGACATGGGCAACAGGTACAACATCGCTCAAGGTTTGGCGTTAGCGTTATTGTACTTACACGAAGAATGGGAGCAATGCGTTTTGCATAGGGACATAAAGTCAAGCAACATCATGTTAGATTCAAGCTTCAATGCAAAGCTCGGGATTTTGGTTTAGCAAGAATGGTGGAACATGCAAAGGGATCACAAACCACAGCTTTGGCTGGGACGATGGGATATATGGCCCCGGAATGTGTCAATCTCGCAGGTCTAGCAAAGAGTCGATATATACAGTTTGAATTGTTGCTTTGGAGATTGCTTGTGGAAGAAAAGCCATCAAACACAAAGGCTAAAGAAGATGAAATAATTTTACTAGAGTGGGTTTGGGAGCTGTATGGAAGGGGGCAGCTTCTTGATGCAGCCGACCCCGAATTGTGTGGAAAGTTTGATGAGCAGCAAATGGAACGGTTGTTGATCGTTGGGCTTTGGTGTGGTCACCCAGATTACAATCTCCGGCCTCCGATAAGGAAAGCCCTCCATGTGCTTGATTTTGAAGCTCCATTACCCATTGATCTCGCAACAAAGATGCCTGTGCCAACCTATGTTGCCCCTTCAGGCACGACATACACATCTTCATCTTCAGCTACTATATCTTCTACAGCTGCGAGTACTGCACTTCTGTACTCGCACACAGTTAATTAATAGCAGGTAAAATTATCTTGGCAAACATGAATAGACAGTATTTGTAATATTTCTTCCAGTTTAGATGGAAGTTTTTTGAAATCTCTGCCAATGGATAGTTAGATAATTTTGGCAACTAGTGAGACGAAAGAGCAAGGAGCCAATTAATAAATTGATGTGAACTCTATAAATATGCTTTTCATGTTTAACTCCAGCACAGATTATCTGGGTACTTGGATTTTATAGTAAATTGGTAATTATATCACTGAATTTGTTAGAACATATATATTCCAGTTGATTTATTTTTCTTAGAAGAATATTTCTGCACGTAGGTTTGATTATCATTTTATATTTTGTCCACTGATCGCAGTTTATATCGTAAATTAATCAAGACAATAAGAGGATAATGTAGCCTTTAGAGGCTTAGAGCATATATATTAAATATATATATAAAACAAGATTTGGTTGAATTAATGGATATAAACTTTGATGTATATATGGATTTGGAACATCAACATCTCTGGTGAGCCATGTATCACAGCAACGCTCTGGTTTGAATGTGTTTGATGCATAATATCTGCTCGATCTCCTTTTGCGTTATAGCCCCACCAACGCTCAGACACCAACCTTTTCCATAAAACTCTACGTACAGTGCAAATTTTTGGACCTGAAAACGCACTACCAATAGATCATATGTTCATTCTATAAAAATTTTGCATATTGTGAAATTTGTGTTATCCTTTTGGACACAACAGCTTGAATGCTTTTCTAATGTAGAACTTGTATATATATATATATATATAAATAGGACCACTTATTAATTGATTTTGTTTGTTTGTCTAAAACATTAAAGCTTAAAAACAGACAAAAATTGTTTAAAATAAGCCCTAAAAAGATGTTAAAAGAAGGCCCAACACACTAAAATAAGCTTAAAAAGCCCATATGTTTATTTCAAAACTAATAAGCACAAGGCAGTGTGGTTATGGTTACGGAAGTATGATAATATTTTAAGACTGTATGATTAGTGATTTCAGATAATAATTGCTAAACGTAACAGTTTGTTCATCCTAAGTGTCAAAGGCCGAACCACTCCAAATTCTTTTTTCTTTACTTGAAGAAGAAGGGGGTTGGTACGTAATTACTACTCTATCCCTTAGCAAGAATATTTGGAATTTGACTTGAAAAAAGTGTGGATAATTTTTGGGCATTCATATGGTCAAGGGAGCTCAGGGAAGTAGCCCCACCATGCTTCAACAAGGTCCTCATAATTTTTTTTTTACCCTTAAAATTCTAATTTGTCCACTTCACATGATTTAATCGCACTATAGGAATGTGAACTCCACCTTGTTGATATAGAGATACCAACACGTTTTCTTTATACTAATACTCAATTTATAATGTCTACTAGGGAAGGTGTGACTAGCATTTTTCATGAATCGTTATACTATTCGGTCTGCAACAAAGAAGAGCTTTTTTAAGGTAAATAAGAATTATGGCTAAAAAGGAAAAAACTAAAGAAAAGAAAAAAAGGAGTAAGATGCCTAGCTAACACCTGAAAATGATATCACCAAGAGGCAAGAAGGGCAGCGTACCAATGGAATGGGAAAGATTAGATAGGGAGTTTAGGGGAGGTAGAGTTGACATTTTGGAGAAGCTATAAACAGCCCAATTTCACACGTTGAAAGAGACATCTTTGTAGAAAATGCAATCCTATCTTAAAATAGTTAAGATGAAGAAGAAAGAAAGCATTCTGATTGCAATTTTAAATATAAATCAAATACTCTAGATTTTATATTCTTATCGAGCAACTTCTTGCAGAAAAGTATGAACGATAGAACCCTAAATAAAGTGGAGCCAACATTAGAAAATCATCCTATATAAATTGGAATTAAAGGATCGTTACATCAATGTATTGTTCAAGATATGCTTGGTAAATTACAACATCAAGGAATCCATGTCAAGAGAGCTAATAAGCACATCATCAAGAACATCTCTTGTAGTGGAATTTAGAAGCTTCATACTTGCATCAATCCCTTCACGTTCATCCACTTCATCTCCCTTCATACATAGCTTCAACTTTTGCCTACAAAGCCTCAATTGATCTTCCAACAGACTCCTATTAGACTCGTGTTTCATGACAATCCATTGCAGAGATCGTATCACTTCTTGGTCATATTGCTGCTTCTGCTCGGCCATCCTGCGGTATTGATTGGCTTGCATATCTGTTGAGCTTTTCACACTTTGAAGGCGCAAAATCATGGCCATTGCCTCCTCAGCTGCCGATGCGGATGCCATCCTTTCCTTCTCAAGCTCTGCATTCGCAGCATTTGCTCTCTGTTTTTCTATCTTCACCAGTTTTCTCAGTGCCATTACATCGAACTCTTCATCTTCATCATAACATTCTTCTTCGTCTTCTTCATTATCCTCTTCCAAAACTTCCTTTGCTTTAACATCACCATTTGAATTCGCAACCTCTTTGCTTACCAGTAAATCGTCTTTAGTTGATGAATTTGAACTCATCAAGAATGTCAAAGAGCCAAACTCACCATTTTTCAGACAAAACCTTTTTCTTATAATACTTGATTTGCCTCTAAAGTCACACAAAAACTGCATCAAACCCTTACCGTACCAACCAAGTTGCAAAACCTTTATCCCCAAACCAAACATCAAAACAACTCCAAAAACCAAAACCTGTGAGGAACACCCAAACACCAAGAACCCACATCCAAACCCATTGCTCTGACTCAGAAAATTCAAACATGAAGCGCACTCCATGGCCAAAAACCCCTGAAAGCTCTTAAACCCTCTTGTACAACTCAAGAACTGCACAAATAACAACCAACAAACAAAAACGACCGGAATCTCCATGTGGGTATAGTAGATTTACAAAGCAAGAAACTTCAATTCTATCTTGGAACGCTCCAACTTGTTGTATAAGCAAGAAAGGAAGGAACTTTCCGACAAAAAAACAAAACAATCGATTTGTGAACAAGAAATGACAGAGGACAAAAGTATATACTTTCTTCGGAACTGTAAAGAAGGAAATCACATAGAGGCGTAAAAGTTTGGTTTTTACAATAGTATTCACCGAAAGAACATTCTACAATGGAGCAATCACTTGAGACACAAAGACAGCAAGAGAGAAAGAGAAAGACAATATCTTTCAGCGTTTATGTTAGAAGGGGGGCGTGCGAGAGGAGATATTACTGGGAAGATAGTGGGTTAGAGGCGAATAAATCGAGATGCTGAGTCGGTTAATAAGAGACTGGATAATTTAATGTGAGCGTGGCAGTCTCGTTATTTAGAGGAAGATCGAGGGTACTTTTACTTGATGTTTAATGCGTTTAAGGCTATAGGGTGCTGACAGGTGTCGCTTATTGGCGGCCAACAACGCCAACGTTGCCTGTTGTTTGAGAAACTAAAATGTTATGGTGCTGTCTTTTACTCGGAGTCACAGGCACAATCTCAACCCTTAATTATAGTAAAATCTTGATTCAGAATCAAGATCGAGAGCTGGAGACAGTTTCTAGTGTAACAGGCTAACAGCATATGTAATTTTAGCATTCATTTTTGTTTGTCTTAATTGTTTCCGGTGACCGTTAGATTTCCGTTTTGCTCAACGAGATAAAAAGTAATAATGTCAGATAATTGTATGGATTATGCTGATTTTTAGCTTTATGCATTAATTTAAATTTATTTTGGTAATAGAATCTTTTAGATTATCGTCATTATTGTTTTTTCTTTTTAATTAAACCTTTTATCTGGATATTGGATTGAGGTCAATTTTACAATTCTAATAATTAGAGTAAAAATAAAGGGATTTTGAAATGAAGAGGATTTTTTTTCCTATAATTCCTTCAATCTAAACTATTTAATTTAAAATAAATGAATTAGACTGAGCCATGTGCAGATTAAAAATGAAAATTAAGAAATACTCAAAATAGTCTCTTAAAGTCAAAACAAGAATAGAGGTCTCAACGAAATCTTGATGAGGTTGGTATGTATTATAGTGTAAGTTCAACTTTCAATGGAGAATCACTAACACAAATATTATTAGTATTAGCAATTTTGGATTCCACGAATGTCTTAGTAGAGCTGAGTCAGTCACTACAAGAAAGTTGATCTTTAGGGGTGATATTGTTTGGACGCTAAAAGTCCTAAAGTGGATGTTGTTGATCAACAGTGTCAACTGTTGGATGCTAATGGGTTGGGCACTAATAATCCAACTTTGAAGATCAACTATGATCATTAGCATCGACTTAGAAGTGGACGCTAATGATGACCTTTTAGCATCCACTATATCAATGCTAAAAGTCTTGTATTTTGGCCGTTGTATCAAGCTAGGGAAGCTAGAGTGAGCGCTAGTGCTCTACTATCAACGTCCCACTCAAAGTAGACATTGGTGGTTCTAAAAATTAAAAAAAAAAAAAAAAAATTCTTCATACCCTCATGCAGAGGAAGTCTCAGTATCATTTTTCATCAAAATTCTTTATAACTTTGTACAATAATAAAATAAAGAGAAACTATATCGCTCAAACTATCATTATATAGTTAATGTTTTTCTTCAAAGTACCACCCTAATGTCAATAACCTCAAATTATTAATTGTGTGAATGCTAGCTTCTCTTAAACTACCAAAAAAAAAAAATGTTGACATCATTCTCGACATTAGTAAAAGACAAAAATGACTATAAAATTTTGAATAAGATAAAATATCATTATAAATTTGAAATACAAAAATTAAAACAAAAAAAAAACTAAAAAAATTAAAAGACCAAGGGTGGCTGGTTTTTCATATATATATATATATATATATATATATATATATTCGTTTTCTTTTTAAGAAATCCTAACAATAATGAAGGAGTTCGTCGGTTGTTTCGTAGATGAGTTGGTAAATGGGTTTAGATGGCAAGAAATTCAGTGCCAAATAAAGCACGAGAAAAGGAATTCTTTTGAGGGTGAACCCTAAACACCACACCAAAGAACGAAATGGTTCCCTTATTTACTGCAAGTAGAATCCACATTTCGTGTTGGAAAGTGCATCTGCCATCAATATAAATGACAAGCTCAACTTTACCTGGAAAAGATTGTGCTTCTTTTTAACGTCATCTCTTGCTCTGCTCAAGAGGATTGTCTCACCCACAATATATGTGATTTTTTTTTTTTTAATTAAAAGGGTAGGCCGGTGGGGCGATTAAGTGTGGTTACTCTACTTAGACCTGATCATAGTAATACCTATTTGCTAGGAATAGCTTAGGAGGGGTTTAGATGGTGGGAAGCATAAACTCTCCCTCAAGACTAATTGAGACATTATTTGACTTAGTCCCATTAGGATATTAATGTGATCCAAAACAGCTAATACTAATCAAGCATGTGTGAATGATTCTTCATTGTGCAGAGTCAAAGCCGCGCCCTGTATATATAGTGCATGCCCAAACACTTTAGAGATTTCGTTGAACCTCTAAATTAATCTGTTTCCAAAAGAAGTATCACCATCATAATTGCCATGACACCCTTCGAGATGAGCTTTTGTTATCATAACTACATCCTCTCAAGGAGAGCACAACATCGTAGATGGTTGGTGCTGGGGCCGAACCACATGTTGGCTTAGGGGCTATTATTCCTAGTTATTTTATTTTTTATTTTTATAAAAAAATATCCTTTCAATGCTTTTAAAATTAGAATTTTACCCTCTCAATTTTTATTTTTATTATTTTTTAGTTTTTCCCTCAAACTTTAAATACTAGTTTTGTCCTTAGTTGGTGCTTGCTGTACTCTTGAACTGTCTGCTTAATATCATCATTGTCATTCCAGCAACAAGCAAAAATGGTATGCGAGATATCATGCACTGTTAAGAACAAGCATTGTTTCTCAAAAAAAAAAAAAGCACAAGCATTGGCTTTGTACCATGTGAAAGAGAGAAGTTGAACAACTAGAGAGACATTTTGACATTAGTTTATGGTGGCTGTTTCTGTTAGTAGGTGATAAAAGAACATGTACAAAGCATGTGTACAAGAACCGATGGAGGCTAAGTTGGAAGAAATTTCTATCATTTCATAACACTAAAGGAAAGCAAATGCATAATTTACAAGAATTCTCTCCATTTTATTTTAATGAATAGTATTTATTTTACGGTCAAGATTTACAGTTTGTGCATTTAATTATGATCCAATTGAGAGATCATGGTATAATCTCCCACCATTGTATGGTGATGGCCTTAACAGGGACTAGCCATCCAGCTTTCTTGTTCCACAAACTAACGAGAGGAGTGGGAAGAGGAGACCATTCGCATGAATGGATCAAACAAAACTGCACCCTTATTGACCCGAAAGCTTCAAACGAATCAGAACAGCAGCATATGCGATTTACAAATGCCATCGGTTTTAGAGGGAAGTTCTATGCTTTGAGCTTGCAGGGAACTCTTGCTGTCATAGAAGACATTGACTCTGTTCTGAAAATCACTTATGTGGGTAAAGGAAGGGCAGCCCCTTCTGTTTCATCAAAGCTTTTTCTTATCTCTAAAAAGTCTGTTCATGTTGTTGATGATTCAGAGGTTTTCGGCTTGAAATTCTCAGATTCTCATGGATTAAGGTGGAGAACCTTCGAGATCGAACAATATTTCTGGGAAATAATTGTGGTGTGTCAGTCTCTGCTAGCAAAGTGGGATGCAGCCTGCAGGAGGAGTTGTCTATATTTTAATTTCACCCACAATGCAATTGATGCTTGGTAGCTGTATGACATGGGAAGCTGCAGCATCTTCCAAGGTGGACTGACAGAAATTATGAGAGAAAATCTCCAGTTTGGTTTAAAGCAGAAATGGATGACTAATTTTCTGAAGAGAAAAGTGTTTTGCCATTTGTTTTCTGATTTTGATGCTTTTATGTTCTTCAATTGCTTCTCCCTAAAAGGGTAGCAGTTAATTTGAATAAACAAGTAAATTGTACTGAAGGTTTCTATACAACTCGGCAAAAAGCCAAAAGCACTTGAAGACTACAAACAAATACAGAGAAACATCTATCTATACAATTTGTTATTTCTGCCTATTCAGAAAGCAACAGTGAGAAACAACACCAAAGCTACAACGGATGACCAAACATATCTGGGTTAGCCACACAATTTAACCAAAATTTCAAAACACAAGTTCTACTGCAGCTCCATTGAAACAAGAAGAAGTCACAGCCAAACCAGCAGCATACACCAGGACAGAAACAAGAATACCACATTTAGCACAGAGAGTTTGATTTTTCTCTATTATCCTCAAAATTTTCTTTCCAGATCAAAGATCCTCTGAAGCAATTTCTCCTCTGACATCAACTGATTCCAGAAATCAACAAGAATATTACCAATGTTGCTGAGATTTAGGAACTACATTCTAATATAAGTCTTGACTCTTCCCCCTGACTGGTAAAAGAATCAAAGAAATTGTTTTTAAATTAAAGCAAGCTACAATATGAACCATCATCACTTGTTTGTAACATCGCCAGTAAAAGTGAAGGAGACTTGCGTGGAAGTCGTTTCTCCAGGGGCATAATACATGGGTACAGGCATATGGGATGGAAGGCTTGGCAATGGGGCTTCAAAATTGAGAACCTGAATTGCCTGCCTTACAGAAGGCCTTGATGTGTGATCTGGATGTGCGCACCATAGCCCAACACTCATCAAACACTTCATCTCCTCCTTATCATACTCCCCATTTAGCGTGTCATCGGCTGCGTCGAGAAGCCTTCCCTTTCCATAAAGCTCCCACACCCAATTGACCAAACTAATTTTTGACTCTTCTTCCTTACGCTCCACTACTCTTCTCCCACAAGCGATCTCCAACAGCACCACACCAAAGCTAAAAACATCTGATTCCTTACTAGCCTTGCTTGTGGTAAAACACTCTGGAGCCATGTAGCCCATCGTCCCGGCCAAGGCTGTCGTCTGCGAGCCAAGGCCGTGGTCTACAAGCCTCGCTAGACCAAAGTCACCAAGTTTTGCTTGGAAGTTTGAATCTAACATCACATTGCTCGATTTAATATCTCTATGCACCACGCATTGCTCCCATTCCTCGTGGAGATAGAGCAATCCAGAGGCTAACCCTTGAACAATTTTGTATCTCACTGGCCATGAGAGATGACTTTTCTTGCGGAACAGATGATAATCTAGGCTTCCATTGGGCATGTACTCGTATACAAGTAGGAAGCTATCCCGCTTTTGGCTCCAACCGACGAGTTGAACCAAATTCCGGTGCCTCAGACGACTAATGGTATTCACCTCTGAAACATACTCCTTTTTTCCCTGGTTAGAGCTGCTAGATACCTTCTTGACTGCAATTTCCATGTTTTGTTCCGCCAAGAAACCTCTGTAGACGCCTCCAAAACCTCCTTGACCAAGCTTCCCTTCCTCCGAAAAGTTACGAGTTGCCACGACCATTTCCTTGTAGGCAAACCTTTTTGGACCGGTTCCTTCTATTAGCACTTTATACATGGCGTCTATAATGCCCATTTCTTCATCTTCATCTTCATCTTCTACCACCTCCTTTCTTCTTCTATTTCTCAGTATAACGCAGGAGACAAAATGATCACTGCAATCAAAAGCACCACTCCTATTACTAATCCTATAACCAACCCCATCTTAGAATTCCTCCAACTGGAGTCGCAGGCAGATCCAAAGAAGAACTAAAGTTCCAACTTCGGAGCACTTGAAGTGGGATTGCTTGTCCGGATGATGCCGAGAAGCCCACAATCACTTTTTCCGGGAGATAATCCCTCAAATTTACATTATAAGTGAGATTTAAGGATTGGTTTGCTACCACAGGAACATCTACGCCTTTCAACATTACATTGAGATCCTTGGAGATTCCATCATACGATACAATTGCACCATAAATGTCCCCAGAGGTCAAAGGATTATTCCAAGTACGGTTAGCCTCGGAGACAATAGAGTTAACATTAATACCGACATGGTTGTCGCTAGGATCCCACTGATCTTGGTACGTGTCGAACTCCACGGCCACCATCCGATTGGATGAATTCCGTCGGTGGTCTCATTGAAAAGACCCATCCAACCTGCAAAAGAATTTTGAGGAGCACTCAAAGAATCTTCTGAAGTTATAAAGAATGCAATGCCACCAGAGGTTGAGTTTGCATCCCCAAGAAAATCTCTGATTACGAACTCAAAAGAGGTGGTGAAATTTGTTGTGACATTTGTAATGGGATCCCACAGTGGGATTGGTTGGTGATAGTAAGCTCGGCCTGTAGCATTGCGTATGTTGCCACCAACCTGATTATCGGTGAGTCGTATTGACAAGAGCCCATCAACTTCGCCCTTTGTTGCTGTCGGAACAACTGTGATGTTGTTGTCATTGGCTGGGAAGTTGGGGAAGGAGAAGGTTACGGAGGAGTTGAAAGAGAAGCTAGAGAAGAAGACAAGAAGAAAGAGAAAGGAACACAGATTGATAATCCATAACCGAGAGGAAAAACTGATGGTTACAATACCAGTTGTACTTGGCTTCATATATGTTTTGTTTCCCAGCTTGCGTGTTTGACCATGGCCGGCGGTTGGGCTATGTCTAAGGGTAGATCGATGGCTGTAAAGTTTAGACTTTGAACCCTTCTCTATGCGTCTTTCAAACTTAGCGCGTTGATGAAATAGTAGTTTGTTTACTTTATCAACTGCATTTACAGCAATCTCTTTTTAATTTTCTCTAATAGGAGGAAACTAAATTATTATTATTATTATTATTTTATTTTTTAAATAAATATATTGCACAATAATTTTTTTTTATATTTCCTATAATATTAAAATATTATTTTTTTACTTTTTTTAATGTTTTTATTCATTTCCTTTGCATAATGTGTAAGAGAGGAGATAATGTATTATAATAAACCATGTGAATTGTTACAGTTGACTAATGTATAGGAAAGTTGTTGTAGGTGAGTTTTGTGATTTTTTTATTATTATTATTTTTTATTTTCCTTATATGTAGGGAAAAAAGTAGTTTTAAGGTAATTGCTGAAAATGCTCTTTGATTAGAGTAGCGTATGGGCAATTAGAGTGGCTATTTACCTAAGATTGACCATCTGCTGATTAGCAACTAATGACAGGAGAGACTTAGATGAAGAAAATTACGGATACTTCTTGAAATTCGTTGAATTATAGTTAGATTTAACTTCATTAGAAAATAAGTGTAACCCATGCTAGTTTGTTTATGCTAATTAAATATGAGAATGCACATACGAGAGTTCAATCCAGGCCATAGTGCTTACTGTTTATCTAATCACATGAAAATTATCTTAAAACCTCTTAACCATCACCTAGATGGAGATACAATAGTATTTTGATTTGTTTTAATTAATTTGAGCAATGCATATATTCTCACTTCCTCGCACAATATTAGAAATTATAGATGAAAAAGTGAGAATGTGCTATCATTACTTATATAAGGTTAGTCTTTGACGTTTAATAACATTTATATAATTAATTAAAAAATTTGGACTTTTCTTGTGGTCATCGGTCCAAGTCAATAACAGAACTACTGATGCTCACACAAAAGTATTTATTCCATTGGTTTCGATACTGTTATTCTAGAGTTATTCTTCGAAATGGGGAACAACTATCCGGCCCTTCATTCTCTGTTGGGAACAGAACAACAATTGACATTCAAACAAAAGTCCCACGGGTATCTCTCTAGTCCCTCGTCGGTTTTGTTTGGTAATGGACTTGTAATGGATTTTGAATTGATACAAGTTTTAAATTTTTTATATAGAAAATTGAAAATATTTTATTTTATAGTAAATTTTTTTGTGTAACTAATAATAAAAAGTGATTAATCTATTAATTTCTTATTATTTGCCATTTGGTTATATATTTTGCATGTTTTAAGTTTGAGAATAACTTCTATAAGAAGCTGGTGTAAACTAGCTCCTTTGTGCCCACCACTTAGAAATGGATAGCTAAGATTATTACACCACCTTAAATGAGATGGAAAAACGCCCAATTAAAACTCTTTCTCTCATAAAAAAAAAAAAAAAACCTTTTTTCTCCTCAAACCCATATTTTTCTCCTCACTTTCTCCGTGCTCTCTTTCTCTAGGCAATGAGCCTAGAATTCATCCTCTAGCCGGAGTCCAGTAGAGAATTTGCGAGAAGATGCGGAGCCCAACACGATCTGGGAGACCGGACCTCTCCGTGTTCCATCTCTCTCCGGTGCCCCATCTCTCTCTCGTGAGTGAGAATTCGATTCCTCTCTCCGGTGATCCAGTTCTTCTCACCACGTGAAGAAATTTTTTTTGTTTATGTCAAATTATTTAGTGTCAAATAATTTCGAAATCTTGGCGAGGTTGATCGGGTCCGTCAAGTCCTAACGGTGTCTGGTGAAGTCCTAATAGTATCCAATCTAGGTCCCTGCAAAGTCTTGGTAGTTTGAGAATAAGAAAGTCAAACTCGAAAAATGGTTTACAGTTTTAAATAATAATAAAAAAACCATTTTACGAAAATTAAAGAAGCTTTTTGGTCAAATTGAAAATGTTTTTGTTGACTGTTATTTTCCATTATACCAAACATCGGGAAATCGGTAAAATATTTTTCTTAAATCATTTTACCTGGAAACAAACGGAGCTTAATTGAAAGTAGTGACAATAAAGCTGAAAAGCTGATTAAAAGGACTCTAATTTTGCATTTCATGAACAATTTTTAATTTCCATGTTTATTAGATCAAAATAAATTATCAACAAAAATATGAAAATTTAGTTCGAAAATCTTGCTCGAGTCTTACTTGAGCAAACTTACAAATAATCAAGGGACATAAACTTCACTCAAAGCTTGCGCAACTTTCGCTCAAACAAATTAATTTGCAAATAAAGGCTAGTTTTAATTTTTCTTTTAGAATTGCGTCCCTAACTTTTATTTATGCCCCAGAAGGCTAGCTTGGTCTACTAGTTGCCTCATATTATCGGTTTTGTCCATAAGAATTCTCCAAAGAAAGTGTTTTTTTCTTTAGTTTTCAAATAATTTTAAGTATTTTCTAGGATGATTTATATAAGGTTCGTTAGTTTTGTATTCATGGATTTTGCTTCTCATTATGCAAACGCTCCAATAGTCAAATTGCCCAACAAAAGAAATGATGTGGACCAAATTACATACAAATGGCTTCATGAAGGAGTTTTGAATTAATTATAGCAAGGAAAAGTGATGGAAGTCAAGTTTTATTAAAAGGAAATGTTGAACCTTTTGGGTTAAGACTTCAGACATGTTTTTATAATTTTCAAATTTGTTAGGCAGATTAGGTAAGATGCTCACACATCTCTGCCACTTGGGCGGAGGATATAATGAGTAATATTAGGGATCGCCTTTTTTATCCTCCTAAAGTTGATGTGGTTTTAAAATCACCATTAAATTATGGATGAATCATACTTAAATTTTGATTCAATGATGATTTTAAAAACCACATTATTCTAATTATGTAATGGCATGACATTATTGTTTTTAATTTTTATTTTTGTTAAGATTTGAACCAAAGACTCACTTGGTATTCATTTATACCTACCAGGTGACAACAACATAAGACATTCACTCGCCCATTATTTAGGAAATTAATAAGCAGAATAAATAAAATTTTAGCATTAGTTAGTATAAAAAGAATTGCATAATTAAATTATTTATGGTACCACAAAACAATTTTGCAAGTCTTCCCCCCTTAATTAACCGGCTGTGAGTATAGAAGTGCGGAAGCGGAAGAAGATGCTGTAGAAGATATAGTAGTTGAAGATGTAGAAGGGATAACATAGGTTGGCACAGGCATCTTTGGTGCGAGATCAATGGGTAATGGAGCTTCAAAATCAAGCACATGGAGGGCTTTTCTTATCGAAGGCCGGAGACCGTAATCTAGGTGACCACACCATAGCCCAACGATCATCAACCGTTCCATTTGTTGCTTATCAAACTCTCCACACAATTTGGCGTCGGCTGCATCAAGAAGCTTTCCCCTTCCATAAAGCTCCCAAACCCACTCTAGTAAAATTATTTTGTCTTCTTTAGCCTTAGTTTCGATGGCTTTTCTTCCACAGGCAATCTCCAAAGCAACAATTCCAAAACTGTATATATTTGACTCCTTGCTAGCCCTACCAGAGACGACACATTCAAGTGCCATGTAGCCCATTGTCCCGGCCAAAGCCGTGGTTTGTGATCCCTTTGCATGTTCCACCATTCTCGCTAAACCAAAATCCCCAAGATTTGCGTTGAAGTTTGAATCCAACATGACGTTGCTTGACTTTATGTCCCTATGCAGAACGCATTGCTCCCATTCTTCATGCAAGTACAATAACGCCGATGCCAAACCTTGAGCAATGTTGTACCTCATCGCCCATGTTAACAAGCTCTTACCTTTGAAAAGATGTGAATCCAAGCTTCCATTCTGCATGAACTCGTAAATGAGTAGGAGATCTTTGTTTTCATGACACCAACCAATGAGTTGCCAGATTCACGTGCCTCGATCGGCTAATACTTTTCACCTCAGATGCGTACTCCTTTATCCCTTGTTTAGATCCCCTTGACACCCTCTTGACAGCAACATACAAATTCATTTCTCTTAAAAATCCTCTGTAAACCCCACCGAACCCACCTTCTCCAAGCTTGTTTTCCTCTGCAAAGTTATTTGTTGCGTGAACCAATTCTTTGTAGGAGAATTTCTTTAGTCTGTCTGCGTTCAAATTCGTCCATGGAAAGATCAAAAGCTAAATCTGATCTCCTTCCCCTCTATCCCGATTCTTCTTCCTGTTCATAAGCCAAAACAAACCCAAACCCATAATTAAAAGGCATGCTGATGCACCCACGCTCAGCCCCACAACCAAACCTCGCTTGCTTTCATTCTCAGTCTTGTTTGGCTGTGGTTGTGGAGATTTCTGAATGATCAAGTGGGTCATCGATTCAAAAGACCACGAGCAAAGAATATGCAGCTCGGAAATCAATCCTGTTCCGGCCGAGAAGCCAAATTCAACCCTTTCTGGTAAATAATCTCTCAAATCAACTATAGAAGAAAGATGCTGCGTTATTGGGATGGGATCATTACTACGAATCCGTGAAGTCGACACTTAAATTTTGTGAGTCGATCGTAACTAATACTACAATCGTATGTTCTATTCTCCTTAATAACGCTATACCATGTTGTCGATTTTGAGATGTCAGTTGTTTATATTGATATACCAACGTGCTCACAGGCTCGGCGGATCCCATCTATCATTTGGGTAAGTATCAAATTCTACGAAACGAATTTATTTGCGCTAAGAAACTTGAGTCTCTCATTTGTTTACTCACAAGGCCAAGGCGAGCCATCATTGGAAAGGGTGGAGGAAATCGGGGCTTGCGAGGAAGAAGGTTAGACCATCGAATACATGCTGCGCCTTGAGAAGAGATGATAAAGGAGAAGCTAGTAGTGAAATTGGCGACTTTTTCCTGTACTCTTTTCGAGATGCATGGTTTACGAATAAGTGGCACGACCCGATTTGTCCACTGCATTTGTGTGAGTCGGATGAGTAAATCTGAGATCGTAGCGTTCCTGCCATTGTTATAGTTCCGTTGTTGATTTGAGAGAAATCGGTATAGTTGAATGATAAGAGATGCAGGGATTATGAGAAAGAGGAAAATAGTTGTAATCATCGGTGGGGAGGATGAAGAAGCGACTTTTGGGTGGAAAGCCATGGCTGGGATCATAGAGGTTATCAAATTGTCGTCAAATATTATATGATCACTTGGCGTCACATGCATGAGTTGCTTGTCTTGCAAATTATTGACCAGAAAGTGATTAAAGCTTTGACAAAATGATTCTCTGTGCTTAATTTCTTCATTGAAAAGATTTGAAGTTTGATTAAATGGTTGTTTCGCTGAAATTTTTCTTTCAAAATAACGATGACACTTAATTTCAAGACCTTTGTACGGTTAGTTTAGACTTTAACGCTGCTTTCGCTTTCATGGTCCAATGAATGAGTTCTGCTAATTCCACATCGTCATGGCTTTATTTACTTTGTAAAAATTAAAGGATAATTTCACAATACCTGAATCCATTTTGAATATCTCTCGATTTTTCAAAACTCTCAATTTAACCCCCTGAACTTTTAATTAATACTCTCAATTTGGACTTATCTGTACAAATTAGGGCACAAAATTTTTCAAAAAGACCAAATACCTGATTTTTATTTTAAAAAAATAAAAAAACATTTTGGAAGTTGAAAATTTTAAATAGTGAATTTTAAATGGTGACTTTTGTATAAAATTTCATCTTTCAAATTTTTTAAAATAAAAATTAGGGGTATTTTGATCTTTTGAAAATTGTGTGCCCTAATTTGTACGGATGGGTCCAAATTAAGAGCAATTGAAAGTTCAGAGGTTAAATTGAGAGTTTTGAAGATCGAGGTATTTCAAAACAGTGATAGTTTAGGGGTCTTGTGAAGTTTCCCAATTAAAATTATTAGCCTAATTGGTTATATCAATTTGCAATAAGTTTTATGTGGTTTAAAATAGTTTGATAACTCCTTATGATATGCAAAATAGTCAATAGGTTCTTTGATCCAACTTTCATTTTATTTTTCTTTTGACAGAAATCATCCAATACCATGGCAGCACCAGTAAGATTATGACAGCCGTCATTCATAAGACGTATTTGTTATTTAATGGTTTCTGTCAAAAATTATAAAAAATTAGATGCAGAAACTTATTTGTTATTTTTGCACATCACTAAAAGCTTTTAAAATAATTTTATCTGTAGACTGATCATTTTACATTTAAATTTTCAGTCAGTCATCAGGTACTTTTTGTTCTGGGTTAATTAGTATCACAGAAAAGCGGAAGAAGTTTGCCAGCTGACGGCTGAAGAGGTTCTTAATTTCTTATATTCTTAAATACCAATTAGTTGTTACTTTTAAATTAAATGATTAAATTTTGTCACATAAATATATTTTATTTTTTAAAATATGCTAAATTCCAAAAAAAAAAAAAAGGTGAAAATTTCAACATTTGATTTCAAAGTAATGGTTGGAATTGAAAAAAAATTCTACATGATGAAATCATAAAAGTCTTGATCCATAGCTGATCGTGACGTACGTTATTAAACTTCAGGAATCGCATAATCTTATTAAATTATGGGGAAACTTCAAAAACTTTCCCTGATCTTCCACCGATTTATACAAAACCTCCCCGATACGAAAAAACTCTCACTTACCCCCCCTAATCTTCCATTTTCTCTCACTTATGACCCTTTTGGAGAAATCTGCCCATTATACCCTTCTTGCAAAACTCGCGTTTGGGCTCACCCAAAGCAGTAATTCAACCCATTCTGATTTTTTTTTTTTTTTTGGAAGAAGAAGAAGAAGAAGAAGAAAAAAAGAAAAAAAAAAAAAAAAAAGAAATGGGTTTGTGCGTGGGGGTGGTGGGACCACCCCAGGGCCTAGGGTGGCCACCACCTACTCACCCACCCAGCCCTTGGGGGTGGTCCACCCCCCTGACACAAACCCATTTCGTTTTTTTCTTAGTGGCCTTCGGTGGCAGGACCACCCCAAGGCACAGTTAACCGGCCACCCCATACGACTTGGTATGGGTGAAGCCACCTATTCTTTTTTTCTTCTTAAAAAAATAAAAAAAAAACCTAAAATCAGAAATGGCCCAAAACTACACCGTTTTGGAGTGAAGGGTAGTGTGGGCATATATATATATTTATATACCCATTATACCCTAAAAGGGGTGTAAGCGAGAGAATCTGAAAGATTAGAGGGGGTAAGTAAGAGTTTTTGTATCGGAAGTTTTGTGTAAATTGGTGGAAGTTCAGGGAAGGTATCTGAAGTTTCCCCTTAAATTATTCATATCTAGTTCACATTCATAGTGTGATCTGCACCACACATGCATTCATGTTGATTAGAATTTTAGGTGTAGAGAGAAAACAAAGTAGGAAAAAAAAATTAATTTCAATGATCTATTTCATAAAAAACATGTAATTTAGATAAAGCCATGCAATCATTCACAATTTCATCTCCCAACTATCTCTTTTACAAATTTACCGTTAGGAATATAATCATCATGTAATCATTCACAAATTCATTGTGAGGACCACACCTAGTTGGGAGGTAATCTGAAAAAAATACACATGCCATAAAATTTTCAAAATACCCCTCATTATTTTGAACAAAGAAAAAAGAAAAAAATTGCAAGGATTTAGGCTTTTAGATGGGATTTAATAGAATCTGAAAATAATACACATGCCTGATTTTTTTTTTAAAAAAAAGAAAAAATTAATACATTTTTTAAAAAAAAAAAAATTTTGATAAGATTTAACGGAAAATCTTAGTAAATGGGTGAAATTTTTTTTTTTAAAAAAAAAAATAACAGATGGATATACTAATTATTGACGACAATTATGGAGAGTTAACCGAAGTTTATCCAAATTACAATAATTGTTGCTATTATGTTATGGTTATTAATAGTACTCGTGCAACTAAACATAATGCCCACAGCCCATTGATCATATTCATATGGGTTGTCATATGAGATTTTGGACCTGAGTCTTTTGCATGTTTAGAGCACTAGCAGTATTTTTTCAATCATTTTCTAAGTTTAGGATTCAAACTATTTTTACTTATCTGTACAAATATACTTAGATTTTCTTAACCATTCCTATATCATTAAAATAATAATTTTACTTTAACCTTTTATTTAATTTTTTTTCTCTCCCGCATCTCTCTTCTTCTTCTTCGTCTCAATTTCTCTCTCCCATCTCTTTGGTTTCGTTCTCTCTCATATCTTTGTCTATATCTCTAATCTTTGTGGATTTATGTTTTGGGGAGATAAGAGGTGGGTTTTATGTTCATGGGGGCGGTCGAGAAGGGTTGTAGCTCATGTACTGTGGAGGAGGTCCGTGGATGTGGCGGTGGCGATGGGGACTTTCTGTATTTTTTCTTGATTGCTTTTATTTTTTTTTTTTGTTTTTAAATATATGTTTAATATTGGATTCCCTTTCTTTCATTGGAACTTTCTGTGTTCTGCCTAGCAATCAAACAGATGCAGCAAGAAAATTACTGTGGCGCCGGAGACGGGGTCTCTTGGGTGTTTGAAGTGTGGAGGAGAGAGGTGGTTGAGGGAGAGGATGTTGGTGGCCACCATGGGTATTTGAAGCGTGGAGGAGGGTTGCTGTGAAGAAGAGAGAGAGAGAGTGACAGAGAAGAGAGCAGGGAAACGTGAGAGGAGAGAGAAGAGAGGAAAGAGAATGGTATTTTAGTATTAGAATAATGGTTGGATTTGTTACGGTGTTTTTCAATGCATTGAAAAACACTGTAGAAATTCTTGGGTTTTAGTTAAATTTAGAGCTTTTATTGTGGATGATTTTTTGTGATTTTTTTGAAATTTTTCTAAACATAAGAAAGTGAATGAGTTATAAAAAGTCATTGTTAGTGCTCTTATAGCGCCTTGGTAGTCACCTGCTCCCTTAATTGGCGTGAATTCCTGGCTGAAATCTCTCTAAGTAACCTGGGCGCAACAAAGACTAGTCTACCTAATTTTTGACAATTGGCCATCAATTGAAAAAAAGTAGTCCAAGTCATTAAAAATTACAAAAAACACTCCCCCATAATTGGCGTGAATTCCTAGCTGAAATCTCTCTAACTAACCTGGGCGCAACAGAGACTAGTCTACCTAATTTTTGACAATTGGCCATCAATGGAAAAAAAGTAGTCCAAGTCATTAAAAATTACAAAAAAACTCCCCCTTAATTGGCGTGAATTCCTGGTTGAAATCTCTCTAACTAACCTGGGCGCAATAGAGACTTGTCTACCTAATTTTTGACAATTGGCCATCAATTGAAAAATAGTCCAAGTCATTAAAAATTACAAAAAACACTCCCCAACAGTCTCAACAAAATGGTAATTTTGGTTTGATAAATGAATAGTACTAACTATAGTAAATAATATTCACTCATCAATTGAATAAAAAATAATTTAACTTTTTTCACTTTCTTCTTATGATTTGGAAAAAGTTAAAAAAAAAAAAAATTTAAATGAAATAGTAAAAATTGATAGTTAAATTAGTGAGATGTTTTAAAAAAATAGGTAGTTAAAATAAATTATATATATGTATGTATTTCTAATTATTTTAATAAATAAAATTTGATGATGCTGCCTGCAGTAATATTCTAACAAGTGGCTTCACGAAGAAGCTCAGAATTAAGTAAAGCTAGAAAAGGAATAAGTTTTGAAGGTCTTTAAATTTGTTAGCTAGATTAGGTATATAAGATGATCACGTACATCTCTGTCACCTAGGCAGAGGACATAATGTAAAGGCCTGACAGATGACATTACTGTTTTATTTTTATTTTTATAAGATTTGAATTTAAGATTCACATGGTATTCACTCATACTGACAACAACATATATAACATAAGATATTTACTCGCCCATTAACAGGAAATTAAGTAGAATAAATAAAAATTTAGCATTAGTTACTATACAAAGAATTACATAATTAAATTATTTATGGTACCACAAACATTCTATCATACACTTTAATTGTCCTAAAAAAAACACATTAATTGTCTATTAATGTTGTCAAGATAATTGTACATATATGGCCGGTATTAATCAATGGAAAATTGCAAAATCAATCTTTATGATCTATCTAACTTACAATTAGCTTTATGTAATAAAATAAATTTAGAGGTCCTTGAAGTATGTCAAAAAATAATAGAAATGTTACGATTCTTTCTAGTATTTCTTGATCCTACGTGGATATTATTTTCTAAGAAAAAAAAAACTTATCCTACTCTAGTCTCATATATATATATATATATATATATATATATATATATATATATAATATCCACATAGAATTAAGAGAAATTGTAGCATTTCTCAAAGAAATAATTACTTCTTATAATTAATAGATTCAATTAGTATAATACTGACTTAAATATATATGATACATGCAATAAATTTATTGGTTCTAACGAGTCACATTATTGGAATCATTAATTAATTCAATCGAACGAATTTGATTGCAAGGAATAAATTATTTTTAGGCATACTTAAAAGATCTCTAAGTTTATTGGATATCACAAGTAATTATAAATTAGATAAACCAAGGGATTGCTTTTGCATTTTACCTAGTACTAATTAACTGACTGCGAGTATAGAAGTGCAGTGCCAATAGCCGAAGATGTTGTAGAAGATGTAGTAGCAGAAGATGTAGATGCCCTACCTGAAGGGGTAACATAGGTTGGCACAAGCGTCTTTGGTAAGAGATCGAAGGGTAATGCAGCTTCAAAATCAAGCACATTGAAGGCCTTCCTTATCGAAGGCCGGAGATTGTAATCTGGGTGACCACACCAAAGCCCCACCGTCATCAACCGTTCCATTTGCTGTTCATCAAACTCTCCACACAATTTGGCATCAGCTGCATCAAGAAGCTTTCCCCTTTCATAAAGCTCCCAAACCCACTCTAGTAAGATTATTTCATCTTCTTTAGCCTTGGTTTCAATTGCTTTTCTTCCACAAGCAATTTCCAAAGCTACAATCCCAAAGCTGTATATATCTGATTCTTTACTAGCCTTACCAGAAATGACACATTCAGGGCCACGTAGCCCATTGTCCCGGCCAAAGCTGTGGTTTGTGATCCCTTTACATGTTCCACCATTCTCGCTAAACCAAAATCCCCAAGCTTTGCGTTGAAGTTTGAATCCAACATGATGTTGCTTGACTTTATGTCCCTATGCAAAATGCATTGCTCCCATTCTTCATGCAAGTACAATAATGCCGATGCCAAACCTTGAGCAATGTTGTACCTCGTCGCCCATGTTAACAAGCTCTTACCTTTGAAAAGATGTGAATCAAGCTTCCATTTTGCATGAACTCGTACATGAGTAGGAGATCTTTGTTTTCATGACACCAACCAATGAGTTGCACCAGATTCTTGTGCCTCAGTCGGCTAATACTCTTCACCTCAGATGCGTACTCCTTTATCCCTGTCTAGACCCCTTGACACCCTCTTGACAGCAACGTACAAATTCATTTCTCTTAAAATCCTCTGTAAACCCCACCAAACCCACCTTCTCCAAGCTTGTTTTCCTCTGCAAAGTTATTTGTTGCACGAACCAATTCTTTGTAGGAGAATTTCTTTGGTCCTGTACTGCGTTCAAATTCATCGTCCATAGAAAGATCAAAAGCTAAATCCTGATCTCCTTCCCTCTATCCCGATTCTTCTTCCTGTTCATAAGCCAAAACAAACCCAAACCCATAATTAAAAGGCATGTTGATGCACCCACGCTTATCCCCACAACCAAACCTATCTTGCTTCCATTTTCATTCTTATTTGGCGGTGGATGTGGAGGTTTCTCAGTCTCGTTTGGCTGTGGTTGGGAAGGTTTCTCAGTCTCGTTTGGCTGTGGTTGTGGAGCTGTCGATTCAAAAGACCAGGAGCAAAGATAATGCTGCTCGGAAATTAATCCTGTTCCAGCCGTGAAGCCAAATTCAACCCTTTCTGGTAAATAATCTCTCAAATCAACTATAGAAGAAAGATGTTGTTCTATTGGGATGGTATCATTGCTGTTGAATCCAGTGAAGCTGACACTTAAATTTTGTGTGCTTGAATCGTAACTAATACTAGAACTGTATGTTCTGTTCTCCTTAATAACGCTATACCATGCTGTCGTCTTCAGAGATGTCAGGCTGTTGATATTGATACCAACGTGCTCACGAACTGGCGCCGGCGGATCCCATTCATTCGTGAAAGTATCAAATTCCACGACAACGAATTTGTTTTCAGCTAAGAAACTTGAGCTTCCCATCTGGTTGCGGCTCACAAGGCCGAGGCCAGAGCCATCTGTTGGATCAGGTGATGGGAAATTGGGGCTTGCGAGAAAGAAGGTTAGCCCATCTGAATATCTGTCAGCACCTTCTGAAGAGATGATAAAGGAGAAGTTGGTTGTGAAGTTGGCGACTATCCTTGTATTCTTTTCCCAGAGATGCATGGTTTCGGAATACGTGGCATGACCCCAGTTGTCCACTGCATTTGGCGTGAGTTGGATGAGTGAACCAAAGATTGTAGCATTTCCTGTCATTGTTATAGCTTCGTTGTTGGTTTGAGAGAAATTGGTGTAGTTGAATGATAATTGAGATGCACAGGGGATTATGAGAAAGAGGAAAATAGTTGTCATCCGGTGGGGAAGATGAAGAAGCAGCTTTGTGGATGGAAAGCCATGGTTGGGTATGATTCTGTTTTTCTTGAATAGAACGTGTCGTTTATTTCAAGAAATTTGAGTAAATGCGTTTCTTCTTCATTGTCCAATCCAATGAATGATTGACAGAGGGTCAATACCGCTATCGCTATATTTTTTTTTCAGTCGTCAGGTTGTTGCTCACGGGTCACGGCAAGACGAAGAAGTCGTGGCAGCAGATCGTGGAAGCGAGTCGAGAGATTGTTAAATTTAGGAAAATGTTAGAATGCAATAAACTATTTATATTTTGTCTATAAAAGTTTATGTGGCATTCTAAAAAGATATTTTAGAATATTTTTGTAGTGAAAAAATAACCAGCAATGTAATAAATGAAAGATGTTACATAGACTTTTATGGACCAAATGTAGGTAGTTTATTGCATTATAGTATTTCTCTTAAATTTATTAAAAGGAAAAAATATAAAAAAGTCCTCAAATCTATCAACTATTTATAATTTAGCTCCTTAATATTCAAAAAGTAATAAAGTAATCTCTCAAACTACCAAAATGTAATAAAAATACCACTTATTTTTTATATTCCTATAATACCCCTATTCTTTTCACAAATAAAATATTAAACTAATTGTAAAAAACTCAACAAAAAAAAATAATTGGCGAATATTTATTTATTCCAAAAAAACTTTTTTTTTTTTTTTTTAAGTTATAAGCCCATTGTTTTTTTTTTTTTTTTTAAATTGTTTAGTTTTTTTTTTTTTTACAATTATTTTATTTGTTAAAAGAATAAATTATTATAAGAATATAAAAATAAATTTTTTGTTATATTTTGGTAATTTGGGGCCTATTTTATCACTTTTTGGATATTGATTAACTAAATTGTAAACGGTTGATAATTTAAGAGGGTTTTTTTTTATATATATATTTTTCCCTTTCAATAAATTTAACAATCTCTTGACTCTCTAGTCTCTTCCACGATCTGCTGCCACGATTTCTTCGTCTTGCCGTGAGCAATTAGGTTGTCAATATATACATGTATCGTATGAAATTCATATTTAAGATAGAAAAGACATGCGCGGATATATCATTTACACACTAATACATTTTGAGCATTGGTTAAACGAACTAAAATGTAAAATGAAACACAAAGAGGTTGTCTTCAATATCTTCTTTTGGAAGAATATTCAAGGATGCCAAGAATTAAGTCTCGTGCAATGCTGAAATGGGAAATGTTTGAAGCAACAACGGA
This sequence comes from Carpinus viminea, assembly GCA_013348765.1. NCBI lineage: Eukaryota > Viridiplantae > Streptophyta > Magnoliopsida > Fagales > Betulaceae > Carpinus > Carpinus viminea. Next base: position 6,201,246 of record CP054669.1, on the reverse strand, counting down.
GGATATATCAATTTAGAAACAAGTTGCGATGTGACGAAATAGACTAATAGGCTCAAATTCAATGCAACAACGGGTATATTTCTATAATCTGAAATATATAAATTTAGAAACAATTTGCGATGTGACGAATATAGACTAATAGGCTCAAATTCAATGCAACAACGGAGGATATTTCTATAATCTAAAATATATAAATTTAGAAACAAGTTGTGATGTGACGTATATAGACTAATAGGCTCAAATTCAATACAACAACGGAGGATATTTCTATAATCTGAAATATATAAATTTAGAAACAAGTTGCGATCAGATGAATATAGACTAATAGGCTCAAATTCAATGCAACAACGGAGGATATTTCTATAATCTGAAATATATAAATTTAGAAACAAGTTGGGATGTGACGTATATAGACTAATAGGCTCAAATTCAATGCAACAACAGAGGATATTTCTATAATCTGAAATATATAAATTTAGAAACAAGTTGTAATGTGACGTATATAGACTAATAGGCTCAAATTCAATGCAACAATGGAGGATATTTCTATAATCTGAAATATATAAATTTAGAAACAAGTTGCGATGTAATGAATATAGACTAATAAACTCAAATTCAATGCAACGAACATGAAGGACAAGCATTTCTTAAAATTTGTTCATATTGCAATGTCCAGCTACAGAAATTCTAAAGTCTAATCCGTTGTGTGGCGGGGGCAGCGGGGTGGCCTTTTTGATCGAATTTCCAAGTCTCCTACTTCACGGTAAAAGAAATAGTGTATATTTTGATAAACCTTTTTTTTTTTTTTTTGGAGACGGCGCCTTTTCTGTGGGCATATGACATTTAACATGTAGCTGAAATACATCAAATAAGAGCATTCCTCTTGAAATTTTTAAATAAAAATTAAATTTGAATAGAAAAATTTATTTTTGTAAATTTGAAGAGCTACTTTTAAAATAAACAAAATATCAAATTCTTTATATCTTCTTTTACTTTAATTAAATATTATTATTATTTAATTCTTTTTTTTTCTTGGTAGACGAGAGAGAAAAAAAAAAGAATATATAATATTAAAAAACTAAATAACTTTCACTTTTTGACACTTGGTATTTAAAGAGTCTTGTACTCTTGTTGATTAAAGTTAGATTACTATTTTTGTAAGTTTTTTCAAATTTTTAAAGAAAAGTCAAAATAAATATCTCAATAGGAATGCTCTAAATAAGGAGTAGATCTGGCACTCCCTTTTGGGCCACTTTTTTTTTTTTTTTTACTATATACGACTATCCAATGCGCAACTTGATCTCCTCCAACCACCTCTCCTCCACTGGTGTAGCTGCTTTGTGTGGTTGTTTTTCCGTTTTAGTACTCTTTCCGATTTTTTCTTGTAATTTATGTACTTTCTATTTGGTTTTCTTGTATTTCATATTTTCTATGGGTTACAATCTCCCTGTACTAAAGTGATTTTTATCCTGTGGGAGAGTTTTTTTATGCTGGTGGTTGTCTTTCAACGGCTCTATCTTGGTTTTTTGTAGTGCTATCCATGTAACAATAATTTAAATTGTTATCTTTACCCCCACAAGACTTTTTATTGAGTTCTTTTGTATTTTAGTACCGCCTTGTGCGACCTTAAAAAAAGTCCGGCTTCTTTATGGTTTCTTTGAGACCATAGATGAAACTATTACCTATTGTTTGGTCCAAAGTGACTTTCCCTATATTTGTGCTGCATTTTCCGATTTGGATTTGTTGTTGGAGTGTCCACCCTTTTGTTGTAGTTATTTGATCAACTGTAATCCACTTTTTGTTATTTGATTAGGAAAAAAAATCAATTTCATTCAATTACCCAATTTTGTTAGAATTTTCATTAAATCTTGTCAAAATTTTCAAAATACTCATTGTTTTTGTTATTAAAAAAAAAATTGTAAAGATTTAGTCTTTTTTATTTTATAAAAAAACATTTTTGTAATTTTTTTTTTTAACAAAAAGTCCTAATAGAATGAGAGTAATTGAAAGAAATTAAAAGTTCAATATCCTTAATTCGTAGTTTTTAAACTTTGAAAATAATGTCAAAACAAATGAAATTTGAGAGAGATTTTATGAATATTTTTCTTAATTATTCATATCCTTAAATCAATAAGGTAGAGGCCACATTTGGGAATGTTACACTTACTTTTCACACTAATAGGTGCTTTTATAATTATTATTTGATCAAAATTCAATAAAGTTATATCTCATATATATTCTACGATAGTTTTAAAAGTTATTATGCATGAAAAAATTGTATAAAAAAATGAGAGTAAAGATATTATGTATTATTCCATTCTTATAATGTGATATGCATCACACCTTCAAGAGGATAGAATTTTAGGTGCAGAGAGAAAAACAAAAGGTACTTTTGAGAGTGATAAAAAAAAAATCAAAAATATATACTTCAGATGTAATTCAAAAATTTTGTGAGGACATGTTTACTGCCCCTAAGCTTTTAACGTGGTACTCCCATGGCCATGTGAATGCATGAAAATTTTCCACAATTTTTTCAAGTCAAATTCCAAATTTTCTTGCTGATAGAAAGAGTAGTAGTTACTAACGTGCCTTGGACGTTTTTGTTGTTGTTGAGCCCACGATATCTCCATCAACAATTAAACAATTGATGCAGTGCAACTTGACTTTGATATCAATTAATGCAGCATGTCGTGATGAGTTTGCCAAGAGAAACAAGATAAGAATCACAACTCTTCTTAAAATCAATAATCAAATGGAAAAGAAAACCATTCTCGAAGTGCTTTTCATTGATAACGGGCTAAAATAACATAACAGATCATGGCTCTAGATAGCCATTATATATATTTATACTACCTAGACTCCTAAACTTAAGAAAACGCTGAAATAAAAGTCAGTTTTAAAAAATTTATTGCAGCTTGTCCTAACGTGTAAGAGGCTCTCTGAACTTAACTAGGGTTTTCTGTATTCTTACTTGAATTCTCAATTCACACAGCAGCCCATTCTAACTTGAACTTTAAACGAGTGCATCTGTAAAAAACTTATTTGAGCCCAACTTCATATGAGTTATTGAACAAGCTATTTTGTCAACTCGTTTTAAAGCTTGTTCAAACATAAACTACGGACGAGCAATTTTGTCCAGCTTTTCAATTTTTTTTTTTTTTAACTAGAAAACATTTGAATTTGAAAAACTTGATAGAAATACGACTTTTTAACCCTCTGAATGAGCTTTCCAACGCCATTAATTATGTCCCCATATGATGTCAGAATCACTGTATATGTCCCTTTTGTTAAAGCAAATATGATTGAAAATTGTCCTCTATCAACAACCCTCATTATTCGACCTATGGCCCACGAAGAAACGTTGGTCAAATACGGGCGCCAACCCTCATAATACTGACAATTTTTTTTTTTTTCAAATGACCATTTTTCAAAAAAAAAAAAAAAACCATTTTTATTTTAAAAAAATACCAAATAAAAAACGACTACATATAATATTATTACTTCATAATTTTTTATTTTTTTATTTTGTTTTTATTTTCAAAAAATGATCACATAAAAGAAAAATTAGGTTAAAATTATGTCAGAGAGATCGAGTTTTCAAGAGAACACTTTTGAGGTTTGATTGAATTTTGCACAAAACTAATTAAACTAAATCAAACTATCGTACCCTCAAAATTTCTATTATAGAGAAGACAATAGAAGACAATTCTAGTGTCTTAAACTGGTATGCAGTGGAGTACTATATATAGTGTCAATAATTTAGCAGTACTTTTAATGTCTGTTCATTAACAGACATGTAATATTTAAATTAACAGAAAATAATGCCCGATTCAATAATAACAGTCATTAAATTTTGACCATCCAACAAGGTGCCATTAGAGCCCTACAGTATTCCACTATGAACATGCATGCGTGCATTTGTCGGCCAACCCGGCGCTTTGTGGCGTAGTAAAGCATACACATAAATGCCCGCATATATACATGCACCCATGTATTGCTTGCTTTAAAGCAATAGCTCGGTGTGAGATGTGCATTATAAATGCCTCATTTAATTTATATTTTTCCCATGTGGGTTTTGTTGGTGAGGACTATTTCTCGACAATAAAGGAAGCTTCGATCCTAGCCAATGAGTTTAGGGAGAGGCCGATCAGTTTGAGTTTTGGTGAATCAGTTGAGTTCGCTAATTATGCTTCAAAAAGGTTGGAGAATTGCAAGGAGCGCCTTTTAGAATTTTGACGTTAAAGTTTAATGTTGTTTTTCAAAAAAGACATTCGAGGTCTAGGGTTGTTTGGAATACACCGTGAACCTTTTAACGTCCTTTCTCCGAGAAAAGACAAGCACTCTCGTCATATCTTTACTGTTAATGTCCTTTATAAAAAAAAATTTTAAAAAGAAAAGGTTAAATACTTTTTCGGTAATTATGGTTTAGGCAATAATACAGGATAAAGAACAAATTGTTACATTTTACTTTTATTTCTGGGTGATGTTACAATACAAAAGACTCATAGTTATAGAAAAATTGAGGCAGATAAGCATAATTATCAAATCAATCAGATTTGACTACCATTAAAATCTTATGATAATCAGATCTCAAAATGTGAGATAACTGTTAGAAATGGATTTGGCCTAACTTAACCTAAAAGCTAGTTCTAGAGTTGAGGTTTTTTCTCACTTTTATAAATAGCTCATATCTTTAATACCCAAACAATGTGGGACTTCCAACACGTCCCCTCACGTGTAGGTGTAGGACATCTAAGCCAACACATGCAACAAATTGGAGGCAGTGAGCCACAGTCAATTGGGTCAAACTCTGATACCATGTTAGAAATGGATTTGGGCCTAACTCAACCTAAAAGTTAGCTCTAGAGTTGAGGTTTTTCCTCACTTTTATAAATGACCCATATCTTTAATACTCAAACAATGTGGGACTTCTAACAATAATCAAATATAATCTAACATTTTCTCTCAAACTCAAGGTAAAAGATTCTACAGGCTTGAATTTTTGAACTAGTAGGAGCTAGGAAGAAGGCAAACCCATCTCCATAATTAGTTTTGTTTTGAGTAATCAGTTCGAAAGGAAAATTGGGTAGTGAAATCTGTGAGGTTTCCGGATGCCTTGTCCCACAGGTGCATGGGATTGAAATACGTGGCTCGACCTTGAAGCTTTGATCTGACCATAAATGAGTCACAGGTGAGTTAGATGATTGAGTATTGAGTGAAAGCTCTCTTATATATTATGTGGGAGTCACCCGAAGTGAAACCTATAGGGAAGCTGAAGTTTAAAGCACTTGTAAATGGGCTTGCTACTGAGAGGAAGCTGGTTATGATTAAGAGATAAAAGAGGATTAGGGGCTTTGAAAATGGGAAATGTTTGATTTTGAAGATTTAAAAAGCCATGATTGGAACTTGGAAGGGAGATTGGGTCTGAGAAGAAATTGCAGATTGTAATTAGAGAAGCTAGAAATAGATATACATTTAGAAACTAATTGCGATGTGATGGATATAAATTTCCACAAATTTAGAAGCAAGTTGCGATGTGATACTTACAAATTTCCACACTCAAATCCAATGCATATATGAATGAGGAGTAAGTCTCCTTTTTTTTCCAAACCAAGAAGCACGCCAAGCTTTGCTCAAAACTTATTCATATTGAAATGTACAAAGTCTAGTCCCTTGTAGTGGGCCTTTTTTGGTCCCATTTCCAATTTTTATTTGTCACGGCAAGAGAGCCAGCATTTGATAGTTTTTTCTTTTTGCCACGCATTATCCGTGGGAAAAGGATCCTCCCCATTTGAAATCGAATAGAGAATATTCAGTTAATTTATTTTTTAGGGGCAAAATTATTTTAAAATTATAATGACAATTTTGCACCTTTAAAAAACACTAACTGTGGCATTTAATTTGAAATGGAGAGGATCCTATTCCATTTGTGGGCATGTAGCAATTAAGTGCCTAACATGTATGTGAATTACCTCCAAATGGCTAGGGGTGGTTCGGCCACTTTCTCTAATTGCCATATCTCCACCCTCATGGTCATTTAAAGTACTGATTCGATCACCCCTCATTTTTTTAGAAAGAATTTTTAAAAAATGGTTGCTGAACTATCCCAACAGCAATAGGGTTGGGTGGTCGACAGGGACGGAACCAGAAAAATTTATTCGAGGGGGCCAGCTGAAAAAAAATTTTGGTTCTTTATAATTTTTTTTATTAAAAAATATATATATATTTGTTGTTTTTTAAACTAAAGACTACCTAAGGGCTAAAAAAAGTGAGCATTTGAAAGTATGAGCCAAAAATAAAAATAAAAATTTAATGGGTATAGCCCAAAAAATTAAGAATAGGGCCAAAAAATTTTATTGCATGTGACCATAAAATCTAAAAATAGGATCAAATTTTTTTTGGAAGAGGGCCAAATGACTAAAATTAGAACCACTCTTTACATTTTTTTTTAATTTTTTTTACTTCTATTTTTTTCCCCTTATTTTGGGGGGGACCATGGCCCACCCCGGTCCCCCCCTCCTTCCGTCATTGGTGGTCAACCTTTTTTTTTTTTTTGGTTCTTAGTTTTTTAACTTTTTTTTTTTTTTTTGGACAATTTCACTAACCCCTCAAACTTTAGTCACTTCAGACATCAACATTCAAAACTCTCACTTTTTGAACTTTCAAAATTCTTACCCCCATCCAGTACAAATTAGGCAAAATTTAAAAAAACCAAAATACCCATGTTTTTATTTTTAAAAATAAAAAGGAAACTTGAATACTAACTACCATCGATTCTGAAAACCCCGATCTGAAAAAACTCTCAAATACACCGAACTTCCAATTTCTCTAAACACTCCTTGAGTCCCTTGTCAAATGCAAGCGGAATGCCCATCACGTGACTTTCGTGATTTTTAGCTCTGACCTGTTTTGACCTCGTAGACAAAATACCTAAACTATTCTCATTCGATAAGAGGCAAATTTAAGGTTAAGTGTTCGACATTTTAGAACACTTATGGAGTCAAAGGAGTCAAAGGACAAACGATTTTAGGGCTCACTGGGGAACCGAGGTTGGTGCAGCTGACGAACCATTAAATTTGAAGTGTCGATGAGATCGGTAGAAGTTACTCAAAATCCCATCTAAAATAGTTTGGATTAACGATAATCAAGTAAGTTTCGCTATGCTCTAGATTAGGGATTGTAAAATTAATTTCTTTACCCAACAATTTGTGTTGGATGTTTGGGGTTTTGCACGTAAGTGCTCTGGGTTAGGGATTTCGTGGATTTGTTTTAGGTTTTGGACCTTTTGGTACTATTTATAGGATTGGGTCATATTTTCGTCTGCTTTTTAAAGTGTGTGGGTTTGTCAAACAAATATGTGAAAAGTTGTCATGTTTATGGTTTATGTGGTTAATATTATGAAAGATATTGTTCTTTGTCCGAGCTAATCAGGTCCCCTGTCTTCGACTTGTGTTGTACACGTGAGTAGCACTATGAGTTTTATTACTTTTATACTTGAATAAAAGTCTTCAAGTGGTCCCTTTATGTTTGCTTGCTGACTTGTTATTGTGCATTTCATGGTTGCTTGTCGAGCTTGAAAGGGACAACTGTTAGTGTATTGGCGAGAGATTCACTTTTGTGCAGCTTGCTTATTTATTTAATGTAGTCCTTGGGTGTATGAATTTGTTGGGACTGCACAATGTTTTCAAATTACCACTTGCACCTTGTGGTTTTGTTCGTGGCTGCTATGAGCACATGGGTAGTTGTGCGCTTCTTGTTTTATTGTAGGGTAATGTAGTCCTTTGGGTGTATGAATTTGTTGGGACTGCACAATGTTTTCAAATTACCACTTGCACCTTGTGGTTTTGTTTGTGGTGCTATGAGCACAGGGTAGTTGTGCAGCTTCTTGTTTTATTGTGTAGGGGTAATGTAGTCCTTTGGGTGTATGAATTTGTTGGGACCACACGCCCAATGTTTTCAAATTACCACTTACACATTGTGTTTGTTCGTATGAGGACACAGGGCAACATGGACAATTGTCTCTTAGGGGCAATTTTCAAAAGGCAATTTTCTAAAACTTGTGTTTGTCAATAAAAGTTGGGTTGTTTTTCAAAGTGCTAAAATAGTTAGGGTTTAGGTCTTTATGTCGCTTTTAATTTATGCTTTATTTGTTTATATGAAATTCATTTATGAAGATATAAAATAGTAGTTTAAATCCATTGTGTGCTTTTAGGATACGATATCTATTGTTATGAAATGATACTTATGATAGAATATATGTTTTCATTAGGGTCCAGTTGTTGACCACCATGAATGATACTTATGATAGAATATATTTGTCAATGGATGTGGTGATATGCGATGGGTACATGTTGTTATATGTTTGAGGTGCACCATGGGGTAGTTTTAACAGGCAATTTAGGGTTAATTATATTGGGGCAACGTGAGTAATTACCCCACCATATCTAGGTAACAACTTGACATTTTCGATATTGAGGACGGTGTAGTACATATGGGTATAGGTCCGGGACCTTATTTATTATAGTTTGCCAGAGTGTCTTTAGACCAAGGATTACGACTTATATCGATGACTTTAGTGTAAATGAAATGGTTTCAAGACATTTAGATAATGATCTTCTAGTGTTGTACATAGTAAGTTATGGTGCAACGGCGATGTAGTTGATGAGGACGAAGAGGAGGATTCGAGTATGAGAGGACGCTTGTTTATAGAAAGGATCCATTCGGGATTCAAGGTTTAGTGATGATACGATTGTATGGATTGATGAGGATGCTACTACTATGCCTTGATGAGGGGGTTGGAGATGCTGGAAGGGTTGTTGATGATGAAGATGAAGGTGTGGAATGGGATGTTGGTGCTGATGGTCATAGTGGTGAGGGTGATGCTGGTCATAGTAATCGAGGTGATGCTGGTCCTAGCAATCAGGGTGATGGTGGGAATGGTGCTGCTGTGGAGGGTGGGGATCACAGTGATGGTAGTGCAGAGGAATATGATAGTGATCAGCTGCAATCACCACATGGTAGTGATGATGATAGGGAATTGTTTTCTAGACGCAAGGATGTAACCAAAAGAGTTCCTTTTGATCCTACTGACATGATTAATCCCACATTGGTTGTAGGGAATACATTTCGCAATGCAGATGAATTTAGAAAAGCTGTTAGACAATACAATATTCTTAGAGGAAAGGATTTGAAATTCAAAAAAAATGAGAGGAAGAGGATTGTTGTTGTTTGTAAGGATGAGAGGTGTAGGTATAGGGTATATGGGAGGCATGAAGGATGAGATGACATTTCTTTTAGTATCCCTAAGGCCCAAACACAGCTGCAATAGGACGCACTCAAAATCATTTGATAACTTCACCGGATTGCGATTGGTGTATAGAGTCCTTTAGGGAACAGCCAAACATGCCAATAGATGTGTAAAAAAGTTAAGGCAAAGTATAATGTTGATATCCATGTGAGTTCCTATATAGGGCAAGGAAAAGGCAAGAGAAACAATCTATGGAAAGGAGGATGAGCAATACCATCGGTTGTGGGATTATTGCTCAATGGTGAGGAGGACTAATGTAGGTAGTTGTTTGATCTTGATGGTTGAGAGACCAATGCCTCTGTGCAGATTTCGAGAGGCTTTACATTTGTTTTGCAGCCATGAAGAGTGGTTTTCTGCAGGTTGTAGGCCTGCTAGGGTCTTGATGCTTGTTTCCTTAAGGGAATGTCTCATGTGTAAGGTGGATGCAAACAACATGTACCCTATTGCAATGGCTGTGTAGAGGCCGAGACGAAAGATTGTTGGACATGGTTTCTAGAGGCACTTGTTACGATCTTGGCCCCATGAACATGGGTTCACTTTTGTTTCGGATCGACAAAAGGTAAAGTAGTTTTAGTCATTTGTTTCATTTGTTTAATTCCCCCTGGATGATTTATTTTGTGTAGTTCTAATTTAATTTTGAACTATTGTGCAGGGCCTCATTCCAAGCATAGAACAAGTATGCCCACAGCCCGAGCATCGACATGTGTTAGACACTTGTACGCAAATTTTCAAATCATGGTCATCGGGTGTCCTATTGAAGGATCTTCTATGGCGCGGCATTTGCATCCTACACAAAGGCGAATTCTCTGGTAATGGAGATATAAAGAGAATTAGTAAGGATGCACATGCCTACCTAGAAGATTGATCCATCCACTTGGTGTAGGGATGGTTCAATACACATTGTAAGTCCGGCCTCTTACACAACAACACTTGTGAGGCATTCAATTCGTGGATCAAAAAATTTCGTGACCAGACAATCTTGAGTATGTTAGAAGGATTAGATGTAAGTTGATGAGGAGGTATGTAAGGAAGAGGAAAAGATAATTTCAATGGAGGAGGCCTTAGGGCCAAAGATTAGGAAGAAATGGAAAAGGAAGAGGATGAAGCAACAGCTATTGGTGTACATATGCAGAAATGGGATGTTTGAGGTTGAGTGCATTGGGAAAAAATTTGTTGTGGATATGGAAGCTCACACTTGTGGCTGCGGAAATGGGATGTAACTGGTATCCCATGTGCTCATGCAATTTCTGCCATTTTACACCAAGGTCGGGACCCAGTTGAAGAGTTGAGTGAGTACTATGGCAAGAGGATGTATTTAGCTGCATATGACCATGTGATCTTCCACATGTGCGAGTCTTGAGCAATGGCCTCGAGGTAGCCAACCAAACATTGAGCCACCAAAGATTAGGGCAGCTCTGGCGAGCCTAGGAAAGTGAGGAAAGGGTGTTGATGAACCTAGAAATTGAGTGCAATTAGGAAGGGGTCGAAGTTGAAATGTGGGTATTGCATGAAGTTAGGCCACAATAAGAGGTCATGTGTTGCAGGCGAGACAAGCTGAAAGAAGATCACGTGCGAACAATACCATAGGGATATAGCGAGGAATTGGTAGAATTTGGACATGGTATGATTACTCACTTATTTGTTAATGTCTCTTTGTGCTTCAAGTTAGATGTACCTTCAATAATTATTCACTTACACTTATACTTATCAACAATAAATAATTGCTCACTTATTGATTAATGTCTGCTTTGTTTGTGGTTGGATGTACCTTCAATAATTATTCACTTATTTGTTCATGTTTCTTTGTTTTGTAGTTGGATGAACCTTCAACTACCACTTCAATGCGGCAGAGTAAGAGAAAAGTGAGCACACCACAAGGTTCACAAAGGGTAAAGGGGTCTCAAACACCTTCACAGCCGGTAGCCTGATGAGGCCAACCTCCTGACTGCACTGGGCAACCTCACGACTGCACCAGACCGACCTCACAACTTGCATCCCATACTACTTTTAGGCCAGCTTCACATCTCGCCTGAGCAGGACCATGAGAACATGTTGTGTATTCTGGGAGTACCAACGTTCACATGCAAATGCTACCACCCAACCACCTTATGCCTACAAGCGAAGTGAGTAATTCTTCACATGCATGAAATTAAGAGGGTAACAAGTGTAGTAGTCTAATTGTATACCTAACATGTAGGCATCTACACTCTTTGGGGAAACAGAGGGCAACCCTAGGATTGGCAACAAGGACTAGGGCGGTGGTAGTGGTGAGGAAAATGTTAGCGATGGAATAGAAACCTGCCAAGAAGCAGAAGGTTGTTGTTGACCTCATGGGCGATCCTCCGCCAATTCACGGTGGTGGACCATTGTGCTCTTAGGGTCCTCCCAAAGTTGGCGGCATAACATTTAGAGCAGCCCCACGATTTTGACATACAAAGGGTTCAAGGGACAGCTGCAACCCATCCACATGGTTTTCATCAACATGTTGAAAGAATGGATAAAGGGAAGAAGAAGATGCAATGATTTGCTAATATGTTGACATTGTGTTTGTATAAGATTTTTGTAATGATGTAGTGAAGACATTATGTTGTGGAAGACAATGATTTTTGTAGGGTTGACATTGTGTTAATATGTGAACATTAGGTCATGAAGACCTCTAGCTTATGGTGTATTTGTTTGGTGTCAACCTAACTAGTAAAAGTTAACTTTAACCGACTTGTAACTATTTGGGGATATTTTTTGTGAACAATGTCATGGATGATGGGATGATGTAATGTAATTATATCCACTGCTTGTGGTTGTAATGAAGCCTAATTTTAGTACATGTGGATGATGGGATAATGTAAGTATCTATGTATAGTGTTTGATATGATTTGCAACAAAATATAATTGTTTAGTTAAATTTATATATTTAGTGTGCTTTTTGGTTGTAGGTTAAATTTACAATGGGTTGCTATTCATATACACATTGATAACAATAGGAATTGAAATGGGTTGGTACCTCATTTGTTGTCTTCAATGTCATGGATGATGGGATGGTGTAATTAGATTTAGTGTGCTTGTGGTTGTAATGAAGCTTAATTTTAGTACATGTGGATGATGGGATAATGATGGGATAATAAAGTATCTATGTATAGTGTTTGATATGATTTGCAACAAAACATAATTGTTTAGAATTTTTATATATTTAGTGTGCTTGTGGTTGTAATTAGGTTAAATTTACAATGGAATTGCTATTGATATACACATTGATAACAATAGGAATTGAAATGGTTGTACCTCATTTGTTGTCTTTATGTAATCGACTCTTTTCAGTTGGATTTTGTATATGAATGACAAATTTGAGGTCTTACATATTGAGACTAGGGTTGCCAATTGAACTAATCTAGCCACATTGAGACTAGGCAAAATGTCATTATTGTTAATATATATCCACATTGCATAGTGATATTGAGAACAAATGTTAGCACGACATTAAAACCATACCCATACCAAACATTACACAAAAAGTTGTGTACAAAAACCTACTCATATGGTCAAACCTAAACAAGTCTCATACAAAATAATTCAGAATTTCTTGCTAAGCATCAACCTTGATGCAAATCCATTACGATGAAATACGCATCACAACAAGACACCAACAACATGCAAGCACCCTTTCAAGTTTAAGTTCAAAATTAGCATAATCTACTTCAATTTTGACTTGTACTCGCAAGTTGCATCTTGCATTTGAAGACTTCCATTGCCCTCTCGGACTTCAAATCATTACGCCACGCCAACAACATCGACATCACTCTATCACCGCACCCACAAAAATCTGATTCAACCCATCTAAAAAATTGCAACCACGATTTGCTTCATTCGCATAATCAAACAAATTAGGGTTAGACCCATATTTAGGCATAACGATGAGCACAACATTTTGCCCACAAAAAAAAAAATCTCAAACCACGAAACCCAAATAATTTAATGCAAGTTATTGTTTAACCCACAACTACATGATTTAGGCATCATTTTTTAATCAAAATAAATTATCAAAGAAATCTTACCACGTAATTGACGTAGGTGTAAAACCTTCTGCCATGATTTTTAGTTGATGATGCAGTTTTAATAACGGCTTTGCTCCCACATTTGCAAATTGGATATCTCGATCCTGAATCGCTTACCTCACCCTCCGACTGGTCCATCTTCTGAGATTTTGCCTGGTGGATGATTTTTCCCGGTGGGTGATTTCGCAGTCGTGTGAGAATGTTCATCGTACGATGCTCGTTCCTCAACTTGGACCTTCTTTCTTCAACTCGTTCCTCAGCTCCGACCTTTCTTCAGCTCATTCCTCAGATCAGATGGTTCCTCGACTTTCTTATGGCATCACGGTTTGTACACGAGCTTCATGATATGGGGAATAAGGAGCTGATGGTTGGGTTAAATGAGGACAGAAGAGCTGATGGTTGGGTTAAATGAGGATAGATGTCGATGCTGCGTCCTGAGGGCAAAACGGGGAGGTCAGGGCTAAAAAATCACGTGAAAGTCACGTGATGGGCATTTCGTTTGCATTTGACGCCTGAAGGGGACGGAAGGGGGGTAAGCGAGAGAAATTGGAAGTTCAGGAGGGGTATTTGAGAGTTTTTTTTCAGATCGGGGTTTTACGTAAATCGGTGGTAGTTAAGATCTGAAGTTTCCCCTAAAAAAAATATCTGGAAGTTAGACTTTGGGAAACTTTGAAACTTGAACTTCACGATTTACGAAAACCTCTGTCTGAAAAAAACTCAATACCCCTAAACTTCCAATTTCTCTCGTTTAGGATCCTTCAAGGGTATAATGGGTATATAAATATATATATATGCCCATTATACCCTTCACTCCAAAACTACGCCGTTTTGCTCAAAGCGTGGTTTTCATTAAGATTTTTTTTTTTTGAAAAAAGAAGGAAATTGAAAAAAAAAAAAAAAGTGGGGGTAGAAATGGTGGTCACCGTCTCCAGTATTCATACAGAAAGGCCAAAAAAAAAAAATGAAAAGCAGGTTTGGGATTTTGGGTGGTGGACCACCCCGGGCCCTGAGGGTGGTGCCACCCCAAAATCCCAAACCCACTTTTGTTTGTTTTTTTTGGCCTTTCGGGGTGGACCACCCCAAAGGCTGGGTGGCGAATACGGATGGCCACCCTTCTCCCCCTCCTTTTTTTTTTTAATTTCCTTCTTTTTCCAAAAAAAGACTAAAACAAAATACCCAAAACTATGCGTTTTGGGCAAAACGACGTCATTTTGGGTGAGCCCAAAACGGCGTAGTTTTAGAGTGAATGATAGTTTGGATAATTTACCATCAAAAGGGTCCTAAGTGAGAGAATCTGGAAGTTCGGGGGTCTCAGAGTTTTTTCGTATCGGGGTTTCTCGTAAATCGGTGGAGATTCGAGGAGGATCAAGTTTCTTAGACTTTATACAAAAAGCCATTTTAAAATTCACTATTTAAAATGTCGACTTCCAAAATGTTTTTTTTTTTATTTTATTTTTTAAAAAAATGAAAAACATGGGTATTTTGATCTTAATTTGTACGGATGGGGTAAGTGAGAATTTTTGAAAGTTCAAGGGAGGTAAAGTGAGAGTTTTTGAATGTTAGGGGGGTGTTTGCAAAAGTGACTATAATTTGAGGGGGTTAGTGAAATTACCTTTTTTTTTTTTTTTATAGTTTTGAGGGTATTTTTGTGTTATTAAAAATATGTTAGGGTTAATTTTGTCTCTTTTATTGGCTTTGGGAATATTGACAATTTTTTGTAATTTGAAGGAAAAATTGACTCAATCAATAACTTAGGGAGACATAGACAATAAAGTGATAGTTTGAGATCATGTTCAATCAACATCAATTTGCTCTCCAAATTACTGTGGGACCCACTTACTTAAATACATTTTTGGTTGTTTGGCAACTTATTCGAGTAAGTGAGTTTCATATATGAGTAATGCTAAGTTATTTTTAAGTTCTTCTCACATTTCTTTAAATTAATGTCTTTTAAAATCATAATTGGATGTAAATCTAATAGTAATTATAAGGACGCATCAATTTTAAAGAAACAAGAAATAAATAATGATAGCCAGTGGAATAGCTACTAGTGGCCGTGGATTTCAATTTTGCTAGTTCGACACTCTGAGAAGGCCCTACAAATAATTTTGTGCGACAAGTCAATTTGAGGAACAGGTGGAACCACTTATTAATTGGCAGGGAGGTCGTCGAGGCATTGTATGGGGAGGCCCACATGAACATGATACTGAGATCTTGACGAAGCAATGAGGTGGACAAGGTTGTGCGATTGAGATTCCTCCACATAGACTTGTGCCAAAATTTCTGACCCTAGTTTCATGTGCAGAATATAACATGGCAGAAAGCAAAATCGTTATTTATTGATCAAAATTATACCACCAACTTGCTATGCATTTGGTAACTATATCAATCAATCTCAATCAACTCTTAGATTTTTCTTATTATTATTAGGGCAGTCTTCATACCCCTCAAACGAAAAAGATTACACGTTTTAATTATTATTTTTTTGAAAAAATAATTTTTAAATAAAATGTCACAATTTTATGATATTTATTATTTTGAAAAAAATATGTCACCAACTTATAAAATGATGACACATTATTGAAAAACTATTTTTAAAATAAAAAATAAAAAGTATAACAAGTCTCTCCTCAAATTACCACTAAATTAACAATTTTTCTTAAACTTTTAATTGGAACATTAATATATCTTTCAAACTATCAAAACATAGTAGATGTCTCGAACTATAAAATTTATTTCATTTGAAAAACGTATCCATCTTCCTTCAAAATTGGAGGGTCAAACCAATTTAAAACTATTGCAGAGAGTAGTTTCTTGACTTGTGTAAACACGCCAGTCACGAATTAAATTAAATAAATAAATAAAAGGTCTTCTGACTGATTAGTGTAAAAAAAATGCTAAATAGTAGATTGACTCAGTTGGTTGAAGAGGTTAAGTAGGGAGAAAAATGGGCCGATTGAAAGAGGCTAAACATGCCTGAAACCCTTGGACCGTCTCACATTGTCGACTGAACTAAAGTTTGACAAAAAAAAAAAAAAAATTTCACTAGTAATGGATCAATGGCCTAGGAGAGGCTATAGTGACCGGTGATGGTCTTTTGACAAGGCAAAAGTGGGCCGGTTGAAATGGGCTTCTTTGGCCTAAAAAAAATCATCTGACTCGAGAGTGTTTATCACAAGAAGACTGAACCAGATTGAACTGCGCCAAAGAAAAAGGTTGTGGAACCGAATTGACCAATGCATGAACTGATGTGAACCGCAAAATAGAGATGCCAAAAGCAAAAATATACCATAAATTTGAATTCAGGACGAAAAATTGAGTCGGAAACACCTGGTCAACTTTTGGAGTCTCAGTCAAAGTCAACGGTCAACTCTAGAAAGTCAAAGTCAACAAAAAGTCAACTCTATAAAGGCGTTGGGAGACCTGACATGTGGCAAAGGGCTAAGGCTGATGTGGCAGTTTCTCTGGAGGAGACGTGGTTGCTGAGAGGGGGCATAAGAACCAGGCATGTGCAATACACGCGCGGAAGAGATGTCGACACCGGGAGCGCGTGAATCCCATGAGCAGGAACTTCAATCGACGCATGCAGAGTCCAATGGTGGCGTACGTGGCAAAGATCTGATCGTCTTTGGCAGATCTGTAAGATGGACCGGCAACCTTTCTGATTGGGTTGACGTGGCGGCGCGTGGAGGAGCGGCAGTGGTGCGTGAGGACGCATGGTTGCTTAGAATTGGTTGAGATTGCACAGATCCACCTATCTAGGGTTGAGACACCACTTTTTGTGGTTATTTTGGCCGAGAGGGGTCACGGTGGCGGTGCAATTGGCTCGGGCAGCAACTGTCGGAGGAGCTCGGATGGCCAATGACAGCGGATCTTCCAAAGATCTGAAGGAGTGGAAGAGATTTGGAGCGAAAAACCTGCTTGGGGGCACGTAGACGACCGAAAACTACCAGAAAGTGGTTGTCGGAGGGAGCGTTGGAAAACGCCAAAGACGTTTATTGGAGGCCACAAGAAAGTGGCTCTGATACTATATTAAATATATTGTAGAGAACGGAAGTAAGAGAGAGAGAGAAGAGATAGAAAACGGAAGCATATAATAAACTACATTGTATTGAGTAGCTTATTAATAATAATGAATACATAGGCCTCTATTTATAAAGAGGTAAGTAGCCTAGTAGACTAAGTAAACCTAGTAGACATAGAATAGAAGTAAACCTAGTTATTTACTTCTATTCTATGTCTACTAGGTGTTACTATCGTATACAACTCATGTACTTGGGCAATGAACCCAATAACGATGGTAAGAAAGTTTGTTGGGAAGTTAGGAACTGGATTGTGAGTAGAGGGCAATTTCCAGCTACTAGTGACAGTATTGCATTGTGCTCTAATTGGGGTATATCTCACTATATTTTGTGTTGAGGATCTGTGAAGTTGCTGTGGTGCTGTCTGGTTTTTGTGGAGTTTCCTGGGGTTTTGGTTTTGCTAACTGAGATAGGAGTGTGTAGTTTCTTTGGTTGGTTGTTATAAAATTTTCTTACATCCAAAAGAAAAATGGTTGAGGTTGGATTCAATTGAATTATTGTACTTAGATATAGGAAATGTAGAATCATGCTGTCCTTTGTAGCGAGCAGCATGTTTTTGACCCACCATTGTAATTTCTTGGTCTTTTGATTTCCTTGTAAAGTGTACTAAAAGGTTGCCTTGGCCCCTTTGTTATTAAACGTTTTTCGGGTATTCTATGTAGTGATCTTGACACTTATGTGGCCAATATCAATACTCTGCAAGAAAATGGAGTGCCCAAATCTTATATGGTTAAGTTTCTTAAAACCCAGCCTAGAGTTTTCATGACAGATTTCTTATCAAAAAAAAGTTTTCATGACAGATTCGGTTAGGTTTAGAAGGACTGTGGAGGAAGTAAAGGAAATGGGGTTCGATCCTTTAAAGATGAAGTTTGTTGAAGTGGTTTATGCAATGAGTGGTATGCGTAAATCTACTAGGGAGAGGAAGGTCAATGCTTATAAGAGGTGGGGTTTGTCCGAGGCAGAGATTCTTTGTGACACCTTATAAGAAGGAAGCTTCTAAGCTATTGAAGCTATATGAGAAGAAAGGGGATCTTGAAGGAATTACAAGAGAATGAGAATGGAATATGTATGAGGCAAAGAATGACATGAATCAATTGTAGCCCAAATTTTGAATTGAATATTGACTGTTAAGTTATTTGATCCAGTAGAATCCCTTGGGGACATTATTCATGATGAATGAATGAATGCTTTGTTTCTTCTGAAATTTTTTGTAAATGTCTGTACATATGATACCATTTATATCATATCAGAAGAATTAATTTGTTGTTTCTGGCCTCTAAGACTTGTTTTTTATTACGTATATTTGTGATTAGTATGTAAAACTTATATGATGCAGTTATCATTTATATCACACACAATTCATACCATTCCAATGCTTTAATGATAGTGCTGTTTCTGTTTGCCCAACTGCTGTACTTCCTTTTTGTTGTTATTTAGCTTCTTGGTGTGAACAGTTTATCTGAATATTCACTAGTTCTTGGAGGAGTCCATTTTAAGCATGTTATATACACTTACACAAAAAAAAAAAAAAAAGCATGTTATATACACTTAAACGAGACTGTTGGCATCAATCTTGATATGGCCTGTCAATGGATTGGACTGGATGTTTTTGGATTGTGGTTTTATTTCAGATAGTTGGATAAATTTATCTTCATGTTCTGCTTGTTTTCTTGTCAATTGTTTTTAATGTCCAAGTTGCTTAGGTGGATTAGGATTATATCATAACTTATGCAATCCCCACAGTAGCCGTTATGTTTTACTTCTAGCACTTAATTATGTGTACGTGAGATAGTTTTTGCATGATTATTCATCTGTTCTGTGTACACCTATGATGAACTTACCAATGTACCTGGACATTCATGCCTTTGTTACTTAGAGTAACTCTGTGCTGCTCTTTCTTTCTTTTTTTCTCCTTGTTTGTTTCGTTAGGTTTTTTTTTTTTTTTTCCCCACCAGGATTAGATCTAATTGGTCCAATGTTCTGTTTTCTAATTCCTGTTTAGTCTAAGAACTAGTGGAACTTTTTGTTCTCATGATTGACATATGGTTAAGTGATGTAGGATTTTTTGTCTACCGTATGATTTTTATTGTGTCAGTGTTGTAGATGTGCTGTAGATTTTCAAGATCACATCTGCTTCATTTTGGCTCTACATCATGCTCTATTAACAAGTAAGAACTTATCTAAAAAAAAAAAGATATCTTGACGCTTCACCACATTCATGATAGGATTGTAAGAATTCTATATATAATTAAATGCTAATTAATAATAAAATTAGCAGCGGAATAAATAATTATATAAATACCTCTAGCCATGCTTTTGCCGATTGAAGAAACGACTTCACATCTACAAAACTTAGAAAACAAAATAGTAAAATATTGAGAGGTTCTTGACCTATGCCTACCCCTGTGAGTGCCATTTGATGGAATACACAGGCCTTATTTATAGGTAGGTCAGGGACCCTCAATTAGAGCTGTTACCTTAATTATTCCTCCCATCAAGGAATAAAACCAAATGATTAATCAATACAGCATATTTGATTCCATGAAATCAAATTACTTGTTCCTCAAGAATTACTTGTTCCTCAAGAATTAAATCAACAATTTAATTCATAATATTTGATTTCACTTTGATTGGAATAAGTCATTAAACACCGTAATCACAATAAATATGTGACATACATTATTGTGATATTTTGTAATCACAATTATGTGACATAAGGGACACACTTTAAATGGAATATCTTACATTCTCCCACTTGGCCCTTATGACACATAAATTCCTTATGGTGTTCAATTATCTGATATGGCCATTACTTTATTTATTCCAACTATTCATGGAATCCACCCACTCATTCAAGGAATACTACATATGAATCATGGCGGTAAAACTTTTATATAGTAAATCGTCCTTCCATGCATCACAATATATAATATTCCCTAAATGAGTACCATATGGGCAATCAAACTTTATGAATGAACTTCCTATAAGTCATTCGGTCCAACTTTAGTTTTATCCCCATGGATAACCATAATATATGTGCACAAAAATATTTATAACATTAACTTTATGTCTATAGACCAATTAAAGAGAAACTAAGCATAAATGAATTAATGAATCTCATATATTCCACATGACTATACTTTCTTTACGGTATACCTTTAGTCATGAGATTCACAATCATTAATTCAATACTTATATGCTCAATAGACACTTCAAGTCACTTAATGTTCTCTTGAGATACTTTATGTCGATATACATACTTCTGTTTCTACTCAAGATCTTTATGGGTCTAACTATAAAATCGACAACCTTGAGACCTTAACCAAATGTCTCAACTATAATGCACATGTAACAAATTCACATGTAATGACTTTTGCTTTCATGGTAGATGTAACAGCTATGTGCTTACTTCATCTTTAGTATATAGCCTTTTAAGCTGAAGTTGATTTTCTACTATCTACACATTTAGCAAAAATCAAACTTGAATAAACACTACCCAACGGTAAGTGTATCTTTAGTTCTTAGTTCCTTGTATATTCCACAATACTATATTGACCCAATAGTCCAACTGCTATTTCAATGTTAGGTCTAATGTAGACCTATGCATATATATGGAATATATTTCAAGCTGCTCTAGTTCAATACATTTTGGGACATCAATCTATCTTGAATTTGTCCCCTTTAATAATAGGTGCTCTTGAAGATTCATAGTTCTTCATTACGAATCTCTCAAAACTTTTCAATGTAGGCCTTCAAAGACAATCTTAATACTCTTTAATATTTGTCTCTATGAATCTCTATGTCAATGACATAAGAGGTTTCAACCAAATCCTTCATTTTCAAAGTTCTTGAGAGGAACTTTATGTAGCAAACCTAAATTACTGCTTTGCAAGCAAAATATTATCTATATATAGGACTAAAAGAAATGTAACTTTACTCCCACTTGACCTTAAGGTATATACATTAATTAACAAGGTCCTCAATAAAACCATGTGAGGTAATAACCTTGTAAAATATTATATACCACTAGTGAGAAGCATATCTTAGCCCATTAATAGATATCCTTAATTTGCAAGCTTTCCAACTGTTATCAATAAAACCTTTAGTTGTCTTATGTACACTTCCTCCTTAAGATCCTATGAAAATTGTTTTTCCAATCCTTTTGATATAGCTCTCAATCAAAATGAGCCACTCATACCATGATAATCAATGCCTTTCTTTTGAGTAAGATCATTGGCTTCAAGTCTATCTTTATATTGTTCAACATTACCCGGAAGAATCCCTTTAGGTTTTGTAAACCCATTTGCAGCCTATGGCTACAACTTCCTTTGGTAAGTTAACAAGATCGTAGACTTGAATTTTAGCCAAGGATTTTATCTCCTCCTTCATGGCATTGAACCAGAATGTGGAGTTATCTCCACTCATGGCTTTGTGAAAACAATTTTTGGATCGTCCTTAGGTCTGACATAAAAATCAGACTCTGGAAGTATACAACATAATCACTAGAAATTGTTGGTCACCTTATTCTAGAGGATCTTCTTAATCCTACTTCCTTTACATTTGGCAAAGTTTGAGTAGGTTCATTATGAACTTGTTCCTTATGAGTTGACTATTCTGAAAGCGATTGTAGTTCAAGATAATCAATTTGATTTTCCTTAAACACAATCAAACAAGCTTCATATGAAGGAGCTTGATCAACTCTCGTGCTTCCTCTAATTCAATCCTTTGAGGATAAGCACTCCCACTAAGTTCAACATCCTCTAGAAATTTTGCATTTCTAGACTCAACAATTCTATGATCAAAATGAAGGCGGTAAAACTAAACTCCTTGGAGCTTCTTTGTATAGCCTATAAAATTCGCTAGTTGTCCTTTAATATAACTTCCTTAGGTGTGGATATAAATCCTCACATTAGCGGACAACCTTATATGTGTAAACAATTTGAACTTGGTTCCATTCATTCCTTAATTTAGGTGTCTCGGGACAACCACCGAATGGAACCTAGTTAAATGTATACACAATGGTTTTCAAGGCTTCATTCCATTAGGAGAATAGAATATTAGTATTACCTTTCATGTCCCTTTTCATGTACCTACCATAATACTATCTGCCTCTATCGAGATCTTACGATCTTGACTTCCCTTTTGTTTTGTTTCTCTACTTCTACCTTATAGGTCGAAAGCATTTAATGCTCCAACCTTATAGAGATACAAAAACCCTTGTATGGTTATTACCAAAGAGATAAGATATCTCTAACCATTTAGGCAAGAAGTATGGAAAAGGTCTACACTTGTACATGATCTCAAGAATCTCATAAACCCTTTGTTGGCACCTTAAGTGGTATAGTTGGCTGCTTTTCCTTAATGTAGTCCCATAAATACCAAAGATAGTAAAATTCAAGAGTTGTAAAAACTCTATCATTTATCGATCTTTTATTCTTTATAGAGATATATTTCAATCTCTAATGCCATAACATAGAGGATTTTCTCATTTATAAGACTCTACTTTATGTCAACATTTATATGCAAGGATTAGTTTTTCAAAAATTGGGATCTAGATCAATTTTAAATAGACTATAAATTTAATATTCCACCAAAAATAATATTCGAACTTGATTTAATAAATTTCTAAAATTGTGGAATATATAAATTATTAATAATGTAACTGAATTTTTAAAATTAATCTATAGGTCCCAACAACCTTCAATTGTAAACAAGTATTATTTAGAAAACCCATTATGTTGACAATATGGATTGCTAAACCAAATTCAATCCACAGTCAATAAAAGAGATTCATGACACAGTAGATGTATGAGATTACCTTTATTTCAAGTCATTTATGATACTTTATGCAATCATTCTTTATATGCCCATAATTTTCCTTATTGCAAGAGAAACAAGTATCTTAATTACCAAAGCACTTTGCTGGCACCTTGTTCTCATACATGAACTATTGGGCATGATTGCCTATCAAGGTCTTTCCCTTTAACATGAGTAACCTTTTGATTCTCATGTCTTAATCTCTCATCTTCTTGAACACACATGATCAAAAGTTTCTTTATTGATCAATTATCCTTATGTGTGCTACAAGATATTTGAAAAAAATATCATATTTAGATGAGATAATTTCAAAAATAAAGTAGACCAAAAATGACTCAAAAACCTCAACCTTTAGGGACTTTATAATGAGCTATTATGTCCTTCATTTCCATAATGTGCTAAGGCACATTTGAAGCTATAAAAGGTTTTGCTTTAAAGCTTTTCTATTAGGGTGTTGGCCAAAGCCTTATTGGAACTCACTAAATGTTCCTCAATGACTTTTCTTTGACCCTAAAACATTAAGGGATAAAACCCTAATGTTTCCTTAATATGAGATTTCATGAACGTTGAAACTTAAGTGATTAAATCACTACAATCGTTCATGTTTAATAATCTCATGTAGGCGTGCTTGATTTCTCCATACTGAACCCCAACTTAGTCTCCAAATACCCCAAAGTGAAAAGCACATTTTCTTTTCAGTCAGGAAAAATTACCACTATGAATTTTGGAACATAAAATACTAATAATTAAAACAGTAGGAATACATCCAATAACCAAGAAAAATAATATACTTGAATGCCATGAAATAACTTGATGTTAAATTAACCAATGTTAATTTTAACAGTAAATTTCAACCTACCTGTGGGCAAAGGTCGCATCGCGCATGAAATTTACTCTTTATTAATAAGACTAATAAATTTAGCATTAATAAATAAAATTTTCCGTACTGGGCCTAAGAAATTTTATTTTTAATGTTAAATTTATTATCTTATTCTAATTAACTCATAGAAATAAAAACGTCCTATGAGGATTGGCAATTAAATTTATGAATTAATTACAACACGATGTTAAATTTCCATATGAAGTTCATATATATAATCTTGATGCAATTATCATTCTAAAATTGGGATCTTGTGGCTCTCCCAAAATTATTATGATAATTACGACTTCATTAACATCTAACTAATTTAAATTAACCAATGCTAATTTAATAGTAAATTTCAACCTACCTATGGGCAAAGGTTGCATCACGCATGAAATTTACTCTTTATTAATAAGACTAATAAATTTAGCATCAATAAATAAAATTTTCCGTGCACTGTGGGCCTAAGAGAAATTTTACTTTCAATGTCAATTATTATCTTATTCTAATTAAGTCATAAAATAACAACGTCCTCGGGGGATTAGTAATTAAATTTATGAATTAATTACAATATGATGTTAATTTTCTTTATGAAGTCCATGACTTCATTAACATCAAATAACAGATAGATGCCAAATAAAGTTCCCAATAATAATTAACAAACCAACACATCGTGGGTAAATAGTAATTTTCCAAAGTACAATCGAGTAATGTCAGCCGTGAGGGGCACAATGGCACACTTAAATCCCAATCCCGCCTTGCCGAGTTACCTTTCGCAACATTGGATAGTACCATAAATATTCACCAACATATATGGTTTAATTAATTATTCTTAGGTCCGCATCGACAATTTATATTCAAATAATAAGAATAATTTAATCTCAAGCCCATGCATTAATGCTAAACAATTCAAATAATAACAAATATTAAATTGCAACATAAGAGCATATAGAGATATATGCTTAATGGTCCAAGAGAGTATCTTAGGCCTTTTATATACCGGAGAGCCCAAGTTCGAATCCCACATGGGCCCAAATATATATATATATATATAGACAAATGGGCTACTTGATCCGGATTGGCTTCTGGTCACCACTTAATGACCCAATCATTGCATATATTTTTAAAACTGAATCGGGCTTGGGCTAAAAAAAAATAAACCCATACCTAGTGGCCCAAAACTCCAAACCGGTTTCTTTATGGGTTAAAACCCTACCCGATCCTTAACACTCCAACCCAAAATACCCAAAACCCTAGCCGCCTTCTAATTCCCATTACCCACAAGCATCATGCGCCGTTGCTTTGAGCGCAAGGCCCATGCTCACACCTTATGCAGCCAACACCGCTACTGTGGGGTAATGGAATGGAGCTCAGCCAATGGTGGTAGGCAAAGGGTCATGACGGTGCTTGGGTAGTGGGTTCACAACTTTTGGGTCAGCTATGAGTTTTAGTTGTTTCTCCATGGAGACAAGGGCAATATGGTCAAACACACATGTTTAGTTATATGCATATTCATAATAGAAATAAAACTAAACAATGTTGACAATAAACATAATAAACAACATAGCCGTGATCTTCACCATAATTTTGTTTCAATAATCAAATAAACAAATAAAAATTATTGAAACAAAATAAATGTCATAAAGTATATCTCAAATAAAATCGAACAAATATGGCCTAGAGGAGGCTCGATACCACATGTAAGAATTCTATATATAATTAAATGCTAATTAATAATAAAATTAGCGTGAATAAATAATTATATAAATACCTCTAGCCATGCTTTGCTCAAGCCATTGAAGAACGACACATCTACAAAACTTAGAAAACAAAATAGTAAAATATTGAGAGGTTCTTGACCTATGCCTACCAGTGAGTGCCATTTGATGGAATACATGTGCCTTATTTATAGGTAGGTCGTGGACCCTCAATTAGAGTCATACCTTAATTATTCCTCCCATCAAGGAATAAAACCAAATGATTAATCAATACAGCATATTTGATTCCATGAAATCAAATTACTTGTTCCTCAAGAATTACTTGTTCCTCAAGAATTAAATCAACAATTTAATTCATAATATTTGATTTCACTTTGATTGGAATAAGTCATTAAACACCGTGATCACAATAAATATGTGACATACATTATTGTGATATTTTGTAATCACAATTATGTGACATAAGGGACACACTTTAAATGGAATATCTTACGAGGATGTCTTCTAATCCTCAATTTTTTTTTTGGGGGGGGTGTTTAAAAAACTACTTTTTCAAGATGTAGAACTGTGTACATGGCCTGTTTATAGTTCTCATGTGAATTCTAGCCATCCTAGAAGAATTATCTTCCTATTCAATGACTACATGTGGAAATGTGACTCTGTAAATAGCCCTTTCTTGTTAGTCATATATTCATCGATTATGTTTCTTTGTCTTGCTCATTTGTGTTCTCAGAGGCAACATATTAATAGACAATATATTAAGGAGTTGCATTAAAATGACAAATTTTCACAGGCATTTTCAATTTCTAAAATAGGTTCTCAAACAATGACACTTGAATCAAAGTTTATCTTTTTGGTCAATTTTTTTTTTTTTTGGTTGCATGTATATAAATGATATATACTCAATTGTAGTAAGATAGGCATTGCCAAAAACTGCCGCCACGTTTTTAGATACTTTAAATTATTTCAAACATGAATCATTGTGGTACATGGAACAAGAACCGGAGTTTGGTATTCCATTTAGTTGATAAAGTGGAGCAATAAAAGTAGGATTTTAAATTAGTGCAAAATACACCCATACCCTCTATGGTTTGATGGTGTTCTATTGAGGCTTCTTGAGTTTTTAAGTTTTTCTAATGACACCCTTAGTGTTCAAAAAAGCTTGGATTTGAAGGGGCACATATGTACACTACTAAAAAAATGAGGTTTAGCGACACTGATATTTGGAGCATTTTTTGGCTAAAAAAATGCCCCCAATGACTTGGCAACGCTTTATTATGGGCACTTAGAGAATGTCGGTTTTTATAGCGACTAGAATATAAATTCGGGATGCTTTTATTAAAAATGCCTCTAAAATGGGACGTTAAAACAAACGCCCCTTTAAAAAAGGCGCTTGTTTAAGAAAGGCCCCATTTTTAAAATGGGACATTTGACTAGGAAAACGCCCCTTTTTAAAAGGGGCATTTACGCAAGTAAAAAGGACACGCTATTTCTATATTTGAAATATATATATATATATATATATATATATATATATATATTAGATGAATAGCTTTTTCATTCCACACAAATTTACAAAGTTCTTCCAAAAGACTCCATGGTAGAAACACCACACCAAAAAAAAAACCCTCTGTTGTACTATTACAACAACAAAAATCACTAAATTTGAGATGAAATAGAACTTCATAGATAGCAAGAAACAAACTAAAACATCTCTTTACATCCAGTAAACTAAAACATCTCTTTACGTCCTTAATGATTACTTGCAAATGATGAAACCAACAAAAATTAAATTAAATTACAAACCTATATACAAACCTACTTGCAAAGATTATATTACAAATGCAATAAGGCATCCCATTGGATGTACCGGTTATGCCATCAAGAACAAATATGACCTCTCCTCCACTACTCATCACCACACATCCCCTTGAAGCCGATCGCACATTCTTGATGTAATCGGAAACAAAAAGATGGAATTTCTTTACCAGATTCATCAAAGTAATATATACAAAACATGGAGGTCATGGCGACACCTGATACCTTGTACGTAACTCCTCCGTTAGCCTTTATATGCGTGGAGTCCATTTCTTTCTTCGCAGCTCCATCTCCTCATCTGTTAGTTGAACATCTATTCTCCTCTTCTCAACATCGACGCCGATGATGTCTCCATTTTCAATCAAACCAATTGACCCCTTCCTAAAAAGAAATTGTGACACATTATGTTGGTCATACAATTTTTGTTTGTGAAGAAAAATTTGTGGGTTTTTTTCCTTAAAAGATGGAAATAAAAGGTAGTACACTTGTGCTTCGGCATATGTGGCCAACAACAAACCCATGCGAGCCTCCAGAAACCTACCATCAACAAGAAAGCAACTTCCTCAAGCATTCAAAAGCAATATCACCTCAAAAAAAAAAAATTCCAAACAAAACATCATTCTTAGAAACCAAAATTTGTTAACTAGGTTCATGCATTTAGCTTGAAAAGAACACATTGACAGATGAAAAGATAAAAGTATAAGTTATATCTTGAAGTAATAAATTTATGAGTTTTGAAGTGGATTCATGACCTTAAAGCAACACTAGAATTTGAACACAATGAAGAAGCATTTATCAAGTTGCCTCACAATCCGGAAAACTACAGATAATGATTTGACTCAACTAATTAGTAGAATGCACTCTAATCATAAACGAAAACAGGATCTAATAAAATCATACCTTCCCAAGACCTGCTCCCATTATTGTACTTGTTGGTGTTAACATTTGGCTTGCCCGGCCCCCTTAGGCCCCTCTCTCTAATAATGACTACCTTTCCTGAACATGACAGTATATAAACAAGAAATCGAGATATCCCACACAAAGATCTCGAGTCCCATGGTAACATCTTGCACGCACCAATGCAAAAAGTTAAAAACAGAAAATATACCACTATTAAGTCCATGAGAATGCTTACAATTGGATGTAAATGGAGAGTTGCCAATAAGTAAACTTTAGGATAAATTAATGGTATCAAGTAGTTCTGTTGACTATACATATTTGCACAATCAAATAGAAAATATGGAAAAGACATTTGACAAATTAACTAAATACAACATCTATATTTGATCAACATATGCAAATAATGCAAAAGCCTACTTAAGCAAGATCCATGGTTATTAAGTTGTAGTTTTTCCAAATATGCCGAACATTTGGTAATGCAGCAGAATAAGACATACAACATAGAGGCGCCTTTCTAAGCACAGCTACATGTAAAAGACTAGTTTAATTCTTTTATTTTCGAACTACCATAATTGTATTAATCTGGTAGGTGAGAATTGGAACTATATACTATATATTAAATTAAGTCTTGGAAGTAAGTAACATACCATGCGCAGAACCTTTACGCTAGTCCACAAAGAATGGCTGTTTATCTGCAGTACATGCAAGCCCCGTGTTATAAATCCTCCTAACACCCAAATTAATTAATTAATTAATTAACACACAGTAGCTAAATACCAAACAAAAGGAAAGAAATTCCTGAACCCAATAAGCCAGTTTTTTCTCCTCTTTTCCCACACTTTCTCAGCTACCAAAAACAGCCTAGACAAATTTGCTAAAAAAAACTATACCCTACATCCCCCATTTCTCACGGCACTACTAAAGAAGGAAAAAAAAAAACCAGCAGAGCTTTACCTCGAACAAAACGACGGCAAGGCGAGGCTTACCACGCAATCTGAGAGCTGTACATGGAGTACACCGAACCATTACCTCCATGAACTAACACCACCGAAAACTCCTACTTAAACAGTGCCGATTTTTCCATCAAATCGCCGGCGATTTTCCGATCGGCCTTAAAACCCCGAAAAATCGCTAACCCAGAGTTGTAAAGAACTCTTCTACTGCCTTCTCTCAAAGCAAATCTTTGTCCTAATAAACCACCAATCGCCGATATGTTAAGAACTTCCATGATCTCAGATTTCGAATTTGCAAAGCAAAATGTCAATCAAGCTAGGGTTAGAAAGAAAGTTTTCATAAAAGGTTGGCCGAGTATATTTACCTGAGGATGGCTGGCGGGTTTCGACTGGAGGAGATGGTGGGTGGGGACCGAAGGGCACCGGGCGAGATGGAGAGAGGGACCCATGGGGAGAGGGAAAATGTCAGAGGGATTAAGCGCCGCTGAGAGGAGGGGAGGCGGCTGCTTGCTGTGGTGAGCTCTAGGCGTGTTGTCTGCCAGGAGCTTAGGCGTGATTAATAGATGTCCGCGAAGTTTCAGCCTCGCCAAAAGTTTGGGGCCAGCCAAGCGCTTAAAATTTTTAAAAGCGCTCTTATTTAGGGCTGCTTTCTTAGGCGCCCCTAATTAAGGGTGCTTATTAAAAAGTATCTTTAATTAATTTTATTAGAATTTTATTTAAGAACATTTGATAATTAAGTGTCTCTAATTAAGGGCGCCTAATAGTCAAGTGTCCCGAATTAAAAGCATCTAAATAGAAAATGTCATTAATTAATTTAATTAGATATTATTTAAGGACGCTTGATTATTAGGCATCCCTAATTAAGGGCGTCTGACTAGCAGGCGCCCCGAATTAAAGGCATCTAAATAAAAAGTGTATTTAATTAATTTAATTGAAATTTTATTTAAGGGCGCTTGACTGTTAGGTGTCCCTAATTAAGGGTGCCTAACTAGCAAGCGTCCAATTAAAAGCGTTGGATATAAAGTGTCCTTAATTAATTTAATTGAGATCTTATTTAAGGGCGTTTGATTGTTAGGCACCCCTAATTAAGGACGCCTAACTAGCAGGCGTCCCGAATTAAAGGCGCCTCAATAAAAAGTGTCCTTAATTAATTAAATAGAGACGTTTACACATTAAAACGTCCATTTATAGAGACATTTTATTAAAGTGCCCCAATTCTAAGCGTCATTAAACGTTGTTTTTTTAGTAGTGGTATTAACCATGATTTGGGCACGGATATAAAATAAAATGGTGGACCAGGGGTGGTTTTGGTGATCATAAGGGAAAATTATCTTATGCTTCTCTTTGAAGCTAAGTAGTTAATTTTGTAGGACTAGAAGTGGAAGGACTTCTAATCCTACGAGGCATTTAGCCTTATATTTGTGTTGGTTTTGGCAGTTATATGGGAGTTGAGGATTTTTAAGGCAGAATGGAGAATACATTATCTTATGCTTCTTTTTGAAGCTAAGCGGTTACTTAATTTTGTAGGACTAGAAGTGCAGGCACTACGAACCTATGATGGATGTAGCCTCATATTTGTGTTAATTTTTGGATTGGCTTGGTCCCATGGTTTATGTTGTCTCAAACCCTGTAAGATTTAATAGGTGGGTGAGGTCACTGGACTTGAACCATGGAGTATGAGTTGCTTACCAATCTGAAAGAAGAAAAAAAAAAGGTCTATGGTGCTTATTTAGAAATGACAGTTTAACAAAGAAAGATTAAAGAAACATTTTATGTAAGAAAATAAAAATAATAAAAGGAAAGAAAAATATGTGGAAGTGAAGGTAGTGAAAAATCATATGCTGAAAGATGTCTTGGCAGAAAGTTTTTGTTAAAGTTGAATATGTGCAGAGATCTTCCATCTGATTATCCTAAAGAAGAAAAGGCCGATTCCTTATGGATATGAGGGATTTCATCCCACTAGCTTTCTGGAAATGTTTGTAATATCTGGTGCCTTTTTTTTGGAGAGATTGGTTGAGTTTGTTTTCTTTCGATGGTTCTCCTCTTTCAAACTAAAATTTGACATATTGAGGTAAAATTTAGAGTGTGTTTGCAGTCAATGGTAGCGCTGATTAGCAGACTGCAGTCAGGAGTAGTTTGCAAAATGGATTGTTAAGAATATCTTTTGAAGTTCAAAAATTAAGTTATACCATTTGCATAAAAGGTCATATGAGTTGTGTGTATGTCTAAATAGAGCAACTTAGTCAAGATACAATAAGACTTATCACAACAACCACCAACCGAGGGAGGTGGTGAACTTACAACATTAAGTAGATAGGCTGAAATTTATCTCAATAAATCTGCTTCTATATGGAACTATCAAAATTGTGATTGCATCAGAAACATAAAAGAGGTGGTGAAATGAAAATATCAAATTATATATGTTCTGAAGGATATGAGTACCATTGAAGATCTCACTAAAGAAGTTCCTCACAAGAAGACGCAATGCCACGTAGAATTCATAAAAGGACATAGCATATCTTTTGAAGAGCAAAAGGACTTTGAAATGTGAATTTTACAGGTTTTCATGATTTGTCTTCCAAAATTTGGAGAGTTTGCATGTCGGAGGCTAACTAGAGTAGACAATTTGGTATATGAAATAAGTCTCTATGTTTGTGTTTGTGTTTTTGTATATAAATCTATGTATTTTGCATGCACTTTCCTTTACCAACATTTTCCTAGCGACCAAACAGACTGTACTTGTGACATTAAAGAGTCTGAGATTATAGATTAGCATGTTGGCTCAGAATTGCTGTTGAATTTCTAGGATTGATTTTTTGTTTTAACACCTTCATTCATATTATTGTATTTGATTTTACTATATATCTATACGAGTGTGCCATTTCATTGCAATTCTAGCACATGCTTGCATGTAATGATGAACATGGTTTTTTATTTTTTTTATTTTCTTTTTTCTATTCAAATGAACAAGGGCCTATAAATGTGAAGAGTCTTAGTGGTTCATAGGGCGTTACTAGACCATTGCATCAGTCTTGGAGTCTTGGCGTGTTAGATTTGTAATAAGGATTTCTTATTAGTGAGACTTTCACATTCTGCGTTTCTAGTCATGCTATAGGTGACCAATAAGAAGGTAACATGATCTTGAGCAAGAGTGACTGCAAGACTGAAAAGATTAGTCACCAATGGGCTTAATATGATTTGCTATCACTGTTAAGGTTATGGAAACTAGTTAGGTTTCTATAATTGTGTTAGGATTTGACTTTGATCACAAAAATTTGCAGATACTCTTTGATATTAAAATTAAAGAATGTTTGTGTGTGTGTGTGCCTTTCTTGGTGAGGCTCTTGTACTTGGATGCTTACTAATTAATGGAAAGAAAAATTGAAATCAAATCCTAAAGTCGCTATTACAGGATTTTATTCTTCAAAGGTCTGTTTTCCATCATCTATGTTTAATTTTATCCTGCATCAGATATTACAACGTTTTTTTTAGAATTGGAAGGGCTAGTATAAAAATGAAACCCTGTCCAATTGTCAAAGCCTAAAAATGAAAGCAAGGCTATTAGGTGCTGTCTACATCAATCTTTTCATCACTTTGCTCCATCAAAGGTTACATGCTTTTGTTAGATCACAGATTTTAGATTTTCTAATAACAGTCTTGGATCACTTGGTGTTACCATTTTTCTTGTAGCATGCTCAACTTGATTTCCATCTCTCTTTGGGTTAGTGAGATCATTATGCAGGACCAAATCCTCATAACTGCCCTATTTTTATTTTCTTACTAAATTGTATTGCCTTTTTATTCTCATGAATGTAAAATTTGACCAAAAGGTTGGTTATGGTTCTTCCCCAGCTCCTCTTTTTTTCTTTTTATTATTATTATTTTTTTCTTTCTTTTTTCTAGGCCTTCTCCAGGTCCTTACTCAAAACAACCTTCCTCAATCTAGAGTCTTGGATTAGCAGTGCCTTGTGATTTTGGTGATAGTCCTAAATGATTTCTCCCCTTATCCTCATTTGTATGATCAACTGGTTATATATTCTATTGCTTCATTTCTAGTTTTGCCATTGATATCTTGGGAAGATTGATTTTTAACCAATATTCTAGCTCCTGCTTATTAGATGAATATGATGAATAGTTTTTTTATTTATAAGTAATATGATGAATAGTTTGGGGAAGCACATTATTGTTTTGCTGTATGTATTACTAAGTAACATAATTGGAATATCATATCAGAGTGCAGAAGAAACAACTCTTCATCATAATTAGAATAGCTTATTTTGTGCTTTGCCTAGTTTTATGGAAGAAGGGAAATTTGCAATGGAGGGTTTGATTGAAAAGAATGAAGGCATTGAAGATAAAAATGAGGAAAATGGGGATCAAATTGAAACATTTGGGGATTTGATTGAAGAAGCTTAGATACAGGACAGCTGGCATTTCTAGATTTGTTTATATGTTTTTGTTTTGCAGAATTTCTTTCATAAACATGCTTGATATCATTTGATTGAATGATTGACCCACCTACTGTTGGCACATCAAACAATTCACAGACAGCTGCATCTTAGATGCTGGCACTAAGAAACATTTAACCACCATTATATTTTGTGTTTTAGGTAATCAACTATGTTTGAATTTTAAATCCTTGATTTTTTTTTTTCCCTTTTTCCTCACTCTTTCTGAGATTCGTTCTTGCATTATCATAGTAGGCTATTTGATCACCTTCTGTCTATTGAATCTTATCGGAGTATTCTCAAGTTTCAGGAGTCTTTGTATACTATATTTGTGTGAAATGAAGGAAGAGTCTTTATGGTTTGGAATCCAATATTCATCAAAAAAGAAATTGTAGATTTTCTTCTTTCTTTCAAGCAAAAACAAATCCAGTTAAAAAAAAAAAAAAACTCAAATGTTCTCCTTTAGATACGAAAAATGCAGAAGTAAAAGCGTGCAAGTGAGATTTGACGCCTATATTGTTTATGAGTTTTGATCTTTGGGTTTTCCCTTGATTATCTGCTACAGGTTGACCGCTAATACTTAGAAATTGTGCTGGAAATGCAGAATGCACTGTTTACAGCCATTCTGTAAGTAAAATCAGAAGTAATATATCCTCCTCCCCCCTATTCTCTTGCTCTCCGTAGCTAATTATGAGATAGTAATTCCATTGGATTGACAACATTGCATATACATGCTTGTTTAAAAAATTCAAATTGTTCTGATCCTGAAACACCATGGCTGTTGTTAGAAGTTTGAGAGTGGAGAGATGTTAATGTAAGGTCGGGATACAATGATCGCTCCGTTACCATATTACACATGATGGACATGATGATAAGGTTATAAAATTGACTTTGATTTTGGAATGATTTGATTTGAAACATCTTATCTATATTGTTTTTCTAACCTTATGAGAGTTTGGTCTTTGTTCAGCATATTAATTGCAAAAGATGTGATCACACATCTACTTGTTTTACATTTGATCATTTTGAATGTTGATTTTTTTTTTCCTCTCTTTCGGTTTAATTTCTCAGAATTTTGGTGATTTCATTTTTGTTTTGGCCTGAATCTGAATTGTAATCAAAACTACCACGGAAAGTTGCACGACTTTATCATGATATATCTGAACAGTGTCTCGTTTCACATATTAGATATCATATTATTTCTGAAATTGTTTGTTACTTTTCTCTCTATCTATTTATGCCTTTTGTTCTTATTTCTGCAGGTCGAACTTATGCGTAATTTAGATGACAAAGATGATGAATATAAGACCATGTTAAATTAGAAGCTTCAAATGATGACAATAGTGGGTTAATTCACGTATATAGCAAAGAGCTTGGCAACAGGATTGCAAAGTAGATCTGCTTGCATACAGGCCAAAGGGTTTACTTATAATTACCATATTTAATGTTGAAAATATTGTTTGCACTGTACATAGTGAAATTTCATGTAATGTAACATTGTTACAAGGGCCAATGATGGACCTGCTAGTCATATGTCAAATGAAATCCAACTTCCCACGTTATAAATGACAAAGTAGATCTTAGGCAGAGGGACCAAGGCTCCAAGCTCTGTTATAACCAGTTTAATGCTTTAAGTAAGATTTCTCCAGCAATGAGTGAGGGTCTGTTGACTGGCTTTTCTGTTGGAGGGATTGATATCTCTCGCCTCTTGCTTGTGGATGATACTTTCATTTTTAGTAGGGCTGACCCAAATCATCCATGTCACTTGTGGTTTCTGCTCTTATGATTTGCTGTTTTGAGATTGAAGATCAATTTGGCTAAATTGGAATTGGTCCCTATGGGCAACGTTGGTAATGTGGAGAGGTTGGCAAGTATACTAGAATGTGGAGTTTTTGGGCCTTTGAAGTATTTTGGATCTATAAAGACTTTGTGAGTACTTAATATGTTATGGTGAAATTTACTGGTGGCTGAGTGCCTCTCAGGGTGATCTTTAGAAGAGTCGTTCAAAAGTTTCTCACTTTGTAAGCAAAAATCCATGCACATTATCTTTTTACTTACTGCAATTAAATGCTGGAGCATTGTCGTTTGATTTTGATTTAGGTGTGTTTATTTGGGGTTTAAACCGTTTTTCACTGTCATTATGTCATAACATATAACACCATGCAGAAGAGGCCATGAGCAAGGTGACAAGGTGGGTCTCAAATGAACAATCATCCCCCCTCACCAAAATCCATTTGGAAACATGAAACTGAAACCAAAGGCAGAGTGTAAGTTCATCGAAACAAAGGAAGAAAATTCGTATAAAAAATTGCTATTAGAAACAGATGGTCTGCAACATAATTGGTTCGGCCATTCTATACAACTTGAATATAAATATCAGGCTATTTTGAACTGTACAGAGATGTAACAGAGATAGAGATACTCATGAACTACATTGCTTGGGGTTTTCAGTTCATTTCTCTGCAAGAAGAGGCTAATATCCGATGTCAGACCCAACAACTACCCATCACTCGCACTTATGTTGTCAACAGCTCTTGGCTAGGGCCAACTCCTAGATCATTTGATAGCTTTTTACACAGCTGCACATATAAAATAAGGATTAGATACCGAAAGTGTTTTTGAGGGTGTTTTTTGTTTAAGGTTTGAAAAAGTGTTCCAATGTGACATAAATGTTTTGAGCGTTTTGTAATTTGGGTGGGTGTTTGTTTTGAAAGCAAAAAACAAAAGGGAGAAGAAAAAGGCTTTAACAATCAAAGCCAATACCTGTCTATATACCGAGGAATCTCCATATGATTTTCTTAATTCAACTACATACAAGGATGAACTTATCTCAAACACCTGACAGAGTTACAGAGACAATGACAACTTCAGACAATTGGGAACCATGCCAAGTACATATATTTCTATGCAGTCAAGTTTCACAATCACACTAACCTCTGCTGCAACTGAAAGACTACCCATACTTTTGTGCCCCTTGTGCTCCTGCGTCACTTTCAACTGAAGAAAAGAAAAATTAGGACAGAAAATCACAACATTGCTTTTATATATCAAACATTGTAATTTAGAAAGAGTTTGCCAATGCTGGCATTGATGTTTAGAGCTCCCAAAATATTTTCCCTTTTTCACTGAAAAGCCGGGGGGGAGGCAAGGAGTTTGAATCAATATCTATATCCATTTGAAGAGATAGTGAGGAAAAAATAGAAGGAAGTGTTATAATTTAGTAACAATAGAACTCACCCTTCCATTTTTCTTCAGAACACTAAATCCCATCTCTGTTACAATATCTTTAATCCTCTCAAGCAAATCCTTTGCAGAGTGATTGGATGTAAATTTGATCTTCCTCTCCGAAACATCCTAAATTAAGTCAATAATGCGCAGAAATGGCAATCAGAATTTATGAGGTGTCAACATCAGCAATAATATTACTTGCAAATCGAGTGCTTCCACCTCTTTCTCAAAGAAGCCAGAGAGGTCTAAGCAGGACATTCCAATCAACTGAAATGCATTAATGAGAGTGGGTGAGCCAGGGCTCTTCTCTGCTTCAGATGGCTATATTGCAAGAATAATCCCATCAGTTTATATCAAAAGTATTCAAGAAACAAGCTACAGAGGGTGCACAAAGAAAACAATTTCCAAGCTCATACCACTTCATGTATTGAGAATGCTTCATCATCAACGTATATATCTTCTTCTTCGTCATCGGGACTTGCAGGACTATAGTCCTGCTTAAACCACTCATCTGTTTTGATACCCGCCATTGTTATCTGGCTAGCAGGACTGGGATCAAGAATTCTCTTTATCATGTTTTGGGCCCCCGGTGACAGCCATTTTGGTATCTGAGCATCCCATCTGAATATCTGAAAACCCTCAAAAAGAATATATAGAAACATCAAAGTTAATGAGATTCAAATAAACAAATATTTCAGTAATAGGTTCATATTAAAAGGGTTCTCCATACCTTTTGATAGAGAACTGCAAGATTTCTATCATCAAAAGGAAGATATCCTGTGAGAATTACATACAAGATAACACCACACGACCATATATCTGAGGTGGAACCATCATACCCTCTGTTAACAACTTAGCAAGAATCTCAGGAGCAACATAATTGGGACTTCCACAGGTTGTGTGCAGTAGCCCATCAGGCTGATATTTTCAGATTAAAACAAAACCAAAGTGATTAGCGACTGCACAAAAAAACTATCATGAAATTTCAGTTTGGGAGGGCTCTGTTACTCTCTACCTTAAGATGCTGAGGTAAGGCACTGAGGCCAAATTCAGATATCTTTATGTTCCCTTTAGCATCAACTAGAATATTCTCTAGCTGTAATTAAGAAGTGCAATGATTTTATTAGAACTACAAGCAGGAAAAGGTGAAATCATCTGGAAAAATATTACAAGTAGCATTGTTTATTGGCACCGTGTCATCATAAAAAGATCATAAATAACCTTGAGGGAGAACTTTGGCAAACAGCTTGTCTTCGTTTGGAATCTATGTAAGCAAACATAGGAGAATAACTAGTAGGAGTATGATCATCCAAAAGCACAAAACTACCATTCACGAGAGCTGCTGTGCTGAAGGGACAATGAATGTGCTAGCAATGACCAGCCCTCATTTTACTTACCAACATTTTTTCTTTACAAAAGAAAATAAAAAATTCTTATAGTCCAAACATTACACAAAACCTACCCAGTCCTCTGTCATGGTTGATAATAGATAATCACACTTTATCCACTAAAGGATGCCACTAGTTAGGCATTCTCATTACCCAATTCTCATTTTAACAAAATCTCATACAACCCTTTCTTTTTTAGGACCCATTAGTTCCTCCTAACTAGTGTTTGCATAGTGATGATGAATAACTTCAATAAGTGTCCTTCCAACTCCAAAAACCACATCAGTATATATCTAATGCAGGATAAAGTTGAATATAGACAATAAGAAAAAAACAATTTCAAGGAACAGTGAATCCATAACAATTAGTTTTTGTATAGTGATGATAAATAGCTTTAAACTAGCCCTTCCAATTCTAAAAAAAAAACGTTTTAATATCTGATGCAAGATAAAATTAAACATAGACGATGGAAAACAGACCTTTGAGGAATAAAATCTTGTAATAGCGACTTTATGATTTGATTTCAATTTTTCTTTCCATCAATTAGTAAGCATCCAAGTACAAGTACCTCACTAAGAAAGGCACACACACACACGACATTCTTTTCTTTTTTTGTAATTTTCTGATGTCCTTGAATGATGTAATATAAAATGTTTTGAGAATGTCCATACTTCAGAATGAGCAAAGATTGTTTGATGGGCATAAATGTGTTGCTGCCCTCTTTAGGTGGGTCCAGAAGTTTCTTGAGTTCTATGAGAATTTATGTTTATGAGTTATGTATTTAACTTTTTGGTGATTTTGGAATTGTTTCTTTCTTCTTCTTCTTCTTCTTTTTTATAAGTAAATCAATCTTAATAGAATGCACAAAGGAGTTGGAGCGCAATCCAAGCACATAATAACTATAGAAGCAAGACCCCAATTAGAGAGAAAAAGAAGAATAGAAGTCCTAAAATTCAGTAAAACTAGAAAAATGAGGGCTAATTTATGCCACCATCCAAGCACAAAGAGATTTGATCATATAAACTTTTAACTCTAACACCAGTCTCTCACAATTTACAAGCTCCTCGCATTCCACTATCTCAAAATGCTCCACATTAAGCATAGAGGATTCATCCTCCAAACTTCTAAAATGTAATGGCTTCCCAGCTGGCATCTCCAGCTAGCTAAAAACTCCACTACCCTTCTAGTCATGACCTACTTTACACCCAAAAGATGGAAGACCAAACACTACAATTCTCTAGCCACTTCATAGTGGAGAAAAAGATGATCTATGATGATGCTAGACAACCAACAGAGAAGAAGAAGACAAGAAAATAACAAAAGCACCAATAATAAAATCTCCAACTCTCAATCACCCAGACAAAAACTAATAGGCTGGGCCGTCCTGCAATGTCAGGGTCCAAATGACTAAATGGAATTTGAACTCATCACCAACTCTAACCAACAGCGGAGCCAGGATTTTGGTTTAGAGAGATCAAGATAAAAAAAATAAAGTTTTGGTTGACAAGGTGCTCTTCGCACTTGGTCTTTATCATTAGGTCTTTTATTGTTTCTTTTACTTATCAAAAAAAATTCTTTGAAACTCCTTTTCTTTAAATTCTTTTTTCTTAACAGCTTGCAAATCATATTCCAACATACTTTGAAATAAATAAAATATAAACCATGTAGGGCTCATATGACAAATAAAACCATGCATCCATATTATATACTTGAGCATACAAGGCAAAACATTTCATAATAAAACATTAATATCATTGGTGGGAAATTGTACTTACCC
The DNA here is from genome assembly GCA_013348765.1 of Carpinus viminea. Lineage (NCBI taxonomy): Eukaryota > Viridiplantae > Streptophyta > Magnoliopsida > Fagales > Betulaceae > Carpinus > Carpinus viminea. The sequence goes on along the minus strand of CP054669.1, from coordinate 6,160,899 downwards.
AAACATGTTAAACACATACCAGTGTAAAAATGCATTTCAGTATTATTGGTAAGAAGTTTTACTTACAACTTTCACTAAGTCCTTCGCTTACATGTTTGACCATTACATAACATGTTCATCTGCATTACGTTATGTTCACTAGTTAGAATTTATCCACCTATGGAAACCATAAACTCTTCTTAAACTCTAAACAACCTTATCACTTGAGAAAATCCAAACTTTTCAGTTCTAGATAGTCTCATTCGAATGGACTGTGATCGCAATTAGAAATGAGGTTCTCTGGAAGTAGCTTGTTTGAATGCAGGTATGACCAATTGGTCTAGTGCCTATGAGTCTCACCATGCACTATCTAATTGGGACTGTTGCGCATTTGGCGGTAAATTGGACATAACTTTCACTATAAATGTCACAATCATGCATATGACCACAATCCAAAAAACTCTTTTTTGATACGAGCATCGTGGCCACCAAGCTATGCGCAATGAGCACTGTTTTCAAGCCCAAAATTTAGCATTTTCTTCGCCAAATCACTAATTTAAATTATTTCTTATTATTTTAGGGAATATTTGTTTCCTTTCACCTTCATCGTATTGGGTTGTCTTGGATTATGCCTAGACAAGTGGGAGACCTTTTCACTTGTTGGAGAGGGTTATATGACAGTCCTCAGAGGACGGTGAAAGAACTAGAGTCTTTCTTCTTCAATACTCTTTACCTTTGGGCAGCTGCTTTAGACTTTCCTAACATGTTTAGTTTTCATACTTTCCTTGATTTTTTTTTTCTTTCTCTTTCTAGTAAAGTGTTTCTCTTGTAAAGTTATTGTGTACTTATGTTGCGTCTTTTACTCTCTTTAATGACATTTCGATTACTTATCAAAAAACTTTATGTAGGAATTATTACCTGTCTTATAAAAATTACATTTTTAGATATGGATTACAGTATGCTGTGTTATATTCAAAATGTTAATGAAAAGTATGGACTTGAGAAAGTATGGTGACATTTTGTAGTTAAGTCTTATAGTATGATTTGGGATTAATGAGATTCACATTCTGACCTTCATGGCCAATACACTATCCAACCCTTGTGATCCATGCATCTTTCTGCTCTAGTAGCCAATGTATGTTCTATTCCTCATGGCTAATGAATGTTAATTCAAATCTTCATGATTGACAATATGTTATACCGCTATTATTATACTTGTCAGATCCCTGGGCTAGGGTTGGATGCCTCATGAACCTTAATAGACTTATCAAATATGCTAACCAAAAATATTATTGCATAGCAGTTAGGTTAAGACAAAGAAATATATTATGCAATTTAGAAGCCTGGACTTGATAATTATGCTAGCATGGCTTCTCTTCTCATGAAAGTTCATCATGTTATTTCCAATTATGGCATAAAAAGTTAATTACTAATAAAATGAAATGAGGTTTACAAATGTCCGAGAAAGTTTTTCCTATAAAGATGACATGAAATGTCTTACTTTACACACATTCTAAGCAAATTTTAATGTCATTTAACTCCTATAGGGCTTCACAACTCACATTTATTTTCTCTTAAAGTGAACAAGTTCTTTTCTTTTATGCAATGAGTCCTAGATGATGATGCAAGGACCTTATGCTTCTTCTGGGAGTGTTAATATCAAGCTGGCTTGGTGTTAACAAGCCCATTTCATATACTAATCCAACTTACAGATTAGGTCATAACACAACATAACATTGGGCAGTAATGTCCACTATGCTTTCAATAATAAGAGGAAAAAAAATATATCAAAAATCAAATCTCACATAGCCAGTTGGAAAAGTTACAAACAAAAATGAAGTGTTGTAATGATGAACACAATTTCCCTAGATTAGATGGACTTCAACAAAGACAGCAACCAAATATTAATCAGAAAGAGTAATATTATTCAATTAGCATGATACCAAAATCTCAACTAAACCAAACCTAATTGCATAGAACCCATAATCTGATCAAAATTCCTCATAGTTCCTCCAGTCAACAAATCAAGGCTACAATGTGCTTAAGAAATTTTGGGAGATAAGAAAAATAGAGAAGCTTTACCGAGTTAAACATAACCCGAACATAGATAAAACAGATGCACGTAGGTTTGGATCTCCATTTTAAAAAAATAATAATAATAATAACAAAACAAAATCTGAAGCAAAGAATAGCTTTTGAAGAGGAATACATACCTTAATTGAGAGAGCTCGTGAAGAGGGAGATAGCAAAGGACAGGAAATGATACTACTCTTTCTCTCACTCTCTCTTCAGTGACCGAAGAGGCCGGATTTTAGGCCGAAAATTCAGTGCTCCTCTGATCGACCAAGTTGGTAGATTTTCATAAACGGATTTTTGGCCAAAAAATCCAGGGGTGTGGGATAGAGTTGGTAGATTTCTGAGAGGAAAATGGATGAAAACATGTAAAGATGCAAAAAGACGGAAAAAGAAAGAACTAAATTCTGCCTCATTTTGGGTTTCAGAAATGAGGGTTTTGTGGGGGGGACGGGCTACCTCTCGTGGAGGAATGGGTTCCGGCCGGAGATGATGGAAGAAAGTGGAGGTAGTCGGCGGCGGCGGTGACGGTGGGGAGAGGAGAGGACACACGGTGCTGGTGGGGGCAGAAAATGGGGTTGGAGAAGAAAAAGGGGGAAAGGAAAGGGTTTTCGGCGGCAATGAAGGTGGGGAGAGGAGATCACGCCGCCGGTTTTGGTCAGGGATCACGGCACTGGTGCTGGTGGAGGGAGAACGGGTGTGGGGTGGAGGGAGGGAGAATGGGCTTTTGGGGGGAAATTTTTGGAGGAAGAACGGGAAATGAACGAATACAACACCCTGTAATCGTGTTGTGTTTTTTTTCAAAAAAAGAAGAAGCAGAAGACGGAAGACAGACTGACATGGCACATGCCACGTCACCTTCGTGATTACTGTAGCATCACGAAGGTTGTGAAAGTATCATTACTCATAATTGAATGGTGGGTCAAAAACATGCTGCTTGCTACAAAGGACAGCATGATTCTACATTTCCTATATCTAAGTACAATAATTCAATTGAATCCAACCTCAACCATTTTTCTTTTGGATGAAAGAAAATTTTATAACAACCAACCAAAGAAACTACACACTCCTATCTCAATTAGCAAAACCAAAACCCCAGGAAACTCCACAAAAACCAGACAGCACCACAGCAACTTCACAGATCCTCAACACAAAATATAGTGAGATATACCCCAATTAGAGCACAATGCAATACTGTCACTAGTAGCTGGAAATTGCCCCCTACTCACAATCCAGTTCCTAACTTCCCAACAAACTTTCTTACCATCGTTATTGGGTTCATTGCCCAAGTACATGAGTTGTATACGATAGTAACACCTAAAATTATGACCTAAGATTACATAGCACTAGAAATCCAGCAAAGAAGAAATCAAGAAGCAATTTAAGGACCTCATCCACTCATAGACCAATCAAGAAGCAAAGAAGAATTCTAAAGCTCAAATAGCAATGAAATATGAAATCTGATATAAAAATTTCACAGGATGAAAAAAAAAAAAAGAGACAGAGAGATTGCAATGCCTGAAGACCAATAATATCTACCTCCTATCTAAAAGTTGTGAAAAACTTACTTAAATAAAAAAAAAGGTATCCGATGGTCACTATCAATATTACATCAGAGTTGGGGACAAAACCCATCACAATCAACAAATGAGTGCATAGAATTAATGCAAATAAGAATTTAACATATAGTGTGTTTGAGTATAAAATCAGCAAGAAATAGAAGGTTCAGAACATACTCCAGATGACATAATATTCAGTACAATTGTCCCTTCTTCACCCTAGACTAGAAATAACAAAATATTAATATTATAAGTGAGAATTAAGATGATAAAATCCTAATAAGATTGAATTACTTGTAAAAAAACATATAACATTTAACTACTTTCTTAGTCACAGCCACAACCAACAATAAATCAAAATCCAAAAAGCAGTTCCATTGTTGATCAAGCCTGATTTAAACTACACGAATTAATCGCAGTAAGGCTGCATTTGGTTGCAGATAATGGGTGTTGACTAAGCATGTTTAGTGTAACCCAATTGCGGAATTTCAACAAATACTAAATATGCGGACACAAAATTTCATATCACTCACCCGAAACCTTCAAACCCACATAACCCAGAAGCATTCACAACCAATCAAATACACAAAACTCCACAAAAAAAAAAAAAAAGAGACATTTCACAGAACCTCACATACCTCCTGAAATAGTATCTGTCGAGCTTATCAACGACTCTGATGGAGGCGAAGATAGTGACAGCCAAAAGAGAGAATGGGAGTGCAAAAGCGAAGATGTAGTAGCTCGTGCTGGGGCCCGTACGCGTCTTGGCCGTCAAACCTCTGGTTCTCCGTCGAGATGGGTCGCCGAGAAAGCGAATAGCAGGGGTTTTAACACGTGCGGAGGTTTGAAGAAAGCACGTGTGCTCAATCTTCTCCCATTCTTCCTGGTCCCTCACCTCGCTAATCAGGGTCACCCGCTCGTCGGAGATTGGGTCGCCGATGACGACGCCACGCCACGAGTAGGGCCCAAACTTGCCGTACTTGTACCAGTCGTAGGGGTGGCGCAGATTGGGGTCGTCTTTTTCCATGAAGCGGACCATCCGGTCGTAGCCGAGGCCGATCTGCTGGAGCTCGTCCTCGGTGAAGCTATCGGCCTGGTTCTATCTCTTGCGGTTCTTGTGGAGGCGGTAGAAGGGGGACTCGGCGAGCTTCTTGCTCTTCCGCCGCGCCCCTCCTTCATAGCCCGGCGGAAATCCGCGTGTCCCTCGATGCGGCCAGGCGGCGCCCCTCCGCCATTCTTCTTCTTCTTCTTCTCGCTGCGCCCCGCCATGCACAGGACACCATTTTGGCCGTGGAATCGGGGGCTTCGTGGGTTTGGGAAGGTGAGTTTGGGGAGGAAGAGGCCGATCTACTGGAGCTCGTCCTCGGTGAAGTTATCGGCCTAGTTCTGGGGAGAGCGGGGTTGGAGGGAGAATGGGTTTGGGGGGAAATTTTTGGAAGGGGGAAATGAAATAGTCGCCCGCCCTCTATTTTGATTTGTTAAAAAAAAAAAAAGAGCAGAAACGTAAAAGGCTGACGTGGTATGTGCCACGTCACTTTCGTGATCACTGTAGCATCACGAAAGTTGTGGAAGTATCATTACTCATGAAACCAGGGTTCAGGAATTTTGGCAGAAGTCGATGCGGGGGAATCTCAATCGCACAATCTTGTCCAACTCATTGCTTCGTCAGGACTTCACCATCATGTGGGCTCCCCATACAATGTCTCGACGTCCTCCCGGCCAATTGAGTGGTTCCACTGTTCCTCAAATTGACTTGTCGCCCTAAATTATTTGTAGGGCCTTCTCAAAGTCTCAAACTATGAAAATTGAAATCCACGGCCACTAGCTATTCCACCTGGCTATCATTATTTATTTCTTATGTTTCTCTAAAATTGAGATGTGTTCCTAAAATTATGTTAGATTTGTATCTAATTATCATTTTAAAAGACATTAATTTGGAGAGACACGAAACGAACCTAAAAATAACTTAGGGTAATTTAAATTTTAGTCCTTTTATGTATTTTTTAATATTAGCTACCATTTATCATCAACTTTCAAAATTCTTACTACCCATCAAATGCAAATTAGACAAATTTTTTTAAAAAGATCAAAATGCCCCCGTTTTTCATTTTTTAAAAAAATAAAAAACATTTTGGAAGTTACATTTTAAATAGTGAATTTTAAACGGTGACTTTTGTATAAAATTCCAACTTTCAGATTTTTTTTATTTTTTGGCACAAAAAAATACACTAACCGAATATTCTCCATTTGATTTGAAATAGAGAGAATCCTTTTCCCATGGATAACGCGCGGCCTAAAAAATAATAAATAAATAAACTATCAATTGCTGGCTCTCTTGTCGTGGCAAATAAAAATTGGAAATGGGACCAAAAAAGGCCCACTACAAGGGATTAGACTTTGGACATTTCAATATGAACTAGTTTCGATCGAAGGTTGGCGTGCTTCTTGGTTTGGAAAAAAACGGAGACTTACTCGTCAGTCATATATACATTGGATTTGAGTGTGGAAATTTGTATGTACAACATCACAACTTGCTTCTAAATTTGTGGAAATTTATATCCATCACATCGCAATTAGTTTCTAAATTATATCTATTTCTAGCTTCTCTAATTACAATCTGCAATTTCTTCTCAGACCTGACCTCCCTTCAAATTAATATTGTTCCATTACCCATGGCTTGTTACATCTTCAAAATCAAACATTTCCCATTTCCAAAGCCCCTAATCCTCTTTTATCTCTTCATGCTCACCAGTTTCTTCTCCCCACTACGCCAATTTACAAGTGCTTTATCCTTCAACTTTACCAGTTTCAATTATGGTGACTCCAAAATAAAGTATGACACAGCTTTGATTGAAGACTCAGCCATCCAACTCACCGACTACTTACTTCTGGGCAGATCTGAGCTTGTAGGTAGAGCCACTTATTCCAGTCCCATGCACCTGTGGGACAAGGCATCTGGAAACCTCACAGATTTTACTACCAACTTTATCTTCTTCATTGATTCTCAAAGTAGAAATTATAATGGAGGCGGTGGGCTTGCTTTCTTCCTAGCACCTAATGGTTCAACAATTCCTAATAATGTCAACCAAGGTGCCGGCATGGGTCTTGCTAGGGATGACCAGCTACTAAACTCGACGGACAATCCTTTTGTCGCGGTGGAGTTTGACATCTATTCGAACGAACCATGGGATTCGCCAGGCGAACATGTAGGTATCGATATAAACTCCATGAAATCTGTTGCTATTGCTAATATCTCATGGTGGGAGGCTAGTTATGAAGCTAGGATTAGTTATAATTCCAGTTCTCATAATTTGAGTGTTATCACCAAGAACCCCTATTATTTTAATGATACACCAGTATATCTTAATCAGTTGTCCGTTTCTTATAATGTTGATCTGAGAGATTACCTACCTGAATAGGTAACTTTTGGATTCTCAGCCGCAACAGGAAATGCTTCTACAATGCATACCATTTACAGATGGGATTTTAGTTCAACTTCGGAAGATACTGTAGCCAAACCAACGGTGGAAGGTAGTACGAGACGGAATTCGGCCCCCAACAGAGGCAAAAACAAGAGGTTAGAATTAGCCGTGGGATTGGGTGGTGGTGGATCTTTTTTGCTTGGTGGGTTTGCTTTAATTCTATTTGGCTTTTGGAAGAGGAATAGGAGGGACACAGAAGAGGATCTTGCCTTTGATAGGTGCATGGATGATGAATTTCAAAGGGAAACAAGACCCAACAAGTTTTCATTTAACGAATTGGCTCATGCCACCAATAATTTCAATGATGAAGAAAAGCTAGGCCAGGAAGGATTTGGTGGGGTTTACAAAGGATTCTTAAGGGAGTCAAACTCCTTCGTTGCGGTTAAGAGGTATCAAAATGGTCTAAACAGGGGATGAAGGAGTATGCTTAAGAAGTAAAAATTATTAGTAAATTGAGACATAGGAATTTGGTGCAACTCATTGGCTGGTACCATGAAAGAGGAGAACTCTTACTCATCTATGAATTCATGCCAAATGGAAGCTTAGATTCACATCTTTTTACTGAAGAAAGCTTATTAATATGGGCAATAAGGTACAAAGTTGCTCAAGGATTGGCATCGGCATTGCTTTACTTGCACGAGGAATGGGAACAATGTGTGGTGCATAGGGATATAAAATCAAGCAACATTATGCTTGATTCAAACTTTAATACTAAACTTGGGGATTTTGGGTTAGCTAGGCTTGTGGACCATGTGAAAGGGTCACAAACAACTATATTGGCAGGCACAATGGGTTACATGGCTCTTGAATGTGTCACAACTGGTAAGGCCAGTAAGGAATCAGATGTTTATAGTTTCGGAATTGTCGCTCTAGAGATTGCTTGTGGAAGAAAACCAATCAAGATCAATGCCCTTGAAGATCAAGTAGTCATGGTGGAGTGGGTTCGGAAGCTCTATGGAATAGGAAAGGTACTTGAAGCTGCTGATCCAAGGCTGGGTGGAGATTTTGATGAGTCACAAATGGAGCGCTTGATGATTGCTGGGCTTTGGTGCTCTCACCCTAATCGAAACTTTAGGCCTTCAATAAGGGAAGCAATTCATATTCTCAATTTTGAGGCTCCATTGCCTATTCTCCCATCAAATATGCCAGGAACAGCACATCTTGCTCCAGTAGTGAATAGACCAGCTTCAATGTCACTCTCTATGTCTATCAATATTGCTTCTGATTATGGGGGAAGATAGAATCCATGTTCAAGCAAATAGTTACACAAATTCCTCCCTTTCTGCCCCATACCCTGCAGCTCCTCTATCTGCATCACTTTTTCATACGTGCTAAATTGGTCAAAGGTACATTTAATTTGGAATTCTTATGGTTTGATTAGGTGTTCAATTTTTACCCTGCATTATCACTTCTTTGCGTTTCATTTTACATTTTAGTTTAATCAATGTTCAAAATGTTCTAGAGTGTAAATGATATACATATGCATGTGCTTTCTACCCTAAATATTAATTTTGTAGGATGCATGTTCAATTGCCCCAAATTGTGAACTTGTAATGTATTAATTGAACATCATAATCATAACAACATCATATATATATATATATATATAAAGTAGAAGCATTCAAGATAATAATTTTGAATTGTTACAAGTGGTGGTCTAAAATACTAACAAGTGCCCATTTAAATGTTGAGAAATGGCATTTGAAATGGCCTAAGATTCTAAAACTTAATTAGTAAATATGCATCACAAAAAGTAAGAATAGTGATTTTTAAATAAAAAAATAGAATAAAAATATTAAAATAAATATAGTATAATAACTATTTAAATATAAGAAAAATGTCGAACTTAAACTTATCGCCTTAAGTCTCAAAATCTATCAAGTCCGCCCTAGACTTTAGCATCATTTACTGGAAAAAACTGTAAAAATAGTGCCGTTAATGACTCTGACGCGGGACTAGTTTTAATGTTTTATTAGTAAACTTGCTTTAATTTTTCACCCAAATTTTAGTCGAAATAGTGAAAGAAGAAAACAATAAAGTAAGGCACAAGTTTTCCACGTTTCCTAACTTTAGGACTGGGTTGTGGAATATGCTTGCATTCATGATTTTAAAGGGAAAAAAGATCTCTCATATATATATATAAGCCACTTTATTTTAGCTTTTCATATTATAATCTGCGCGCAGCTCCCTTCCAAGTTCCAATAATGGCTTTTTACAACTTCAGAAATCAAGCATTTCTCATTTTGATTTTTTGTAAAAATTATATAATAAACTTTTTGAAGAAAAAGTAATTTAATATAAGATTAGAGTAAAGATCACCTTGTATATTTCATCCTTATTTTAGTTGAATATTCTACGATCTTTCAACTTCATTGGTTTCACTTTCGGTGATTCTCGTATAAGATATGAGAGTTTTTTTAAAAAACCAATCATCCAACTCACTGGCAACAAGACCATATCATTGCTTGTGGGTCAAGGCGTCGAAATGCTCCCAGTTTTCACTATCTCCGACTATTTGGGGTGGTTCCGCCGCATGTTACACACGTAAATGATTCAGGCACACAGGTAAGGTGCAACCTTCAGAATTGTTACCAAGTCAATAGTGGCCCATTTGCCACCCATCACTATCTCTTTTCTTTTCTTTTGGTTCTTTTTTTTTTTTTTTTAATTTTTTTAGGAAAAAATGATATCCACTTAATTTCAAGATTGACCAAGAATAAATTAATTCAAGAAAAGTCGATCGTTAAAAATAAAGGAGACGTAAAATATTTTTCTATAAAATCCAAATGCATGCTTCAAGACTTGAAGTCTTGTAGTTCTATAAATGCTAATTAATGGCCTATATGTTAAATTCCACACACACCTGGCTAATTAAAAGCAATTTTGTCTCCAAGAGATAATTCAATCAGTTAGGACCACACTTAATGAAGTTGAAGTCACTAGTTCGAATTTCCTTTCCCTTCTTGTGTGGACATGTCAAAAAAAAAATTTTAAGCAATTTTAAAAAAAACCCGGCACATATGTTATAGGGCAACCACATCATTTTTGCTATGACAACTTTTAGAATTACACGTTATAAAATGGAAAATTGATTTGACTGTTTGCTTTTTGTTTATCCATCCTAAATCCAATAATAATTATAAGAGAGAGAGAGAAATTTAAGACATATTTTGTGATAACCAGGGATAACCAGTCATTAAATTTGACGGAAAATACTTTTGTCGCAGTGGAGTTTGACATCTATTCAAATGCATGGGATCCGCCTGGCGAACATGTAGGTATTGATATAAAATCCATGCTACCTATTGCTAATGTGTCATGGCAGGGGAGTAGAATATCGATTATGGAAGGGAGAATTAATGAATATCGATTATAATTCTAGTTCTCATAATTTGAGTGTTCTCTTCACTGGTCTCATAAGCAATGCTACCGTATGGCAATCCCTTTCTTATATTGTAGATTTGAGAGATCACCTACCTGAATGGATAACTCTTGGATTCTCAGCCGCAACAGGAAATGCTTCTACAATGCATACAATTCACACATGGGATTTTAGCTCAAGTTTGGAAGATACGACAGTGGCAAGTAGTCCAAGCCCGAATATTGCTTTTTTAAAGAAAAAAGCAACAAAAAAAAAAATAATAATAATAAAATATTGCATTTTCTGACGTGTGAACAGTATCAGAAATTTCTGACGTGTCTACTGTTCACACGTCAGAAAATACAATATTTTAGTTTATTTTATTTTTTTTTTGCTTTTTTTAATTTTTTTTTGCTTTTTTCAATTTTTTTTTTCAAAAAAAATATTAATAATATTCTTAAATTGTATATATTTAATAGAAAATTAAATTTGAGGTTTATTTGCCATTTTATGTTGAAAAACCCGTCCAATGATGACATCCCGATAAACCTCGGTCCCGTTCACCGCTTTTCTGAAAAGTCTAACCATCACGGCTAATTACTTGAAAATCTTATCTACTATATATGGCTAACCTATCTAGGGTTAGGCTACCACATATAGAATTTTTTTTTTTAAGTTTTTTAATTTTTAAAGAAAAAGCAAAAAAAATAATAATAATAAAATATTGATTTTCTGACGTGTGAACAGTAGACACGTCAGAAATTCTACTTTCACACGTAGAAAATACAATATTTTATTATTATTATTATTTTTTGCTTTTTAATTTTTTTTGTTTTTTTCAATTTTTTTTTTTTTCAAAAATATTAATAATATTCTTAAATTGTATATATTTAATAGAAATTAAATTTGAGGTTTATTTATTATTTTATGTTGGAAAACCTGTCTAATGATGATAAACCTGATTCCTGGCTCTTCACCGTGACGCTTTCTAAAGTCTAAAAGTCGACCACGCAATTACTTGAAAACCCTATCTACTATATATGCATGCATGTACAAATATATAAATAAGACAACATTAAATAATAAATTTGGATTTTTTTAATTTTTTGATAAGAAGAGAAAGAAAGGAGAAAAAAACTTTTTGAGGTTTCAAAGAATTACGACATGACCTGTTCAAAACGTCAAAAAGTTTTTAAATTAATTTATTGTTATAATTTTTTTTGGAAAAAAAAAAACTTAAATAAAGGCACGCCGTAATTTTTTTGATCGTGAGACTGTTCAAACGTCAAAAAGTTGATTATCAACTTTTTTTGATCGTTTTAATTTTGCCACGTCAAAATTTTGGCGTGGCTTTTTGACGTAAGTCTTTAAAGCGTCAAAAATTGCCCTTTTTGTAGTGCTTAACTTCTAACAAATAGTATCAATGACATGGTTACTTTCTAGGACAAGTGTTTGATGCATCGGGTTTAGAGTTATTATACATCATCCGCAACTCTTGGCGTAGACATTTCTTGGAATATAAAGCTACAAGTGAAGTAGTGAGTTGGAGTCCGCGAAGAAACTACATGTGATCGAAGATTGTTGTGAAATGCACTTGTAAGTATTAATGTACCGTATTGATAAAATATAAATGAAAATAGTCTTGTATATTATTCATAGTGGATGCTTTGAATTAAACTTGAAGCTTTTTGAAAATTTGGCTGTGGTTTAATATGTATATTAATGTCACTTGATAAAAAACTACATAACCACTTTAATCTCCCAACACCTCAGGAGTAGCGGGGTGTCACATGGCCACCCTTGATGGGGGCCTTGTGGCCTAGGTGGTGGCCCTGAGCCAGGCCCAATGGCCTGCTGGTGGCCGCGAGGGGTGCTACTCCATTGATGTCAATACCGGCCACCGGTGTCCTTTCCCTGTGCCATTGTCCTTTCCTCCAGCCATCCATGGCCATCCCTGTTGCAGCACTGCCAGCACAATATACAGAGAGAATAGGGAAAAGAAAAGAATTCAAGAAAAGAGGAAGAAAAAGGGGGCTGTTTGTTGCACATGCCCAGTTTAGCCGAAAAGTGAAAAAAAAGAAAGAAAGAAAGAAATAAAGGGGACAGCTGCGTGGAGAAGGAAGAAAGAAGAAAAGGAAAAAAAAAATGAGGAAGAAACCAGGGGTTGCTCGCCGGCCACCCCATGGCCTGGATGGGGTGGCTGCCGGCCACCCCAAATATTTAATTTAATTTTTTTTAATTAATTAGCTTTTTTATTTTTTTTTCTTTTATATTTATATTTGATAGAATCAAGTGTGGTTGTGTCTTTGTCTTTACAATAAGTCTAAGTTGGTGGGTTGATGTGTCAATTTCTAATCAAAAGCACAAAAGTAACCTATTGTACAAAGACCATACAAAAGATGCTCTCTTTTATCAATGGACTACTATTTTTTTTTTTTTTATATGTCCACACAAGAGAGGGAAGAGAATTCGAACTAATGACCTCTACTTCATTAGGTATAATCCCAACCGATTGAATTACGTCTTTGAGACATTACTAAATGTTACCTATGAGGCAATGTTGTCAATGGTCCCACAGAAAGAAGTTTCATAAACCCACTAATTAGTGGTGACCGATGGCCAGTATCACACATGCATGCATCACAACTTTTTTACTTTTCAACTAGGAATAAAAATGTCCCCAATTGCTCTCATTTTCAATATATATATATATAAGTCTTGGTCTTTACAATAAGTTTAGGTTGATGTGCTGATGTGTCAGCTTCTAATTGGTGGCGTAAAAGTATCATTTTGTGCAAGGACCACATAAAAGATGCTCTCTTTTATCAATGGACTACTAAATGTTACCTATGAGGCAATGTTGTCAATGGTCCCACATAAAGAAGTTTCATAAACCCACTAATTAGTGGTGACCGATGGCCAGTGTCACACATGCACGCATCACAACTTTTTTACTTTTCAACTAGGAATAAAAATGTCCCCAATTGCTCTCATTTTCAATATATATATATATATATATATATATATATATATATATATGTAAGTCTTGGTCTCTACAATAAGTAAAAGCATTGTGTGGGGAAGAGATGCATATGAGCCGACATGATATATTGAGATACTGACGAGACAATGCGTCGTACGTGCGCTATGTCCCACATCACATGCCTCAGATCATACATGCAAAGCATCACAGATTAGAATGCATGGTGATGGAGACATGTTTATGGATGCCACCACTTGCATGCCATGCTCACTTTGAAAGTCTTGAAGGTCTTCCTTGCAACACGTACAAACACTCCTTCCTACGGCCTCTTGCAAGTTATGAGAACTATAATTATAACTTCATTGGTTCGATCTCCCCTCAATAATAGAAACACTACCCCCCCACCGTGACACATCAGGTGAAAGAAAATATATAGTTATGGAAATTTAAAATGAAAAGCAAAATAAAAGAAAATAAACACCGGAAATTTTACGGTGCTGTCCACAGGATAAAGATGAAATTGCTACATTTTACTTTTATTTCTGGGTGATGTTACAATACAAAAGACTCATACTTACAGAAAAATTGAGGCAGATAAGCATAATTATCAAATCAATCAGATTTGATTACCATTAAAATCTTATGACAATCAAATCTCATAATTTAAGATAATCAAATATAATCTAACATTTTCTCTCAAACTCAAGGTGAGAGATTCTGCAAGCTTGAATTTTTGAACCAATAGGAGCTAGGAAGAAGGCAAGCCCATCTCCATAATTAGTTTTGTTTTGAGAATCAATTCGAAAGGAAAATTGGGTAGTGAAATCTGTGAGGTTTCCGGATGCCTTGTCCCACAAGTGCCTGGGATTGAAATACGTGGCTCGACCTTGAAGCTTTGATCTGACCGTAAATGAGTAGCAGGTGAATTAGATGATTGAGTATTAAGCGAAAGCTCTCTCATATATTATACGGGAGTCACCCGAAGTGAAATATTTATCATATTATTTTATTGCATTGTGGCGCCACTTTTTGTTTTTACCCTCTCTTTTTCTATTTCTTTTCCTTCGGAGTTTCATCCCCTCTCTTTTTCCTTTTTCTCCCCTTCCATTTTTCTTTTTGTCACACACCTTCATTTCATCACACAACCACAAAGAGAGTGAGAGGTCCACCGTCAGAACTTTCTCCCCTTCCATTTTTCTTTATAGTTTTGGGGGCAGTTCACAATGAGCTTTCATATTATTCCCTCAAACATGGTAATTTAGTAGTTTGGCTTCACAATAAAAAAAAAATGGCAAAAGTACAAAATATTTTAGAAGTTTAATATTTGATAATTTTTAAAAGTGACTAGTTATATCTAAAAAAAGTACATTTTAAAAGTTAAATTTAACTAAATTTTACATAACTTAATGTGGATGCTCTTATGCACCTATAAAAAACACTAACTAGTGCGTTTAATTTGAAATGGAGAGGATTCTATTCCATTTGTGAACATGTGACAATTAAGTGCCCAACATGTACGTGAATTATCTCCAAATGGCTAGGGTGATTCGCCACTCTCTAATGAGAAATGTTAAAGGCACAATATACACCCAACAGCACCCAACTTCTTTTTATACTAGATTTTTTTTTAAAAATGCCAATGGAGGAGAGAGAAAGCTTTAAACTATAAATTAAGTCTAAAATAAGAGAGAAGTTAAGTCTTTGTTATGGCTGTATCACATCTCTTCTCTAATTGCCATATCTCCACCCTTATGGCCGTTTGAAGTACTGATTTAATCACCCCTCATTTTTAGAGATTTTTTAAAAAAGGTTGTTGATCTACCCCAATGGCAATTGGGTTGGGTGGTCTACCTCTTTTTTTAAAAAAAAAAAAATTTATGAGGGTATTTTTGTGTTATTAAAAATATGTTAGGGTTAATTTTGTCCCTTTTTTTGGCTTTGAGGGACATTGACAATTTCTTTATAGTTTGAAGGGAAAATTGACTCAATCAATAGTTTTGGAAAAACATAGACAATAAAGTGATAGTTTGAGATTAGAATCAATCAACTGCAATTTGCTCTCCAAATTACTATGGAACCCACTTACTTAAATAAATTTTTGGTTGTTGAGAAACTTATTCGAAAAAGGGGGTCTTATATAAGTAATGCTAATAAGTTATTTCTAGGTTCTTCTCACATCTCTTGAAATTAATGTTTTTTAAAATCATAATTAGATGCAAATCTAACATAATTTTAACGACACATCAATTTTAGAGAAACATATGAAATAAATAATGATAGCCAAGTGGAATAGTTAGTGGCCGTGGATTTCAATTTTGATAGTTTGAGATTTTGAGAAGGCCGTAAAAATAATTTAGTGCGACAAGTCAATTTGAGGAACAGGTGGAACCACTTGGCAGATAGGCCGTCGAGGCATTGTATGGGGAGCCCACACGATGGTGAGATCTTGACGAAGCAATGAGTTGGACAAGATTGTGCGTGGACCCTGGTTTCATGTGCAAAATATAACCTGGCAGAAAGCAAGATCGTAATTTATTGATCATAAGTATACCGCCAACTTGCTATGTATTTGGTAACCATATCAATCAGCAAGGACCATGTTTCAAGCAACCATAATACAAGGAACAATCGGAGAAAGCCAGGATTTATTTAACATAACGAAATCACAAATCATCTCAACTAACTTACCTTCATGGACTTAAATCAGGAACATTTGTAATTATTGCTTGAAGAATGGTGTGGTTGATCGACCCACAAAATCAGAAGCAACGTCGGACATAAAGAGTTACATTGCATGTCTATTCACTATTGGAGCAAGATATGTTAAATCGATATATTTGACGGGAGAATAGGCAATTATGAAGCCTCAAAATTGGGAATATGAATTTTTTGCGTAATTCAAGTCTTAAGATTGAGATCAGGGTGAGCTCGCTAAAGCCTAACAATCATGAGCGCTCCATTTATTATTCATCAATTGAAATTTTGATCAAAGAAAACTTAAGGCTTTAATTGTCAAATTTGGAGATTCATACCTTATTTGTCACCAGTAAAATGTTATGCTATATATTTTTATCCTACAATGCTAACATGACAATGTCAATCAACTCTTACATTTTTCTTATTATTAGTAGGCCAGCCTTCATACTCCTCAAACATGAAGGAATACACTTTTCAAAAAAAAAATTTCCAAAAAATTAATTTTCAAATGATGTGTCACAATCCCATGAAATTTATTATTTTGAGAAATATGTCATCAATTCAAGGGATGATGATGCATCATTTGAAAACCAACTTTTGAAAAAAAAAAAAAAATAATAATAATATCTTTCAAACAACCAAAACATAGTTGATGCCTCTGACTATAAAATTGAGAGTAATTATTTCATTTGAAAACGTATCCATCTTCCTTCAAAATTGGAGGGTCAAACCAATTTAAAACTACTGCAGAGAGTAGTTTCTTGACTTGAGTAAACACGCCAGTCACAAATTAAATTAAATAAATAAAAGGTCTTCTGACTGATTAATGTAGAAATAAACGAGGAAAAAATAAATGAAGCTCAGGAAAAAAAAAAATCAGACACCAACCAATTCCTTAATAAATATAAGTCAATTAGTAAGATTATAATAACCAATAATTTGTCATTAAATACGTACCTTTTTTTTTTGTTCCTATAAGTTAGCTTAATTGGTTAGGACCATGCTTAATGAAGTTGAGGTCACTAATTCGAATCTTCATCTCCCTTCTTGTGTGAACATATTAAAAAAAAAAAAAAAGGTACCTTTTTGGATACAAAATCAACTTATCATTGGCACGCTGCTTGTGGGCAATGCAAATCAAGTCAAAATTGGCAAAATTTTGTAACATTAACGATTAAAGTATTGATTAATTCATTAATGATATTTTCATAAACTAATACTCAACATATATGGTATTAAAGTAAATGTTTTATTTATTAGTTTATCTCTGCTTCTAATTTTATAATTGAGTCCTTGTCAAAATTTAAAGAGAATTATCACAATTTTAAAATTTTCTTTTGAAGGCTTTTGCTAATTAATATATATAGTAGTATATATGATATTATGATGTTCAATCCATCACAAGATCACAATTTGGGACTAGCAAGTAGGTTGTCTATATATACATGTGTCATATGAAATTCATATCACTACAAAAAAGGGGCCATTTAGTAACGCTCATTTACTAACGTGTTAGATATTTCAAAACGTTAGTAAATGGGTCAGACATACTATTCTAACGTTTTTTAACACGTTGGGAAAGTGGCGATTAGAAATGGAAATTTCCTAACGCAGGCTCTAAACGTTAGCATTTAATAACATGTAACTATTCACACGTTATTAAATGTAAAATATTAAAAATAAAAATAAAAACAAATCCTAACGTGGCTAAAATTACACGTTACTATAGGGTAACGTGTCCTTTTTTTGCCACGTTAGCTTATGCTTTTTAGAAAAAATTCCCATTTGCTAACGCTTACTCAGAGACACGTTAGCAATTGAAATTCCAATTCCTAACGCTTTACGTGAGACACGTTAGCAATTGCAATTGCCTTTTATCACACGTTAGCTTCGCTTTTTTTTAAAAAAAAAATTCATTTCCTAACGTTTTACACATACACGTTAGGAATTGAAAATCATTTCCTAACGCTTTTACCTATATACACGTTAGAATTGATATTTTATTTCCTAACGTTTTACTCATACACACGTTAGCTTCGCTTTTAAAAAAATAAAATTCATTTCCTAACGTTTTAGTCACATACACGTTAGAATTGAAAATCATTTCCTAACGTTTTACCTATATACACGTTAGAAATTGATATTTTATTTCCTAACGCTTTTACTCATACACACACGTTAGCTTTTGCTTTAAAAAAAAATAAAATTCATTTCCTAACGTTTCACTATATACACGTTAGAAATTGCAACTCCATTTACTAACGTGGCATATGATACACGTTAGTAAATGTGGTATATTTATTTGTCATTTACCAACGTGGGATATGAAACACGTTAGGAAATTTTTTTTTTTTTTCGTTTTTTTTTTTCATTTTTTGCTTTTTTTGAATCACCTAATTCACTCCATGCAGAACCTAATATCATATAATGAAAAGCAAATTCATATATAAACCTAATATCATCCAAACTAATATCATCCAAACTAATATCATCCAACCTAATATCATCCAAACTAATATCATCCAACCTAATATCATCATAATTCTATACAAAACACTCCATCCATCACATTTATATCAAAAATATAATCTTATACACACAACAAGTAACCACATTCATCCTATATAAACATTAATTAACAAACAATTTAAGTAAATATATATCAACACTTTGGTCCGATATATATATATAATAACATAGAAAAACAAAAAATACAATGATACAAAAATACAAGTCACATGATCGACAGGTCTCATGTATGTATCCAACACACCACCTAGAGTCCTCCGTAGGAATTGAAGTGATCAAACAATGTAGAGACCGCCTGATCGAGAATCAGAGAATAATATAGAAATTGTCAAATAAATCATTAAAACAACTTATAAAAAAAAAAAAAGATCAAAATTCAATGTTGTCTGTTTTGGTATAAAAAAACACGAGGTGAATAAAGTTGGATACTAACATTTCCTTTTGAACATGTATAACACACGTCGACACGTTAAAACTAGACAATCGACTTGGTCCATGTTGGAAAATAAATTTATTTTTTATTGACCACAATCCAACCAATGATCATTCAAATGCAGACAATTTTGGTCGATTGTGCTCGATTTTGTTGGATCCGATAATGTGAGGCAGGTAGGATGCTACATGCTCATAATCCACAAGTGGGTTCATTCCCATTTAATTAGCAAGTTAATTACCACAAATCTTGGCAAATCTATTTTGTATTTGCTAATAGATTCTTGAAGGGGAAGGGCTAGTAAAGAGAAAAATTAATTTGATATCTAATTAAGTCTATTATGGATTTTACTTTTCTCTCACAAAAAATTCAAAATTCTTTCAACAGATTAATTACAGAAGATCAAAGCAGAAAGGTTTGTTTTTGGTAAGCCATAGCTTTTTGCTTTTAATAACTTCAATTATTTATATAAAAACACAAAACCACGTACGGATATCTATAGGATCAGTTTCCTAGCCCTAGAGAAAATAATGGTAATTGCTAATATATATGTGTGTATATATAAATAAATAAAAGAAATTCAAGAAATTTGTTATAAGGAACCAGGCTCAACACCTGACCTAGAGTTTGATTTTAAGCGAATTAGTTGCTTCTGCCTAGGTAGTTAGCTCACTGATTCCCTTGCATTCATTTATCACATCAAAGTCTTGAAACTCTAAACTTTGGATCGATTTTGTTCTAAGGAAGGCAAATAAACTCTATATACATGTCTTTCAAGACATTTGAAAAATATTTGGCTTCATTTCTTTAGCTAAAATATCCTTTGCTCTGTTTTCTTAAGTTTTCTAATCAATTTGTTCTTCTTACAAAAAAAAAAAAAAAAGTTGTGTGTCTATATATAGTCCAGAGTTCTAATTTGGAATACTAATTAAGGGGATATATATACAAGCGTGATCGATTTGTGACTACTTTTATGTCTAATTTGATTTAGTATATATATATATATATATATATATTTTTCAACCAAACCATCTCATCTCTTTATTTTTTTAAACCAATCAATATATCCCCTTAATTAATATTCTAGAGGGGTTGTCAAGTTAATTAACGTTGCATGCCAAGGGCTTTTGAGTTGTATGACTGAATGCAACTAGGTGATTGTTTTAAAAGCAGAAAAATAAAAATAAAACCAACAATGTTAGACAAAAGCAATGGTCCTGAGAAGAAAATACCACTTCTAGGGTTTGATCATGGTAAGTTAACCTAGGGTTTGATCGGTTCTTGCAAGGCTCCTCTATTGCAATATAATATGACATTCCCTCGTAAATATTGTTGCATTCTTTAGTGCCTCGATTCAATCCAAATGAAAATATATAAAATCGAATAGTTAATTATTCCCTTATTTGTATTAAGAAACACAATAAATTGGATGGCGAAGGTTGTCTTGCTATTCTTTTGTCGTGTCATATAACTCTAGAAATTATATTCCATTTTGTGTTCAATATCATGCATGTGAACATAAAATCCATCCAAGAGTTAGAACCATAACAAAAGAAGGTCATTGCGCCAAACGTAACAATGGTAAAGATTCAAAGCTAGTAATTGATATGATGATGACATCCTTGTAGTTTTCTACACATGAGTAGCAAGAGACACGTTCCACCTTCTATCAAAGGCATGAAGGTTCAATAAAGAAGAAGAAAAAGAAACAAAAATCAGGATGCAAGAATTTAACGTGGTTGAACAAGATTGTGTATTTTTGGTAGCAACATCTTATCTTCTTTACTAGTGTCAATGAAAACATACAATGTGTTTATGAAATCTGAAGCTGCCTCAAGAAAACAATGTGTTTATAAGCCTATTGACATGGGGTTTTATTTATAGGCAAAATAATCATCTCCCAATTAATGAAACTAAAATTCACAGATAGAGAAAGAATAAGACTCATAATCTTAAGAGAATACACAATCCTACCAAAAAGGTCTTAGAATGTTCAATCTTAAAACTATCAAGATTGAATGTTCAATCTTAAAACTACCAAGATTCCAACATTCTCCCACTTGAAGACTAGTTTCAAGATTACCATAACGTACATGACTGCGTCACCATTTATCAGTTGATAACAAGCCTAGTAGATCGAATTGTGCTCTAACCGAGACAACTTTGTCTCTTACTATAGGTTTCATCAAAATACTTGCAATATTCTTAGGTGTCTTAATAAGGTACTTTTGCCAACCCCATTTGCCCCAATATATATAGTACAGTAGTACCGAAATTAACGGAAGATAATACTTTATTCAAGTTAATGATTGATTTTAAGCATAACCTTTTACTACAAGACAAGTTTTATGTTATTCAATATTTCCAACCACATCTCTTTTAAGCTTGTATACCCATCTCGCCACCAAGAACCTACTTCCTTTGAGAAGCTCAACTACCTCCAAGTTTTAATTTTATGCCAGCTTCCATCTCCTATTCCTTATCAACACCCCAATGACTACAAATAGAATCCATGGATTGACTAGCTAGAATGTGTACAATCCCTACTCTTAACACTTCTTCTCTCGGCCTTCGCCAATTCTTTTTCAAGGACTCATTTAAATAACTTACAACCCGGCCCATACTTGATGACTCCTACTACAAATTAAAGCAAACTCAAATGATAGCTTAAACAAGGACTTGGACTTGACTTATAGAAGGAATCCTACCAGCACTAAAACAAATTTCTTGAAGAACAATGATGTTATCTTATTATATCAACTTCTACCACAAAACCCCAAGGGGTTGCATCATCATTCCTGGTTCCAAGTATTCTCCATTTTGCATGGCAGGAAAATGCTTGTCCTACATTCCCTTCCTAGTTCTCAATGAAAAGGTATGACGTGAGAGATCATAACGAAAAACTGTAAACAAGCCCGGGTACTTCCAGATTGCACAAAAGTTTTACAGCTATGTCGAATCATGCTTGTCATAATATAGGAATTCTTTCCTAATCAAAGTTTGACCAAGACAATTTCACTTCCACTAATTAAAAGCATTATTCTATCGTTTCACTTGCTCTTTATGAGAGTATGGAACCATGCATATCAAAGCAAAACTTTACGAGGTCCAAAGAAATGAACAATAACGGCATTAATGCTATTTCCTAAAGAAATTAATTAACTAGGAGAAATGTAAGAAACAAACCACCACAAGATCACATTTTGTTGACTGGTTAAGGAGCTGAAGTAAAATCCAGTAAATTTATGCATCACTTTGATGAGTGCCAGTATATCTTTATTTAACTTATAGGGATTTCAGCCAAACTGTTTGTTTTTCCCTACAGTATTTAATTCATCACTGATCTTGCAGCCAATTATGTCAATCTTGTATTTGGCATTGACTTGAACCTTTTATCTGCCATTCACTCGAGCTATTTAGGCACCAATAGTGAAATTTTAATATACATGCAACTTTACAACTGGCTGAAAGATAAAGCATTGGCATATCCACACTGCCAATTACTCACAATATGCATCAAATGAAAAAAACGGTGACAACTATAGAACCACTTATCGTAATATATTGAGAAAAAACAAAACCAAAAGGAATCAACAACTAAAGATACTAAAGAACGTTAGCTTCAGCATAATATAAATATATGGTGTACAAACATGCATATATAGAATACTAGGAAAACAATAATTAATGATGATTCACGTAAAAATACTTAACTCTAAATGACATTGGTAGAATCTAGGTTCTAAATTATTATTATTTATTATTTATTATTATTATACTAAAGAACTTTTTTTATCTTCTTGAATTATTATTATTTTTTCTTTTATGAATTCTTCTTAAATTAATTATGTTACTTGTAAATGTTAGTATTAGCTTAAGTAGTCATTAGTATGCCTAAATATTGGCCTAAAATAATAGCCTATTTGCCCATTGATCGATCAGGTGTAGCGTAGAATAGAGCATCCTTATATATTTGTCTCACGCTACGAGACACAAGATCACAAATTAATTAATTAAGCTTTCCGATCGATCACCTTGAAAGACAAACTTCTAATTAAATTAATCTTTATTCATGCATATATTATATGGTGTCCTCCTGTTGGCATGTATGGAAGGGATGATGGGTTTCAAAGAAAACACTCCAGTGGATGCCCTAGCTCTTGGCTCTAACGAAGAGGCACAATTTTCCCAAAAACAATTGTGGATCTCTACAACTTGTATGGCGGAGGAAGTAAAGGATATAGAAAATTAATGAGATATATATCCGCATTAGCATGCTAATTAATAGACAACAAAATCATATTTCATTTCAATAGGTTTTCGATATCTCTACTCATGCTAAGATTTTATTCCTTCATTTCTCAACCTTCATAATTTTAGTCCTAGCTACCACTAGATGCCTCTAATACAACAATAGACCGTGCAATATTGGCATGCACCCATTACAATATATATTAACTATATCATAAAACATGCTTAATTATTTGGAATGAGTGGGCACTAGCTAGCTAAGCTTCTGGCGTGAAACTAGCCGGGATTTACAGGTTGGACTCGACAACCAGGTGTTCTTTCTTTGTGTTCGTTTGATCAAGGCAATTTTACTCATAAAATGAGTTTCAGCTGGTTGGATCAATCATCAACCATCCATATGGTTTGGTGAATAATTTGACTTCGCTAAGCTAATGATTTTTATAAACAATACTCATTTAATTTGATAGTCTAGCAAGTCCCTTATGTTTCTAATTCTTATTTTTATTGCATAGGAAATATCAAATGAATTATGTGACAAGTTCATTAACTAAAAGCAAGAATTTGAGGACACTTTCGACAAGTTTTAACACGAGAGAAAGATTTCATTGCATAAGCCAATATATATGACTTAAAAGGAGTAAACTTTCATGACATCCCTTCATGTTTTTGTGTTCATCTCTCAAATTGGCTTATACAATCATACTTTGTCAAAACAAATGTTTCACATCAATCTATCTGATTCCACCCCTTCCCCTTCACATCAATCTATATATATAAAGAGTTGGTTAGGACTATAATATCAACATGGTAGAATAAAATATGGTATATAATATTGCTATATATATTAAAAAATCTTGAAGTTGATAATTAATATTCTTCAAAAGCACCAACTTTATGGAAATATTAGGCAAAAAAAATGAAAATGAGTTCACCCATACAAAATCAAAATGATAAATACCCAAACCAAAGAAAGACTCACGCAACCACCGGAGACCCACGGTCACGAAGACCGCCAAACCCACCTTGGACCCACGTTATGGATCAGACCACGCCGGTGAGTGGTGCAGCCTCTCCGGCCGTGACCGACTTCAAACCCGCCATGACCCATCGAAATTCACCTCAAAACTCGATTCTAATACCTAAAATCTGTTTCTAATGCACCTCAAACCTCGTTTCTAATGCCTCAAAACTCATTTTTGATTCAATATAAAACCTAGAGGGAAAAGTTAATCTTTTAGGGATTTTATCACCCTAAAGGTCGGAAAAATGGCTCAAAATCAAAATCACCGAGAAGATAACTCATGGCGATAGAAGGAAGAAGAAGAAAAGAAAAAAGAAGGAACCTCTATGGCCATCCTATTGTAGCTTCAAGAAGAAAAGAAAAAGAAGGAAGAAGAAGATGGTGTGGCGTGGAAAGAAGTTGTCGCGGGCAAGGTGAAGTATAGGATATAGAAAATTAATGAGATATATATCCGCATTAGCATGCAAATTAATAGACAACAAAATCATATTTCATTTCAATAGGTTTTCGATATCTCTCTACTCTAGATTTAATAGGTGTTTGAACTAGGTGAGGTCTAGATAATTTCTTCAATTCTGGGTTCTTGCTCCTCGGTTCTCCAAAATGGGACTGTGTAAGTAGGACAATGGTGAATATGAGGACATGATAATTTTTTAATCATTTCAAAGCACTCCTAGAATCTCCATTTGCTTTTCTTGCTCACATGTTGGAATAAATATGTCACACATTAATGTGATGAATGTAGAATACAAAGCACATGGTTACGAACTTGATTTTTTATTTTATTAGTAAATTCAATTTTATTAGAAGGCACAAAATGGCACAACCAAGTACATTGGGAGTTTCCAAGGACACTCAATTAGGGAGGAGGAAGAACAGATCTAGAAATTCTAAAAATTAAAGAAGTGAGAACTATAGAGAGCAACCATCCACACATAAAGTGTTTTGAATATCAAAGCTTTTAACTTTTCCTTTGTTGTCTCACAACCTTCAAAATTGATGGCATTGCATTCTCTCCAAATGTACCATATCAAACAAAGAGGGACCGACCTTTAGACATTTTTCTTTTTTGGGATAAGTTAACTTTATCAAACAAAACGAAAAATACGTTAGAAACATAGGGAAGCAAAGCAAACAGCTCCTAAACCCACAAACAAAGAAAGCAATACAACCAAAAAGCTAGTGACACGTTGCTACAACACATTCAAGCCAGTCCAACACGTGTGGATTTACTTATTTAATATAATATTTTCCATCACGTGTGGATTCAAACTACTCCTTTATAAGTTGAGTCAAACACTTAGTTACTTAACCTATTGGAATGAGAAGTAAATGTCATAAAAAATGTTCAAACTAAAGACTTTTAGTATGATATTATATTAAATTATAATTTATCACAAAAGCTTAAACTTAAAGGAAAAAGCTTAAACCTAAGGTACCAAATTGTTTGTGCTATATAATGTTATTGCAAAGATGGATTTTTTGATATATTTTTAACTTTCTAGCTTTATATCTTCCTATGGAGCGAGAAAACAAAGATAGCTAATAATCCAATTTTATATGTACATAATGTGTTAGCTGTAGAAAAAGGGTAAGCATTGAAATATTTTTCAAGTAAATATAATTTTCTAAAAGAGCACATATACGTACCGCACTATACGTAAAGTGGTTGTCATTTTGTCACCTTCGAAAGACGCGACTTGTTTGTGGTCGGGGTGACATTTCGAGTCTCATTCTGATCTTTATCTACGCATAGTATATAATGAACTATGTTATATATGTTTATCTTGGATATTAAATATATGCACAACATTTTATTCTAGTACTGAAATTTAAAATCACACTTCAAGTTTTTTCAGTATGCTATATGATCTTATTTAATGTTTATAAAATGCAATATACTATTACCTTGTGTTCTATCACCGTGATCGGTGGTCGATACGCGTGACCCTACATCCCTGAAGCATGCCTGCTCGACTCCGGCCGCACACCTGCATCGATGTCCCTCAAGCGAAACCGCTCTTCATCATCAGGTCACCGGTGAGCCAACGCTCCTCCATCCTCTTAGTAAACTGAGTCATTGCATCCATCCTGTTGGTTCATCTCCTCCCTCATGTTCATCTCTCCTCAATGCAAGTGCAGACTAAATCATTTCCTCTACTACGGGGGTGGTAGCTGTGTAGTAATGAGTGGATGTATCCTCGAACCGGCAGAATATTCTTGCTCACTCCACGGACACGACCCGCATACTCTGGCTTATTGCCGTGAGCCTGTGCATAAGCCATCATTCGGTGCCCACCGAATCGTCCCCTCTGGCCCCTCTACAAGTGCAGCAGGTCGAGTCCTCAAGCTCCCCGTGATCTCATACACATGGTCATCTCACATCCAACTATTAATCATATTTAAAAAAATTTATACGTGTGTTTTAAGCATACCACTCTCTCGGCAACCAAGTCATTTGGATGTCTACCGTCTTTGTTCGTGTGGGTCTTGATATAATTCTGTGCTCGTGTTGGGGCTTCGATCGTTATCATGACCTGCAAAATTGAGCGAACAGCAACATATTTTCACGTTATAATATCGAAAAATTTAATTAACTAATTTGTATGTATTTCGGTTTGACAAACATACCGTCTCATGCGGTAAAGCTCTTTGAACCGGCGCAATGCGTGTCGTGTACAATGCTCGGATTTGTCTCATTTTGCGCATATTCCTCATACACAAATTAGTTTATTTATTTAAATGTCAATGATAAATAATTTTTTACTTATGATGCTACACAACTACAAACAAACAATTGTGAACTGATTCTTCTTCTCACACCATTTCGCAGCAATATGTCCACATCCGCTGGTCATACCCTCGAGGATTGTCGACGCTCTTGCCTTCAATGACTCAGAGTGTCATCCTCGAATGGCTAATGGCTTTTCAATTCGGGCGCCAATATTTTAGCTTCTCCCATGTCCCGCCATAAGTCCTTTTATTTTAGCAATGTCCGAGCCGGGCACTATGTAAGCATTTACGTATTAGTGAACAATTGAATAATTAATAGACCAAATAATGATATTAAACTTTTGCAAATAAGTGAAGACATATTAAGTTATATACACATCAAAAACATTAAATTAAGATCAATTTCTTTACACTTACCATCAAAGTATCAAAAATTGCTCCTTTTGGTCTAACGGTACCTTCTTCCAATCTCGATATACGGATGAAGGTACCGCTGACCATCTTGCCCGTCATCATACGCCACTTGCCCGCTTTTCCCTACGGTTGCCACATGCCATTGAACTCCACAACCACCCGTTTCCCATCTCATATTGAATATAACTTGTGGGGGTCCTTCACGTTAAGCACTTCAATATTATTATTTGTATCTGCATTAATTTGAGTAGAACATAAATTTACAATCAAAATTTAATGAAAATAAATATATATAAATATTTAATAACATACATACATATATACATACATATACATAGTTATAGGCATGATGAGCCAAGAAAATTTTATGGAATAGGACTAGCCAAAACAAAATTCTAGTTGTTTACATCTTTTGTTTAGAAATAAGCCCACCTTGTTGTTTTTAAAGTACAGACTACGTGGGCAAACAAAGTTACCATTTCATAGTATGAGCCACAACAATAAAATAAAAATTTCATGGCTATAACCCAAAAAATCAAGAATGTGGCCAAAAACATTTATTGGATATGTCAATGCAATCTAAAAATAGGGTCCGAATTTTTTTGGGAGAGAGCCAAATGACTAAAATTAGAACTAAACTTTGTTTTTTTCTTTTAATTTGTTTATTTGTTTTACTTCTATTTGTTCCATTTTTTCTTTTGGGTGACCATGGCCCACCCCGGTTTAGTGCTGCCCCCATCATTTGTTATAACTCTAAACATACCTATCGTCCAGACCTCGCACTCCTTCAGCTCTGGGAAATCAGGGGCCTCAGGCTGTGCTACATCCTCAGAGTCGGGCTGTGTAATATCCTCTGTCTCGGATACTGCGTCTCATGTGGATCATGACCCTGCTCTACATCGTCTCCCCCGGCTGGGGATACCTGCCGCTCCACATGGGCATCATCTGCTGTAGTGGAACAATCCATATGGTCCACAGGCCGACCATATGGATTGCCCACTGGGCTCTCTGGTCGTGTGTATGCGTCCGTGTGGAAAATCTCCCCCCTAACGATAGCAGAAGCCACAGGAGTGTCGAACTCCGAATAACCGGGCTCATGCGAGTAGTCGATACGGTGACTGCGGGTCATATGGGGTACACTCTTCCTGAGTCTCGCTGTCATCACCACTCGTCTGCCTGATCAACGGTGGATGTGGGCGCCGTCGAACCCTCGTCCTACCACCCCGAACACTCATGCTTCACTGCAACATTATTCACATTCAAAACTAATTAATAGTAAATAAGGAAAAATTAAAATCCAACGCAATAAGAAAAATGGAAGGTAATCAAATGACTTAAATCAAATAAAGATTAAATTAAACAAGCTGAACAATCACATTAATTACAAAACAAACTCAACGAAAAACATATTAATGCCAACTTCATTTATATTAAATTACATACGCCTCAATAGGTGGTACGTCGGTCCTAGTGTAATCTATGTCATCCGGATGTGGATCATAATGATGATTATGATCCAACTGGGGAGGCTCAGTCTCGTGGTAGCTTGGTTGGTCGTCATCATCCACTTGACCCAGCCCAAGGTCGTACACATTCTAGGTTTGGTCCTCACGGCAAGCCCAATCGGGTCCCTATCGCCGGTGACGTAATAAACTTGTGAGACTTGAGAAGTTAGCACGTACGGTTCATCAGTAATTTTATCCCCCTTATGTACAAGGTTTCTGAAGTTTACTAGCGTTAAACCATACTTGTCCAACTTGTACCCCCTGCCTCTTGTGTTGTCCGCCCAATCACACTTGAACAATACGTACTTAGTCCGATCGTAGTATTCCACCTCAATGATTTTAGTTAACTTCCCGTGTCGTTTCATCATCACGATGGCACACAACGCCATCGCGAGACCTCCTTCTAACATCATATGCGATTATGCGAATAATTTTCCATTGACCACATATCTGTTATATTGGATTGCTGAGACCATTGGCCCTCTACAATGCATGACAAGTTTTTCTCCCAGTGCCATCCTCTATCGATCGTCCAAATGATCGACTGCGAGCATAACATAAGCGTATATGCACAGTTAACTATTGGCACAAAAGAATAGGTGTAGGAAAGAAATTTGAGTTTCAGTGAAATTCGTGTTTGACATTTGTCTTACATAGTCACGGAACAATTACAAAACTCACGATAATGTCGAGTCTCCAACTCGATTGTCATCATTTGTCCCATATTCAACCTCGCCTAAGCGTTTCCATGCGCCCTACAATTGAGTTAGTCCGTTCATTTTAGTGCGCTACTAAAACTGCATGTCATTAAGTTACAATAGCACGCAACGTAATTATATATGTATGACTTACATCCGCAATTCACGAAAGTTGTCGAGTTGAGCAGAATATACCGGTGAATCATGTCAATGAGTTACGATCTAGGTTCACTGTTCGCCCCCTACACCCATCTGCATTTCGTTTGGCCTATTGTGAATTGTCGGTGCACTACCTAAATATGCCGAGCAAAAGCGTCACTAACTCATTAGCTATGTATCCCTCGCAATGCAACCTCGAGTCGCTTTGTTGTAACATTGGATTTAAATCCCCAAGGCTCCTACACATCAACATTCAATCAATCGTTGCACTTTTACACATATAAAATAAATAAGTTTACTATGAATTAATTATGTTTTACCTCTCTCCGGTACATCCATCCGTCTTGCAGGTCCACCCAATCGACATTCGGACAAGGTGGCGACAACGTGACCATGCTAGTGAAGAAGCTAGGGGAATATTTGTTCCATCAAACACGAGTCATACAGATGTGTTCTTGAAGTCTATCCAAAGCCTCGTGTGTCGTGTCGCTTCGATATGCTCAAGAATGTAATCATATCGACTAGTACCTTGATCACATTACTTGGCAATTTCGATCCCTTAATGCAATAGGGAGAAGTCGCTGCATGATAACATGGTTGTCATGGCTCTTGAGACTGACGTGTGCGGTCATCCATTTTAACACATCTGGATATATTGAGGCATAACCGTCCGGCACCTTGACATCTTGAAGCACTTGTAGGAAAGCAATTTTATCTTGATCGACATCGTGTGGGAAGCGGGCAAATAAGTTCTCCGTCATCGCCAATGTATGCAATTTAGGTCTCAAACCCATTTCCTGCAAGTCTTGTCGGGCTTGAAGGTTATCTTCGATTTATCTTTCATGTCTAGAAGTGTTGAAGTATGTTGTCCATCACATTTTTCTCGATGTGCATTACATCAAGGTTGTGCCTCAACAAGTTATCTTTCCAATACGGCAACTGAAAAAATACTTTTCTTTTTCCACAATACTTGAGGCCACGGTTCTTCTTGGTTCTTATTATTATTCCTCTTCCTCTTCTTCTTGACTTTCTTCTTGGTTGCTTTTCTTTTTTTCTTCGGTCCTTCTTTGTTTGTGGAGGGGTTTTGGTGTCTTACCAGCACTCTCGTCCCCGAATACCATCCCTTGTAAGCGTGTCAATATTTCTTCTCCACTCGGTACTTGAGGGCACTTTCAATTCTTACCATCAAAGCGTTCTCCTGTTCCTTACGAGCGGATGATCCATGGGCAAGTATCGCCTATGACCCATAAAACAATATTTTTCCGTGTTTTAGCCATATGTAGCGAATACATACAACAAGGACATGCCTTTACACCCTCGTAGGCCATCCGACAAATCTGCGTCGCCGGAAGTCATTAATCGTCCACATCAAGCAATCGCATCATAAAATGTTTTCTTTGAGGGCGAACGTCACACATTCCATAATTCCGTAATTGTCAATCAAGGGTTGAAGGTACATCTATATCCATTCCGGTGATTTTGGGCCGATATTACGAGGATAAAATGAATGATGGTTGTTTCATGCACATCCAAGGCGGCAAGTTGTAGTACAAGCATGCCAAATCGTGTGATGCTCATATTGCCAAATGGGTTAAATCCATCCGACATTAGACCAAGCCTTACGTTCCTGCTCTCGGATGAGAAATCCGGATGTAAATTATCGACGACTTCCATGCCCGCCGTCGGCCGGATGCCTCAATACTCTTTTGACCCTCGCATGCCATCTCATATTCGTATGCGTGCGTGACATAAACAACCTCTGCAATCTTGGAATTAATGGAAACCACCGCAATACCTTCGGGGCGTTTCTTACTCGCCGAATAATTTCACCATAATCATTAAAATGAACTTCATCCTTCCACTTGGATTGTCCACATTTAAGACATGACTCTAAGTCCTTATTGTCCTTCCAAAACAGCATCTGATCATTCACATGCGGTATTTTCTCATACCGAGCCCCATGTCCTTTAGGAATTTTTGCTTGATATGTATTATCCGGCAAAGGCTCACCGTCATCGGGCAACAATTGATTGACAAACTCAAGGAGAGAAAATCGTGTTACTAACCCAAACACTTCAAATTGTATAGGTGTACAGTGGCACTTAGTTTCTTTGTGTCTGGTCTTCCCATGGAGTGGCTTGTCCGAATTTTTAAGCAAATCATCGTGCCAGTCACCTAATGTGTGTATCATCCGAAACATGTTCTTCACCACCTTGCCAGTTGAGGCTCATTGCTGTCCTCCGACATCATGCACACAACAAATCGCGCAACATTGCGTGCATATTGCCACCCACATCCTCGTGCTTGGACCTAGCACCGATCTCGGCAAGTTAGTTTCTTCAACTGAGTTCGTACAGAGGCTCGCCGTGATAAATCCAGTCTTTGTATTGGGCGACATTCCTTTACCCCTGTCAAGTGATCGAATACCAATGCGGATTGTGCCGCTTGTTGAGGCAACCGCCTTACGGACAATAAATGAGCCCATCGAGTCCTACAATTGAGTCTTGCAAAATCTACTGACGATCTACAACCGTCAATGTATTCCTTGGATATCCTAGGCGTCATCCAACTCTTATCCATATTATTACTACATAAATTAAAAACCCGATAAATTAACCTACATTATATATTGGGAGATCGAATAGACCTAGGTTTAGTTATGTTTACTAACAATTCAATTAACAAGTATGTATCGTTGGAAGGAAATGGCATCTCAATACAACCATATTAATTAACCCATAAAAGGATCACAAGCCAATCCAATGCATTATATTCATCATATTCAAGCTCCCTTAGCCTATCTTAGAGATAACAATTAACAAGATCATGCAAAAGAAAAGAATTTGTTCTTTTAATGTAAGAGGACTCCAATTCATCATCTAGTTTCAGCCGTGATACCAAAAATAACAAAATGCATACATAAAGGACTAATTGAATTGTATAAGTAGACTAGCGAGTTGAGAGGTTATGAGATGGTGGCGTTAGATTAGAACTTAGAAGGAATAAAAATGTCAATGGGATTGATTTGAATTAAAGACAATATTTTCCTATTCATTGTATTTGGTATTTTCAAATGGAAGCTTACTTAAATTTGTTTTGTTGATAAATTTTACGATACTAGAAAAGAAATCTTCTCCACCTCGTCGATCTGGTTAATATGATGAAATTAACGTGAGGGCAATCTCTTTGTTGTCTAACATTTTATTAACATAAAAGCTTTGGTTGATTAATGTGAAGATGAAAGAAAAAATACTTTAGATTCAAAATAAGTATTATTATGACAAATTGCTCATAATTACTCATAGGTGGAAAATTAATATAAAATAAAGAAATTATTTTTTGTAATTTATTATTTTATTTAAATTAAACAAGTAAAAACATAAAATAACAAAGAAAAGAAAATTGAATGAAAATGTTACTAGCTACATATTGCCAATTAGTGAGAAAAGCAAACCATGTAACCTAGATTTAAAGCAAAAGCACAGGTGCAGCAGCATAATTGCCAAGTGACACTCTAAGGTGGTTACTAAATCCAAATTACAAGCCAATCTGACAAGAAGTAATCAACCACTTACAATAAATTCGATATTAAGGTCAAACCTTCAATAAGGATATCCCCAATAATTAATCCATAGGCTCGAGAATCTTCACTTAGCCCATTTTCTCATTGACTACCTCGACAAGCTTGGAGTGTTTGAAATAAAGAAAGTATTTATGTGTTTTAGGTATATTATATTAAAACATAATATCATTTTATATTAATTAATTCTTAATCCTGCTTCCTACCGGCCCTATAAGAACAAGATCTTGCTCCACCCAATGATGGAATGGCTTTCGTGAGGTTAGAGTACTATGTTTTGAAGTTAAAATCTTGTTTAACAAACAAAAGAAATGGAAGTTCAAGACTCTTTAGGTCTATGAGACTAGAAGATCATTTGAATGGGAACAATTCGAAGATAAGAAGACAAAAAGAAGCTCAACTTTGAAATGATCATAGGAAAGTATTAAAAAATAAAAGCAATTCCTAGCATGTTTTAGTAGCTAGTCTAGAAGCATGTAGAGTTTAAATAGAGATGTTCAGCTTACATCTAGTTCATTTGGTCCTGCGGTTTTGCAAATAAAAATTATTGTATTTTTATTTAAAAAAAAAAATACGTTTATAAAAATAGTCATTTGCAAACACGAAAACTACATTCTCAAACGTTCTCCTAATCTGGAGCAAATATGACCACCGACTTATTTGTCCATTTCATTCTCTTGCTACTCCTTTGTCCATTTCACATGCATGTGCGACAAGCTTAAACCATCCATATCAAATAAAACAAAACCAAAAGGAGAAGCAAAGTTGTACATAATTTGAATGGCTATTAAAGTGTCGTTAATAAAACTAAAATAAATGAACATATATAGTTTGAACAAATTAATTATCTAGCTCAACAATAAACTAGATCTCAATTCTTTTTATTATTATTATTAATTTTTTTTATGACTTCTTTGAACATGAACGGCGTTAATTGTAGGCGGTTTGAGAATTAACTTAGAAAATATCAAAAGAAAAACTCCTTGAAACATTATTTTTATGAAAAATGTTCCTAGAATCCCAGCAGACAGCTAATAAGTTCAAATTAGAGAACAACTGGGATCAATTGCAAGGAGATTAATTAATTAACAAAAGAAAATGGTGATTGTAAATAAGGTTAGTTGTGGAAGAGAGATAAATAAATAAGGTATATGATCATTAGATCTAACTATGGTTCTCTATCTTCATGAGGCAATTACTCCAAAAATATTTAAAAATATTAGAAAAGAAAAGCACTATGGACAGGTTCTTATTTTGCGACATGATTAATTTAGAGGACACAGGGATTAATACGTTCAAACACAATAATCATGTATACTCACATGCAGCTCCTAGTTAATCATGTGAATCGTTTTAGGTGTGTCAATTTCATCAACATGATCACCATCATCATCATCTTATGATTATTACTAAAAGAAAAGATTATTTCTTATAGATAAAGTAATTAATATAATGAAACATAATTGATTAAAATGTACATGAATTTGCTAGCAAACCCTAGCTCATCAATATGCCTTGCTTACATTGGACATGGCCAACGAACAAAAGTTTCTGAGTCATTGGGATAAAACTCTTCCAAAATCATATCGCGCGGTTATACATGTACCCAATTAAGAATATGACACACAGTGATATATATATATATAAGCACTTATTAACATGGCATAAGGAAGAAATTAACACCCATTCGTACAGAAACAAAAAAGACAAAAATACATTAAAACCTAAAAAAAACAGCCATCCTGAAATTTATTATTAAAACCTACATAAATAAATAGCCAAAATAAAACCATTAAATGTGGGATTAACAATTTAAAAATCAAATCAGAAAAAATTTAAACAAATCACATAACATGTGTGTTTTGGAAGAGTACAATGTGGGATTACCAATTTAAAAAATAAAATCAAAAACAAATTCATCGCATGTCATATATTGCATGTGGTAGAAATGTAGAAATGTTTCTATATATACATCGGAGAAGGAAGCTCGGGAGAGATGGCCGGGTGGGTGTTCACCGGGGAGGAGGTCTGGAGGAAGGCGATGGGGAAATTAGTCTGATTGGGATGAGTGAAATCGACGGGAGATGGGAGCTAAGAGCTGATTGGGAGGAGGGGCGGAGAAGGGGAGAGGGATGAGTGGGAGGAGGAAGAAATGCGGGAGCAGGGAGAGTGATGAGAGGCGAAAAAAAATGGTGGAACAAAATTTGGGGAAGAGGAAGAAAGAGTGCGGGCCAGTGGGCCGCCAACCCCATTCCTAACGTTACACGCCATACTTTGGTGGCGTGGTACTATGCGTGTGAAATTCACGTGGCAAAATGCCACGTCACCAAATGGGAAAAA
The DNA here is from genome assembly GCA_013348765.1 of Carpinus viminea. Taxonomy (NCBI): domain Eukaryota; kingdom Viridiplantae; phylum Streptophyta; class Magnoliopsida; order Fagales; family Betulaceae; genus Carpinus; species Carpinus viminea. Next base: position 6,125,102 of record CP054669.1, on the reverse strand, counting down.
ATGTTAAAACATTTTCACTGCATGCATTCCATTAACCATATACATAACTTATGCATGGGCTGCATGCAAATGAATGGCAAATGCAAGCATAGTTTATCCTCACATCATTGAAGAAGAATGAGTCACCTAAATAATAAAAAATCTTAAAAACCAATTAATTAACAAACTTTTCTATATTTATGAGTAATTAATCTACTAATGACTACATAACATAAAAATATAATATGTACAAGTTATAAATAATATGTAGAAGTGAAGGTTAAAAAAAAAAACATACTAACGTTTCATGGACTTGAGGAATTACTACGTGTTCCATTGTCACGTTAAATTTCTAACGTGTTGCATATTAGTAAATATATATTTTTTTTTTATTTCTTCCTTTGTTCTTAAACTAATGAAGAGGCCAAATTTAAAAAACCTCAAATATTAATGAGGTGAATTGTTAATTAACCAATCATATTAATTGAACAAAAATAGTTAATTAATATACTTAATTAAGTAACATAATTAACAAAATATTGAAGAAAGAATAATAAAATGTAAAAAAAAATCATGTGCTAACGTGTGGTAGACACGTTGAATTACTAACGTGGCATAGATCACGTTAGAATTCTAACGTGTTCTCGACACGTTAGAAATGCAAAATATTTTTATACCCCATTTTTTATTACTTTGTCCTAATAAATAAAATAATAACTCCATAAAACGAACCAAATTAATTAACTAAACAGTAATGATCCAATCAATTAACTAAGCTAAGTAAGCATACTATTAATGATTAATCTAACGTAATTATCAATCTAACGTGATTAACTAATTTTCCATTATATATGTAAGAACTATAACAAATAAACGCTAGAAGGCCTTGTTGTTCTCATGCAATGTAGTCGAGAATTCGATTAATGTTCTTCAAATAGTTTGAGGTCCGTTCACATAGAGATTGAAGAAGAATGAGTCACCTAAATAATATAAATCTTGGAGGAAAACCATGTAATTAAAATAATGGCTTTTCTATATTTGAGAGTGGATGAGTAATTAATCTACTAATCGACTACATAACATAAAAAATATAATATACAAGTTATAAATAATATGTAGAAGTGAAAAAAAAAAACATACTAACGTGCATGCATGGGCGTGAGGAATTACTAACGTGTTCCATTGTCGCGTTAAACTAACGTGTTGCATGAACACGTTAGTAAAATATATATTTTTTTTTATTTTTTTTCTTCTTTGTTCTTAAACTAATGAAGAAAGGCCAAATTTAAAAACCCTCAAACCGTGATTAATGAGGTAATGAATAGTTAATTAATCATTATTAATTAATGAACTAAAACCCTAGTTAATTAATATACTCCCTAATTAACTAACATAATTAACAAAATATTGAACCACCAAAAGAATAATAATAAAATGCCCAAAAAAAAAAATCACATTTCCTAACGTGTGGTCAGACACGTTAAATTACTAACGTGGCATAGATCACGTTAGAATTCCTAACGTGTTTGTCCCACGTTAGGAAATGCAAAATATTTTTTATCTTTTTTATTACTTTGTCCTAAATAAAAATAATAACTCCATAGAAACGAACCAAATTAATTAACTAACAGAAATAATGATCCAACCTCCTCAATTAACTAAGCTAAGTAAGCATACACAATTAATGATTAATCTAACGTAATTATCAATCTAACGTGATTAACTAATTTTCATTTATATATGTAACCGAACTACCGGTAACAAATAAAAGGACCCTAGAAGGCCTTGTTGTTCGCATGCAATGTAGTCGAAATTCGATTGGAATGTGCGCAAATAGTTTGAGGTCCATTCTCATGCAGATTGAAGAAGAACCTGAGTCACCTAAATAACGAATATTGAAGGAAAACCACGAGTGTAATTAACAAATAATGGCTTTCTATATTTGTGAGTGGATGAGTAATTAATACTAATATGACTACATAACATAAAAATATAATATGTACAAGTTATAAATAATATGTAGAAGTGAAGGTTGGAAAAAAAAAAACATATACTAACGTGCATGCATGGACGTGAATTACTAACGTGTTCCATTGTCACGTTAGCAATTTCTAACGTGTTGCATAACGTTAGTAAAAGTATATATTTTTTTTTTTATTTCTTCTTTGTTCTTAAACTAATGAAGAAAGGCCAAATTTAAAAACCCTAAAACCGTGATTAATGAGGTGAATAGTTAATTGACCAATCATATTAATTAATGAACTAAAACCCTAGTTAATTAATATACTCCCTAATTAACCAACTAACATAATTAACAAAATATTGAACCACCAAAAGAATAATAATAAAATGTCCCAAAAAAAAAAAAAATCACATTTCCTAACGTGTGGTGAGACACGTTGGCAATTACTAACGTGGCATTGATGACACGTTAGCAATTCTAACGTGTTATCTACGTTAGAAATGTAATTTTATTTTTATTTTTATTTGTCCTTAAATAAATAAGAAAAATAAAAACCCTCAAACCGATTAATGGTGAACCCTTGTTAATTAACCTCATATTAATTAATGAACAAAACAATTAATATTAATTAACGCTAACATTAACAAAATATTAACCACCAAAAGAATAATAATAAAATGTAAAAAAAAAATCTACGATTTCGTTTAATTCTAACGTGATTAATCGTTAGAATTTCTAACGTGTATTTGGAAATGAAAATATTTTAATTTTATTAGTCCTAATAAATAAAAGAAATTAAAGGAACCAAATTAATTAACGAAATAATGATCCAATATCTAAGTAGATGATGAATTAATCTATAATAATTATCAATCTACGTGATTAACTAATTTTCTATATATGTAAAAAAAAAACAATAGAAGGCCTTGTTATGCGCAATGTAAATTCGTTAATAAGTAAATAGTTTGATCCGTTCATAAAATTAAGAAGAATTCACCTAAATAATATTGAAATCTTGAGGAAAAAAGTGTAATTAACAAATAATTTCTATATTTATATGAGTAATTAATCTACTAATGACTACATAAAATATAATATGTACAAATAATAATACCTAAAAGAGAATTAAAAAAAAACATAACGTGATTGCATGGGTTAGAATTACTAACGTGTTCCATTGAACCGTTAGCAATTCCTAACGTTAATGTGACACGTTAGTAAATGTATATATTTTTTATTTTTATTTCGCCTTTGTTCTTAAACTAATGAAGAAAGGCCAAATTTAAAAAACCTCAAACCGTGATTAATGAGGTGAACCTTGTTAATTAACCAATCATATTAATTAATGAACAAAACCCTAGTTAATTAATATACTCCCCAATTAACTAACATAATTAACAAAATATTGAACCACCAAAGAATAATAATAAAATGTCCCAAAAAAAAAATCACATGTGCTACGTGGCGAGACACACGTTAATTCTAACGTGGCATAGATCACGTTAGAATTCTCGTAATACTCATCACGTTAAATGCAAAATATTTTTTTTTTTTATTACTTTGTCCTAATAAATAAAAATAATAACCCATAGAACGAACCAAATTAATTAACTAAATGTAATGATCCAACCTCCTCAATTAACTAAGCTAAGTTCTACGCATTAATGATTAATCTAACGTAATTATCAATCTTGATTAACTAATTTTATTTATATATGTAACTAAGTAACAAATAAACGACCTAGAAGGCCTTGTTATTGCATGCAATGTAGTCGAGAATTCTGATTGAATAGTCCAAATAGTTTGAGGTCCGTTCACATGCGAAGATTGAAGAAGTGAGTCACCTAAATAATAGAAATCTTGAAGGAAAACCACGAGTGTAATTAAATAATGGCTTTTCTATATTTGGAGTGGATGAGTAATTAATTACTAATGACTACATAACATAAAAATATAATATGTACAAGTTATAAATAATATGTAGAAGTGAAAAAAAAAAACATATACTAACGTTATTGCATGCATTAGGAATTACTCGTGTTCATTGTCACGTTAGCAATTGCTAACGTGTTGCATGCACGTTAGTAAATGTATTTTTTTTATTTTATTTCTTTGTTCTTAAACTAATGAAGAAGGCCAAATTTAAAAACCCTCAAACCGTGATTAATGAGGTGAACCCTTGTTAATTAACCAATCATATTAATTAATGAACTAAAACCCTAGTTAATTAATATACTCCCTAATTAACCAACTAACATAATTAACAAAATATTGAACCACCAAAAGAATAATAAAATGTCCCAAAAAAAATCACATTTCTAACGTGTGGTGAGACACGTTGGGAAATTCTAACGTGGCATTCGATTACGTTAGCAATTTCTAACGTGTTACTTCGTTAGGAAATGCAAAATATTTTTATACCCCTTTTTTATTAGTTTGTCCTAATAAATAAAAATAAGAACCCATAAAACGAAATTAATTAACTAAGAAATAATGATCCAACCTCCTCAATTAACTAAGCTAAGTAAGCATTACGATTAATGATTAATCTAACGTAATTATCAATCTAACGTGATTAACTAATTTTCCATTTATATGTAACCGAACTACGGTAACAAATAAAAGACCTAGAAGGCCTTGTTACGCATGCAATGTAGTGAGAATTCGATTGGAATGTGTGCAATCCAAATAGTTTGAGGTCCGTTCACATGCAGAGATTGAAGAAGAACCGTGAGTCACCTAAATAATACGAAATCTTGAAGGAAAACCACAGTGTAATTAACAAATAATGGCTTTTCTATATTTGACGGAGTGGATGAGTAATTAATCTACTAATATGACTAACATAAAAATATAATATGTACAAGTTATAAATAATATAGAAAAAAAAAAAACATACACGCGTGCATTGCATGAACGTGGAATTCTAACGTGTTCCATTGTAACGTTAGCAATTCTAACGTGTTGCATGGTGACACGTTAGTAAATGTATATATTTTTTTATTTTTATTTCTTGTTCTTAAACTAATGAAAAGGCCAAATTTAAAAACCCTCAAACCGTGATTAATGAGGTGAATAGTTAATTAACCAATCATATTAATTAATGAACTAAAACCCTAGTTAATTAATATACTCCCTAATTAACCAACTAACATAATTAACAAAATATTGAACCACCAAAAGAATAATAATAAAATGTCCCAAAAAAAAAAATCATATGCTAACGCAGTGGTTGAGACACGTTAGAATTCCTAACGTGGCATTAAGATCACACGTTAGGAATTCCTAACGTGTTCATCACGTTAGGAAATGCAAAATATTTTATACCTCATTTTATTACTTTGTCCTAATAAATAAAAAATAAGAACCCATAGAGAATTAACCAAATTAATTAACTAAATAAATAATGATCCAACCTCCTCAATTAACTAAGCTAAGTAAGCATACTAATCTAACGTAATTATCAATCTAACGTGATTAACTAATTTTCCATTTATATATGTAACCGAACTACCTAACAAATAAAACGGACGCTAGAAGGCCTTGTTGTTTTGCATGCAATGTAGTCGACGAGAATTCTGATTGGAATGTGCGCGGTCAAATAGTTTGAGAATCCGTTCACATGCGAAGATTGAAGAAGAACGGTGAGTCACCTAAATAATACCGAAATCTTGGAGAAAACCAGTGTAATTAACAAATAATGGCTTTTCTATATTTGTGAGTGGATGAGTAATTAATCTACTAATCGACTACATAACATAAAAATATAATATGTACAAGTTATAAATAATATGTAGAAGTGAAGGTTGGGAAAAAAAAACATATACTAACGTGCCATTGCATGGAGCGTGAGGAATTCTAACGTGTTCCATTGTCACGTTACAAATTCTAACGTGTTGCATGACACGTTAGTAAATAATATATTTTTTTTTTTTTTTATTTCTTGCCTTTGTTCTTAAACTAATGAAGAGGCCAAATTTAAAAACCCTCAAACCGTGATTAATGAGGTGAACCCTTGTTAATTAACCAATCATATTAATTAATGAACAAAAACCCTAGTTAATTAATATACTCCCTAATTAACCAGCTAACATAATTAACAAAATATTGAACCACCAAAAGAATAATAATAAAATGTCCCAAAAAAAAAAAAATCACATGTGCTAACGTGTGGTCCAGAAACACGTTGGGAAATTCTAACGTGGCATTCGATTACACGTTAGAAATTTCTAACGTGTTACTCAGCCCACGTTAGGAAATGCAAAATATTTTTATACCCCGATTTTTATTAGTTTGTCCTAATAAATAAAAATAAGAACCCCATAAAACGAACCAAATTAATTAACTAAACAGTAAATAATGATCCAACCCCTCAATTAACTAAGCTAAGTAAGCATCGGCCTTTTAATGATTAATCTAACGTAATTATCAATCTAACGTGATTAACTAATTTTCCATTTATATATGTAACGAACTACCGGGTAACAAATAAAGCAGACGCTAGAAGGCCTTGTTGTTCGCATGCAATGTAGTCGGCGAGAATTCTGATTGGAATGCGCGATCCAAATAGTTTGAGGTCCGTTCACATGCGAGATTGAAGAAGAACCGTGAGTCACCTAAATAATACCAAATCTTGGAGGAAAACCACGAGTGTAATTAACAAATAATGGCTTTTCTATATTTGTGAGTGGATGAGTAATTAATCTACTAATCGACTACATAACATAAAAAATATAATATGTACAAGTTATAAATAATACCTAGAAGAGAAGGTTGGGGAAAAAAAAACATACACTAACGTGCCATTGCATGAAACGTGAGGAATTCCTAACGTGTTCCATTGTAACACGTTAGGAATTCCTAACGTGTTGCATGGTGACACGTTAGTAAATGTATATATTTTTTTTTATTTTTATTTCTTGCCTTTGTTCTTAAACTAATGAAGAAAGGCCAAATTTAAAAAACCCTCAAACCGTGATTAATGAGGTGAACCCTTGTTAATTAACCAATCATATTAATTAATGAACAAAAGCCCTAGTTAATTAATATACTCCCCAATTAACCAATATAACATAATTAACAAAATATTGAACCACCAAAAGAATAATAATAAAATGTCCCAAAAAAATTTCACATATGCTAACAGTGTGGTCGAGACACACGTTGGGAATTCTAACGTGGCATAAGATCACACGTTAGGAATTCCTAACGTGTTTCTGCAGTCCCACGTTAGGAAATGCAAAATATTTTATACCTCATTTTTATTACTTTGTCCTAATAAATAAAATAATAACTCCATAGAACGAACCAAATTAATTAACTAAACAGTAAATAATGATCCAACCCCTCAATTAACTAAGCTAAGTAAGCATACGACTTAATGATTAATCTAACGAATTATCAATCTAACGTGATTAACTAATTTTCTATTTATATATGTAACCGAACTACCGGGTAACAAATAAAGCAGACGCTAGAAGGCCTTGTTGTTACGCATGCAATGTAGTCGAGAAATTCACGATTGGAATGTGTGCATGATCCAAATAGTTTGAGGTCCGTTCACATGCGAAGATTGAAGAAGAACCGGAGTCACCTAAATAATTAACTAAACCGTTGATAATCTAAGATAATTATCAATCTAATGCATAGTAATTAACCTAATTTATTAATTACCATGCGGAAAACTTAGTAACATAATCTATGCATGCAAAAATTATCTAATTATATATCTACCTATAGGTATATAGGTAGCTAGTATATACATACACCATTTCTAATTATCTGCATAATATATATATATATATATCAATTACAAATTTAACATATGCACAATTTCTAAATATCTACCTATAGATAGTATATACACCATTTATAATTATCTACCTTTAGATAAGATATCAATTACAGCTAAAATAAGTCCCGAAAAAGACAGAAATAAAAAGTCAAAAAAATTAAAAAAAAATTTGAAAACTCATTTACTAACGTGCCAAATATGACACGTTAGAAAATACTAACGTGTCTCATGCAACACGTTAGTGTTTGTAATGCATTTACCGACGTGTTTTACTTCACACGTTAGTAAAATATAAATATTTTCTTTTAATAAAATTAAAAAAATAATTTATTTTCCATTACTAACGCGGTACGAACTACACCTTACTAATTGCTAACGTTTATATCATGCCACGTTAGGAATTAGTAACGTGTTTAAAATGAAACGTTAGAAGATTTTTATTTTTCCTTTTATTTTTTTTTGCGTCCCATTTACTAACGTTTTAATATTTAACACGTTACGAAATGGTAACGTGGCAAAAGAAATGAACAGTAGACACGTTAGTAAATGGCGCCTTTTTTGTAGTGTATTTAAGATAGAAAAGACATACGCAGATATATCATTTACACACGAATACATTTTGAGCATTGGTTAAACGTACTAAAATGTAAAATGAAACACAAAGAAGTGATCATTTAGGAGAAAAAAACTAACACCTAATCAAACAGTTATGAGAATCCCAAGGGTACCTCTAACCACTTTAACGCGTATGCAACAGCGATGCAGATTGAGAAGTTGCAGAGGATGAGGAGAAAAGTGACGAATTTGTGTAATTATTGCTTGAATATTGATTATGTCCTCCGTCATAATCAGTAGAACCACTCGATATAGAAAGTGACATTGCATGTGTACTCACTTTAGGGGCAAGATGTGGTGGCCCTGGCATATTTGATGGGAGAACAGGAATTGGAGTCTCAAAATTGAGTACATCAATTGCTTGCTTTATTGAAGGCCGAAGGTTTCGATCAGGATGAGCACACCAAAGCCCAACAATCATTAAGCACTCCATTTGTTGCTCATCAAAATCTCCCCCTAGCCTTGGATCAGCTGCTTCAAGTACTTTTCCAACTCCATAGAGCTCCCAAACCCACTCTACCATGACTACTTGATCTTCAGGGGCCTTGGGACTGATTGGCTTTCTTCCACAAGTAATTTCCAACGCAACAATTCCAAAACTATAGACATCTGACTCCTTGCTAGCTTTACCGGTTGTGACACATTCAGGTGCCATGTAGCCCATGGTACCTGCCAAAACAGTGGTTTGTGACCCTTTTAGGTGGTCCACAAACCTCGCTAGCCCAAAATCCCCAAGTTTGGCATTAAAGTTTGAATCAAGCATGATGTTGCTTGATTTTATATCTCGATGCACAACGCATTCTTCCCACTCTTCGTGCAAGTAAAACAACGCCGATGCCAATCCTTGAGCAACTTTGTACCTCATTGCCCATACCAATAAGCTCCCTTGTGTAAAAAGATGTGAATCTAAGCTTCCATTTGGCATGAACTCATAAACGAGTAAGAGTTCTCCTCTTTCATGGCACCAGCCAAGGAGCTGCACCAAATTTCTATGTCTCAATCTACTAATGATTTTAACTTCTGAAGCATACTCCTTTATCCCTTGTTTGGACCCTTTTGACACCCTCTTAACTGCGACAAAAGAGTTTGAATCCCTTAAAAATCCTCTATAAACCCCACCAAATCCACCTTGACCGAGCTTCTCTTCATCATCGAAATTATTCGTGGCATGAGCCAATTCTCTAAATGAGAACCTCTTTGGTCCTGTCCCTCTTTGAAATTCCTCATCCATGCAACTATCAAGGGCAAGATCCTCTTCTGTGTGATTCCTATTCCTTTTCCAAAAGCAAAATAGAATTAAAGCAAACCCACCAAACAAAAAAGATCCACCAACACCCAACCCCACGGCTAACCCAAACTTGTCTTTTTTCCTTGGGTTGGGGGCAGGATTTGGACTCGGACCTTCCACTGTTGGGTTGGTGACATTAATAACTTCCAAAGTAGAACTAAAATTCCATGTGAGAATGTTATGCATTGCAGGAGAATCTCCTGTTGCGGCCGAGAATCCAAAAGTTACCCGTTCAGGTAGGTAATCTCTCAAATCAACAATATAAGAAAGGGATTGCTCTACAGTAGAATCGTTTATGAAACCAGTGAGGAGAACACTCAAATTATGAGAAGTAGAATTATAACTAATCCGAGCTTCATTCTTTAGCCCTTGAGTAATAGAAGTATTAGCCCACTTCCCATCCCATGACTCAGTAGCAGAAGAATTCAAGGAGTTTATATCAATACCTAAATGTAAACCGGGCCACCGGCCGGGCGGATCCCATATGTTTGGATAGATGTCAAACTCCACGGCGACAAAAGGATTGTCCGTCGAGTTTAGCAGCTGGTCAACCCTTGCAAGACCCATAGCGCCGCCGCTGCTGTTATCAGGAATAATCCATGAACCTTCACGTGCTAGGAAGAAGGCAAGCCCATCTCCATAATTAGTAATTTTTTGAGAATCAATGACGAAGGAAAAATAGGTAGTGAAATCTGTGAGGTTTCCGGATGCCTTGTCCCACAGGTGCATAGGACTAGAATACGTGGCTCGACCTACAAAGTCTGTTTTGACCTGCTTCTTGTCGCCGGTGAGTTTGATCTCTTGGTCTTCAATGAAAGCTCTATCAAACTTTATATCAGATTCATGACTGAAATTGGGGAGGCTGAAATTGACACTGGTAACCGAGAAGAAATTGGTGATCATTAGGAGATAAAAGAGGCTTAGAAACTTTGGAAATGAGAAGTGTTTGATGTTGAGGATGTAAAAAGCCATGATTGGAACTTGGGTCTGAGAAGAAATTATTGCAGATAATTGTTATATGAAAAGCTATAAATAAAACATGGAGGAGACCAGATAGGAAAGGGTCAAGTCATAAAAGGAAGGCGCTGGGGAGGAGACCAGATAGGCGGAAAGGGTCAAGTCATAAAAGGAAGGCGCTGGGGAGTGCGTACGTAAGAGAAAGTTCTCCAATGCTAATCAAAATAGATTAATTAATCTCAAATTGAAGTACATAGCATAAGGATGTGGAAAATTTTGAGAGAGAGAGAGTTGACGAGGCCAAAGTTTTTTTTTTTTTTTTTTTTTGAGTCCACTTTAATTATTATAAGGGAAATCGTAGGTTTTTTTTTAAAAAAAAAAAAAAAAAAAATTAGTATTAGGTGAGTAATATTTAATTTCACACCTGACAGTCAAGTTTCCGTTTTTTCCAAACCAAACAAAAAGAACGCCAAGCTTTGCTGAAAAGTAGTTCATATTGAAATGTCCAGCTACAGAAAACTCGATCTAATCCCTTGCATATGGGGGCGGGGCTTTTTTGATCGAATTTCCAAGTCTTCCGCTTCACGTTAAAAGAGCTGTTGGGTATATTTGATTAACAGAATCAAATATAAGTATTATTTACTTATTATATATATATATATATATATATAAAAGTAATATTTGTGATATTTTTAAAAATCAAGATGGTTGTTTGATTTTAGCGCAAAGCAAATGTACTCAAAAGACATTTAACCCTAGTTTTAAATTGAAATACAACATAGACCCAATATAATGGGTGTAGTAATTTTAATATATAAGGAAGATGACTAATGATATAAGATTTTTTAGAGTCATCTTAAATATAATGTGACTTTTAAAATTACCATTGAATTTAAGATGATATTTATTGACTTTTAATATAGGGAAAAATATAAAAAAAGCCTCATAAACTATTAGTCATTTACGATTTAGCCCCATAAAGTTTCAATTTATATAAAATAACCCCCTAAACTACCAACCCCTTATAATTTGACTCCCTCCGTTAGATGAAACCGTGAAAATGGATAGAAAACTCAAAACGATGTCGTTTTAGAATGCAGAGTTACTAAAATGCCCTTATTATAATAAAAAAATAAAAATAAATAAAAATAAAATAAAACCCACCCCTAAAACGGCATCGTTTCGTGGCCAAACAAGAAATCCCGTTCTTCCCCCTTTCTCCTGTGTTCTTTCTTTCATCGTTGAAAGCATCCCAGCCAAAGCTAAACTAAAAGAGAGATCGGTCCATCAGGATCTATGAAGAGGCAGGATCATAATCATGTGTCATCGTCTTCTTACCGGGAAAATATTGAGCCGGAACCCTCCATGGGAGGAGCATCGGATGCATGTCCGGCATTATCCACCTTGTTTGCAAATACCAAAATCGACACAAATTCCTCACTTTCGATTCGTAATCGTTCTTCCATTTTATTTCTTTCTTTTTATTCTTTTTGTCTTTAAAATAACTTTCGTCTATGGGTGTTGTATCAGGAAAGAAGCAGGAAAAGAATGTGGCTTCTACTTCGACAAAGCTCAAACCCTCCTCGGCTTCCCCATCAGCAGTGCAAGGACAGAGCAGAAAATAGGTTGATCTCCAGAGATTCTCTTGTGACATGCAAAGGAGCCCAACTCTGCCGGCGGACATATGGTGCTCGCCGCAGAACTTCCCAACTCCTCAGGCACTGGTGGCGAGGCTGATGGGGTTGGAAGCCATGCCGGAATTGGCTGCCGACGAGAGAAGGAAGCTATTGGGTGCGTTGGAGAAATGCAACGAGGACCAAAACAGCTGGGGTTTGTCCTATTAATTGAAGCAAAGGCTTTGATATGGACCAAAACAGTATAGTTATTGCAAGATTCGGACCAAACTAGGACCTTGCACAGGGATTTCTTTCCATTTTGCTCTGCAAACTGGGCAGATTTGGTTGCCATGTTTGACACTTGAAGCGATGCAGATGCAGTGGAAATGAAACGAATGTGAGCATTCAGCAGTGAAAATTGCGCGACCACCACCTTGTTTCATTTTGGTTAAGCATATTGAGTAGATTTGCTGAAAATGTGAAAAAAAAAAAAAAAAGCAACGATGAAAGAAAGAACACGGGGGGAAAGGGGGAAGATGGGTTTTCTTGTTTGGCCACGGAATGACGCCGTTTTTTTTTTTTTTTTTTTTATAAATTTTTTTTTTATTCGAACAATGGCATTTTAGTAACTTTGCATCCCAAAACGACGTCGTTTTGGGTTTTCCATCCATTTTCACTGCTTTATCTAACGGAAGGGGCCAAATTATAAGGGGTTGATAGTTTGAGGGGCTATTTTATACTAATTAAAATTTTATGGGGCTAAATCGTAAATTACTGATAGTTTGGGGGGTTTTTTAATATTTTTTCCTTTAATCTATTAGTGATTTTAAAAGGTGTATCACATTTGAAATGATTAATGATAAAGATTTCCATAGCTCAAAGGTGTTAATGAGGCAGGAAGGAGACAAGCATAATAAGTTTGAAAAAGAAAGGAGGCCCACAAAACAGCAAGGCATTGGTGAAAAAGCAAGGAGGCCCACGAAACAGCAAGGTACCAGTGAAAATTCAACTGAGACCTTGGGCTCGAAGGGAAGTGGGGAAAAAAGGCTTTCTAGTGGAGGAGTTTATAAGGGCCCAACTCTAGCGGAGATAGAAAAAAATGTCAAGGAAGCAAAAGGGTTGGGCAACGGGCAAAATGAGACAGAAAACGAAGATACGGAGAAGGCGATGGTGACTTGGAAGCGGAAGGAAAGAGAATGGATGGAGGAAGTGGAAAAAAAATCTGAAGATGGTGGGAGTGAGAGAAAGGTGGTCCTCTCAAAGAAGGGTAGGAAGATAGTTGAAGATTGTAACTTATCAAATGGATCGGGATTGGCGGCGACTGAAATTCAGCCCCGCCGACTGCAATGATTATTTTCGGTTGGAACTGTCGAGGGCTTGGAAACCCTTGGGCAGTTCGTGATCTTTGCCGTTTGGTGAAGGACAAGAAACCCGATTTGGTTTTCCTGATGGAAACCAAATTATGCAGTAAAAAAATGGAGATAGTACGAAATAAAATGGGCTTTTCTAATATGTTCGTTGTCGATTGTATTGGAAGAAGTGGAGGATTGGGTCTTTTATGGAGGGACGAGGCGAAAGTGGAAGTGCAAAATTTTAGCCAAAGGCATATAAATGCCATTATCTATGAACCTCTAGTGGATTTGTCTTGGAAATTCACAGGTTTTTATGGTCACCCTGAGGCTCCTAAAAGGTATGAAGCGTGGGAGTTGCTTAAATTTCTAGCCCGGACAGCTTCTAGTCCATGGCTAGTGATTGGCGATTTTAACGAAATAGTCAATGGGACGGAAAATGGGGAGGAAGTTTTCGACCAAGGTGGCAAATGCAAGCTTTTCAACAAACTCTAGAGGAATGTAATTTGACAGATTTGGGTTTTAAGGGATCAAAATATACGTGGAGCAATTGTAGAGAAGGAGGGGCATTTATAAAAGAGAGGCTTGATAGAGGGGTGGCGAACATGGAATGGAGAGCGATTTTCCCAGATGCACTGGTGAATGTGGAAGCAGCAGTGTCGTCAGATCACACCTTTAGCATTGAGTCTCAGAAAATCCTATTTAAGGAAAAAATGGAGGAAAAGTCCCAAGTATGAATCGTGTTGGGCATTAGAAGATGGGTATAAAGATGTTATTACATCTACGTGGAAGCAGGAAATGACAAGCCATGTGGGGTGGGACCGAGTGGAACAAAAACTTAAAACCTGCATGTATAATCTCAGTCGTTGGAAAGCTGAAACACATGGGCTGAATAAGGAGTCCATCCCGTCTATGCGTGCAAAATTGGCTGTTCTACAGGGGCGGGACGACGTGGGAAATAATGAGGAAATTCCAAGACTGAAAACAGAAATTCAGGCCCAAATGGAAAAAGAAGATATGTGGTGGCGTCGAAGAGCAAAGCAGGATTGGTTAAAGAATGGGGATAAAAATACCCAATTTTCCCATGCCTGTGCTAATTCCAGGAGAAGGAAAAATCTAATTGAAAAAATAAAGGATGAGCAGGGGAATTGGAAAACATCAACAGAGGAGGTGAGTGGAGCTTTTGTAAACTATTTTACTGAACTCTTCTCTGCTGGACACGTTTCAGACCTGGAATTATGCCTCCAACATGTGGAACCACGAGTAACAAGCAGGATGAATGGTGAGCTACTGGAGGAATTCACAGGGGAGGAAATAAGTAGAGCTTTATTTCAAATGGCGCCCCTAAAAGCCCCTGGTCCGGATGGATTTAACGCCTCTTTCTTTCAACAGAACTGGCCAATTTTGGGAGAGGAGATAAGTAGAGGTATCCTTAATTTTTTTAATTCTGGAATTTTGCCTCATAATTTGAATTCGACGTTAATTGCTCTTATTCCAAAAAATGATAACCCGGAATGTGTGAACGAATTCCGCCCTATAAGCCTCTGTAATGTATTGTATAAATTAGTCTCTAAGGTTTTAGCGAACAGACTAAAAAAGGTGCTTCCTGATATTATTTCCCCCACACAAAGTGCCTTTATCCCAGGGAGACTAATTACTGATAATATCTTAGCGGCCTATGAAACCCTCCATACCATGCATACCGGCATGCGGGGTAAAAAGGGTTTCATGGCTGTAAAGTTGGACATGAGTAAAGCTTACGATAGGGTGGAATGGAGATTTTTGGAGGGGGTAATGAGGCATATGGGGTTTGATGAACGGTGGATATGTTTAGTGATGATGTGTGTCACAACAGTAAAATATTCAGTGGTTATTAATGGGGAACCGTGTGGACTTATAACTCCCACTAGGGGAATTAGGCAAGGGGACCCTATCTCTCCCTATCTTTTTCTCCTTTGTGCGGAGGTATTGAGTTCCATGGTGACTAAAGCGAATAGGGATGGACTCTTATCTGGGGTTCCTACTTCCAAGAGGGGACCAAGAATAAGTCATCTCTTCTTTGCAGATGATAGTTTGTTGTTTTGCAGGTCTAATATAGCTCAATGGAGTAATTTGACGGCAATATTAAATAGCTATGAGAGGGCTTCAGGGCAGAAGTTAAATAATAGCAAAACATCAATCTTCTTCAGCAAAAATACTCATTTGGGTGATAAGGAGATAATTCTTGAGTTTGCAGGAATTCCAGCTACATCTAGATATGATAAATATCTTGGCTTACCAGCCATGGTGGGGCGATCTAGATTAAAAGCATTCAAGAGCATAACAGAGAGAGTGTGGAAACACCTCCAAGATTGGAAACTAAGGTTCCTATCACAAGCCGGAAAGGAGATACTTTTGAAGGCGGCAATTCAAGCCATTCCGTCATATTGTATGGGTATTTTCCTCCTACCAAAATCTTTGTGTTCCGAACTTCATTCACTAATGGCTAGGTTTTGGTGGGGACACAAGGAAAATGATAAAAAAATAGCTTGGATGAGTTGGAGTAAAATGGGTGTTCCTAAGGAGTGCGAAGGGATGGGTTTTCGGGATCTTCGTTGTTTCAACAAAGCACTTTTAGCCAAACAAGTTTGGAGGATTTGGACAACACCAGAAAGCCTAATCGCACGTATTACAAAAGCAAAGTACCACCCGGATTGCTCGATACTTGAGGCACCACTACGGGTAAAACCCTCCTTTGCTTGGAGAAGCATCCAAGGGTCCTGCAATCTTATTAAGGAGGGTCTGGTATGGAGGATAGGGAATGGCAAAACTGCAAAAATATGGGGTGACAAGTGGCTGCCCAACCACTCAACCTATCGGGTCCAATCTCCATCTGTTGTACTAGAGGAAAATGCCACGGTAAGCAATCTAATTGATGAAAGGACCCATGTATGGAAACCTGGCTTATTGGATCAGATATTCTTGGTAGAGGAGAGAGCATTGATATATTCTATTCCCATTAGTACCACGGAGCAAGAGGATAGGCAGATTTGGAGAGGAACTGCTAGGGGCACCTTTTCAGTTAAAAGTGCCTATTATATTCAAAAGGAATGGGAATCCTCACAAGGGGCCGAAAGCTCCACTCAGGGAAGACACAGCAAGATATGGAAGAGTCTATGGAAATTACAGCTCCCAAATGTGGATAAGGTGTGTTTTTGGCGGGCTTGCCAAAATATCTTACCAACACGTGAGAACTTGTGTCGTCGAAAGGTGATTACGGACCCAAGTTGCCCCGTTTGCGGACTAGAAGAAGAAACCATATACCATGTTCTGTGGCAATGTCCTGCAGCAGGATGTCTGGAGTGGGGGTATAAAATTCCAAAAAGCAACTGTGAAGATACAGATTTTTTGCGGGTAGCTGAGGGCATACTGGAAAAATGTGAAGAGGAGTTCCAGAATTTTGTAGCTATTGTTAGAAGATTATGGCTGAGGAGAAATGATGTATTGCATGGAGAAACATTCACAAGCCCAGCAACTCTTCTTACGAAAGCAAAAAATTCTGTACAGGAATTCCAAGAAGCACAACAAAAGCCAACAAGTACTAGAAGGCACACTGCCATGGGACAGTGGACTTTGATTAACCCAGGGCGTTTCAAAGTACACTGGGACGCTGCAGTTGGAAAACAAGAAGGGAGGATAGGACTGGGAGCAGTGATTCGGGATTATCAGGGTGAATTGGTGGCAGCTAAGAGCTTGACTTATGCCGGCTTGTTAGAACCAACTGCTGCTGAAGCTGTAGCAACTACCATGGCTATCCGTCTGGCCCAGGACAGAGGGTATAGGCAGATAAATTTGGAAGGTGACGCACAGGTGATCGTTAATGCAGTGATGACGGAAGCTTCAGATTAGAGTCGGGTGGGCCATCTTATTGACGATATCCGGGCTGCCCTCCAACCTTTTACAAGTTGGACTATGGCTTATGTTCGACGAGAGAGTAACCAACCTGCCCATCTCCTGGCGCGAATGGCGACGACAAATGAGGTGGATATGGAATGGAGCTGCGATTTCCCTGATGTGTTAAGAGAGAAATGTGCTTTAGATTTGAATTGAAATGTAGCCCCACCTTTCCACTCTTAAAAAACCTGCCGGCTTGTTAGAACCAACTGCTGCTGAAGCTGTAGCAACTACCATGGCTATCCGTCTGGCCCAGGACAGAGGGTATAGGCAGATAAATTTGGAAGGTGACGCACAAGTGATCGTTAATGCAGTGATGACGGAAGCTTCAGATTGGAGTCGGGTGGGCCATCTTATTGACGATATCCGGGCTGCCTTCCAACCTTTTACAAGTTGGACTATGGCTTATGTTCGACGAGAGAGTAACCAACCTGCCCATCTCCTGGCGCGAATGGCGACGACAAATGAGGTGGATATGGAATGGAGCTGCGATTTCCCTGATGTGTTAAGAGAGAAATGTGCTTTAGATTTGAACTGAAATGTAGCCCCACCTTTCCACTCTTAAAAAACCTAAGGGGGTAGTAACTTGGGTAGCCTTTGTGGTGACTCTCGTTACTGCCTGTATTCCATTAGGGAGAGAGGGGGAAGGGGGGTGCGAATTTTTGCTCTTGTTATGCTATGAGCTATATTTGTGGAGAGTCCTTTGTACTCTTGATATTTAATGAAATTCACTTTATTTTTCAAAAAAAAAAAAAAAAAAGAAGACTCTATAAAGACTTATAGCATTACTCAAGGAAAATATAGGGAAGCTGCTCTAGATGAGTTTTTGTGATTTTTTTTTTTTTTATGTTTTTATTTTCCTATATGTAAGGAAGGGAAGCTTTAGGGTAGCGATTGTGAATGCTCTAATACCGCAAACATGAACTACTCAAAAAAAAAAAAAAAAAAAACCTCTTCAAATTAACCACCATATCTTAAAGAGGCTCATATATAATGTTAAAAATATATTAAAGTAGCCCATCAAAGTTTGTCAAGAAGACCACATTTCTTTTTATATTCTTATAATACCCGTATTCTTTTAAAAAATTAATAAAATAAAAATTTGAAGATCTAAAAAAATAAAAAAAGGAAATTCTCCTTTAAAAAAATAATTTTTTAGTTTAACGAAATTTGACTTCAAGGACTAAATATTTTTTTGGCACTTCCCAGAAACCTCTTATTTCACTTTCATACTACATGAAGCGATTTGTAATTTAGGTCAATAACAATGACTAATTATTTTTATTTATTCCAAATTTATCTTTTATTTATTTATTCCCCCTTTGGATTTTTTTTTAATGCTTTATTTTTTTTCAAATTTTTTTGTTGGGCCTTATTAAATTGGAGGTTCTAGGTGAGGACCTAACTCGCCTAGGGCTTGATCCGGCCCTGACCGTAAGTGAAATTGGGGAAGCTGAAGTTTAAAGCACTATTAAATGGGCTTGGTTCTGAGAAGAAGCTGGTGATTATTAAGAGATAAAAGAGGATTAGGAGCTTTGGAAATGGGAAATGTTTGATTTTGAAGGCGTAAGAAGCCATATTGAGTATTGCAACAATTGGATGGGAGGTTGGGTCTGATAAGAAATTGCAGATTGTAATATGAACAGCTAAAAACAGATGATTATATATAATCAGGTTTGAAAATAAGCTGAAACGGTCAAGTCGTAGATTACGTACGCAGTCCGGCGGAGCGTGTGAGAGAAAGTCCTCCATGACAAGTCAAAAGAAAAATGTCAAATTGAATATACGTTTGAGAATGTGTAGAGGTAGGAAATGAAATCGTCAAAATGGTGCAAAGGGCTCTAGTTCCGTAGACGTAAACATTTATGTTCCTGAAGTCTTAAGAAGCCATGCATTTGTGTACCGTGTATCTCAATAGTAGATTGAGCAAAATTTACCCACGAACATAGCTGTATAAGGATTATTGCAAGAGGCAGGATTATGCATAATGTCTCATATACACATAAAAAATAAATAAATTTGAGTAAAGTCTACATATCTTCCTCAAACCATCCAATTGACAATGTCTCCCCAAAACTACCAAAACATTATCAATGTCTCTTCCCCAATGACAAAACTACCCTTAGTAAAATAAAAAAAAAAAAAACGAGGATAAAATTCATTTAACCCCCTTAAACTACTACCCAATGATAATCTACCTCCCAAACTATCAATTATGAAAATTTGCCCTCCAAACTACCAAAACAATGACAATGTACTCCATAATACTAGCAAAATGATGAAATTACTCCTATAAAATTTTCAATAAAACAAAAATATCCTTAAAAATTTGAAAAAGAAATTAAATTTTAGTTTTTTTTAATTATTATTTTGATAAGGGTAATTTCGTTCATTTTTTTAAAATTGGGCGTATATGGTCATTGTTTTAGTATTTTGGGGGGTAAATTGTCACAATTGATAGTTTGAGGGGTAGATTATTATTGGAGTGGTAGTTTGAGTGGGTTAAGTAGACTTTACCCAAAAAAAATTCTAAAAAAAACCTAAAACTAAAAATAAAATAAAATAAAATTCAAGGTAGATTAAAAAATAAAATAAAATTCCTTTTATAAGAAAAAATCGATTGTTTTAATAAAAATTGAAAATGTTCGTTTTTTTTAAATTTGTTTAAATAAAAAAAATTCTGTTTTAATTTTTTTTAAATAAAATCGTTTTTAAACATTATTTAAAAAAATCATTTATTTTAAATAAAATTTCCGTTTCAAAAAAGAAATAAAAATTTTCGTTTAAAAAGAAATTTTAACAAAAAAAATCACTTTTTTAATTAAAATTTTTGTTTTTAAAAAATATTAATTTTTTTTTTCCAAATTTATAGGAGCATTTTTATATTTTTCTAGTTTTGGGAGATATTGACAACGTTTTAATAGTTTAGAGAGAATATTGTCAAAATTAAAAGTTTGAATGAGACATTGACTATGTTTTGGTAGTTTAGGGGAAACATTGTCGAAATTGAAAATTTGAGGGAGACATTGTCAATTAGATGGTAGATTGAGGAGGTATGTGCACTTTCCCAAACACATTTTTTGATTTTTTGAGCCCAAACTTACAATATTCATATGGGAAGCTTATGCGGTTCTCTTTTAATTTCCTTCCTTCTAGAATGAAAGAGATGTGTGGCTCGACCATGAAAGCTTGATGAACGAATTTTGTAGAGGATTTACAACAAATCTCTAAAGTCTCCAATTTTGACAAAAGCTTGAACATGAAACAGTAAATCTGCAAAATGCCTTGAACAAGTCGTGGATTTCAGAAGCATCATATGAAGGTGTGAAAATGAGACTTTTGGGAGTTGAAGATGAATAATACAAGGACTTTGACTCTTTCTTTTTTTACATGTCCACAGAAGAGGGGGAGCGAGATTCAAATTAGCGACTTCCACTGTATTTGACGTGATCCCAATCAATTAAATTACCATTTGAGGACAAAGGACTTTGACTTTTGATAGATAAACGTTTGTCAAGGGACATAACCACAGTCAACAATGTCTCTTACATATATTCTCCTATATTCAAATACAGAGAATGTGAGAGAGAATTAACTGTTGTGACATATTACCTTAACAAACAACCAAGCCATTGAGGAAAGGCGCCGGAGAAGGATGTCCTAAGAACAAAGTCGCCGCTAATAGCCTCACGGAACTTTTTCCTGCGTGCGGATTGAATCATTTAAGAAAAATAATAGCCAAGATTCCAAATATCACCTATAATATTGTGGGTTGAATAGGCGTATAAATTTCAATATAATGTGAACAACCATACACATATTAACCAAATATAATGAAGGCATTAAAGCAATCAACATAAGTAATTTAGTGACAAAATGGATTCTTTTTTAAAAACTCTTCAAAAGTAAAACCACTCTAAGGTAGTCAAATGTAAGAAATCAATCCACTATAGAAGAAATGAGGGAGTACTAGATGGTTATATTTAGAGCATTTCCAGGAGCTTGTCATTTTTCATACATTTAAGGATTCAATTAAATTACTTTTTGCTTTCCTATGTCAAAATACACCCCCATAGCTTTCCTTAATTATTCCTTATATCATTAAAATATTTGTGTTTTTTAATTATATTATATATATGAGAGGAGAAAAGAGAGAGAAACATTTTTTAATTTATTTTAATAATCATAAGGATTGCAATAGTGGAATCCTAAGTATAGGGTTCCACAATAGCAATCATCATATTTGAGGCTCATTTAAAGAGTTTGTAGAGGTACATTTTTTGCGATTTTTTGAACATATTTTCTATATATAAGGAACAAACTTCTTTATAGAGAATCTACTGAGAATGCCCTCAAAATCTTTGCATTTGACATATCCTTGCATATGACAAGCGACCTCGATCTACTGTAGTAGCTTTCCCACAATCTTTGGACATTTCTTCTACAAACTTTGATAGACTTTAATTGTTCTCGATGAACGGTTGTGATTTGCATCAAAATTTCTAAGAAAAAAGCAATTGAAAGCACAAAAATATAAGGTGGAAATCAGTTCCCTTAAAATATGTGAGCTCGTTCGATTTGTTGAATGGATGAATATCGATTTTTGGGCCTATTTGTGGGCTTTCGTTAGCCCTTGGACCTATAACCAAATCTTGCTGTACATATATATGGTGGGCCTATACGCTCAAGTTGACTATTACAGTTTTGGTATTATGCATGGTTTATATGCCCTCCTTTTGATAAATCCATTGCACGATGGCAATTTTTATACAAAAACAGTAAGAAAAGTGATTTATGTCAATATATTTTTTTATTTTTTATTTTTCATCTCATCTTAAAAATTTAATAGATCAACCATTAAATTTGTAGACTTCACACAAATTCAATGATGAATTCATCAATTCTTTACAAAAATGGTTAAAAAAATAGTTAAAAATGAAAAAAAAATTCTATTATTTCTTCAAACAACAAATGTTTTGTCATTTTTCTTCGCTATTCAACGCATTTATATATAGTTAATATAATTATTTATTTATAGTTAAAATTTTTACATTTATTAAATATTAATTTGAACAAATATTTACATATAGTTTATATATCTATACATACACTCTGCCTAAAAATTAGTTTTGTCTCTATCAAAATTAAATTTAATCCTTGATTAATACTTTAGTTAGCCCCTCTCAACAAAAAAAATTTGGTTCTGTCCCAACCCTTGTATGCCCTACATATGGATGTCATTTTGTTATGTTAAATAAAGGACTTCCTGGACTTGTGCTTGGTTTGGCAACTAACCCAAATTTTCTTTAAAAAAGTCAAGTTCAAAATATTGTTATATTTTATATTACATCAATTACATACGTTTTATTACTATTAAAAAACACCAACAAAAACCATCTAATAATTATCAAGAGATTTGAGAAGCCGTCAAACTTCAAAACTTTTTAATTTGGACCTCTGAATTTTCAATTGCAACCAATTTGAACCTACTTCGTTAGATTTGAAATGTTAAAAGTGATACAATGACGTTTATACCCCTGAATTTTTTATAAAATCCAAAATTCATTTGGTTAGTCTACTATAGGAGAAAAATGGGCCAATCAAAATTCATGAGTTGTGTTAATTAATGGGCCCATTTAAAATATAAATAAATAAAAATTGTTCAATAAGTTATTTTACCCCAAAAAAGCAATTCAAACTCCAAAACAATCCATTTTTAGCCCAATTAAAAAAACTCACGGTTAAAAAAGAAAACACTCACGGTTAACCGATTAACTGTTTTAACTAAAAAATTTGGAATAATTTCAGTTAATTATTGAAAATAGGTTTACTAGTATCATTATAACCGATGCCCACCACTCCTAGCCTTCCACATGTGGAATTAGTATCATCTCCCATGCATTTGAACTCGATAATATTCAGTTAGTTATATTATAGGGGTATTTTTGTCCCATCAAAAAGTAAAAAAGACTAAAATACCCCTCCAATATGACTAACTAAATATTATCTCGTTCAAATAAACTAGAGAGTATTTGTCCACCGTATGTGTTAGTTGTTTTTCAAATAGCTCTTAATTAGGTGCGTGTGGAATTTAACATACAGGCAATTAATTGGCATTAATTATAGAACCAGAATAATTGAGAAATGCTAGTTGTTCTTCTAATGTTCTCCTGGTGTTCTCCCAACTGTGATGTGGCTTTTAGAATCATCAATAAATTAAAAGTCAATAATGATAATTTTTAAATTCAATAGTAATTTTAAAAGTCACATTATAGTTGGAAGAATAGTTGGGAACTCCGCATTTATATGTATACTTACACTCTTAATGACAACAACGCATTTTAAAACCGTTATAGTCATGATCCTATCAGAATTTCGCAATTAAGCGTACTTTTGCGAAAGTGGTACCAAGATGGGTGACTTCTTTGGAAGTCTGGTTTGAGGGATTCAAAAGCAGACAATATTATGTGTCATTGGGATGAGGTGTTATAAATGGTATCAGAGTCATTGCCCAGCCTGAGATGGGGGGAACGTGCTCAAGCCCATGAAGGTTACCAACGGGGACGCTGGGTCCTAAGAGGGGGTGATTGTGACATTCCACGTCGCTTGGGTATGGAGATGGGGATGTGCTTATATGTATACTTACACTCTTAATGACAACAATACGTTTTAAAACCGTAATAGTTATGATCCTATCAGAACTCCACAGTTAAGCATGCTTCTACGATAGTAGTACCAGGATGGATGAACAGTACAATACAACATGCTTCTATTAATTATCTAAGGAACTTGGATGAACAGTACAATACAGCAGGTCAAGGAAACTTTTTTTGCAAGTTAATTAAATTAGTCCACCTTCGTAAGGGGTTAATTTCATTTTCATGATTCCCTTTTTTTCAAAAAAATTAAAAAAAAAATTAGTACGACCTGAATTATTTTGTTAAAATCAGGCATATAAGAATAAAATTTTGATGACTCACCCGTACACTTAACCTTTATTCATGAGACTAACAAAAAGCCTAAGTTTTAAGAAAGGCTAAAGTACTACATGTCAGTTTTAGTATTTTGATCAGCCATCCGTGGTAGTTTTTGGAACCTAAGTTAGATGTATACATGTCATGTAATGACAATGTTCTATATATATATCTAGTGTAAAGTGTTAGCTTACACGACAATGTTATATATATATAGTGTAAAGTGTTAGCTTTTGTGTTGGCTAATTTTGTGTTCTATATAGCTCCAATGCAAGGCCATCCGGATAGGAAGATTAGCAGTCCAAATGCGAAAACTCGAAAGCAGATTTTCATCCCCAATGCAAGGCCGTCCAAACGCAATTTCCAATACATCACCAAACCTAGTTTTTAGAATTGCTGTCTGGACGGACACTTACCCCATCTAGACGCCCCGTAAGATTAATGTGGGCTCAAGTCTAAGGTTTTGGAGATGATATAAATACATCTTTATAAAAAGAGAGATATACAAAATTCGTGAGAGGCCATGCTTAAAGAGAACATATGTTGTGTGCCAATTTGTTCATCTTAGAGGATTTCGTTAGTTTGTTTATGTGCTGAAAGTGAGAAGTCTGTCGAAAGGGCTAATAAAGGAAAGTTACATTGAAAAAGAGTATGAGCAAGAAGACAAGTTGGAGACTTATGAATCTTACAGAGTCAAGGTCTTGCATAGGGTTGTAAGTGTTCCTAGTATATGTAATCTCTGAATATTTGTTTGATAGTAATTTCCTGAGTTTGACTACTCCGGAGAGGTTTTATTTTTAAAACGTTTTCTAAAATGTTTCATCTTTGTCACCAAAATCATTGTGTTTGATTGATTTACTATTTTGATTATTTTGGTGATTCATTATTTATAGATTGCTATTTATTAATTATGCATATTATGTGATATACACCATCATAGCATTTAGAAGATGAGTAACATTTCTACCTATGTAGTAATATTTTACTTGGAAATTCAGATAATTGTACTTACGACTTGTATTAAAAGTTGAGACATTAAATGTAAATAATTTTGTGATAGAAATTATTATAGTACTCCTAATACGACCACTCATTCTTCAGTTTAGAAGAATACTTTAAAATTTTAAAATCCATGTGATGCTATTATCAAATGCACAACTACTCTTGGAGATTGATTTGTCAATATATATAAGATGCCTATTAATTCCCGTGATTACACGTGGTTGCTACGGAATTCCATTAGTCTAGCTATAAATTAAAGCATGTAGTTGTACGCAGTAATCTCTTGTAATCTACAGGTTTTATAGTATCTAGCTACCTCATTTCTTGGATATTGAGAAGTGGGGAGAGGTTGGGGAGAACTCCAAAGATGGGGACCATTCCAATACATTTATCTTTTATTAAAAGTGGTAGACCACAAACTAGAACTAGAGGAAACTAATTGAGCAGCAAACTATACTCCTTGAATGAATTTATACGAACTTTTAACTTTGATTCAAGGTGTCATTAGTGTACAAAGCACATGTGACGGCAGATACGTAGAACATGTGACCGTGTTCACAAAACAGACATCCAAGGGCACTTCAGCAAGTTTTCGTCAATAGTTAAATTACAGAAATTAATAAACAGACATCCAAGGTACTCCTTTGAAGATTTCAAATTTTAAAAACAGGGACAAGTCAAGAGGTGGTCGGTCCAAAACGTGTTCCTTTTTTCCAGGCCATCATTGATATAGTATCCAAATGCACGCAACTAGAAAAAATTTATCACGGTTTTGAAAAGTTGGATGTAATTAATTACACTAGATGAACTTTCCTGGCAAGCAGCAAGTACTATATATATTGTTTTGGTAGTTTATGGATAAATTGTCATTATTGATAGTTTGAGGGTAAATTATTATTGGAATAGTAGTTTAAAGAGGGTTAAGTGGACTTTTGTTTTCCTGTAATAATGTTAAGTCGAGTATGAACCCATGGTAGGATTACACCAGTCTACCAACCCTAGCCCTATGACGACAACAGCAATGATGAACACGCGGATGAAGTCTATGACCGGGAATATGGTGTAGAACAAGGAGAAGGCGGACGTAGAGGTGCTAGAGTTGGTGCACACTACGAAGGCTTAAGGCGCGGAGGTGCTGGCCATAGAGATGCTTATGGTGAACAACGTAGGTGTCATACCGGATGAAAATCAATCTCCCTTCATTTGATGGTCATTTTCACATTGAAGATTTCCTTGACTAGATAACGGAGGTGGAAAGATTATTTGAATATATGAATATCACAGAAGAAAAAAAGGTGAAATTGGTAGCTTACAAGTTCAAAGGAGGAGCATCAGCTTGGTGGGAAAGGTTGCAACTATCTCGATCTGGGGAAGGGAAAAGACCCGTGACATCTTGGTTCAAGATGAAACGGCTACTCAATGCTCAATTCCTACCACCTGATTTTGAACAACAATTGTTCCAACAATACCAAGAGTGCCGTCAAGGAGTTCACATAGACCAAGCATATGTTGATGACTTCTACCGACTATCTGCCCGTAATGATCTTATGGAGACTGAAGCCCAACTAATGGCTCAGTTTATTGGTGGATTGCGTTTGCCAATCCAAGACAAGGTGTCTATGCAACATGTCTTTACTCTAACTAAAGCTATTAGCCTATCCACTCGTGCCGAGAAACAGTTGGAGCGGTCCAGAGTTTCAACATGGGAGTGGAACCCAGGCGATTCAGGAAGAACCACATAAAACCGGGGAAAGCAACTAACGGTCTCGAGCGGGACTACTCAACCTTCGATATCTGGAGGAAAGACAACCGGAGGTAGCAGCAGTGGACAGAGGCAACTGATGACCATACCAACACCTAACAATCTTTACGCAAGATCTAGACCAAAGAAATGTTTCAGGTGCAATCAACTGGGCCACAGATCTAATCAATGCCTAAAGAGACAAATGATAAGCCTGATTGAAGTTGGAGGAGAAGCAAAGGATGGCGAGGATGTCAAAGCCGGGGATGACATGCCCGGATATGAAGCCACAGAAGCCTTCACTGATGAAGGGGTTTTATTGTCACAATCTTTAGTGATCCAACGGGTGCTATTAGTCCTAGGACAAGAGAGCCAAGCACAGAGGCACAATATTTTTCACACTCGTTGCATTGTCAACCAACGAGTTTGTGATGTCATCATTGATGGAGGCAGTGGAGAGAACATTGTTTCTAAAGCAATGGTTTCAAAGTTGGGCCTAACAACTGAGAAACACTCGGAACCGTACAAGAACGGTTGGATCAAACGAGGCATGGAGACACTAGTTACCGAGCACTGTCATTTCACATTTTCAATCAGTAAAAACTACTCCGACTCACTTTTGTGTGATGTAGTTGAAATGGATGCTTGCCATATTATTTTGGGAAGGCCATGGCAGTATAATGTGGATGCCCAACACAAAGGTCGGGACAGTATCTATATCGTTCTTCGCGATGGTCGAAAAATAATATTCCGAACCCTTGAAAGAAGACTCTTGTTGCTCCTACTGCTAAGAAGCGTTTTGTTAATTGAAGCAACTGAGTTTTTGGAAGAAGTCAAGGGTGCTCGGGAGATACTCGCTTTAGTACCCGGAGAAATCAGCTTTCCAACTATTCAAACTATTCCCGAACTTGTGCACTTGATGTTGGAAGAATTCCAAGACATCACCCCGGAAGAGGTACCAGCTTTACTTCCACCTATGCGAGATATTCAGCACTGCATTGATCTAATACCTAGAGCTAGCCTTCCAAACCTTCCACATTATCGGATGAGTCCTAAAGAGAACAAAATCTTACAGGAACAAGTGGTCTCTTGAACACCTCTAGCTCCGATGGCAAAAGCAAACTCTAAAGTAGTCTCTCTCTCCTCTCAAAGAAAGAAAAAGAGTACTCCTCATTCCCAACCATGGCTTTCTGTCCAGAAAAGCTGCTTCTTCATCTTCCCTACTTGATGATAATGATAACTACTATTTTTCTCTTTCTCATAATCCCCTGCGCGTCTCATATATCATTCAACTACCCTGATTTCTCTCAAACTAACAACGAAGTTGTAACAATGGCAGGAAACGTTTTAATCTCAGGTTCAGTCATCCAACTCACTCCCAATGCAGTGGAGAATTGGGGTCGAGCCACGCATTTCGAAACTATTGAGAAAACTAACCTTCAGTTATAGTCTAAACTAACTTATCTTTCAGTTAGTTTTAGTTGTAACTTGATTTAGTTAGTTTGATGAGCTTTGTTATCATTGTAACCAAGTATATAAGTTGGATTCATTCTTTGTAATAATTCAAGGTTGAATATCTGAGAGAATATCACAAGTTTCTCTCTTCCGTTTTATTCAATCTTCTTAAGCTTTCTTCTTCATTTCTTTTTCTTTCTTCATTTCTTTGCCAGTTTGTTCTTCAATACAGTATGTATTTGATATGGTATCGAGCCCTTCACAATTTTGTGAAGTTTGATTCCTCAAATGGCTCCAGTTATTCCTTCTTCTTCTTCCGCATTTACAAACACTTCAAACAGTCAATCTCTTGATCCTTCTAATCCTCTGTTTTTCAGTAATGGAGAAAATCCAGTTATCAATCTCGTTGGTACTCCATTATCAGAGGAGAACTATAGCACATGGAGTCGTTCCATGCAAGTTTCTCTCAGTGCTAAAAATAAATTGTGCTTTGTCGATGGTTCCATGCCAAAGCCTTCAGCTGGTGATAGTTCTTTTCCAGCTTGGACTCGATGCAATGATATGGTGGTCTCCTGGATCCTTCACTCGGTTTCGAAGGACATTGCCTCAACTATCATATATATCAAGTCATCTCAGGACATGTGGGATGAACTTAAGGCAAGCTATTCTCAGAGAAATGGTCCTCGAGTATTTCAACTGCAGAAGGCTATTGCAGCTATTACTCAGGAAAATGCATCTGTAAGTCAATATTATACCAGACTTAAAATCTTATGGGAGGAACTTAACAATTACAGACCTATATCTGTATGCAATTGTTGTAGTTGTGGTAGAATTAAATCTGATCCATGGCCAAGACAAGATTTATCAGTTTTTAATGGGGCTAAATGATTCTTTTAGTGCTGTTAGAGCTCAAATCCTCTTAACAGACCCTTTGCCTTCCTTACACAAAGTTTTTTCTCTTATAATTCAAGAGGAAAAACAAAGAGAAATTACTGTTAATTCTCTAAGCCAAAATTCATCTGCTTTTATGATCAATTCCATTCCTACTTCTATTTCCCCTTCCAATGTGAATCATGAGCCCTCTTGCACTTTTATGACCAAATCACACGGGACCTAGATTTGTCAAACAGAACAATTATAGGAAAGATAAACCTATTTGTTCTCATTGTGGATTTATTGGCCATACTGTGGAGAAATGCTATAAGTTGCACGGTTACCCTCCTGGTCTCAAGTTTACCCGAGGCAAACCAGTCCAGCATTCAGCAAACCAGGTGCAGGATTCTGGTTTGCATGCTCAACAAATGAATCCTCAACTGTCTATGATCTCTGAGCAGTACAAGAATTTAATGGATATGCTGAAACAGTATCCATTGCCATCACCACAGTCCCCTGCACACTTTGCCCATTCTGCCATTGGTGCATCAGGTTATCATCCATCTCTTAATCCAAAATATTCTGTATTTTTTGCTTCTTTTGTTAATCTGGTTCCTCCTTCAAAACAACAAAACCAATCTTGGATATTAGATACTGGTGCAACAGACCACATGGTTAGCTCTCCATCCTTTTTTACTTCAATTACTGCTATAGTTTCAACATCATCCATTTACCTAATGGTTCCATAGCATTTGTCACATTGGTACTATTAAACTTTCAGACAATCTTACATTGACTGAAGTTTTGTGTGTTCCCTCCTTTACCTTTAACCTCATTTCAGCTAGCAAACTTATTAAAACTCTAAGATGTTGTCTCATTTTTTTTGCTGGATATTGCTTTATACAGAATCTGCACCATTGGAGAACGATTGGGGTGGGTAAGGAGGAAGCTGGATTGTTTTACTTGCTGCAAGACAACAAGGTTCCAGCATCAGTTTCTAGTCCTTCCTTTGAACAACATGTTTCTTTCAATTCCATCAAAAAGCCATCACTTGATGTTTGGCACTATAGATTAGGCCATCCTTCCATTTCTAGAATAAAGCTCTTACATGAGCATGTTTATGAAATTTCTTGTAATTCAGAAAGTGTTTGTCCAATCTGTCCATTGGCAAAACAACATAAGCTCTCTTTTCCTGTTAGCACTTCAGTTTCAAAATCTCCATTTGATTTAGTTCATTGTGACATCTGGGGGCCTTTGGCTACTAAATCAATAAATGGATCTGCTTACTTTCTTACCATTGTAGATGATTTTACTCGTTTCACTTGGGTGCATTTGATGCAACATAAATCACAAACCAAATCCTTAATTCAAGCATTCTTTAATCTTGTTCAAACTCAATTCAAATCAAAAGTCAAATGCCTAAGGTGATAATGGTCTTGAATTCAAAATGGATGATTTCTTTTTGCTCAAGGCACCATTCACCATCTTAGTTGTAGAAACTCCACAACAAAATGCTATAGTTGAAAGGAAACATCAACACTTGCTAAATGTTGCAAGGTCTCTTAGATTTAGTCACATCTTCCTTTGAAATTTTGGGAGATTGCATTCTTACGCAACTCATCTTATAAATAGGATTCCTACACCTCTTCTTTCAAATAAATCTCCACATGAGTTACTATTTTCTGCCATGCCTTCTTATTCTCATCTTAAGGTTTTTGGTTGTTTAGCATATGTATCAACTTTGTCTAAAAAGAACAAAGTTTGATCCTAGAGCTATTCTTCCATATTCATTGGATACCCTTATGGCATGAAAGGATACAAGTTTTACAATCTTCATAATCATTCTATAATCATTTCTAGACATGCAATCTTTCATGAAACCATCTTTCCTTATGCTTCCTATTCGGATCATACATCAACCCAACTGCATGATAATGTTTCCCCATCAATTACTACTCCTATTCCTGATTTTTGAAGATGTTTTCCATCTTCTTTGTCACAACCAGTCACTTAATTCAATTCCTTCATTTGATATTTGAACCTACTCAGAACCTTACGTTTTGAAACTTCTGCACCAATTCCTCAATTCTCATCAATTTCTGATGCTTCTGCAGCAACAGATTCTCCAGTTTCTGTTTCTGATCATAATCATTCTATTTCTGTACCTCTTAGAAAGTCCTCTAGGGTCAAATTTAAACCTAGTTACTTGCAGGATTTTCATTGCAAATTAGCTTCCACTTCTCCACTTCAATCCTCTTTAATGAATGTGAATCGTAAGCCTTATTCATTGTCATCATTTGTTTCTTATCACAATTTGTCACCATCTCACGATCTTTACATCTTTCTATCTCTTCCCAAATTGAACCTAAATTTTACCATCAAGCATAAAGGATGCCAATTGGCGGTAGCTATGAGCTGAAATTACTGCACTTGAAACAAATAATACATGGATTGTTACTACTTTACCACCCAATAAACATCCTATAGGGTGCAAGTGGGTCTACAAAGTGAAACACAAGTCGATGGCAGCATTGAGAGGTACAAGGCTCGGTTGGTGGCTAAAGGGTATACACAATGTGAAGGCCTAGACTATCATGAGACTTTTTCACATGTGGCTAAGATGACAACAAGTGAGTATTTTAGCACTTCTTTATGACTAAGGTTGGCTGCTTCACCGATTAGATGTTAATAATGCATTCTTACATGGGGACTTGGATGAGGAGGTATACATGACCATGCCTCCCGGTTTTCTTTGTCAAGGAGAGTCAAAGGTTTGTAAGTTGACAAAGTCCTTGTATGGCTTAAAGCGGGCTTCCGAATTGGTTTTCTAAATTCTCAAGCGCCTTGGTTGATTTAGGGTTCATTCAATCTAAAGTGACTACTCTTTATTCACAAGGGTTAAGGGTGATTCTTATATTGCTCTCTTGATATATGTTGATGATGTGGCAATTACAAGCAATGATGCTAAAGCAGTTTGAGTTTGTCATTCAACAATGATAAGTTTAAGTTGAAAGATTTAGGGCCTTTGAAGTATTTCTTAGACTTGAAATTGCTAGGAGCATGTATGGCATCTCGTTTGTCAAAGGAAATATGCACTAGAGGTTCTTGAAGATTCAGGCCTCTTAGCTTCTAAACCATTTCCTTTCCCATGGAATGTAATCTCAAACTCTAAGGATGATGGGGATCTCTCATCGATTCTACAGCCTATAGGAGATTGGTTGACTACTCTATCTCACTATTACTAGGCCCGACTTAGCATACTCGGTTCAAGTTTTGAGTCACCATGGATAAGCCAAGACAAACTCATTTGAATGCAAATAGAGTGTTGAGGTACATCAAAAGCTCTCCCTACTCAAGGGCTTTTCTTCTCTCGCAAAATCGATTTCCATTTGAAGTCTTTTTCAAACTCGGATTGGGCAGGTTGTGTGGATACCAAGATCAATTATTGGTTTTGTGTGTTTCTTGGCACCTCATTGGTCTCTTGGAAGTCTAAGAAACACAAACTATCTCTAGGTCATCTGCCGAGGCAGTAGTATAGAGCTATGGCATCCACCTCTTGTGAATTGGTGTGGCTTTTCTTTACTTAATGATTTTCATGTACCTCATCAACAGCTGCACTACTGCTTTTGTGATAGTAAGTCTGCTTTACATAGCAAAGAAATCCAGCTTTTTCATGAAAGGACAAAGCATATAGAGATTGACCGCCACTTAGTTCGTGAAAAGATCCAACTTGGTGTTCTTAAAACATTGCATGTGTCTTCTCAGAACCAGCTAGCCGACATCTTCACAAAACCTCTTGGTTCTAAAGATTTCTCTCTGCTTTCCAAGATGTCTGTGTGATATCTACATCCATCTTGAGGGGAGTATTGAGCAAACTAACCTTGTTATAGTCTAAACTAACTTATCTTTCAGTTAGTTTTAGTTGTAACTTGATTTAGTTAGTTTGATGAGCTTTGTTATCATTGTAACCAAGTATATAAGTTGGATTCATTCTTTGTAATCATTCAAGGTTGAATATACAGAATATCACAAGTTTCTCTCTCTCGCTTTTATTCAATCTTCTTAAGCTTTCTTCTTCATTTCTGCTTTTTCGTTCTTCATTTCTTTGCTCAGTTTGTCCTTCAATGCAGTATCCTGTATTTGATAGAAACCATGCATCTCTGGGAAAAGAATACAGGGATAGTCGCCAACTTCACCACCACCTTCTCTTTTATCATCTCTTCGGAAGGCGCAGACATTTACTCAGATGGGCTAACCTTCTTCCTCACAAGCCCCTATTTCTCTCCACCTATTCCAACAGATGGCTCCAGCATTGGCCTTGTGAGCCGCAACCAAATGCAAGACTCAAGTTTCTTAGCTACAAACAAATTAATCTCTGTGGAATTCAATACTTTCTGGAATGCTAAGTGGGATCCGCCTGATTAGCTAGCTCGTGAGCACGTTGGTATTAATATCAACAACATCACATCTCGAAACTCGACAACATGGCATAGCGTTATTAAGGAGAACAGAACATACAGTTGTAGTATTAGTTACAATTCAAGCACTCAAAATTTAAATGTCAGCTTTACCGGATTCATTATTAATGGTCCCATCCCAATAAAACAACATCTTTCTTCTATAGTTGATTTGAGAGATTATTTACCAAAAAGGGTTGAATTTGGCTTCTCGACCTCGACAGGAATGGTTTCCGAGTTGCATATTCTTAGCTCGTGGTCTTTTGAATTGATAGCACCACTTTTGATTTAGAATTCTCCACAACCAGAGCCAAACAACAATGAAAAAGAAAGCAAGGCGGGTTTGGTTGTGGGGTTGAGCGTGGGTGCATCAGCATGCGTTTTAATTGTAGGTGGTTTGGGGTTGGTTTGGCTTATGAAGAGGAAGAAGAGTTGGGGTAGAGGGGGAGGAGATGGGGATTTCGATTTCAATTTTTCTGTGGACGACGAATTTGAAAGCAGTACGGGACCAAAGAAATTATCCTACAAAGAATTGGCTCGTGTAATGAATAACTTTGCAAGGGAAAACAAGCTTGGAGAAGGAGGGTTCGGTGGGGTTTACAAAGGATTTCTAAGAGAAATGAATTTCTATGTAGCGGTCAAGAGGGTGTCAAGGGGGTCTAAATAAGGGATAAAGGAGTATGCATATGAGGTGAAGGGTATTAGCCGACTGAGGCACAGAAATCTCGTGCAACTCATTGGTTGGTGTCATGAAAACAAAGATCTCTTACTCATTTATGAGTTCTTGCCAAATGGAAGCTTGGATTCGCATCTTTTCAAGGGTAAGAGCTTGTTAACATGGGCCACGCGGTACAACATTTCTCAAGGTTTGGTGTTGGCATTGTTGTACTTGCACGAAGAATGGGAACAATGCGTGTTGCATAGGGACATAAAGTCAAGCAACATCATGTTAGATTCAAGCTTCAATGCAAAGCTTGGAGATTTTGGTTTAGCAAGAATGGTGGAACATGCAAAGGGATCACAAACCACGGCTTTGGCCGGGACGGTGGGCTATATGGCCCTTGAATGTATCGTTTCTGGCAGAGCTAGCAAAGAGTCAGACATATACAGTATTGGGATTGTTGCTTTAGAAATTGCAAGACGAAATAAATTTATTGCAGTGGGTTTGGGAGCTCTATGGAATGGAAAAGTTTCTTGATGTAGCCGACCCCAAATTGTGTGGAAAGTTTGATGAGCAACAAATGAGACGGTTGATGATCGTTGGGCTTTGGTGTGGTCACCCAGATTACAGTCTTAGGCCTTCAATAAGGA
Source organism: Carpinus viminea (assembly GCA_013348765.1). NCBI lineage: Eukaryota > Viridiplantae > Streptophyta > Magnoliopsida > Fagales > Betulaceae > Carpinus > Carpinus viminea. The sequence continues at coordinate 6,089,795 of CP054669.1, read as the reverse complement.
AAGTCATTAATGTGCTTGATTTTGATGCTTCGTTACCCATTGATCTTGCACCAAAGATGCTACCAACCTATGTTGCCCCTTTAGCTAGGCACGACATCTTTTTTTTTTAGGAAAGAAATCATATTATTTCAAATCAAAACATATCAGATAAAGCAGAAATATCTGCTTGCACATGCTCTCGTATACAATCCGGCAGGTTATACAACCACACCATATTCACGTTTTCTCTCACCGCCAGATTAGCTAGCATATGGGCCGCATGATTTTCTTCATGCCGAACATGTCTTGCTTCCCAACAAGGAACCGCACACAGAGTCTGCCTAATATCTTCAATAACCTATCCTCTGTGGCTGTCATCTGGGTCATTAGAGATTATTGCCGAAATGAAGTTCTTCGCATCCCTCCAGCTGCACCTTGCTGATTCCCATCTCTTTGCATAATTCAGCGGCCATAAGAGCAGCCATAGCCTCCCCGGTTGTGGGGTCCAAGAACCCTTGCTTCGTTTGGCATTTGAACGCCCAAACTTTCCCTTGTTGGTCCCGGATGATTACCCCCAGTCCCACGCGTCCCTTCTTGCTATCAAACCCCGCATCCCAGTTTGCTTTGAGAGCACCGCCTCCTGGTTGTCTCAATTTGAGATAACTGTTTGTCCAGCACTCTTAATTTAGGGCGCCTAATAGTACGGGCGCTCAGCTGAAAAAGCACCCTGAAATATTTAAGGGCGCTCAGCGGAAAAGGGCCCGAATTTTTTTTTATTTTTTATTTATTTTGGAAGTGTGAACTCGCGCCTGGTGCATGCACAGAGTACTGAATATTTACCCTCAATATTTTCCCTCTCCCTCGCCAGTACCCTCTCTCCATCCCCAATTCCCTATCTCTCTCTCTCCATCGCCCAGTGCCCGGCTCGCCAGTCCCCACCCACCATCTCCCCCAGTCGAAATCGGCCGGCCATCCTAGCCCCCTCTCTGTTGCCCTCCCTCGGCCAGTGTCCCCTCTCTCTCCCTGGCGCGCCCAGGTATTTCCCATCTCTCAATCTCTCTCTCTCTCTCTCACAAAAATCTATTGATCTCACACGGAAATCTCTCTCTCTCTCTCTGGTTGGTATTTCTCATCTTAGGTTTTATTTCCCCTGATGTGTTTATTTGTGCTTTGTTCGGTTATTACTTTAATATTAGGATTTGTTTAGTATATGATGAAGTTTTCAGATCAAGCCCTGAAAAGTGGAGCATCTTAAACAATAAGACAAATTAAATTAGTAACTCTGGTAATTCTACTCAAAATTTTGAAGAATACTTTGCAAATTGGAAACATCAGCTTACTGATGGTGGCGATGGGAGGGAGGGAGATGTATGATATCATATGAGGGTTTACTGTGGCCACCAAAAACCCAACGGCCAACGGACCAAATCCAACCGCCAAATTCCAACGTATACGCATATAAAAAGCGTTGTGTAGGCATAGAACTCATTGTGAAGGGATCTCTTGTCATTTTCTGCATAAAGAGAAGGAGCCGGCAGGGGGTAATAACAGGGGCCGATAGAGGGTGTAATAATAGGCTGCGGGTTTTCAGATTCAATGTTTACTGTTGGTCTCTAGCCACGAGGTATTTCTGGTGTTCCTTTGTTTAAGGGGTATAATCTTAAGCAGCTAGATTTTGGCAGAGGCATCCATTCTATGTACAATAGCTTGATTTGGAGTATCTTAGTATACAGAGAGCGTCAAGTAATAAAGAGAGATGTATGATATCATATGAAGGGGTGAACTATTGAGGAACTGAAATTCTGTATTTGAATGCCATGTCTATGAGCATCTCACATGTCCTTGAAGTCCTTCTAATATAAACTATTTTTTAGTTTTATATTCTCAATGGTAGAGGAAATGGCAACAGATTCTTCCTCACATTCTTCTTCATAAGATCTCTGCTGATGACTCTTCCTCACATTGTTCTTCTCATGTAAATATGATACATTTTCAATTTTGATTTAACTGATATCTCTATAAAAGGTTGCTTCTTAATTTCATGTGCATAAAATTCAATTTGCGTCGAGGATGATTGACTTGACTCTTTTCCCTGCTATGATGGAATTCAGCTAGGGTCAGTTTGGAAACAATTCACCAGGGTATTGGTAATGCATCAACCACACCAATCCAAGTGTAAACAAGCAAAAAATGTAAGCTGGCAAATATGTAGCCTGATATTGTCGCCATTTTGCATGTGTTGCCCCAATATTCTTGTTGGTTTTCTGCAGGAGAAAATTGTTGGGTAGGGAAAATTGTTGCCTTTGTTATAAACTTTACATTGGGTAGAACAGGATGATATTTAATGGCATATATGTTTTTTTCTTTTTTGGGTGCAAAATAAGGAATTGGATCGAAGTATTGGAAGCCAAGAAGGTGCTGCCTGGGGCACCTATCCTCTGGTTTGACAACATTCTGGTTCCCTTTCTTTTTGTTTGGCTTTCTTTTCTCTTCTCCTTTCTATTCGCTTTCTGTTTTTATTTGTCCACCCATTGTTCTGGTCGGCTAACTCACCTGGGTGTTAATGGATCTCTAACTGCTCTACTAGTATTAATATTTTAGATTTATCTTTTTTCTTTGAACTGTTCTTCTGAAAACTCTACTAGTATTTATCTTCTATATTTGTTCTTTTAAGTAATCTTATGCAATATGCTATTTGGGTTCGTGTTATTCAAAGTCTTGTTTTTTACCCTCATATTTCTCAATCTTAATATTTTAGTTTGTTCCCTTGAGAAAACCAAGGAAGCTGCCTGGTATTTTTCATCTTGCTACTGTAATTTCCCAATACAGCTTACAGATTTATAACAACCCTCTTCCACTGATTTATAACAACATTTGTTTGCTGTAAGTGTTCACTCTTTTCTTATTCTTTTTTTATGTGGCCATTGAAGGAGTTTAATTTGATAAATGATAATAACTCCAAAGTTTTCAAATTTAGATTCCCTTCTTAACTGCTGAGAAGTGATAAAAACTTATCTTGTAGCATGATTGAAGTTGCTAATTGAGAACTAAAATTTTCTTCTCCTATCTTCTTGCCTATTATATGAAGTACAAATGGTATGTACAGTTTCATAACTTTAATATATGTTTGTTTAGTACATAACCTGGTTCATATCCTTAATGAAGTGTATTTATCTTTTGTAATGTAGATAAAAGCAGATGTTGAGACTCAAGGAGAATTTGGAAATTAATTGATAAGTGAGGTGAATCATGCCGTTTATCAGAATATCGGCATTCGTGAAGTGGCTAGATGATGAACTTTGCTTTCTTGTAAGTAGATCACTGTTACTCCCATAATAACTATTTTAATTTCATAATTTTTGTTCCTGTAAGTCTTAAAGAACTTTCATTACCTATTAAAAAAAAAAAAGCCTATGGGGATGTGACTATACAGGCATATGTATGCAAAGGATAAACAAAGTCAAAGACAATGCATCAGATTTAGGCAACATCTGTATAATTAAATAGCTTTTTATATTGATTACTAGAATTAATCTCTACGATCTTGCCTTCCTTTGGCATCGTGTCTGTTCTGCATAGTCGGTCCCAAGCATGATAATGTTTATCACGCCCTGTATGTAACCAACCAACCCAAATTAGTAGTTGAGTTGAGAATTAAGTTAGGGTTTAGTTTCTTGGGATCGTTCAAGATTGTTGTTTTATTAGTTATGCTATAATGTAGATAACAGTTATGTGGATTCTCTATTTGCTTCCTTCTTGAAGGTGGACGAAAGGGCAGTCCTAAAGCACTCTGATTGACCAGAAAAGAAAGCTGACACATTGCGAGAAGCTGCATTTGGGTATCGATATCTTAAGAAATTGGAGTTGGAAGTGTCGTCTTATGAGGATGATCCCCGACTGCCTTGTGACATTGCACGTAAGAATCTGATATTTTCTTCTCCTCTCAATTTATATTGATTTTCCTGAAATCATTATTTTCCTGGCACTCCAATACGTTATAATAACTGCCAACTTGTTAACATTTCGCACTCTTAGGATGGAGCACATTGTTTATAACCTTCTCCGAACGAGGGATTCATTGATGCGTAATTGCAAAGAATTTCACATTCCCATAGATTGGATACTTGATAATGGTATTATAAGCAAGGTAAACCTGATAATATGTCATTTTTCTTTCTCATTACCTGCTTTTGATATGGTTCTACAATTCCAAATCCATGAAACCATTCAAAATTCTTTATATTGAGTTGTCTGATCTATCTTAATCCAATAAGAGGTAAAAAAAAGAGGCAATTTAAATACTAGCCCATTACACAGAATAGTAGGATCAATTCTAGAGACTCTAAGAATAGGAAAGAAAAATGCACCTTGATTTTAATTCTCGTTTAAGATGAAACAAAGTGACATGGTAAATATGGACTGTGTCAGTTTTTATCTATCTCTTAAAGATCATATAGTGTACAGAGAAATTCTGTAAATTGGGTCCTGATTATTCTAGCATGCTTAGGCTTCAGGCTTGTAAGAATACATGAGTTCCATTTATTGCTGCCTCTCATAGAATACTTTGAGTGACTTTGCTTGGCAATTGATTGAACCACTGGATGTTGCAGATAAAGTTTGGCTCTGTCAAGTTGGCAAAGATGTACATGAAGAGGGCAGCTATGGAACTTCAGTCAAAGGCAGCTCTGGAAAAAGATCCTGCAATGGGCTATATGCTACATCAGGGAGTGTGATTTGCTTTCAGAATTCATCAGGTTTGTAGCATAGCAATATTAGTTTTTGGCTTTTTTTTTACTTCCACGTTGGTTTGGTCATGACAAAGTTGGGAAAAAAAATAATTGAAGCTAACTAGAGCATAAAAAATGCTCTAAAAATATAAAGGAGAAGCCTTGTTCTTAGGAAAGGTTACTTATACCTTATCTTTGAGTAACTTAATTACCGTATTGATGTAATCGTATGAAGACTAACGTATTCATAATGTAAATTGTGTAGGATATGGCTAAAAAGAATAAAGAAATACGAGACATGTACTATATGTCACACTTGGCTAGCTCGAGAAGCTTTGCTTATATTGCACATGATATTGTACGTTATTTTCAACATATTTTCAATTAATTAATTAACATATAGGTGAGAATGAATTAACAAATGGCGATCATCGTGGATCATCACAAAGTCTGTGTAGATTTTCATTTTTGTGTCACTTGTAATATAATCTTTGCAGGTAGGTTTGTATATAGGTTTGTAATTTATTTATTTATTTTTGTTTCATCATTTGCAGGTAATCGCTAAGTGACGTATGTGTACTTGATCAAGTGAACCGGTTGTTTATATTTTATTTCATATGTATAGTACAATTTTTGTTAACTTTTTAAGAGTTGATATACTTTGTGTTTATAATATCGTTTTGGAGACTTTATTTCACATATATGATATAATTTTTGTTAACTCTTTAAGAGATGGTACACTTTGTGTTTATAATATCGTTTTGGAGACTTTATTTCATATGTATAGTATAATTTTTGTTAATTCTTTAGGAGATGGTACATTTTGTATTTATGATATCATTTTGGTTACTTTATTTTATATGTATGAGCCTCATTGGTTAGCTCTTTATGATGTGGTACACTTTGTGTTTATGATATCATTTTAGATTTAGTATGTTTTATGAGATATGATGAGATTGTATATATAGAATTAGAAATGTATTATGAGAGATAAATAAAATTGTATGAGATTAATGAACGGAGAAAATTGTATAATTTGAATTTTATGGATTTGGAGAAAATATATACGGATTGTAGGAGGAAATTGTTTTTCTCATATATTATTAATTATTGAGGGCGTTTTGGAAGCATCTCCATATAGAAATAGGGATGTTTTACCTGAAAGCACATATTTTTACAAAAAGGAGGCGCTTGCATGTAAACGTCCCTTTTTTAGAAAGGGGGTGCTTTCCTAGGCAAGCGTCTTATTTTTGAAAATGGTGCGTTTTCTTGTCATAAAATGTCTCCTTTTTTGAAAGGGGGCGCTTTGTTTTAAACGCTCCATTTTAGAGGCATATTTTAATAAAAAATGTCTTGAATTTATATTATAATCGCTGTAAAAATTGATATTTTCTAAGTGTCCTTAATGAAGCGTTAAGTCATTGGGGGCATTTTTTTGGCCAAAAATGCCTTAAATATTAGTGTTGCTAATTTTTTTTTTTTAAAGTGTAATTAGTATTTAAGAGGTTTTACTTCATAGTAGAGACTCGGAATTATAGCTCTTGAGCCATCGGTATTGACTGATTCAAAGTCAATTATTCATTCAACCATGAAAAGAAAACTGTTTATTGTGAGAAACTTCTCAATTTGAGAACCGAGGCATCATCCCTATCACGAATTTTTAGATCGCGAAATTCTAAAATACGGGTTTTATATATAACCTGTATTTATTTTTTTTTAATTTTTTATTTTAATTTGGTGTGAGTAATCTCAATTTTATTATTTGTATTTTTGTTAAATGGATGAAGTATCAAATATTGATTGGGTGTTGTAAAAGGGGTGATTTATAAAAATTCTTCATCATAGGGGCTCTCTTTTAAAAAAAAAGAAAAAAGAAAAAAGAAAAAAAAATTATGAAGGGACATCTAAAGGATGTATAACTATCGGCATTCATTCATTGGATCTCATTTTCATTATTTGCATTTTTGTTAAATGGATGAAGTGTCAAATAGTGATTAGGTGTCGTGAAAGGGATGGTTTAAAGAAATTCCTGACAATAGCAACTCTTTTTTAAAAAATAAAAAGAAAGAAAAAGAAAAAATTATGAGAGGACATCTAAAGATACCGTTAGTCCGAGTCAATGCCAATGGCTGTATAGCCATCGGCATTGACTTGGACTTTTTTTTTTTTTTTTTTATACGTTTACATAAGAAGGGATGAAAAATTTAAATTAAAAATTTTTATTTCATTAGACATTATCTTAACCGATTGAATAACCTATTGAAAAGAGCATTGACTCGGACTAACGGTAGATGAATAATCAATCATTCATTGGACCAGGTCTAGAGACTCCAGACCATGAAAACTTCACTGTCCTGGAAAGTGTGAAGTTAGAGCATCGTGGCATCATCTTGACCACGTCTTCTTATATCAAAAGGGCTTGAAAAAGTGTCACCTAATTGTATTCAAAGAAGACATTTCAGCATAAACGAAACATGTCTCTGTATGCATTTAATGACAGATGTATAATCAATCATTCATTGGACCAGGTCTAGAGACTCCAGACCATGAAAACTTCACTGTCCTGGAAAGTGTGAAGTTAGAGCATCGTGGCATCATCCTGACCACGTCTTCTTATATCAAAAGGTCTTGAAAAAAGTGTCACCTAATTGTATTCAAAGAAGAAATTTCAGCATAAACGAAACATGTCTCTGTATGCATTTAATGACGGTAGATGAATAATCAATCATTCATTGGACAGGTCTAGAGACTCCAGACCATGAAAACTTCACTGTCCTGGAAAGTGTGAAGTTAGAGCATCGTGGCATCATCCTGACCACGTCTTCTTATATCAAAAGGTCTTGAAAAAAGTGTCACCTAATTGTATTCAAAGAAGAAATTTCAGCATAAACGAAACATGTCTCTGTATGCATTTAATGACTCACATTTTATTTTGATTTATTACTAATAAAATATGTGTTTTTCACATAATTAAAGAAATGTATTTCCTTGAGAGAAGAAAAATTCTCACGATTGAATTTTAGAGGAATTAATTTATATATATATAATAATAAATATGACTATCTCATCAGAAAATAAGCATATTTGAAAGTACATCATTTTCCTTGTTTTTTCTCTCATCCCTTCATTGGGAAGTTAGGAAAGTAAACTGTCAATTTTTGTGTTTATTATGTGACTTATTAGTTCGCAGTTAGAGTTGTAGTTGGATGCATTCTCACTTTTTTCTTCTCCTCTCTCTCCATCCTCATAAGTAGTAGAAAAGATTCACCTCCCTTTTTTCTCCCTTAGTGAGGGCTAGTTGTTGGTTTGTTGTTTCTATGAAGCTGTATGTTACCCAAAAAAAAAAAAAAACATATGCCTGATTAGTGGTCAGGGTATTAGGTGTGAATTTGAATTTTTGTAATAGAGAATCCTTATGGCAGATTAGTATTAGTCGTTTTGGATTTTTATTGATGTCCTAGTAAGGTTGGATCAGACTATAATTTAGTCAAACTTGAAAGAGTACTTGCAATTTTTATCATCTAGGTCTCTTATATGCGGGTTTTAACAAGTAAATATTACTATGATTATGCTCAAATAGAATAGTCACAACTGACTTATTCTTAAGAAAAAAAGAAAAAAAAAAAAAAAGAACATGCCTTTTGAAAGAAATTTCTACGACATCCTGTTCATTGGAATTTTCTTTCATATTTGCCGACTTATCTTTTCAAAGGTCTTGGCAATATATATATTTTATAAGGGCATTCATAATAGAAGAGCTAAATTTTTTATGTAAAGTAGCTCATTAAAACTCAATTTATCTAGTTTAACTAGTGACTTTTTAAGGACGTACTTCCTACATCCGATTAGTTATATTTTTATCTATATCATTTCTTTTTTATTTTGTTTATTTTTTTGGGAATTTCTATCAGATAGGCATGGGTGGCAGGTCCAAAATTATAAAATCCTTAAGTTTTTTTTTTTGACAACAGTAGGCACGGGTTACTTGAATTGTACCCTAAAATCCATGCCGTCTATTTTGCTAAGTTCCATGACCTGCCGTCAATTTAGGTGAAACACACCGTTTTTTGCAAGTTCCACGTCAGACTTTTTGGAATGCCCACATGTCCACACACAGACTTGCTGGACTAAAACGCACTGTTTTGGACCCTAACCAAAACGGTGTGTTTCAACTGGGTTTATGGGGGCAATATGGTCGGTCCAGACTTAGGGCCCTACTTCAAAATTCCGCCCCACACCCTGGGTCCCCCACCCCGCGGTCCCGACGGCTCTCCCCCACCGGCAAGCACGCAAAACCACCCACCCATCGGCGCAATTGAAAGCCCCACCCATCGGCAGAAACCACCCACCCACCCATCGCACATCTCGAAAATCCGTCGACATCTGGAAGCATAAAGAGGCGATTGATTTGAGCTTCTCCCACCGGCGCACCAGAACACCCACCGACGGTCGCGTCCGATTTTTCTAACCAACCCAAACACGTAAGAAACCCATTGGGGCTAGGGCTCTGCTAGGGATTTTAGGATTTTTTTTCTTTGAATTTTTGTGTGGGTTTTGTTGGTTGAAAGGAATGGATGCATTTTTGTGATACCTTACATTTTTATGTAGTTTTATGCGGTAATTTGGCCGAAAGTATTGAAGATGAATGGATGCATTTTTGTGTAGTGGCAGACCGTGTGTGTGTGTGTTCTTTTGGCAAATTTGTCTTCTTTTGCCAATTGGTTGTTGGTAGTAGGGATAGTTGGGGGTAATTATAGTGGATAGGGATGGTAGTTTGGTACTTACCAATACATGAAAATTGTCCATTGGTTTCAATGTACATTCTCAAACACGTGCAAACTTGCATATTGCATGCAGCTTTGTTATACTTAGAGCTTTACATGCAGTATCAATCCTTAGTTTATTGATAAGGATTGGCAGGGGGTTGTTGACTGTAGTTGTTTAGTGGTCCATGCATGTCTCGGTCATTGCCCTGGAATGAGAAAAATATGTGCTTTTTGGCCGTAGTTTTATGCGGTAATTTGGCCGAAAGTATTGAAGATGAAAATGCTTTTTGTACTTTTCCTACTTTTTTATGTTGATAATGTGTTGCTATAATAGTGCCCCACTTTATTAATGCATGTTGTTGTTTTACTTATGTTGATCATGTGTTGGATTTTTGGACAACTTCTCGGTTTGTAACTGAATTATGGTTTGTTTTCCATTCCGAGCTGCATTTTTATTAGGGCTAATGGACATATATCTTCTTTAAAATGAAGAAAAAAATACAGATGAACAAGAAGAAGAAAATTATTGGAGAAGGATACAATGAAGGAATCCCATAGTGTGAGGCCAACAAAGGTGTGTAAATTTGATTGATTTTATTTCGTGAGACACATGCTTGATTTTGGTGTATTAGTGTTGATGATTTAGGGGTTCATTATATATTGACAATGTCGCGGCATCTGTAATATCATCGTTGAAAGAGGATATAGAACCATGCAATGTTAGTGCGGACTTACAACCAAAATTATGACGTCCACGACTACAAAAAATCATGGAGGAGATTCTATGGGTGTGCTATGTATGACCATAAAAGGTACTTTAATTTGGCTAATTTTGTGTTGAGAAATGATTGTTACTTTATAGTTTGTGATATTGTATTGATTGTGAATTTTGGTGTAATAATGTAAACTCGGACAATGTCGTTTTTTCAATGGTATGACGATGAAACATGTGCTCGCGGACGGGAGGTCCTACCTGGGTTGTATAAACAAGTTAATTCTCTGAAGGGTGAAGTGTCGTCACTTAAATTCAGATTGAAGATTCAAACATATATGTTGGTATTTTTGTTGGTGATATGTTTATTGCTCATTTGTCATCGGGTCCGAGGCATGAGAATGTTGTATTTGGGACATTAATGTTTAGCTTTCAAGTGAATGTTGTTATTGTCGTATTAGGCAAGCAAACTTCTTGTATGATTAAAATGTATGTTAATGTTTATGTTAATTCATTTTTGTAGTGTAGTATGCATTAACCAATTATACATATTTGTATTAGCAAACTAACTAATTATACAAAATAGTTAGTTAGCCAAATATTTCACAGAGGCCTAGTAAAACAAACAATCCAAAAAAAACGTTTCTTTACATAAACAAAACTAGCAGCACTTGAAATAAAAACAAAGCAACTCTATAAACAAAATCAACAGCTGCATTAGGCCAAAAAAAACCTCACAATCACAACCCAATTCACACCAATAGAAGGAGCCACTAGAGGTATGGTTGGAAGCACAATTATGACACAAATTTTGATTAGCAAAGCAGGATGTTTCCTCTATTCTTGGACCGTTTAGGTTTTGTATGATTACCAAAAAACCTCTTCAGCGTAATGAATCTTTTGGTGTAAACTCATTCATGAATCTTTCAAGACCCGACTATACCACGAAAATAAATTCACAAGACCTGAGTATAATACAAAAATAATTGAAAGCATCAAATAATATTGTTGTTCATGACATATCCCAAAAAAATGTTGCCAGTTATATGGCATCATTGTGGCATACAAATTTGACCTGTCTTATATTACATAACATATTGTATTCAAAAATTAAGGGATTCCATAATTGATATCTTGGTATCATCAAATGATATCTTCAAATTGTAGCAAAAAATGCCCCATATAATAAAAATATTTAGACATAATTACAATCATCTGCTAATTAGTGAAAACAAAAGTAGTTGACAATATCAGCATTCTTTAACCCACGACTCGACTTGCGTGGTAATGGCCCTTCTCTGCACCTACCTATTATGCATGACATATTAATTAATTAGTAATAGACAACATTTTGCACAATTTTATGAGAAATAGAAGAAAAAATAGTTGTTTTACCTGCGTCTAGTTGCACTATTAGTGCGAACTTCGAGTCTCGACACATTCACCTCTGCATCCGCTTGTTGTGCATGACATATTAATTAGTTAGTAATACACACACTTCTTATGAAAAAGAAAAATGAACAAAATTGTATCGGGTTTACCTGCGATTGAGTTGACTGCGATTGAGTTGTCCTCGTACGAACTCGGTATGTGACGAACTTCGAGTATGTGACGACCTCGATTGAGCATCCACAATTGCACAAAATGTAATTAATTAGTTACTAATACATATCTTGGGATCCCTAGAATGCATTAAATAAACTTGTTCAAATATCATGTTTTCATGCTAAGCATCAACAACAACAACTTTTAACAACAACAACAACTTTCAAACACAACTTTCAAACTTGTTCAAATACTTTCATCTCAAAAGCAGCAACAACAACTCAAAAGCAGCAACAACAACCTAAGCATCAACAACAACAACAACAACCATCTAAAAAGCAGCAACAACAACAAGCACAACCTAAAAAGTAGCAACAACAACAACAAAAGCAGCAACATCATCATCCGCGCCTATCGAAAGAAAACACGTAGAAATGTTGAAAAATGTCTTACTTTTACCTGTGTGTTCGCAGCATCAGTTTTCTTCTTGATTGTCTTTTGTTTCCATCTCTTTCTATCCGGATTCAATGGTAAGTGGCAACCTTTGTAATTGTGGCCTAAACCCCCACAGTTTGCACACTTCACAACGTATCCACTACGTGTTAGCTTGTAGGGGTTTGGTGGCTCATCTGTAGCTTTTTTCCGACTCACTTTTGGTCTCCCGGGAGCCCTTCGATTGTTCGGTGGCAGGATTGGATCGCACTCATCATCAGCTGGCCATGTTTGTGGACCTTCCATTCCATAAACTCGATCTGCATACGCTAGCATGTATTTTTCCATCTTTAGATAATCATCAACATATTCCTCCGGTTTTTTCTTGCGCATGTCGATCGCAGCACAAGCATGTGAGCATGGGATCCTACTCAACTGCCACCTCCCACATGTGCACGTCCTCTCATCTAACTGGACCAAACGCCGTGCATCATACATGTGGTCAACTTCAAATTGTTGCTCATTTTGCCACCGACTTATGCAATTTCTTGCATCGCTTTTTGCCTTCTCCAACTTCCTATAGGCCTTCGGGCATATTACATAATTGGTCGACTGGATTCCCTTTCTCTTTTGTTAGAAGCGTGTCATTAATCCACACATGGTAAGTATGGGCTTAGACCTAACATCTTTAATCCATGCATTGAAGCTTTCAGCCAAATTATTCAACAACAACTCGGATTTTGTATGGCAGCTGAAAGCATGTCTGGACCATGATGACTTTGGCACATCACATAGGTATTTGTGTGCACCTTTATCCATTGCTAGGATCCTCTGCATGTGATGGTTAAATGTGTGAATATTGGTTGCTCGGGCTGCCCCTCACACCTCATCTTTAAATGCCTTTCCCATGTATCCCTTCAATTTCAAATTGGCATGTAAGTGCCGAACACAAAATCGGTGCTCAGCATTTGGCAACAAAATACTAACCGCAGTTCCAAGCCCCTACACACATACATACGAAAATAAACAAATATAATAAACAAATCAATATGTTAACAAATAAATACCATAACACATACAAGGCACTTAACCTAGGTTTAAAGCACTTAACAACATGTTTAATAAACTAATAACACAAAATTAATTAATTTGATTTGGGACATAAATACGACATGATTACCCAACCAAGTCCATGGCCGCCATAAGTCCTCCAAAAAATTCTAATGAACCACTCCCAAGAATCTCTTGTTCCACTTCACCACGGCAAATGCAATGGGGAATATGTCATCATTGCCATCCGTGCCTATGGCACAACAATTGCCCCATGATCCCCTTGAGATGGCAAGCGTCTAAGCAAATGACGGGTCGACAACCATTGATGAACCCTTCTTGCATGCATCAAGTGAGATATACATCCTCTGAAAGAATGGTCCATCTCTCTGTATAAAAGTACTACTGCCAGGGTTGGTGAGCCGGATTGCATTTGCATATCGCCTAGTGAGGCGATATTGGCCGGAGTGGGAACCAAATACTTGATAACGCCTCCCTCTTTGCTCTATAGCAACGTTGAATTGGCACATTTATGTTCAAATCTCTCTTCACCCTCTCTTTTAGTGCAAACGGTGTCCACGTCGGATCATCTTTGAAGTCCCTCTTGTACTTACGCACAAGATACTCTACATCACATTTTGAATTTTCGAACTGAAAACCACAAGAATGAGTAGGGTAGTATGTTTTAATTTGAGTACAAGTCCGAGTGGCATCCGTAGAAGCATGAATCCTCCAGTTGCAATTTTCTTGCAAACAAAGTGCACTAACCCTATAGCGGTCATTGTGTGTGAATTTGTAATCGTACCCCTGTTGGACAGCCTGAGTCTTCAATGCCCGCTTGAAGGCATATGTATCCGGAAACACCTCCCCAAGTTCAAAAGTTATTGGAATATTTAAGTCAAACTTCTCATTAAATTGCTTGTATCGTTTCTTCATCCCGACATTATCTGAATCACTTCCTTGCAAACTTCCTAGACCATCACTTGAATTGTCAACTTCCTTATCCCCAAAATCGGCTCCCATCTCATTTACCCCAAGTCAATGTTTTCCCACCGTGAGCCTTTCCATCCTTTTCTTTTTTGACCTCATCAAGATCATAGAATAGGTCCTCAAGCTCGAGTCGATTGTTCCATGTCGCCAACAATTCCTTGATCACTTTCTCAATATCACTGTGGTCTTCTAGGCTAATTTCACGCTTTCATTTTGTTTACTACTTGCGTGAATGGCATTCAGATTGCATTGACATTGGCCTCTACACCCATGTGTATTGTCATCCACATCGACAAGTAACATTCTTTCCTTTGCTGAAAAAACAAAAATAATAATAAATAGAAAATAATAATCATAACCATAAATATAACCATTTTTAGGGAATAAAATATAAAATTAAAAAAAATAAACTAAACTTCACAATAAACCGGGATGTACCTCCCCGACTTGTGCTCGATTGCATGCTTGGTTGCCCGCTTGGAGATCCTCCTCTTGGTTCTTCTCTTGTGGAGGTCCTTCTCTGGGTTCTCCTCTTGATGGCTTTCCTTCCTTTTTCTAATAAAAATATTTTGACATAATGGAAAATTATTAAATGCTTAAGTTTTTTTTTTTGACAAAAAACTCCTTGGGTTAGTCGAATTGTACCATAAAATCCATGCCGTCAATTGAAAATAATAAACTATTATCAAATAATATTATCATATGTACCTCCTTCAGTGTTGGTCGGCTGTATGTTTGGTTGCCCACTTTCAGATGCAGATTCAGTGGATGTCCTTTTCTTTGAGGGTGTAACAATACGGCCTAGCCTAACTTTGACCCTTGGCATGGATTTTGATTGCTTGACATAGGCGTATCAGCCCTAGGTAATTCATCCACTACCACCCCTCTCTCCTTCTCCTTCTCCATCTCCACCTCCACCTCCACCTCCACCATGTCCATGCCCATCCCCATCAACATCTCTCATGTCCATGTCCATCCCTATCAACTATGTCTACATGTGCATCTTGAGGGTTTGCTTCAAGAAGGAAACACTCCTCAACCACTACAGCATGATCCACCATATGCTCAACATATAGGTGAACTTGCACACAGCCGTAATCCTCCACGACATTTATTAAGTTTATCACATCTGCATCATTGTTTAAAGGTATCACATGCTGCTGGTTGTCACTGATGTTGTACCAGCATTTAATGTCATTGACATACCCTAAATCACGAACCAGCTCTTTAATTTCCCATAAGCTTAGGTAGTCAACATCATATCCATTGACTTCTTGTATGTCACCATCAATATATGTAAATGGGTTATGGCGCACTATCCTCCGTGATGAATTATTATATTGATACACCCCATTTATCTGTAAGTATAAAACAACAACAAAATATTATCAAATACACATACAAATTTGCAAAAAAAACAAAAAAAAAAAAAAAACAAACAAAACTCAAGCATGATATTTACAAATCATAAACTACTGCATGTAAAGCTCTAAGTATAACAAAGCTGCATGCAACATGCAAGTTTGCACGTGTTTGAGAATGTACATTGAAACCAATGGACAATTTTCATGTATTGGTAAGTACCAAACTACCATCCCTATCCACCATAATTACCCCCAACTATCCCTACTACCAACAACCAATTGGCAAAACAAGACAAATTTGTCAAAAGAAGACAAACACACGGTCTGCCACTATACTTTAATAAAGCACATATTTTTCTCATTCCAGGGCAATGACCGAGACATGCATGGACCACTAAACAACTACAGTCAACAAACCCCTGCCAATCCTTATCAATAAACTAACTTTCACTTGAATATTCCAACACAACAGGCACTGATCAACATAAAAAAGTAGGAAAAGTACAAAAAGCATTTTCATCTTCAATACTTTCGGCCAAATTACCGCATAAAACTACATAAAAATGCAAGGCATCACAAAAATGCATCCATTCCTTTCAACCAACAAAACCCACACAAAAAAATTCAAAGAAAAAAAAAACCCTAAAAAAATCCCACAACGGAGCCCTAGCCCCAATCGCGGGTTTCTTACCTGTGCCGGTGGGTTAGGCCGAAAAATCTGACGGCGACCGCCGGTGGGTCAGTTCTGGGTGCGCCGGTGGGAGAAGCTCCGTCAATCTCGCCTCTTTCGTGCTTCGCCGACGAATCGGGGTCGACGGATTTTCCAGATGTGCCAATGGGTGGGTGGGTGGTTTCTCGCGTGCGATGGGTGGGGCTTTCAATGCCGATGGGTGGGTGGTTTCGTGCTTGCTGGGGAGAGCTCCGTCGCTGCGGTGGGGTGGGGACCGAGGGTGTGGGGCGGAATTTTGAAGTAGGGCCCTAAGTCCGAGACCATATTCCCCCATAAACCCAGTTGAAACGCACCGTTTTGGTTGGGGTCCAAAACGGTGCGTTTTAGTCCAGCAAGTCTGTGTGTGGACATGTGGGCATTCCAAAAAGTCTGACGTGGAACTCGCAAAAACGGTGCGTTTCACCTAAATTGACTGAGTCACTAACTTAGCAAAATAGATGGATTTTAGGGTACAATTGAGTAACCCGTGCCTATTGTTGTCAAAAAAAAAAAACTTAAGGATTTTATAATTTTGGACCTGCCACCCAAGCCTATCTGATAGAAATTCCCTATTTTTTATAATGGTCGTATTTTTTTTAAATATCTTATTTTTCAACTTTTGAGAAAAAAGTGTTGTGAAGAGAGAAATAATAGGAGAAAATTTTGAAAAAAATGAGATGTGAAAGAGAAATAGTAGGAGAAAATTTTGAAAAATGAGAGAAAAAGGTGAGAGAAACAATAAAAAAAGGTGGGAATAAAATTTTGGGAGAGATAGTGGAAGAAAAAAAGACGTGAGAAGAAAATTTAGGAAAATAGCTCTTTGAATTGTATAGCTTTTTTTTAGCTTATTTAATAAAATACCTATTCTACATTTTTTTTAACTTTTTCAATGTAAATGATATTTTATTAATTTAAAGAATTATTTTAAGTAAAAATGTCATTTAGCTCATTGACTGCTCTAAGTAAACGGTAAACACAGCTATATAATAGACGAAGCCAAGTACATTACATAAGCTATCTCTGATAACTGCTATTGCAAGTTTGTAAGCATCAGTTTTCCTCTCGGTTATGGACTATCAATCGTTCTACTATTTGCTCTTTCTTTATATCTTACTCTCTCGCTTCTCTTTCACCTCCTCCACGAACTTCTCGTTCCCCTACTTCCCAACCAATGACAACAACGTCACAGTTCGTCTTGCAGCCACAAAAGCCGAAGTTGATGGCCACTTGTCAATACGACTTACCGATAATCAGGTTGGTGGCACGATACGTAATGCTACAGGCCGAGCTTTCTATAACCAATCCATCCCATTGTGGGATCCTAACACAAATATTACAACAAATTTCACTACTTCTTTTGAGTTCACAATCAGATCTGGAGATGCTAATTCAAACTTAAGCTCTGGAGGCATTGCATTCTTTATAGCTTCAGAAGATTCTTTGGATGCTCCTGAAAATTCTTTTGGAGGTTGGTTGGGTCTCTTCAATGAGAGCACCGACGGTAATTCATCCAATCGGATGGTAGCCGTGGAGTTTGATACGTACCAAGATCAGTGGGATCCTAGTGATAACCATGTTGGTATTAATGTGAACTCGATTGTCTCCAAGGCTAACCGTACTTGGAATAATCGTTTGAGCTCTGGGGACATTTATGTTGCAACTGTCTCATATGATGGAAACACCAAGGATCTCAATGTGATGTTGAAAGGGGTAGATGTTCCTATGGTAGCAAACCAATCCTTAAATCTTACTTTTAATGTAAATTTGATGGATATTCTCCCGGAAAAAGTGATCGTGGGCTTCTCAGCATCGACGGGAGAAGCAATCCCACTTCAAGTTATCCGAAGTTGGAACTTTAGTTCTACTTTGAGTCCGGTGCTGTGGCCGGATTATTCTTTTCAAAATCCAGTACCGAAAAATGTGACATTCAGGGTTAACGTTGTAGCATTAATAATAGGAGTGGTTTTGTTTTTTTTATTTGTTGCAGCGATGATCATAGGTTTGATCCGTTGCGCTTTACTGAGAAACAGAAGAAGAAAGGAACCGGTAGAAGAAGAAGAAGATGAAGATGAAGATGAAGAAGCAGGCATTCTAGAACCCATGGATGAAGTGCTAATAGAAGGAACCGGACCAAAAAGGTTTGCCTACAAGGAATTGGTCGTGGCAACTGACAACTTTTCAGATGAAGGGAAGCTTGGTCAAGGAGGTTTTGGAGGCGTATACAGAGGTTTCTTGGCGGAACAAAACATGGAAATTGCAGTCAAGAAGGTATCTAGCAGCTCTAACCAGGGAAAAAAGGAGTATGTTTCAGAGGTGAATACCATTAGTCGTCTGAGACATCAGAATTTGGTTCAACTCGTCGGTTGGAGCCAAAAGCGGAATAGCTTCCTACTTGTATACGAGTACATGCCCAATGGAAGCCTAGATTATCATTTATTTGGCAAGAAAAGTCATCTCTCATGGCCGGTGAGATTCAAAATTGTTCAGGGGTTAGCCTCTGGATTGCTCTTCTCCACGAGGAATGGGAGCAATGCGTGGTGCATAGAGATATCAAATCGAGCAACGTGATGTTAGATTCAAACTTCCAAGCAAAACTTGGTGACTTTGGTCTAGCGAGGCTTGTCGACCACGGCCTTGGCCCGCAGACGACAGCATTGGCCGGGACAATGGGCTACATGGCTCCAGAGTGTTTTATCACAAGCAAGACTAGCAAGGAATCAGATGTTTTTAGCTTTGGTGTGGTGGTGTTGGAGATCGCTTGTGGGAGAAGAGTAGTGGAGCGTAAGGAAGAAGAGTCAAAAATTAGTTTGGTCAATTGGGTGTGGGAGCTTTTAGGAGGTGGAACACTTCTCGATGCCGCCGATGACACACTAAATGGGGAGTACGACGAAGAGGAGATGAAGTGTTTGATGAATGTTGGGCTGTGGTGCGCTCATCCAGATCACAAATCAAGACCTTCTATAAGGCAAGCAATTCAGGTTCTTAATTTTGAAGCACCGTTGCCAAGCCTTCCATCTCGTATGCCTGTACCCATGTATTACGGCCCCGGAGAAACGAGTTCTACGCAAGCTTCCTCCACTTTTTCACTAGAGGGTACAAACAAAAGTTATTTGAGTAATGCTATTTCAGAAGAGGGCACAAACAAAAGTTATTTGGGTAATGCTATTTAGTAGATTTGTATGTGTTTAGTAGATTTGTATGTGTCTATTATATAAGTGTGATTAATTGTGATATATACATGACAATAAAAATTAACTATTGTAATGATTAATTTCGTTGTTTGCTTTAATTTAAAAAGAATTTCTTGGATTATTTTACAAGTCAGGGGGAAGAGCCAAGACTTGTACTAGAAGGAACATTTTTATTGAGTCTCATTGCAGTGTATGATAATAATATAAGACTTTTGGTTTGTTTTGCGAAGAAGGTTTTGGCATGATTTCTTAGAATGTTACAATTATAACAGCACATGCCCATTTTGGGTTTGATTCGTGACATTATTCATCCAAACAAATTCCCAAACACAATCAATATTGTGGGATTTTCAAACACGGACTTAAAAAGGGAATGGAGTTACACATTAACAGATTAATAGATCTACAATTGCAAAATAACCTTTTGAATGTTTTATTATTGGAGCTCAATAACATATTCTCTAGGCACTAAGGCCACTTTCCAACAGTTGGGAAGAAAACCAATAATCAGGGGTTTTCGGCTGTAAGTTAACCCACCTGTGAATGAGTCACAACTCACAAGCCTCAGATTAAAAGCAGAATCGTGTGAAGGCTCCCCGAAGAAACAGTTGTCAAACAGTACGGAAGTGCTTATTTACAAATAAGAATATGAGTAAAGAATATGCTAGAAGTGCTTATTTAAAAAAAGTATAAATTAAAATTAAAATTATGATTTCGTATATTTAAAATTATTAATTTATTATTTGTCTACAATTTATCATATTTAAAAAGTAAAACTATTTATGTTTTTAATTTAAACAATAACTAATTAGTATTTAATTAAGAGGTTTTAGTTGATAGCGAGACTAGTAATTATAGCTCTTGAGCCGTCGGTATTGACTGACTCAAAGTCAATAATGCATTGAATCATGAAAAGGTTTTAGTTGATAGCAGGGAATAGGAATTAAAGCTCTTGAGCCATCGGTACTGACAAACTCAAACTCAATAATGCATAGTTGATAGCGAGACTAGCAATTATAGCTCTTGAGCCGTCGGTATTGACTGACTCAAAGTCAATAATGCATTGAATCATGAAAAGGTTTTAGTTGATAGTAGGGACTAGGAATTAAAGCTCTTGAGCCATTGGTACTGACTAACTCAAACTCAATAATGCATTGAATCGTGAAAAGAAACTTTACTCAATTATGCATTGAATCATGAAAAGAATTTTTTTTTAATTTAATTAATTTATTTTTTTAATGAAAAGAAACTGTTAAAACTTAATTACTTAAAGAGGTAAAATATCAACTCAAAATATTTCAGAAAAATAAAGTATATTTTATGGGATTAAGTGTCAAGTCAAATACTTTTATGGAGTAAAATGTCATTTTTTAAATATTAGGGTTAAAAATTGCAAACGGATGAATAGTTTGAGGGTAAAATATATTTTTTCCAAGAAAAAAAAGGGAAGGGGGAGGGGGGGTTGGCAATTTTTTCTATTCTTCCTCCTCCCTCTCCATCTCTTAGGCACTCGTACATTTCTCACTCCCCCTCACTCTTTCCTCTCTACTCTCTCATACCTCACATGTACACACATTGGTTCGTCAGAACTTAAGGAGTAATTTTTTTTTTTTTTTTTAATTTTTAAAATTTTAAATTTTCTTATTTCACAAATAAATATGCTGTTTTAAGTATGGGAGAGTTTTCAGTTTCAACCGAAGACCCTTTGACCAGGTTTTTGTCTTGTAGAAACACCACCATACACAGGGCCGGCTCAATGCTTTTCGGGGCCTTAGGTGAAACTTCTAAACGAGGTCTTATTTTTTTAATATTTAAATATTAATTAAATAATATATTTTTTAATTTTATTATATTTAGAGTTCTCAATGTATCTTTCTGTAACTTCTAATTCTTACAGTAATAAATTTATATTAATGTATCTTGTGAGTGCATGTTTAGGGTTTTTAGTTTCAAACAAACTCACCAAAAAAATTATTAGAAATTGGTAGGGATTGAGCTAAAAATTGTCAAAACTCACTAAACAAAATACAACTGATCAATGAGCGTTTGTAGTCTAATTGAGCTGAAAATTCACACGGATGTTAACGATATATGAATCTTCATTGTCAATGGTGGAGATTGGATTCTGACTTCTGAGCATTCTCAGATTGGAGAGGAAAAATAAGAGAAGAAGAAAAGGAAGAAGAGAGAGAGAGAGAGAGAGAGAGAGAGCTCAAATAGGAGAAATAAACTTCGCCGAAATAGAGGAGAGAGAGAGAATGACTATTTTTACTTTTTTAGATTAGTGTGAGGGAAAAAGGCATACAAAAAAAGGGCTTATTATTTGTTTTTTTAGATAAATTGGTCTTATTTTACTATAAGCTTATTATATTGAGGCCTTATTTTAGAGGCCTTAAGTTTTTATAGGAAAAAAATTTGGGCCTTATTTAAAAAAAAAAAAAAAAAAATTAGGCCTTAAGTTAAAATAAAATTAAAATTATTTTGGGCCTTATAAAAAAAATTGGGGCCTTATTAAAAAATTTTTTGGGCCTTATTACTTGAGGGCCCTAGCCCTTGAGGCAGTTGCCTAGCCCTTGAGCCAGCCCTAACCGAAGATGGGCTCCCTCTCAGTTTTGCTATGAAGAAAATCACTAAGATGTCAAATTTTTGGACCTGAAAACGCACCACCAATAGATATGTTCATTCTATAAAAATTTTGCATAGTGTGAAATTTGTGTTATCCTTTTGGATTCAACAACTTGAATGCTTTTCGAATGCAGAACTTGTATAAAAAACAAAACAGGCCCACTTATTAATTGATTTTGTTTTTCTAATACATTAAAGCTTAAAAACAGGACAAAAATCGTTTAAAATAAACCTTAAAAAGATGTTAAAAGAAGGTCAACACACTAAAATAAACTCAAAAAGCCCATATGGTTATGCAGTGCAATTTGAGTTTTGAATAACAACTAATTAAAGTTTATTTCAAAACTACTAAGCAAAAGGGGGTGAGGTTATGATTACGGAAGTATGATAATTTTTTAAGGCTCTACAATTAGCGGTTTTAGATTATAACCGCTAATTGTAACAATTTGTTCATCCTAGGTGTCTAAGGCTGAACCACTCCAGATTTTTTTTCCTTACTTGAAGAAGAAGGGGGTTGGTAATTACTAGTCTATCCCTTAGCAAGAATATTTGGAATTTGGCTTGAAAAAAGTGTGGATAATTTCTGAGCATTCATATGGTCAAGGGAGCTTAGGACAGTAGCCCCACCATGTATGCTTGAACATACATTTTAATTGCATGTCCTTTTTTTTTTTTTATTTAAATAAAATAAACCATTCAAGTCCCCAAGAGGTAACTTAATCGGCTGAGACCACGCTTAATGAAGCGGGGGTCACTAGTTCGAATCCTCCTCTACTCTCTTGCGCGGACATGTCAGAAAAAAAAAAAAAGACCATTCAAGATTAATTTCTTACCCCCACAAAAAAAAAACCTCTTCCTAGTTTTTTTATTTTATTTTTACCCTTAAAATTCTAATTTGGCCCCTACACATGATTTAATTGCACTATACGAATGTGAACTCAACCTCATTGATTTACAGATACCAATACGTTTTGTTAAAACTAATACTCAATTTATAATGTCTAGTGGAGATGTGAGTAACATTTTCCTAGATTATTACACTATTCAGTCTACAACAAGAAGAGCTTCTTTAAGGTAAATAAGAACTATGACTAAAAAGGAAAAAATTAAAGAAAAGAAAAAAAAAGGAGGAAGGTGCCTAGCTAACACCTGAAAATGATATCACCAAGAGGCAAGAAGGGCAACGTTCCAATGGAATGGGAAGGATTGGGTAAGGAGTTTAGGGGAGGTAAAGTTGACATTTTGGAGAAGCTATAAATAGCCCAACTTCATACGTTGAAAGAGACATCTTTGTAGAAAATGCAATCCTATCTTAAAATAATTACGATGAAGAAGAAAGAAAGAAAGCATTCTGATTGGATATTTAAATATAAATCAAATACTCTAGATTTTCAATACAAAAAAAAAAAAAAAACTATAGATTTTTATATTCTTATCGAGCAACTTTTTGCTGAAAAGTATGAAAGATAGAACCTAAATAAAGTGGAGCCAACATTAGAAAATTATCCTATATAAATTGGGGATTGTTACATGACTTACATCAATGTATTGTTCAAGATATGCTTGGTATATTACAACATCAAGGAATCCAAGTCAAGAGAGCTAATAAGCACATCATCAAGAACATCTCTTGTAGTGGAATTTAGAAGATTCATACTTGCATCAATCCCTTCACGTTCATCCACTTCATCTCCCTTCATATATAACTCCAACTTTTGTCTTCACAGCCTCAATTGATCTTCCAACAGACTCCTATTAGACTCGTGTTTCATGACAATCCATTGCAGAGATCGTATCACTTCTTGGTCATATTGCTGCTTCTGCTCGGCCATCCTGCGATATTGATTGGCTTGCATATCTGTTGAGCTTTTCACACTTTGAAGGCGCAAAATCATGGCCATTGCCTCCTCAGCTGCCGATGCGGCTGCCATCCTTTCCTTCTCAATCTCTGCATTCGCAGCATTTGCTCTCTGTCTTTCTATCTTCACTAGTTTTCTCAGTGCCATTACATCAAACTCTTCATCTTCATCATAACATTCTTCTTTGTCTTCTTCATTATCCCCTTCCAAAACCTCCTTTGCTTTAACATCGTCATTTGAATTCGCAACGTCTTTGCTTACCGGTAAATCGTCTTTAGTTGATGAATTTGAACTCATCAAGAATGTCAAAGAGCCAAACTCACCATTTTTCAGACAAAACCTTTTTCTCAGAATACTTGATTTGCTTCTGAAGTCACACAAAAATTGCATCAAACGCTTACCGTACCAACCAAGTTGCAAAACCTTTATCCCCAAACCAAACATCAAAAACAACTCAAACACCAAGAACCCACATCCAAACCCACTGCTCTGACTCAGAAAATTCAAACATGAAGCGCACTCCATGGTCAAAAACCCCAGAAAGCTCTTGAAAACCCTCTTGTACAGCTCAAGAACTGCGCAAATAACAACCAACAAACAAAAACGACCCGGAATCTGCATGTGGGTCTAGTAGATTCACAAAGCAAGAAACTTCAATTCGATCTTGGAACGCTCAAACTTGTTGTATAAGCAACAAAGGAAGGAACTTTCCGACAAAAAAACAAAACAATCGATTTGTGAACAAGAAATGACAGGACGAAAGTATGTACTTTCTTTGGAACTGTAAAGAAGGAAATCACATAGAGGAGTAAAAGTTTAGTTTTTTACAATAGTATTCATCGAAAGAACATTCTACAATGGAGCAACCACTTGAGACACAAAGACAGCAAGAGAGAGAAAGATAGAGAGAGAAAGCCAATATCTTTCAGCGTTTATGTTAGAAGGGGAGCGTGGGAGAGGAGATATTACTGGGAAGATGGTGGGTTAGAGGCGAATAAATCGAGATGCTGAGTCGGTTATCCAGACTCTGGCTAATTTAATATGAGAATGGCAATATCATTATTTATAGGAAGATCGAGGGTAGTTTTACTGGATGTTTGATGCGTTTAAGGCTATAGGGTGCTGACAAGCGTCGCTTATTGGCAGCCAACAACGCCGACGTTGCCTTTCGTTTCAGAAACTCAAATGTTACGGCGCTGTCTTTTACTCGGAGTCACAGGCACGATCTCAACCCTTAATTGGAGTAAAACCTTGATTCAGGATCAAGATCGAGAGCTGGAGTGTAATAGGCTAACAGCATATGTAATTTTAGTATTCATTTTTGTTTGTCTTAATTGTTTCCTGTTGACCGTTAGATTTCCGTTTTGCTCAAAGGGATAAAAAGTAATAATGTCAGATAATTGTATGGATTATGCTGATTGTTAGCATTATGATTTAAATCTATTTTGGTAATAGAATTTTTTAGATTATCTTCATTATTGTTTTTTTCTTTTTAATTAAACATTTTTAACTGGATATTGGATTGAGGTCGATCTTTACAATTCTAATTAATTGGAGAGGCCTATAATTAATCCTTCAATCTAAACTATTTAATTTAAAATAAATGAATTAGATTGGCCATGTGCGAATTAAAAATGAAAATTAAGGAATAGTCAAACCGTCACTTAAAGTCAAAACAAGAATCGAGAAATAGGAAAGAGGTCTCAACGAAACTCTCTGTAGTAGAGAATTACTAACACATGCATTATTAGTATTAACAGTCTCATATTTCATTAATGTCCTAGTAGAGCTGAGTCAGACACTACAAGAAATTTGATATTTAGGAGTGACCTCGTTTGGATACTAAAAGTCCTAAAGTGGACATTGTTGATTAGCTGTGTCGACTGTTGAACACTAATAGGTTAAATGCTAATAGTCCGACGCTGAAGATCAACTATTGATCATTAGCATCGACTCAGAAGTAGACGCTATTAATGAACTTTTAGCGTCCACTATAATGACACTAAAAGTCTTGTATTTTGGCCATTGTATCAAGTTAGGATGGAAGCTAGAGTGGATGCTAGTGCTCCACTATTAGCATCCACTCAAAGTGAACACTGATGGTTCTAAAAAATTAAAAATTCTTCATACCCCTCATGTAGAGGAAGTCTATCATTTTTCATCTATATATCCTCTTGTGATTAAGTTACCCCAGCATCATTTTTCATCAAAATTCTTCATAGTTTTGTGCAATAATAAAATAAAGAGAAAATTACACATACTGCTAAAACTGTCATTATTATTTTTTTCTTCAAAATACTACCCTAATGTCAATAACCTCAAATTATCAATCGTGTGAATCCTTCTCCTAAATTACCAAAAAAAAATTGTTAACATCCTTCTCAACGTTAGTAAAAAACAAAAATGACTATTAAGACAAAAATATCATTATAAATTTGAAAAAATAAAATAAAACTAAAAAAAAAAAGCAAAAAATTAAAAGACCAAGGGGTGGCTGGTTTTAACATTTTTGTTTTTTTTTTTTTAAAAAGAAATCCTAACAGTAAAGTCAATAATGAAGGAATTAGTCAGTTGTTTCATAGATGAGTTGGTAAATGGGTTTAAATGGCAAGAAATTCAGTGCCAAATAAAGCACGAGAACAGGAATTCTTTTGAGGGTGAACCCTAAACACCACACCAAAGAACGAAAAGGTTCCCTTATTTATTGCAAGTAGAATCCACATTTTGTGTTGGAAAGTGCATCCGCCATCAATATCCATCCATATAAATGACAAGCTCACCTTTACCTTCCCCCTCTCCCACTTTGAATAAAAAAAAATAATAAAAAAAATAAAAAAAAGAAGCTCACCTTTACCTGGAAAAGATTGTGCTTCTTTTTAACTTAAACATCATCTCTTGCTCTGCTCAAGAGGATTGTCTCACCCGAAGTCATTTTTTTTTTAAAAAAAAAAATTAAAGGGTAGGCTGGTGGGGCGATTAAGTGCGGTTACTCTACCTAAACCTGATCATGGTAGTACTAGTATATACTTGCTAGGAGGAGCTTAAGAGGAGTCTAGATGGCGGGAAGCACAAACTCTCCCTCAAGACTAATTGAGACATTACCTGACTCAACTCTTCTAGGATATCAATGTGATCAAAAATGTTAATACTAATCAAGCATGTGTGAATGACTCTTTATTATGGAGAGTCAAAACCACGCCCTATAGCACATGCTCAAACACTTCAGAAATTTCGTTGGACCTCTAAATTACTCTGTTTCCAAAACAGGTATCACTATCATAATTGCCATGACACCCTTCAAGATGAGCTTTTGTTATCATAACTACATCCTCTCAAGGAGGCACAACATCGTAGATGGTTGGTGCTGGGGCCGAACCACATGTTGGCTTGGGGGCCTATTATTCCTAGTTATTTTATTTTATTTTATTATTTTTATAAAAAATATCCTTTCAATCCTTTTAAAATTAGAATTTTGCCTGCGGTATTGATTGGCTTGCATATCTGTTGAGCTTTCCAGACTTCGAAGGCGCAAAATCATGGCCATTGCCTCCTCTGCTGCCGATGCGGCTGCCATCCTTTCCTTCTCAAGCTCTGCATTGGCAGCATTTGCTCTCTGTCTTTCTATCTTCACCAGTTTTCTCAGTGCCATTACATCAAACTCTTCATCTTCATCATAACATTCTTCTTTATCTTCTTCATTATCCTCTTCCAAAACCTCCTTTGCTTTAACATCATCATTTGAATTCGCAACCTCTTTGCTTACCAGTAAATCGTCTTTAGTTGATGAATTTGAACTCATCAAGAATGTCAAAGAGCCAAACTCACCATTTTTCGGACAAAACCTTTTTCTCATAATACTTGATTTGCTTCTAAAGTCACACAAAAATTGCATCAAACCCTTACCGTACCAACCAAGTTGCAAAACCTTTATCCCCAAACCAAACATCAAAAACAACTCCAAAAAACCAAAAACCTGTGAGGAACACCCAAACACCAAGAACCCACATCCAAACCCACTGCTTTGACTCAGAAAATTCAAACATGAAGCGCACTCCATGGCCAAAAACCCCAGAAAGCTCTTGAAAACCCTCTTGTACAACTCAAGAACAAACAACAAACAAAAACGACCCGGAATCAAGTGCCCACCTGCGCTCGATTGCAATTGTTTGTTTTTGCGTTCTTATTTTTCACATCTCACTAGTTCTGGAGAATAGGACAGATTTCCTAACACTTAGTGTCTTCAATTAGCTCTGAACAGAATGTTTTGGGGGCCATAGTCCCAAAGGGGTATTGTATCAGTAGTTGTGTCAATGTAGTATATGAAACTGGTAGTATATGAAAGATTTCTCAGAATTCAATCTAAAATGATAATGTGGGTGAGTTTTGATACAGAAGTTATTAGTGATTTTGTACCATCGTTCAAAAGATTTACGCTAAAAGTAAAGGACTCATTTTTCTCCAGGGAAGCTATTCGGTGATAGAAAAAGTCACACTTTATTCAATTGTGCCATTAAACAAGTCGGGATGAAAACATTTCCTTGAATACAAAATGGGTAAAAGTTGTATCTATAATGTTCATCCAGTGTAATGAGAAGCACATAGAAAAGTGAAGTTTTCATTTTTTTTTTTTAAATGAGTAATGGTAGATACTATAATTCTATCCAACATTCATACGACAATGCTAACATGACATTCCTAACTAACCTTTGGATTAGTCCTTTTTAAATAATAAAAAAAAAAATCCAATAATTTGTTAGGAGTGCCAAGTCAGCATTGTTGGATGAATGTTGGATAAAATTATAGTATCTATCATTTCTCATTTTAAAATCTTTCAAAACCTTTACTGGAAAACAAAATAGGGTTATACATACATATATATATATATATATATATATATATATATTTGGGATAAATAACTCATTTCATTGATAATCGCAAAGAAGCACAACCCTATCACAAAAGATGTATACAAAGAGGGTTCCACCTTAAAGGCTAAAAGAAGAACAGAAATCCACAAATTCCGACGGCAATTCAAACTTGTATAACAGTAAGCTTTCCACTTTATGTCATTTATGGAAGTAGCTTCACTTGTTGCCAAAATTGAAAAAACGCAGGATGAGAAAACAGCTTCTCATTGAGAGTATGTTTCCTTTTCAAGTTTTCCATCCAAACAATAAAGCTAAAATCTATATCTGTCAACAAAAGAAACAAATAAGAAGCTAAACAACAAAATTTGCTAACAAACAGAATCACGTCTAAACCCTGATATAGCTTCAAAGAAGGCTATACAGCCATACAGGTCTACCCCATTTCCACAAAATTATAGCCTACCCAACTTCTTTCAAATCCTAACCAAAAAGGGAAGAAAAAAAATTCCGAATCCACGTTTTAATATTTCATTACTTCCAAACAATAGGAAAACAAAAAGAACCAAATTTTGACCGTGCAACCTCAGAAACTAGATTATAGTAATTAGAAGCCTGAGCACACAATTCAGACAAATATTCCCCTGTTTGGCTCCTATTAAAGTAAAACAAGACAATATTCAACATTTCATTTTTCTCTTCTATTTTTGTCATTTTCTCGGAAACCTAAGAGACCGAAAAAGAGAGCCATACCGGCGACAGCACCGGGGTCCAAGTCGAAGTTGGTCCGACCGTACAGGTAACTCTGTGACTTTGGACCTCGACCCGTTCGATTTGTGAGAGAGCTCCACAGTCGAACCTGCTAATGGATTGTTCGTTCAAGAAATGAGATTGCTGTTTGGCGTGGCGAAATGAGAACTGGAATTCGCGCTACGTAGAACGCGTTAAAAGAGTTCCAATCAAACGAGTATTTTATTCAAGGAAAATAAAATTTTATATGAAATTTGCCTATAAACAAAAAGGAAATACGTTATACTTCTTAATCGTTGGTGTAGTCTTAATTATAGTTGAATATTGTCCATATGGTAGTTCAATCGGTATGATCACGCCTCTAAGCGAAAGTCGGATCATTACCAATCTTCATCTAATTCTCATATGGATATGCTAAAAAAAAAAAAATTTATAATTGAATATTATTTTCTAAAACCATATATGAGAAATAAAAGTTTATATTTTAAAAACCATGAGAGAAAAATATATATATAGCGCTTTTTTAAAAAAATAATAGTAATAAATGCAAAATTGGTTCATGTATTTGGTCTAAATTACAAATCATTCATTTAGGTTATAATAAGTTATATGGTATAAAAAATAATTTATAGGTCCTCATGACCTCATGCCCGGCTCAAGATAAGCCAAAATAACAATTTACTCCATAAAATTAATTTTCATTAAGTAACTTAACAGAATTCATTACTTTGTTACGTCATACTACTACAATAAATTAACATAATCTCTTTTATCCCTAATTAGTATTAGCTGCCTTTGATTCTCATTGATGCCCTAGTGGGGCTGCATGGGTCAGCTATCAAACTTGAGGAGTATTACGCTTCCACCTGCCTAGGCCCCTCCTATGTATTCCTAATGGGTAAGTACTACTATAGTTACACCCAGGTAGGATAGCTAAAATTGATCTTCCCAGCCTACCTTTTTTGCTTAAAATAAATAAATCTCTTATATCCCCAAAATTTTACTGTAACACTTCTCTCATTTTCATCTTCCGCCATGATTTGGGAGCATTTGTGAGAATTTGACACGATTTTGTAAAGCTGCTAAGGAAGATGAGAAAGGGTTACATACAACTTCAGTATAATAAAGGTAACATTTTACCTTGTGAGGCACAATGTAAGATTTTGGGGATATAAGAGATTAGGTTAATTTACTATAATAGTATGATGTGGAGTGAAGGCTGCTGTGTAATCTTAGCTGGCATTGTAAAATGATGTGAAAATCATAATTGTTATTTTTTAAAATAAAAAATTAATAATAACACGTGTTGCGTTTTTATTGGATATGACGTGACAAAGTGATAAATTGTGTTAATTTACTTAATGAAAATTGATTTTATGGAGTGAATTGTTATTTTGGCATACCTTGAGAACCTATAAATTATTTTTTTAGACTACATTGAGTGATGTGTAATTTATGCCAACTATAGGAACTTATAAATTGTTTTTTATATCACATGTAGTAATCTATAATTTAAGCCAACCATAATGACCAATTTTGCATTTATCCCTTAATTAATATCTACCTAAGATAAAGAAGACACTAAAAGAGCCACCAAAGAGAAAAAAACAAGAGACCCTTTTCTAAGAGAAAAACACGATAGCAAATTTCTGTCTTCTTTGTAGACTCCTACCACACTGCTTTTTTGGCGGGTTCTTTAGATCTAGTTTGTAGATCTAAATTCAGATTTAGTCTCTTCAACATTAGATCTGATCGTCTTCTTCAGCCAAGGCGTGTCTTCCGAAAGGATAACTACAATCGTGCTCCTCTCGTGCTTGTAGGTTTTTATCTTTGTTTTTTGTTTTTATTTTATGGTCCTAACTGCAATGAAAACATGAATAATACTTTTGGCTTTCAAATGAGAGGGAAAGGTTTGGGTGTGGGTGTTTTGCTTATGCCTGGAAAATGGCTTCATGTGCCCTCGAAAAGAGTTTGCATTAGCATATATGTTCTATAAACTGAAGATTGGGCTGGGATAGCAAATGCTTGATGTCATAGATTGGTTTTTCATTGTAAGATCTGTATATTTTTGACTTTTATGACGTGTAATTTTTACCTTCAGCTATGATCTTATAGAACTGTATGTTCTGTGATTGTAAGAGTTTTTATGTTATTGATCACTATTAATGAAATTAGATTGATTTTCCCTCAAAAAATAGAAAAGGAAGACAGTAGAAGACACATTAAGATTGTAGAATGTAGGTATTCTCAACTATAAAGCATATGGTTGAGAACATTAATATTATAATCTATTCGAGCACTTACCCTTTCTCAATAGGGTTTGCGCCCCCCGAATGACCTCTAGTACTATATTGATACTTCATTGCGTACAATAGCAACCATAATTACCAACTCGATTGAGTCCGACCTTGGGTGACCAATACTACCACTACAAAAAAAATCAAGTTTAATGGCATTGGAATAGTGACACTTTTTAATGGCATTTGATCAGTTGTTAGCTAGAAATCAACATATTAGGGTGGAGGTTTAGTGACATTTTATAAAAATGTCACTAATCAAATGTCATTAAACCTAATTTTTGTAGTGTACTAACTATGTCGAGATGGTGGACCATCTAGAAGGTGGCCATGTAAGAGGGGGATCAAAATAGGCTGCAGGGCTAGTTCCACAATAGGCCCACGAGGCAAAAGACAAGCTTCCTACGAAGCCCAACCTTACATGTCCTTGCATGGCAACACAACTAGAGATACTACAAAGATAGGAGGAGATTTTGGGCAGTTTGTTCTCACATGGAAAAGAAGGGCTCGTGTGGGACAAATTTTGCCGATGTAGTATGTTGTCAAAGAACCAGGCGGAAAAAAGAAAGAAGAGTAACGGTGGAGGCTTGGAGGAAGGAGAAGGGGGGATGTTGAGTGACATAAGTCAAAAACAACAAAAGAGTGGATCAGGATTGGCGGGGGTTGTGTCATAGCCCCGCTGATCGCAATGAATATCCTAAGCTAGAACTGTCGAGAGCTTAGGAAACCTAGGACAGTAAATGATCTTTGTAGGTTGGTAAAGAAGAAGCATCCTGAAGTGGTTTTCTTATGGAAACCAAACTAAGGCAAAATAAAATGGAGCGGGTTCAAATAAAACTGAGGTTTTCAAGTATGTTTGTAGTAGAAAGTGTGGGAAGAAGTGGAGGTTTGGCTCTTTTTTGGAGCTCAGAGGCTGTTATGGAGATAATAAACTTTAGTCGAAGGCATATATATGCAAAGGTCCTTATGCTGGTAGGGGGTTGCTGTGGAAGCTCACTAGCTTCTACGGCCACCCAGAGGCCAGTAAGAGGCATGAGGCCTAGAGTTTATTGCGCTTCCTATCAAGCCTAACACCATCCCCCTGGGTCTGTGCGGGGGATTTCAACGAATTATTGGACCTTTTGGAAAAATATGGAGCTTGTGGATGACCAAGAACCCTGATGGAGGCCTTTAAGAGTACTTGGGAAGCATGTGAAGTGTCTGACCTGGAGTTTAAGGGCCCAAAGTACGCATGGACTAATGGTCAAGTGGGACCTAGGTTCACCAAAGAATGTCTTGATCATGCGGTAGCAAACAAGGAGTGGTGTGACCTAGGTGGGGAGGTTTCATAGAGGCCATTGTTAGCTCGATCACTCACCAGATTGATAATTTCTACAAGTAGTCCCTGATACTATTGCAAGTCAATGCCATGGGGTTTTAGGTATGAATAAAGCTAGGGCCTAAATAAGGAGTGCAAGAAACTAATTCAGAAAGTGTGGAGAAGAAAGAATCCATGCTCGATCAATGAACCCAATCTCGACAGAAGACTTACGGAATGTAGATTTGAATTATTATAGTGGAAGAAGGTCTCAAACTTTTGGAAATTCTGAGCAAGCCATCCAACAACTGACTAGGAGAGTTTCTCCTTCGAGATGCAGGAAGAAAATCATAATTCACAGTAGTTTGCTTAGATGCACCAAAAACTAAATTCTTTGCTAGACCAGGAAGATATGAGATGGCGACAATGGGCTTAAAAACTGGTTAAAGTGGGAGATCCAATACAAAATTTTATCATGCTTGTGCAAACCAAAAGCAAAAGCATAACAAAATCACTGTGATTATGGATGAAAGGGTAGAATTTGGGATATGCATGATACTGAACAAGCTTTCAGACTATAATGGTGGTTTATTTACGGCGGGTAGAACACAGAAGGTGGAGAAATGCCTGAGACTGATCACTCCTAGTGTTACCCCTAGATGAATGCAACTCTTGTGAGGGAATTCACTATTGAGGAAGTGGGGAAAGCACTGAGCTAGATCTAACCTTCTCCCTCGCAAGCCCCAATTTCCCTCCACCTATTCCAATAGACGGCTCCGGCATTGGCCTTGTGAGCCGCGACCAAATGAAAGTCTCAAGTTTCTTAGCTGCAAACAAATTCGTCTCCGTGGAATTCGATACTTTCTGGAATGCTAAGTGGGATCCGCCTGAGCTAGCTAGTGAGCACGTTGGTATTAATATCATCAACATCACATCTCGAAACTCGACAACATGGTATAGCGTTATTAAGGAGAACAGAACATACAGTTGTAGTATTAGTTACGATTCCAGCACACAAAATTTAAATGTCAGCTTTACTGGATTCAGTAGTAATGATTCCCATCCCAATAAAACACCTTTCTTCTATAGTTGATTTGAGATTATTTACCAGAAAGGGTTGAATTTGGCTTCTCGGCTGCAACAGGATTGGTTTCCGAGCTGCATATTCTTTGCTCGTGGACTTTTGAATCGACAGCGCCACTTTTTATTCAGAATTCTCCACCCCCAGAGCCAAAAAAGAATGAAAAAGAAAGCAATGCAGGTTTGGTGGTGGGGCTGAGTGTGGGTGCGTGCGTTTTAATTGTGGGTGGTTTGGGGTTGGTTTGGCTTATCAACAGGAAGAAGAAGCCGGGTAGAGGGGGAGGAGATGAGGATTTAGATTTTGATCTTTCCATGGACGACGAATTTGAACGCGGCACTGGACCTAAGAGATTCTCCTACAACAAATTGGTTCGTGCGACGAATAATTTTGCAGGGGAAAACAAGCTTGGAGAAGGAGGGATCGGTGGGGGTTTACAAAGGATTTCTAAGAGAAATGAATTTCTATGTTGCTGTCAAGAGGGTGTCAAGGGGGTCTAAACAAGGGATAAAAGAGTACGCATCTGAGGTGAAGAGTATTAGCCGGCTGAGGCACCGGAATTTAGTCCAACTCATCGGTTGGTGTCATGAACACAAAGATCTCCTGCTCGTTTATGAGTTCATGCCTAATGGAAGCTTGGATTTGCATATTTTCAAAGGTAAGAGCATATTGACATGGGCGACGAGGTACAACATCGCTCAAGGTTTGGCGTTGGCGTTACTGTACTTGCACGAAGAATGGGAGCAATGCATTTTGCATAGGGACATAAAGTCAAGCAACATCATGTTAGATTCAAGCTTCAATGCAAAGCTCGGGGATTTTGGTTTAGCAAGAATGGTGGAACATGCAAAGGGATCACAAACTACAGCTTTGGCCGGGACGATGGGGTACATGGCCCCGGAATGTGTCATCTCTGGCAGGTCTAGCAAGGAGTCAGATATATACAGTTTCGGGATTGTTGCTTTGGAGATTGCTTGTGGAAGAAAAGCCATTGAAACCAAGGCTAAAGAAGACGAAATAATTTTACTAGAGTGGGTTTGGGAGCTTTATGGAAGGGGGCAGCTTCTTGATGCAGCCGACCCCAAATTGTGTGGAAAGTTTGATGAGCAGCAAATGGAACGGTTGATGATCGTTGGGCTTTGGTGTGGTCACCCAGATTACAATCTCCGGCCTCCGATAAGAAAAGCCCTCCATGTGCTTGATTTTGAAGCTCCATTACCCATTGATCTCGCAACAAAGATGCCTGTGCCAACCTATGTTGCCCCTTCAGGCACGACAAATACATCTTCATCTTCAGCTACTACATCTTCTACGGCATCTGCTTCGGGTACTGCACTTCTGTACTCGCACACGGTTAATTAATAGCAGGTAAATTATCTTGGCAAACATGAATCGACAGTTTTTGTAATATTTCTTCCAGTTTATATGGAAATTTTTTGAAATATCTGCCAATGGAGTTAGATAATTTTGGCAATTAGCTAAACGAAAGAGCAAAAAGCAAAGAGCAATGAGCCAATTAATAAAGTGATGTCAACTCTATAAAGATGCTTTTCATGTTTAACTCCAGTACAGATTATCTGGGGTATTTGGATTTTATAGTAAATTGGTAATTATATCACAGAATTTGTTAGAATATATATTCCAGTTGATTTATTTTTTTTAGAAGAATATTTCTTTATGTAGGCTTGATTACCATTTTATATTTTGTCCACTTATCACAGTTTATATCGTAAATTAATCAAGAATTAATGGATATAAACTGTGATGTATGTATGGATTTGGAACATCAACATCTCCTCACTATTTTCACTTGAATGGTGACTGTTGCATGTATCACAGCAACGGGTTTGAATGTGTTTGATGCTAATGGAAACATTACATAATATCTGCTATCTCCTTTTGCGTTTTAGCCCCACCAACGCTCACACACCAACCTTTTGCAAAAAAAAAAAAAAATATACTCTCTACAGTGCACATCGCTCTGCCTTTACTTCTAGTTGTCCTTGTCCTTTAATTATAGACGTCGGGGAGAAAATATCTTCTAGTGGGGGGGGATTTTTTTCTATTCTTCCTCTTCCCTCACGTCTCTCTCTCCATCTCTTAGACACTCAAACGTTTCTCGCTCTCTCTCTCTCTCTCTCTCTCTCTCTCTCCCTCTTATTTCTGTACTCTCTCATACCTCACATGTACACACATTGGTTCGTCAGAACTTAAGGAGTACTTTTTTTTTTAATATTTTTTTATTTCACAAATAAATATGCTGTCTTAAATATTGGAGAGTTTTCGGTCTCAACCGAAGATCTTTTGAACATATTTTTGTCTTATAGAAACACCATCGCCGTACATGGGCTCCCTCCCAGTTTTGCAATGAAGAAAATCGCTAAGATAGCAAATTTTTGGACCTTAAAACGCACTACCAATAGATATGTTCATTCTATAAAAATTTTGCATATTGTGAAATTTGTGTTATCCTTTTGGATTCAACAACTTGAATGCTTTTCTAATGCAGAACTTGTATAGAAGAAAACAAAATAGGCCCACCTATTAATTGATTTTGTTTTTTCATCTAAAACATTAAAGCTTAAAAACAGGACAAAAATCGTTTAAAATAAACCCTAAAAAGATGTTAAAAGAAGGCCCAACAAATTAAAATAAGCTCAAAAAGCCCATACGGTTACATGGTGCGATTTGAGTTTTGAATAACAACTAATTGATGTTTATTTCAAAACTACTAAACATAAGGTGGTGCGGTTATAATTAAAGAAGTATGATAATTTTTTAAGGCTTTATGATCAGCGGTTTTAGATAATAACTACTAACCGTAACAGTTTGTTCATCCTATGTGTCTAAGGCTGAACCACCCCAGGTTCTTTTTTCTTTACTTAAAGAAGAAGGGTATTGGTAATAACTACTCTATCCCTTAGCAAGAATATTTGGAATTTGACTTGAAAAAAGTATGGATAATTTTCGGGCATTCATATGGTACCAAGCGAGCTTAGGGCAGTAGCCCTACCATGCTTCAATATGGTCCTCATAAAATTTTTGAACATACATTTTAATTGCATGTCTTTTTCTTTTTTCTTAAAAAAATAAAAATAAAATAGACTATTCAAGATTAATTTCTTACCCCCTAAAAAAAAATACTCTTTTTGAGAAATGTTGACAATCTTCATTAGAAAATCAAATTTAGAGATTAAAAGAACTCTAAACAATAAGAGCAAACTGCTCTAAAACAGTAGTGTCATAGATACGTAATGGAATTTCTTCCATCCACACCCTGTTTGTTACTTCCCTAACTGCTTCCTTCACTAAGCCATGAGCTGCATTAAAAAAAAAAAAAAAAAAACTCTTTCTTTTTTTTTTACCCTTAAAAATTTAAAATTCTAATTTGGCTCCTTCACATGATTTAATCGCACTATACGGATCGATGTGAAGTACTCCACCTTATTGATTTAGAGATACCAACACGTTTTCTTAAAATTAATACTCAATTTATAATGTCTAGTGGAGATGTGACTAGAATTTTTTTCTTAGATTATTACACTACTATTCGGTCTACAACAAGATGAGCTTCTTAAGGTAAATAAGAACTATGGCTAAGAAGGAAAAAATTAAAGAAAAGAAAAAATTTAAGCTATAAATAGCCCAATTTCATACGTTGAAAGAGACATCTTTGTAGAAAATGCAATCCTATCTTAAAAGAATTCAGATGAAGAAGAAGAAAAAAAAGCATTTTGATTGCAAATTTAAATAAAAAATCAAATACTCTAGGGTTTTATATTCTTATCGAGCAACTTCTTGCAGAAAAGTACGAAAGATTGAACCCTAAATAACGTGGAGCCAACATTAGAAAACCATCCTATATAAATTGGAATTAAAGGATTGTTACATCAATATATTATTCAAGATATGAAAGTCGCTACAGTGAACTTTCATATTTTAAATATGAAAGTTCATTGCATATTTAAAGAAAGCTTTTAAAATAGAAGGTCTGCTAGAGTATGAAAATAAAACAAAAAATATTAAATTTAACTAAATGACTATTTTGAAAATGAAACAAAGAATGTTAAATTTAACTAAATGACTACTTTGAAGTATCTGTTAGAAATGTTCTAAGTTTTAAAGAAGCATCCATATAGACGAGTTCAAACTTTATAGTCATTTACCCTCAGAACTAGCCCAGCCGCCTATAATTTTTAGCCATGGTCAAACGCGCAAGCTCGGAACCAAAAAGTAAACGGTATACAATGGATAGAGGGCAAGGCTTAGGTGCGGTCCTTCAAAACTACCTACCGCAGCCTCCCCCTATTTGGAAGCACATTAACTTGCCTTGTAAGAAACTCCTACATACGATCGACCACCTGTTCATAGGAAATTACTTTCATATTTACTGACTTAAGGCTTAGGTGCGGTCCTTCTAAACTACCTACCGCAGCCTCCCCCTATTTGAAAGCACATTAACTTGCCTTGTAAGAAACTCCTACGTACGATCGACCACCTGTTCATAGGAAATTACTTTCATATTTGCTGACTTATCTTTTCAATTAATTGGTAACCTCTTGTGGCATCATCCTGAGTCCCTGACCACGTCTTCTTATATCAAAAAGTCTTCAAATAATCAGTGTCACCTAATTGCTAATTGTATTCAAAGAAGAAATTTCAGCATAAACGAAACATGTCTCTGTATGCATTTAATGACTCACATTTTATTTTGATTTATCAGTAATAAAATATGTGTTTTTCACTTATTTAAAGAAATGTATTTGCTTGAGAGAAGAAAAATTCTCACGATTGAATTTTAGAGGAATTAATTTTTATATATAATAATATATATGACTATCACATCACAAAATAAGCATATTTGAAAGTACATTAACTTGCCTTTTGTAAGAAACTCCTACGTACGATCGACCACCTGTTCATGAGAAATTTCTTTCACATTTGCTGACTTATCTTTTCAATTAATTGGTAACCTTCAAGCTTTGGTACAATTTAGAAACCTCCAATCACAAACGCAAACTCAAAACAAGAAAAGAACGCCTCTCTCCCGACCAGTTAACCATGGCTATCCATCCAGAAAAGCTGCTTCTTCCTCTGATGATGATAACTATGTCCAACTTTCTCATACTCCCCTGCGCATCTCAGATGTCATTCAACTACCCCGATTTCTCTCCAACTAACAACGGAGGTATAAGGCTGAAAGAAAGCGCTAACTTCTCAGGTTCAGTCATTCAACTCACGCCAAATGCAGTGGACAATTGGGGTCGTGCCATGTATGACGAAACCATGCATCTCTGGGAAAAGAGTACAGGGAAAGTCGCCAACTTCACAACCAACTTTTCTTTTATCATCTCCTCGGAAGGTGCAGACAGATATTCAGATGGGCTGACGTTCTTCCTCGCAGGCCCCTATTTCCCATTACCTGATCCAGTAGATGGCTCTGGCATTGGCCTTCTGAGCCGCGGGCAGATGAGCGACTCAAGTTTCTTAGATGCAAACAGATTTGTTGCCGTGGAATTTGATACTTACCCGAATAAGCTGTGGGATGATCCGCCTGAGGAGCACGTCGGAATCAATATCAACAACATGAAATCTCGGATCACTACAAAATGGTATAGCTTGATTAAGGAGAAGAGAAATTACAGTTGTAGTATTAGTTACGATCCCAACACACAAAATTTAAGTGTCAGCTTCACTGGATTCAATAGTACTGAATCTAATGACACCATCCCAATAGAACAGCACCTTTCTTTTATAGTTGATTTGACACATTATTTACCAGAAAGGATTCAAGTTGGCTTTTCGTCCTCAACAGGATTGATTTCCGAACTGCATATCCTTAGCTCGTGGTCTTTTAAATTGACAGCGCCACTTTTGATTCAGAATTCTCCACAACCACAAACACGTTTGATTAAAGAAAGCAAGGCGGGTTTGGTAGTGGGCCTGAGTGTGGGTGCATGCGTTTTAATTGTGGGTGGCTTGGGGTTGGTTTGGCTAATCAACAGGAAGAAGAAGCTGGGTAGAGGGGGAGGAGATGAGGATTTAGATTTTGATCTTTCCATGGACGACGAATTTGAACGCGGCACTGGACCTAAGAGATTCTCCTACAAAGAATTGGTTCGTGCGACAAATAACTTCACAGGAGAAAACAAGCTTGGAGAAGGAGGGTTCGGTGGGGTTTACAAAGGATTTCTAAGAGAAATGAATTTCTACGTTGCTGTCAAGAGGGTGTCAAGGGGGTCTAAACAAGGGATAAAGGAGTATGTATCTGAGGTAAAGAGTATTAGCCGGCTGAGGCACCGGAATTTAGTCCAACTCATCGGTTGGTGCCACGAACACAAAGATCTCCTACTCGTTTATGAGTTCATGCCCAATGGAAGCTTGGATTCACATATTTTCAAAGGTAAGAGCTTAATAACATGGGCGGCAAGGTACAACATCGCTCAAGGTTTGGCGTCGGCATTACTGTACTTGCACGAAGAATGGGAGCAATGCGTTTTGCATAGGGACATAAAGTCAAGCAACATCATGTTAGATTCAAGCTTCAACGCAAAGCTTGGGGATTTCGGTTTAGCAAGAATGGTGGAACATGCAAAGGGATCACAAACCACAGCTTTGGCGGGACGAGGGGATATGTGGCCCCAGAATGTGTCACCTCCGCAGGTTTAGCAAGGAGTCAGATATATTTCAGTTTTGGAATTGTAGCTTTAGATTGCCTGCGGAAGAAATGCCATCGAACACAAGGCAAAAGAAGACGAAATAATTTTACTGGAGTGGGTTTGGGAGCTTTATGGAAGGGGCAGCTTCTTGATGCAGCCGATCCCAAATTGTGTGTGGAAAGTTTGATGAGCAGCAAATGGAACGGTTGATGATGGTTGGGCTTTGGTGTGGTCACCCAGATTACAATCTCCGGCCTCCGATAAGGAAAGCCCTCCATGTGCTTGATTTTGAAGCTCCATTACCCATTGATCTCGCAACAAATATGCCTGTGCCAACCTATTTTGCCCATCCAGGCACGACATATACATCTTCATCTTCAGCTACTACATCTTCTACAGCATTTGCTCCGGCTACTGCAAATCAGCACTGCACACGGTTAATTAATAGCAGGTAAAATTATCTTGGCAAACATGAATAATAAAGATGCTTTTCATGTTTAACTCCAGTACAGATTATCTGGGTACTTGGATTTTATAGTAAATTGGTAATTATATCATAGAATTTGTTAGAATATATATATTCCAGTTGATTTATTTTTCTTAGAAGAATATTTCTTTATGTAGGTTTGATTACCATTTTATATTTTGTCCACTTATCACAATTTATATCGTAAATTAATCAAGAATTAATGGATGTATATAAACTGTGATGTATGGATTTGGAACACATCAACATCTCCTCACACCTTTTCTACTTGAATGGTGAGCCGTGTATCACAGGCTCACAGCAACGATCTGGTTTGAATGTGTTTGACATCTCTCACCCTTTTCTGCTTGAATGGTGAGCCGTGTATCACAGCAACACTTCTGTACTCGCACACGGTTAATTAATAGCAGGTAAAATTATCTTGGCAAACATGAATAGATAGTTTTTGTATTTCTTCCAGTTTATATGGAATTTTTTGAAATCTCTGCCAATGTAGTTAGATAATTTTGGCAACTAGTGAAAGGAAAGAGCAAAGAGCCAATTAATAAATTGATGTGAACTCTATAAAGATGCTTTTCATGTTTAACTCTAGTACAGATTATCTGGGTACGTATACTTGGATTTTATAGTAAATTTTAATTATATCAATGAAATTGTTAGAATATATATATATTATACTTTGATTTATTTTTCTTAGAATACGTAGGTTTGATTATCATTTTATATTTTGTTACTTATCACAGTTTATATCGTAAATTAATCAAGAATTAATGGATATAAACTGTGATGTATGTTGGATTTGGAACATCAACATCTCCTCACTATTTTCTACTTGAATGGTGACTGGTGAGCCATGTATCACAGCAACGGGGTTTGAATGTGTTTGATGCTAATGGAAACATTACATAATATCTGCTATCTCCTTTTGCGTTTTAGCCCCACCAACGCTCACACACCAACCTTTTCAAAAAAGACTACTCTACGGTGCACATCGCTCTGCCTTTACTTCTAGCTAGTTGTCCTTGTCCTTTAATTATAGACGTCGGGGAGAAAATATCTTCTAGTGGGGGTTGATTTTTTTCTATTCTTCCTCCTCCCTCACGTCTCCCTCTCCATCTCTTAGACACTACGTTTCTCGCTCTCTATCTCTCTCTCTCTCTCTCTCTTATCTCTGTATCTCTCATACCTCACATGTACACACA
Source organism: Carpinus viminea (assembly GCA_013348765.1). Taxonomy (NCBI): domain Eukaryota; kingdom Viridiplantae; phylum Streptophyta; class Magnoliopsida; order Fagales; family Betulaceae; genus Carpinus; species Carpinus viminea. Next base: position 6,047,211 of record CP054669.1, on the reverse strand, counting down.
CATTGGTTCGTCAGAACTTAAGGAGTAATTTTTTTATTTTTCTTATTCCACAAATAAATATTTGTCTTAAGCATAAATCAGAGAGTTTTCGGTTTCAACTGAAGATCCTTTGACCATTTTTTGTCTTATATAAACACCATTGCCGTACATGGGCTCCCTCTCAGTTTTGCTATGAAGAAAATCGCTAAGATATCAAATTTTTGGACCTTAAAACGCACTACCAATAGATATGTACTTCATTCTATAAAAATTTTGCATATTGTGAAATTTGTGTTATCCTTTTGGATTCAACAACTTGAATGCTTTTCTAATGCAGAACTTGTATAGAAGAAAACTAAATAGGCCCACATATTAATTGATTTTGTTTTTTCATCTAAAGCATTAAAGCTTAAAAACAGGACAAAAATCGTTTAAAATAAACCCTAAAAAATGTTAAAGGAAGGCCCAACCAATTAAAATAAGCTCAAAAAGCCCATACGGTTACATGGAGCGATTTGAGTTTTGAATAACAACTAATTGACGTTTATTTCAAAACTACTAAGCATAAGGTGGTGTGGTTATGATTACGAAAGTATGATAATTTTTTAAGATTGTACGATTATCGGTTTTAGATAATAGCGCTAAAGTAACGGTTTGTTCATCCTATGTGTCTAAAGCTGAACCACCCAAATTCTTTTTCTTTACTTAAAGAAGAAGGGGTTGGTAATAACTACTCTATCCCTTAGCAAGAATATTTGGAATTTGACTTGAAAAAAGTGTGGATAATTTTTGGGCATTCATATGGTCAAGGGAGCTTAGGGCAGTAGCCCCACCATGCATGCTTCAACATGGTCCTCATAAAAGTTTTGAACATACATTTTAATTGCATGTCTTTTTTTTAAAAAAATAAAAATAAATAAAATAAAATAGACCATTCAAGATTAATTTCTTACCCCTAAAAAAAAAAATACTCTTTTGAGAAATGTTGACAATCTTCATTAGAAAATCAAATTTAGAGATTAAAGAACTCTAAACAATAAGAGCAAACTGCTCTAAAGATGTCATAGATACATAACGAATTTCTTCCATCCACACCCTGTCCATTACTTCCCTAACTGCTTCCTTCGCTAAGCCACGAGCTGTATTAAAAAAAAAAAAAAAAAACTCTTTCCTTTTTTTACCCTTAAAATTCTAATTTGGCCCCTTCACATGATTTAATTGCACTATACGGATGTGAAGTACTCCACCTTATTGATTTAGAGATACCAACACGTTTTCTTAAAATTAATACTCAATTTATAATGTCTAGTGGAGATGTGACTAGAATTTTTTTTTAGATCATTACACTATTCGGTCTACAACAAGAAGAGCTTCTTTAAGGAAAATAAGAACTATGGCTAAAAAGGAAAAAATTAAAGATAAGAAAAAACTTAAGCTATAAATAGCCCAATTTCATACCTTGAAAGAGACATCTTTGTAGAAAATGCAATCCTATCTTAAAAGAATTAAGATGAAGAAGAAAAAAAGCATTTTGATTGCAAATTTAAATATAAATCAAATACTCTAGATTTTATATTCTGATCGAACAACTTCTTGCAGAAAAGTACGAAAGATAGAACCCTAAATAACGTGGAGCCAACATTAGAAAATCATCCTATATAAATTGGAATTAAAGGATCGCTACATCAATGTATTGTTCAAGATATGCTTGGTAAATTACAACATCAAGGAATCCATGTCAAGAGAGCTAATAAGCACATCATCAAGAACATCTCTTGTAGTGGAATTTAGAAGATTCATACTTGCATCAATCCCTTCACGTTCATCCACTTCATCTCCCTTCATACATAGCTTCAACTTTTGCCTACAAAGCCTCAGTTGATCTTCCAACAGACTCCTATTAGACTCGTGTTTCATGACAATCCATTGCAGAGATCGTATCACTTCTTGGTCATATTGCTGCTTCTGCTCGGCCATCATGCGGTATTGATTGGCTTGCATATCTGTTGAGCTTTTCACACTTTGAAGGCGCAAAATCATGGCCATTGCCTCCTCAGCTGCCGATGCGGCTGCCATCCTTTCCTTCTCAAGCTCTGCATTGGCAGTATTTGCTCTCTGTCTTTCTATCTTCACCAGTTTTCTCAGTGCCATTACATCGAACTCTTCATCTTCATCATAACATTCTTCTTCGTCTTCTTCATTATCCTCTTCCAAAACTTCCTTTGCTTTAACATCACCATTTGAATTCGCAACCTCTTTGCTTACCAGTAAATCGTCTTTAGTTGATGAATTTGAACTCATCAAGAATGTCAAAGAGCCAAACTCACCATTTTTCAGACAAAAACTTTTTCTTAGAATACTTGATTTGCCTCTAAAGTCACAAAAATTGCATCAAACCCTTACCGTACCAACCAAGTTGCAAAACCTTTATCCCCAAACCAAACATCAAAACAACTCCAAAAACCAAAACCTGTGAGGAACACCCAAACACCAAGAACCCACATCCAAACCCATTGCTCTGACTCAGAAAATTCAAACATGAAGCGCACTCCATGGCCAAAACCCCAGAAAGCTCTTGTAAACCCTCTTGTACAACTCAAGAACTGCGCAAATAACAACCAACAAACAAAAACGACCCGGAATCTCCATGTGGATATAGTAGATTTACAAAGCAAGAAACTTCAATTCGATCTTGGAATGCTCAAACTTGTTGTATAAGCAAGAAAGGAAAGAACTTTCCGACAAAAAACCAAAACAATCGATTTGTGAACAAGAAATGACAGAGGACAAAAGTATATACTTTCTTCGGAACTGTAAAGAAGGAAATCACATAGAGGCTTAAAAGTTTAGTTTTTTACAATAGTATTCACCGAAAGAACATTCTACAATGGAGCAATCACTTGAGACACAAAGACAGCAAGAGAGAGAAAGAGAAAGACAATATCTTTCAGCGTTTATGTTAGAAGGGGGGCATGCGAGAGGAGATATTACTGGGAAGATGGTGGGTTAGAGGCGAATAAATCGAGATGCTGAGTCGGTTAATAAGAGACTGGATAATTTAATGTGAGCGTGGCAGTCTCGTTATTTAGAGGAAGATCGAGGGTACTTTTACTTGATGTTTAATGCGTTTAAGGCTATAGGGTGCTGACAGGTGTCGCTTATTGGCGGCCAACAACGAACGTTGCCTATTGTTTGAGAAACTAAAATGTTATGGTGCTGTCTTTTACTCGGAGTCACAGGCACAATCTCAACCCTTAATTATAGTAAAATTTTGATTCAGAATCAAGATCGAGAGCTGGAGATAGTTTCTAGTGTAACAGGCTAATAGCATATGTAATTTTAGCATTCATTTTGTTTGTCTTAATTGTTTCCGGTGACCGTTAGATTTCCGTTTTGCCCAACGAGATAAAAAGTAATAATGTCAGATAATTGTATGGATTATGCTGATTTTTAGCTTTATGCATTAATTTAAATTTAGTTTGGTAATAGAATCTTTTAGATTATCGTCATTATTGTTTTTTTCTTTTTTAATTAAACCTTTTTATCTGGATATTGGATTGAGGTCAATTTTTACAATTCTAATAATCGGATAAATAAAGGGATTTTGAAATGAAGAGGATTTTTTTTCCTATAATTCCTTCAATCTAAACTATTTAATTTAAAATAAATGAATTAGACTGAGCCATGTGCAGATTAAAAATGAAAATTAAGAAATATTCAAAATAGTCTCTTAAAGTCAAAACAAGAATAGAGGTCTCAACGAAATCTTGATGAGGTTGGGTATGTATTATAGTGTAAGTTCAACTTTCTGCAATGGAGAATCACTAACACAAATATTATTAGTATTAGCAATTTTGGATTCCACGAATGTCTTAGTAGAGCTGAGTCAGTCACTACAAGAAAGTTGATCTTTAGGGGTGACATTGTTTGGACGCTAAAAGTCCTAAAGTGGATGTTGTTGATCAACAGTGTCGACTGTTGGATGCTAATGGGTTGGGCGCTAATAATCCGACTTTGAAGATCAACTATGATCATTAGCATCAACTTAGAAGTGGACGCTAATGATGACCTTTTAGCATCCACTATATCAATGCTAAAAGTCTTGTATTTTGGCCGTTGTATCAAGCTAGGACGAAAGCTAGAGTGAACGCTAGTGCTCTACTATCAACGTCCACTCAAAGTAGACATCGGTGGTTCTAAAAAATTAAAAAAAAAAAAATTCTTCATACCCCTCATGCAGAGGAAGTCTCCAGTATCATTTTTCATCAAAATTCTTTATAACTTTGTACAATAATAAAATAAAGAGAAAACTATATCGCTCAAACTATCATTATATAGTTAATGTTTTTTCTTCAAAGTACCACCCTAATGTCAATAACCTCAAATTATTAATTGTGTGAATGCTAGCTTCTCTTAAACTACAAAAAAAAAAAAAATGTTGACATCATTCTCGACATTAGTAAAAGACAAAAATGACTATAAAATTTTTGAATAAGATAAAAATATCATTATAAATTTGAAATACAAAAAATTAAAACAAAAAAAACTAAAAAAAATTAAAAGACCAAGGGGTGGCTGGTTTTTTCATATATATATATATATATATATTCGTTTTCTTTTTAAGAAATCCTAACAATAATGAAGGAGTTCGTCGGTTGTTTCGTAGATGAGTTGGTAAATGGGTTTAGATGGCAAGAAATTCAGTGCCAAATAAAGCACGAGAAAAGGAATTCTTTTGAGGGTGAACCCTAAACACCACACCAAAGAACGAAATGGTTCCCTTATTTACTGCAAGTAGAATCCACATTTCGTGTTGGAAAGTGCATCTGCCATCAATATAAATGACAAGCTCAACTTTACCTGGAAAAGATTGTGCTTCTTTTTAACGTCATCTCTTGCTCTGCTCAAGAGGATTGTCTCACCCACAATATATGTGATTTTTTTTTTTTCTTTTAATTAAAAGGGTAGGCCGGTGGGGCGATTAAGTGTGGTTACTCTACTTAGACCTGATCATAGTAATACCTATTTGCTAGGAATAGCTTGGGAGGGGTTTAGACGGTGGGAAGCATAAACTCTCCCTCAAGACTAATTGAGACATTATCTGTCTCATTAAGATATCAGTGTGATCCAAAACAGCTAATACTAATCAAGCATGTATGAATGATTCTTCATTGTGCAGAGTCAAAGCCGCGCCCTGTATATATAGTACATGCCCAAACACTTTAGAGATTTTGTTGAACCTCTAAATTAATCTGTTTCCAAAAGAAGTATCACCATCATAATTGCCATGACACCCTTCGAGATGAGCTTTTGTTATCATAACTACATCCTCTCAAGGAGAGCACAACATCGTAGATGGTTGGTGCTGGGGCCGAACCACATGTTGGCTTAGGGGGCTATTATTCCTAGTTATTTTATTTTTTATTTTTATAAAAAAATATCCTTTCAATGCTTTTAAAATTAGAATTTTACCCTCTCAATTTTTATTTTTATTATTTTTTAGTTTTTCCCTCAAACTTTAAATACTAGTTTTGTCCTTAGTTGGTGCTTGCTGTACTCTTGAACTGTCTGCTTAATATCATCTGTCTGCTTAATATCATCATTGTCATTCCAGCAACAAGCAAAATGGTATGCGAGATATCATGCACTGTTAAGAACAAGCATTGTTTCTCAAAAAAAAAAAAGCACAAGCATTGGCTTTGTACCATGTGAAAGAGAGAAGTTGAACAACTAGAGAGACATTTTGACATTAGTTTATGGTGGCTGTTTCTGTTAGTAGGTGATAAAAGAACATGTACAAAGCATGTGTACAAGAACCGATGGAGGCTAAGTTGGAAGAAATTTCTATCATTTCATAACACTAAAGGAAAGCAAATGCATAATTTACAAGAATTCTCTCCATTTTATTTTAATGAATAGTATTTATTTTACGGTCAAGATTTAAAGTTTGTGTATTTAATTATTATCCAATTGAGAGATCATGGTATAATCTCCCACCATTGTATGGCGATGGTCTTAACAGGGACTAGCCATCCAGCTTTCTTGTTCCACAAACTAACGAAAGGAGTGGGAAGAGGAGACCATTCGCACGAATGGATCAAACAAAACTGCACCCTTATTGACCCGAAAGCTTCAAACGAATCAGAACAGCAGCATATGCGATTTACAAATGCCGTCGGGTTTAGAGGGAAGTTCTATGCTTTGAGCTTGCAGGGAACTCTTGCTGTCATAGAAGACATTGACTCTGTTCTGAAAATCACTTATGTGGGTAAAGGAAGGGCAGCCCCTTCTGTTTCATCAAAGCTTTTTCTTATCTCTAAAAAGTCTGTTCATGTTGATGATTCAGAGGTTTTCGGCTTGAAATTCTCAGATTCTCATGGATTAAGGTGGAGAACCTTCGAGATCGAACAATATTTCTGGGAAATAATTGTGGTGTGTCAGTCTCTGCTAGCAAAGTGGGATGCAGCCTGCAGGAGGAGTTGTCTATATTTTAATTTCATCCACAATGCAATTGATGCTTGGTAGCTGTATGACATGGGAAGCTGCAGCATCTTCCAAGGGTGGACTGACAGAAATTATGAGAGAAAATCTCCAGTTTGGTTTAAAGCAGAAATGGATGACTAATTTTCTGAAGAGAAAAGTGTTTTGCCATTTGTTTTCTGATTTTGATGCTTTTATGTTCTTCAATTGCTTCTCCTCTAAAAGGGTAGCGGTTAATTTGAATAAAGAACCAAATTGTACTGAAGGTTTCTATACAACTTGGCAAAAAGCCAAAAGCACTTCAAAACCACAAACAAATACAGAGAAACATCTATCTATACAATTTGTTATTTCTGCCTATTCAAAAAGCAACAGTGAGAAACAACACCAAAACTAAAGCAGATGAACAAACATATCTGGGTTAGCAACACAATTTAACCAAAATTTCAAAACACAAGCTCTGCTGCAGCTCCATTGAAACAAGAAGAAGTCACAGCCAAACCGGCAGCATACACCAGGACAGCAACAAGAATACCACATTTAGCACAGAGAGTTTGATTTTTCTCTACTATCCTCAAAATTTTCTTTCCAGATCAAAGATCCTCTGAAGCAATTTCTCCTCTGACATCAACTGATTCCAGAAATCAACAAGAATATTACCAATGTTGCTGAGATTTAGGAAAGAAACTACATTCTAATATAAGTCTTGGCTCTTCCCCCTGACTGGTAAAAGAATCAAAGAAATTGTTTTTAAATTAAAGCAAGCTACAATATGAACCATCATCACTTGTTTGTAACATCGCCAGTAAAAGTGAAGGAGACTTGCGTGGAAGTCGTTTCTCCAGGGGCATAATACATGGGTACAGGCATATGGGATGGAAGGCTTGGCAATGGGGCTTCCAAATTGAGAACCTGAATTGCCTGCCTTATAGAAGGCCTTGATGTGTGATCTGGATGTGCGCACCATAGCCCAACACTCATCAAACACTTCATCTCCTCCTTATCATACTCCCCATTTAGCGTGTCATCGGCTGCGTCGAGAAGCCTTCCCTTTCCATAAAGCTCCCACACCCAATTGACCAAACTAATTTTTGACTCTTCTTCCTTACGCTCCACTACTCTTCTCCCACAAGCGATCTCCAACACCACCACACCAAAGCTAAAAACATCTGATTCCTTACTAGCCTTGCTTGTGGTAAAACACTCTGGAGCAATGTAGCCCATCGTCCCAGCCAAGGCTGTCGTCTGCGAGCCAAGGCCGTGGTCGACAAGCCTCGCTAGACCAAAGTCACCAAGTTTTGCTTGGAAGTTTGAATCTAACATCACTTTGCTCGATTTATTATCTCTATGCACCACGCATTGCTCCCATTCCTCGTGGAGATAGAGCAATCCAGAGGCTAACCCTTGAAAATTTTGTATCTCACTGGCCATGAGAGATGACTTTTCTTGCGGAACAGATGATAATCTAGGCTTCCATTGGGCATGTACTCGTATACAAGTAGAAGCTATCCCGCTTTTGGCTCCAACCGACGAGTTGAACCAAATTCCGGTGCCTCAGACGATTAATGGTATTCACCTCTGAAACATACTCCTTTTTTCCCTGGTTAGAGCTGCTAGATACCTTCTTGACTGCAATTTCCATGTTTTGTTCCGCCAAGAAACCTCTGTAGACGCCTCCAAAACCTCCTTGACCAAGCTTCCCTTCCTCCGAAAAGTTACTAGTTGCCACGACCAATTCCTTGTAGGCAAACCTTTTTGGACCGGTTCCTTCTATTAGCATTTTATCCATGGCGTCTATAATGCCCGTTTCTTCATCTTCATCTTCATCTTCATCTTCTTCTACCATCTCCTTTCTTCTTCTATTTCTCAGTATAACGCAGGAGACAAAAATGATCACTGCAATCAAAAGCACCACTCCTATTACTAATCCTATAACGAACCCTATCTTAGAATTCCCTCCAATTGGAATCGCAGGCAGATCCAAAGAAGAACTAAAGTTCCAACTTCGGAGCACTTGAAGTGGGATTGCTTGTCTGGATGATGCCGAGAAGCCCACAATCACTTTTTCCGGGAGATAATCCCTCAAATTTACATTATAAGTGAGATTTAAGGATTGGTTTGCTACCACAGGAACGTCTACGCCTTTCAATATTACATTGAGATCCTTGGAGATTCCATCATACGATACAATTGCGCCATAAATGTCCCCAGAGGTCAAAGGATTATTCCAAGGACGGTTAGCCTTGGAGACAATAGAGTTAACATTAATACCGACATGGTTGTCGCTAGGATCCCACTGATCTTGGTGCGTGTCGAACTCCACGGCCACCATCCGATTGGATAAATTCCCGTCGGCGGTCTCATTGAAAAGACCCATCCAACCTGCAAAAGAATTTTGAGGAGCACCCAAAGAATCTTCTAAAGTTATAAAGAATGCAATGCCACCAGAGGTTGAGTTTGCATCCCCAAGAAAATCTCTGATTACGAACTCAAAAGAGGTAGTGAAATTTGTTGTGATATTTGTAATGGGATCCCACAGTGGGATTGGTTGGTGATAGTAAGCTCGGCCTGTAGCATTGCGTATGTTGCCACCAACCTGATTATCGGTGAGTCGTATTGACAAGAGCCCATCAACTTCGAACTTTGTTGCTGTCGGAACAACTGTGATGTTGTTGTCATTGGTTGGGAAGTTGGGGAAGGAGAAGGTTACGGAGGAGGTGAAAGAGAAGCAAGACAAGAAGACAAGAAGAAAGAGAAAGGAACACAGAGATTGATAATCCATAACCGAGAGGAAAAACTGATGGTTACAATACCAGTTGTACTTGGCTTCATATTTGTTTTGTTTCCCAGCTTGCGTGTTTGACCATGGCCGGCGGTTGGGCTATGTCTAAGGGTAGATCGATGGCTGTAAAGTTCGGACTTTGAACCCTTCTCTATGCTTCTTTCAAACTTAGCACGTTGATGCAATAGTAGTTTGTTTACTTTATCCTCTGCATTTACAACAGTCTCTTTTTAATTTTCTCTAATTGGAGGAAACTAAATTATTATTATTTTTTTATCTTTTAAATAAATATATTGCACAACAATTTTTCTTTATATTTTCCTATAATATTAAAATATTATTTTTTACTTTTTTTTTAATGTTTTTTATTCATTTCCGCTGCATAAATGTGTAAGAGAGGAGATAATGTATTATAATAAATCACGTGGATTGTTACGGTTGACTAATGTATAGGAAAGTTGCTGTAGATGAGTTTTTGTGATTTTATTTTTATTTTTATTTTCCCTTATATGTAGGGAAGAAAAGTAGTTTTAAGGTAATTGTTGAAAATGCTATTCGATTAGAGTAGCGTATGGGCAATTAGAGTGGTTATTTACCTAAGATTGACCATCTGCTGATTAGAAACTAATGATAGGAGAGGCTTAGATGAAAAAAATTACCGGTACTTCTTCAAATTCGGTTGAATTATAGTCAGATCTAACCTCATTAGAAAATAAGTGTAACCCAAATTTGTTTATGCTAATTAAATATGAGAATTCACATTACGAGAGTTCAATCCACGCCATAGTGCTTACTGTTTATCTAATCACATGAAAATTATCTTAAAACCACTTAACCATTACCTAGATGGAGATGCAATAATGTTTTGATTTGTTTTAATTAATTTGAATAATGCCACGTATATTCTCACTTCCTCACATAATATAAGAAATTATATACGAAAAAGTAGGGGTGGCAAAATGGTACGATTAGGCTATGACCACGGTTAGCTAAACGGGTAATCGGGTTTGACACGATTATGACACGAAAATAAACGGGTAACCCGACACGACCCATTTTACCCGTTTACAATAACCAGGTCTTATTGGGTAGACACGACACGACCCGACACGACCCGTTTAAAAAAACTTAAAACACTTTTTTTTTTTTCTTTTTTTTTTAAAAATGTAGTAATAATAATACCAAAAACATTGTTAATTTAATTGTTAACAAATTATTAGGTTCAAATATCTTGTATATATATACAAATATATTACAAAAATAGTTATATATATTTAAATCCATATAATAGTAATTAAATAATATATGTTATATGGGTTATGCTTAATTCAATAACATTATATTATATGCATATTAAATAATATAATTATAAATATATAAGATCAATATTTAATTATAGTATTTGTGTACAATGATAATGACATTCGATAATATCAAATTAAGTAATTAACATTTGATTCAACAATGTGTTTATAACCACAATTAAAGTATTAATATATTGTTATTGGAATTTATATGATTACATTACATGATCAATTGATCATTAAATCTTATGATTATCTAATAAAAATTATACATATATAATATGATATAAGTATACAAATTGATACTAATACAATAATTAACTAGAAACTTGATTCTCACTTCTAATGTATGTTATAAGTCCATATCGTTATAAATTATAATTATACAAATATATTGAATAATACAAATGTATAAGATTAATACTTAATCATATGATTTAATGATAATTTAAATACTTAAGCATAATATTCATGTACAATGATAATGTCATTCGTATAATATCAAATTAAGTAATTAACATTGGATTAAACAATGTGTTACTTTTAACCATAATTAAATTATTAATATATTGTTATTGAAATTTATACAATTATATCACATGATTAATTGATCATTAAATCATATGATTGTCTAATAATAATTATATAATGGAATTTATAAATTAAGCCAACCAAATTGACCAATTTTACATTTATTCCTAAATTATAATTATACATGTATAATACCAATTTTACACTAGGCTTAGGGTTAGTTTAGTTTAGGAATTTTTTTTTTACTTTTTTATGTTAAAAAAAATGAACAAGAATAGGTCTAACAATAGTCAGCGGTACGAATAATCGGTCTAGCGGGTACCCGAGACATTAGCATTGGTCTAACAGTAGACTCGACGACAGGTAGACCCACAGACAAAAAATTCAGCGGTCTTAAACGGGTAGACCCGATTAAGACCCGAACCCGATTAGCCTAAACCCATTACCTGTTTATTCGTGTCGTGTTCATGTCGTTTTCGCGGGTCGTGTAAAAATTGCCAGCCCTACGAAAAAGTGAGAATGTGCTATCATTACTTATATAAGGTTAGTCTTTGACGTTTAATAACATTTATATAATTAATTAAAAAATTTGGACTTTTCGGTCCAAGTCAGATGCTCACACAAAAGTATTTATTCCTAGGGTGGCAAAAGCGGGTAACCGATTAGACCTGGTACCCGTTACGATTAGGCTATACCAGAACCACGACCCGTTTAGCTAAGCGGGTAATCGGTTTGACACGATTACGACAAAGTAAACGGTAACCCGACCCGACCCGATTTACCGTTTACAATAACTGGTCTTATTGAAGACACGACCACGACCACGACTTTACTGTTTACCTTAAACAGGTCTTATTGGGTAAACACGACCCGACCCGACACGATAAAAAAACCCTAAAACCCCTAAAAGGCTAAAACTCTATGTCTCTATTTTTTTAAAATTAAAATTGTATTATTATCATTTATAATTTTGAATTAATATTCATTTCATTTATTATTACAATTCAATGAATTCATTTACTATTAACACTAACTTTGTGATTTAAGTATTCAACTATATAATTCATAATTGTCTCACTTAATTAGCTAATGTGGTTAGATCAAGTATCCTATTATTCCTAATATCCTATAACCAAATTGTCTGTCTCACGCCACCCAATCGGCCAATCTCCATATTTGTCAATTGTCTCACACTCTCACCCAATTGGGCCAATTTTCATATAACCAATGGAATCATCCATTATAAGTTTGTAACAGCCGACATGTATGACATAACTATGTAAAAAAGGCTTACCCTTCTTTACATTTTACATCAAGGATGCCCAACTTCAATTTCAATTGGAACTTAACTTGTTGGGATTGTGACATATAAGAAGATAAAGGGACATAAAGTCTCAACTCTCAAGACTCTCAATCCCAATGGTCCACCTCCACAATTCATGAGTTATTGAGACTTTGACCATACTATAGGAACTGAAATTAAAGCCAAATTATATTATATGCCCACCAAAAAAGAAGTTGATTTGTTAGTGAAATTTCTCTTCAATCGTCTTTATACATTAATTGGTTACTTTTTATATACTTCTCATACATAAGTCACAACCAAGTAATCAAAGAGAGTATATGAAAAATCATAGTACACAGGTAATTATTTTTCTTCTAAAGTCCTTAATTGTTGATCAAATATCTTGATTAAGAAAATATCTCATAGCAATAAAAAAAAATGATAATTAAAATAAAGAAAAAAAACTAACAAAAACAAAAAAAAAATGAAAAAGGAAACAAAACACAAAACTACATTGTCAATTCATCATTAGACTCATTACATATTAGGTTTCTATGGGCCATTAATAAATAATAATTAATTAATTATGCCCAAATTGTGACTATTATCCACTGGAAGTCTTGAAGGATCCCGGATCCATGATCCATCATCGAGTCAAAGATTCAAAATATTACAAATATTAAATATGCTCAACCTAAGAAATATTAACAGATTCTGTTCCAGATGATTTTGGAATGTTAGAGGAATCAACATCAATAGTCAAAATTTCATCTTCATTGCCATCCAACTTCATTTGTGCAAATTCTGTATAAAAAAAAAATAAGAAAAATTAGTGTTATTTTATTATAGTGTAGTAAAAAATAATATAAGTAAATGAAGAAATTAAATATGTAAATAACTAATATTACCTTTATCTCCATATAACCAGTCTCGGGTGCAAACCAATGCCTCTACAATATTAGGCTTGAGTTAGCTCCTATATTGATCAATTACACGTCCACCAACACTAAAAGTGGATTCCGAAGCAACAGTAGAAACAGGAATACTCAGAATATCTCGAGCCATAGCAACCACTTGAGGATATCGAATTGATTTCCTTTCCAAAATGAAAGGATGTCAAATGATTCATCCAAATCCAGATCTAGGTTCCTCCAAATAAATTTCCAATTGATTCTTTAAAACTAGCATCATCTCCGAAATGCTAAATAATCCTACATGAAAAGAAATAATATAAACATAAATAATTAAGAAATTGGCATATTAATTTCTGCAAATTAAGGTAGACTTATGTGACATTAAACCCCCATCCCTATACTTGAAAATATATGTTAAGCACAATGCTAATTGATAATATTATTTACCTTTTGCCAAGCTAGTTTTGCTCGAGGTACTTGAGGCCGCTGAGAAGTTGTGGAGCTTGAACTTGAAGTACTAAAAGAAGCACTATACTCCATAAAAAGACTTTTTAATTTCTCACGAACATTCAAAACTGTGAATCCATAACTCCATAGATCTTCGTAGTAATAATTTACAAGATGAAGCTTATAACGAGGATCTAAGATAATCATGATGGCCAACACTTCATCAATTCAAGCCAATATTTCTCAAATTTTGAAATCATTTGAATTGCCATTAATTTCTTATGCTCATCTTCACCCATAAGTTCTTCTTTCAAAGATGCATAAATCATGGCAATCACAGGAAAGTACAAATTAGCAGTGGGATACTTAGTACCAGAAAAAACACAAGTAGCTTCATAAAAACAAGCTAAGAAACTACGGATATTATCCACCTTTTCCCACTCAGCTGCACTAGGACAATGCTTATAGTTTGAATCACCATCTCCAAATAACTAAAAGCACTCCTATAATAAATTGCACTCTCAAGCATAAGATAGGTTGAATTCCATCTCGTTGGCACATCTTGTTTTAACCCCTTATGACTATCCAAGGACACTTGATTTACAGCCTCAAGAAATTTTTGTTTTCGCCCTTGTGATCCCCTAACATACTTCACGCTATCTCGAACCTTTTCGATAGCATCATCAATTTCTTTCAATCCATCTTGAACAATTAAATTCAAAATATGCGCACAACAACGCAAATGAAAGAATTCACCATCACAAAGAAGAGCTTTCTTGATGTTCAATTTTTGTTTTAACAAGTCAGCACATCGATCATTAGCAGAAGCATTGTCTAATGTTATGGTAAAAATCTTCTTATCAATCCCCCACTCTTGCAACAAATGTAATACCATATCAGACAAAGCATTACCACTATGTGGTGGGGGCATAAATGAAAAATTTAGCACCCTTTTCATTAATACCCAATCTTTGCTAATAAAATGTGCGATCGTATATATATCCATCATTGTTAAGGAAGTCCATAAATCGATGTCAAACAAATCCTCCAGGACAAACACTTAACATAGATTTAACCTTTTCTTTCTCCTCAAATACATCTTCACTAAATCAGCCTTAACAAAGATATTTCTAGAAATAAAAGGCACATCACCACGCAAATACTGATGGGTATCTCTTACACCTTCATATTCAACATATGAAAATGGCAAATCATGCTTAATAATTGAAATAACTACCAATTCTCTATATACTTTGGGATCAAAATTGAGTTACTTAACGACAAAGATCCAGATTTGCTACCTAAAAGCATTTGCCCAACATCACGATTGTTTGCCCCGGACAAGCTTGAGTGCTTTCTTAAATTCCAGCCCAAATGAACTTCTAGCCTTATATTTATGGTTCTTACATTTTGCCCATACCTCCGGATCTTCTGGATCAGCATTAGGTACAATATCAAAAAACTGCCAAACTGCTGAGGTCCTCCTACGCTTCTTTCCTTTTTTTTTACTCTCCACAGAAACAGAGCCCGTTTCTAGTGATTGTAACTCAACCACATCATCGTCTTCAACTTCAAATGCATCTTCAATAATTTCTTCAATATTCATCTACACACACAATGACACAATCATCCATATTAAAGAAAAAATATTAAACCATACTAAGAAAAACAATAACAACAATGAAAGCTAAAAAACAAAACTTGTATAATTTTTATACATTAAATACAGTAAATACTTAGCTGAAATCTTAATCTTATGGCATCAAAACACACAATAACATAAATTATTAGCAATATAAACTAAACACAATCTATATGGTTCAAGAAAAATTGTATGAATTGTTTCTCCTAGAGCTCTCAACAAAAATAGTATTGAGATTATGAAACAAGCCAAAATAATGTTGCAGCCTATAACAATAAAGATAACCCAAATTTTAATTTAATGAAATCTTAAAAATTAGTGAAGTCAAAATGTTAGTTTTAATCTTTAACAACTAAGCCATACAGCCCACACCAACTAATGACTATTAACTAAGCATTCTAGGCCTAGCGTCTAAGCCATTATTATTATTATTATTATTATTATTATTATTATTATTATTTAGTTCACTAAGCCACTAACACACTCACTTGACACTTGGGACACTTGGCCACTAAGTTTACACTCCACCACCCTCTCTGCAACATTGAAACTTGCAATTTGCAATAGGCAAGTGTATTTTTAATGAATAAAAATATATATCTAACAAAATAACAAATTAACAATGCATTTAAGCCACAAAGACGAAAGATTGAAAGGATTAAAGGAAGCTTCAGATAAGATGAATTGAGTTGAATTAATTAATTAATAAGTCATGGCAAATTCACAATTCACAATTCACAATTTACAATTCACAAGTCACAAATTCACAATCCCACATACAAATTCACAATTCACAAGTCATGGCAAATTCACAATTCACAATTTACAATTCACAAGTCACAAATTCACAATCCCACATACAAATTCACAATTCACAAGTCATGGCAAATTCACAATTCACAATTTACAATTCACAAGTCACAAATTCACAATCCCACATACAAATTCACAATTCACAAGTCATGGCAAATTCACAATTCACATTCACAATTTACAATTCACAAGTCACATGGGATTCGATCTCAAAACCCTAACCCAATGTCCAAAAATGAAAAATCCAAAATCAGAGATAGAGTAAGAGATATACGGTGGTATAGCCATATGGAGACAGAAGGTGCATGCGGTGATGGTGATGGCGTGGCTCAAGGTGCGAGAGTCGAGAGGGTCGCGTCACTAGAGTCGTGAGGCCGAGAAACTCGAGACTTGGCGGCAGTGTGGGAGGCTGGGAGTGGAAACCTGACGGTGGGAGTGGACTGCAGTCACTTGCACGGCAGTTCAAGCACGCCGAAGTCTGTGGCGTCGGTCAGTGAGTCCGTGAGGCCAGAAGAGCTCGGACTTGACGTGAGTGTGGGAGGGGAGTGGAGGCACGACGGTGGGAGTGGACTGCGATCCGCAGGGTTCAAGTCACGCCTGAGAGTGCATGGCGTCGGGTCGTGAGTGTGGTGAGAGCCTTTAGGCTTTTACTACTTTTTTTTTTTTTTTTATTAGTTTTCAACTTATTAATTAATTAATTTAATTTATTATTTATTTTTTTTCTTAAAAAAAAAAAAAAGTGGGTGGTAGACCATGAGACCCGATATGGTCTAACGGGTCTACATGAGACCAGCCAATAACAGTCTGGCGGGTCTACACAGACATTAACCATTGAACCAGAAAAATCATGGGTCTTAAACGGGTAGACCCGATTACGACCCGAACCCGATTAACCCAAACCCATTACCTGTTTATTCGTGTCGTGTTCGTAGCCGTTTTGGTCGTGTAAAATTGCCGGCCTATTTATTCCATTGGTTTCGATACTATTATTCTAGAGTTATTCTTGAAATGGGAACAACTATCCGGCCTTCATTATGCATGTTGGGACGAACAACAATTGACATTCAAACAAAAGTCACTATCTCTCTAGTCCTCGTCGGTTTTTGTTTGGTAATGGACTTGTGTAATGGATTTTTGAATTGATAAAAGTTTTAAATTTTTTATATAGAAAAGTGAAAATATTTTATTTTATAGTAAATTTTTTTGTGTAACTAATAATAAAAAGTGATTAATCTATTAATTTCTTATTATTTGCCATTTGGTTATATTTTTTGCTTGTTTTAAGTTTGATAATAACTTCTATAAGGAGCTGGTGTAAACTAGCTCCTTTGTGCCCACCACTTAAAAATGAACAGCTAAAATTATTACACCACCTTAAATGAGAAGAAAAACGCCCAATTAAAACTCTTTCTCCCATTAAAAAAAAAAAAAAAAAAAAAAATTTAAAAATAAAAAGAAACCTTTTTTTCTCCTCAAACCCATATTTTTCTCCTCACTTTCTCCAGTGCTCTCTTTCTCTAGATGGCGGCAGCCTAGAATTCATCCTCTAGACGTCGGGGTCCAGCGTAGAGTTCGCCAGAAAAGATGCCGGAGCCCAGCCCGATGTCGGAGACTAGACCTCTCCGATGTTCCATCTCTCTCTCCGGCGAAGCTGAGAATTCGGTTCCTCTCTTTGGTGCTCTTCTCTCTCTCTGGTGATCCAGTTCTTCTCACTGACAAAGAAATTTTTTTATTTAGTGTCAAATAATTGCTTAAATGTATGGTTTTTTCTTACTTTATAAATTGCTTCATTAAACTAAGATCATTAGTGTCGTGACAAGATCTCTGCTGCATTGGAGAGAGAGAGGGAGGAGAGGGGGAGAATGAGAGAGCACCGGAGAAAGTGAGAAAAATATGGGTTTGAGGAGAAAAATGATTTTATTTTATTTTATTTTTTATAAATGATGGGAGAAAGTGTATTAATGGGGTGTTTTGCATCTCAAAAGTCATCAAAGTCAAATTTAATAAAAACAACACGAGTTGACGCATTAATAGCAATTAACAATCACAAAATCAAGCAAATCAGTTGACTATCATATTTTGATTTCAAAATTTCAAGATTGTTTCAGGGTAAAATGTTTTTAGGTTAAAAATTAATTTTAGAAAAATTAATTTTTAAGAATATATATATATATATATAAATTTATGTACGAAAAATAACAAATATGTTTCTATATTTTCAATTTATCTTATTAACTTATAAAAAATAATATTTATACACAACATAAAAATATTCGGCAATGGTGCACCAAGATACCCGCTAGGACATTGTCGAGACATAGTTGGGACTCCAACATATACACATACAGGTACATGTCCCGATCGAGGCCTCAAGATGTCTAGGTGATGTCCCGGCTAGGTTTCTTTGGGGGCCTGGCAATGTCCCAATTGGGTCCCGACAATATATATCCTGATGGTGTCTCGATAGAGGTCCTAGTGGGGTCTTGATGGTGTCTTGACAAAGTCTTGGCTGAGTTCTGGCATTGTCCAAATGGAGTCTGTTAGGGTCCCTGTAGTGTCCCAATGAAATCTTGGCAGGGGTTGGTTGGGTCCCGTCGAAGTCCTAATGGTGTCCTGGTGAAGTCCTAACAGTATCCAATCTAGGTCCCTGCAAAGTCTTGGTATTTTGAGAATAAGAAAGTCAAACTCGAAAAATGGTTTACGATTTTAAATAATAATAAAAAAACCATTTTACGAAAATTAAAAAAGCTTTTCAGCCAAATTGAAAATGTTTTTTGTTGACTATTATTTTTCATTATACCAAACATCGGGAAATCAGTAAAATATTTTTCATAAATCATTTTACCTGGAAACAAACGGAGCTTAATTGAAAGCAGTGACAATAAAGCTGAAAAGCTGATTAAAAGGACTATAATTTTGCATTTCATGAACAATTTTTAATTTTGATGTTTATTAGGTCAAAATAAATTATCAACAAAAATATGAAAATTTAGTTCAAAAATCTTGCTCGAGTCTTACTTGAGCAAACTTACAAATAATCAAGGTACATAAACTTCACTCAAAGCTTGCGCAACTTTCACTCAAACAAATTGATTTGCAAATAAAGGCTAGTTTTAATTTTCTTTTAGAATTGCGTCCCTAACTTTTATTTATGCCCCATAAGCCTAGCTTGGTCAACTAGTTGCCTCTTATTATCAGTTTTGTCCATAAGAATTCTCCAAAGAAAGTGTTTTTTCTTTAGTTTTCAAATAATTTTAAGTATTTTCTAGGATTTATATAAGGTTCGTTAGTTTTGTATTCATGGATTTTGCTTCTCATTATGCAAACGCTCCAATAGTCAAATTGCCCAACAAAAGAAATGATGTGGACCAAATTACATACAAATGGCTTCATGAAGGAGTTTTGAATTAATTATAGCAAGGAAAAGTGATGGAAGTCAAGTTTTATTAAAAGGAAATGTTGAACTTTTTGGGTTAAGACTTCATACATGTTTTGATGATTTTCAAATTTGTTAGGTAGATTAGGTAAGATGTTCACACATCTCTGCCACTTGGGCAGAGGACATAATGAGTAATATTAGGGATCATCTTTTTATCTTCCTAATGTTGATGTGGCTTTTAAAATCACCATTAAATTATAGATGAATCATACTTAAATTTTGATTCAATGGTGATTTTAAAAGCCACAATGCCACATTACTCTAATTATGTAATGGCATGACATTATTGTTTTTATTTTTTATTTTTGTTAAGATTTGAACCAAAGACTCACCTGGTATTCATTTATACCTACCAGGTGACAAAAACGTAAGACATTCACTCGCCCATTATTTAGGAAATTAATAAGCAGAATAAATAAAATTTTAGCATTAGTTAGTATAAAAAGAATTGCATAATTAAATTATTTATGGTACCATAAAACAATTTTGCAATTCTTCCACCCTCAATTAACCGGCTGTGAGTATAGAAGTGCGGAAGCGGAAGAAGATGCTGTAGAAGATATAGTAGTTGATGATGTAGAAGGGATAACATAGGTTGGCACAGGCATCTTTGGTGTGAGATCAATGGGTAATGGAGCTTCAAAATCAAGCACATGGAGGGCTTTTCTTATCGAAGGCCGGAGACCGTAATCTGGGTGACCACACCATAGCCCAACGATCATCAACCGTTCCATTTGCTGCTCATCAAACTCTCCACACAATTTGGCGTCGGCTGCATCAAGAAGCTTTCCCCTTCCATAAAGCTCCCAAACCCACTCTAGTAAAATGATTTCGTCTTCTTTAGCCTTAGTTTCAATGGCTTTTCTTCCGCATGCAATCTCCAAACCAACAATTCCAAAACTGTATATATTTGACTCCTTGCTAGCCCTACCAGAGACGACACATTCAAGTGCCATGTAGCCCATTGTCCCGGCCAAAGCTGTGGTTTGTGATCCCTTTGCATGTTCCACCATTCTCGCTAAACCGAAATCCCCAAGCTTTGCATTGAAGTTTGAATCCAACATGACGTTGCTTGACTTTATGTCCCTATGCAACGCATTGCTCCCATTCTTCATGCAAGTACAATAACCGATGCCAAACCTTGAGCAATGTTGTACCTCGCCCATGTTAACAAGCTCTTACCTTTGAAAAGATGTGAATCCAAGCTTCCATTCGCATGAACTCGTAAATGAGTAGGAGATCTTTGTTTTCATGACACCAACCAATGAGTTGCATCAGCCGGCTAATACTTTTCACCTCAGATGCGCATCTTTATCCCTTGTTTAGATCCCCTTGACACCCTCTTGACAGCAACATACAAATTCATTTCTCTTAAAATCCTCTGTAAACCCCACCGAACCCACCTTCTCCAAGCTTGTTTTCCTCTGCAAAGTTATTTGTTGCGTGAACCAATTCTTTGTAGGAGAATTTCTTTGGTCCTGTACCGCGTTCAAATTCATCGTCCATGGAAAGATCAAAAGCTAAACCCTGATCTCCTTCTCCTTCCCCTCTATCCCGATTCTTCTTCCTGTTCATAAGCCAAAACAAACCCAAACCCATAATTAAAAGGCATGTCATTTCACAACCAAACCTCGCTTGCTTTCATTCTCAGTCTTGTTTGGCTGTGGTTGTGGAGATTTCTGAATGATCAGAAGTGGAGCTGTCGATTCAAAAGACCACGAGCAAAGAATATGCAGCTCGGAAATCAATCCTGTTCCGGCCGAGAAGCCAAATTCAACCCTTTCTGGTAAATAATCTCTCAAATCAACTATAGAAGAAAGATGCTGCGTTATTGGGATGGAATCATTACTACTGAATCCAGTGAAGCTGACACTTAAATTTTGTGAGCTGGGATCGTAACTAATACTACAACTGTATGTTCTATTCTCCTTAATAACGCTATACCATGTTGTCGATTTTTGAGATGTCAGGTTGTTTATATTGATACCAACGTGCTCATGAACTGGCTCCGGCGGATCCCATCTGCAGTCTACAACTTCCAGACAAAAAGGGGGAAGTTTATCCAAATCGACTCCCAATATTCGAGTAACCCCAAATGGAAGAACAAGTACTTTTTCATTTCGGGACAGTGGGAGTTCGTTCCCACCGAGAAGGCTAAGGGTCCTAGGGTACCCCGAGATATTAACGACCGAAGCTCATGACGAGCCTGTTTTGACCCCCCAGATGATTCATCGGGTCAACAGTGTTATCAAGTGGGGTCGGGAGCACCCGAAGATGATGTTTGTCGGAAGCCTTATTACATCCGCTAAGCTATCCGAATTCGTCTACGACGTCGAATCCTACCGACGTCCCATGAGGCCAGCCGATGATCCTTTGCGGGCTCGTCTGGACCCCACAGGCCGTCTGGACCCCAGTGTTCCTGCTGCTAACACACGGGCCTCTACCCCTCGAAAGGGAAAGGGTGAGGCCCCTTTGGCCGCTCAAGTGAAGCCCAGGGTCGTCGACAAAGGCAAGGCGAAAGTCGTCGACACCGAAAACCCGCGAAGGCCGTCTACCCTATAATGACTGGCGGGGCATTTAAAATTCGGGAGCCCAAGGTTCCGACACCTCCTTCACTCCCCATAAACCCGCCAACGATGAAGGGCCTCTTGGTGGAGAAACCCGAGAAGCCCCGAAGGTGGCCAGGGTACTTAAGCTACTCGATGAAGAGAGCCCGGACGCAGGTGGGCCTATAGAGGATCTTCCGGGATTCGCCCGTAAGGCGCACTCGGAAGTTGAGGAGTCTGTGGAGGTTATCGAGGCTCCGCTATTGAAAAAGAGAAAGCTGTCCAAGGGGCGAAATGGACGTCAGGGGGACCGGTCCCCAAGTCGACAAGCGGCTAATATAGCCGGATTCTTGGCCTCTCGGAGGAAAAAGGCTGCGCCTTCAATTCCGCCGCTAGGGGAGGTCGAGAAATTCATTGCGAACGAGCCTGTCTTGGCCGTTCCTGTGGCGGTGGCCAAGGTGGTTGAAGAAGAGCCCTCAAGTGCCAGAGGGTAGTATTCCTGTACCGAGTCAACCTCTTGGCTCGAACATCCGGCACATTCTGGAGGATATCGAGATGATGTCGGATGATTCGGTAGGGTTGGCCGGCGACAACATGGGGGCCTCTCCTAAAGCGGCGGAGGAGGCTCCCGGAAGGGCATTGTCCCCGATCCCTGAGGTCGGGAATTCGTCGAGAGCTCCGACGACAAGGCCTCAAAATCCGACTCAAGGGGTCGAAGGAAGCGAAGGAGGCCAAACGCCGAGGCTTCTAGCTTCGAAGAGAATACGGTTGAGATTCAACGAAGGGGCCAACCGACCGCTGGGGAAGTTGGCAAAACTTGAGGATTTTAAGGACAACCCTTTCAAGGCCGTGGTCGACCTTGTCGATCACGATGGTCTTCGTTGAAGCGGATATAACCCTCCGTGGGTGGCCGAGAGATGCACCATGCAAAGGCTGGTAAGTGTCTATCAAAAATTGAACCTTATTTTTCGAAAATTTTTTTTCTAACATCAGTTGGCTTTGTCTGCAGAGCTTTCCTCCGTCCACTATCCTCATCGCTATATGCGGGAAGGTTTGCTTCCGATAGTGGGCCGAGAACTTACAAGGAGGCTTTGAGGTTGAGGAGGAGAATGCAAACCTCAAAAATCCGTGGCCAAGCACGAGGAAGACATCCGTTCCGGAACATTCCGCCATGATGGAATGCGAGGCCTCGGCGCTCAAGGCTAGGGATCGAGCCGAGGCTAAGCTCAAGCTCTCCGAGGAAATCGCTCCGAGAACACGAAGCCGAGAGGACCACCAAGTTCTCGAGGCGGAAAACGAGAACTCCTAGAGGACCACTCCATCCTTAAGGAGGATTATAAATTGCTCGAGGAGAAGCATTCCGATATTATTGAGCACTGGCGGAGAGTAAGGCCTCTGGAGCGAGCGGTGGAAGGCAAGGTCGTCGCCGAGGAGAAGTTTCAACACTTTAACACTGCAAAGGGTATGAGGTTGGAGCTCAAGGAAGGCAAAGGCGGTTGATTACTACATCAGCTGTCTTTTGCTTCGAGAGTCGAGACTTCGGCGCATGGATGGACTTCACCTCGGATTCGAGACCTTCGTGGCCTGGTGGAGGACCCGGCTGAAGATGGACCTCAACTCGCAACATCGAGGATATTCCTATGACAAATGATCGGCCTTGGTCGTGAGGAGATGCGGATGCCGAGGGATTGACCAGTTCACCTATCGACCGAAGGCTCCAAGGTGAAGAGGCGGAGAAGAACACGATGGTGTTGAAGAACCTCACGCCCAAGACCCCCAAGAAAGCCGTAGCCTCTTGTTGTATAAACTGTATTTCTTTCCATGTACTATATTGTAAATTCGTTAATGAAACATACTTATTGTTTACTTGAATGGAAACTTTTGACATAACTTTGTGTAACTAATCAAAACAAAAGAAATGATCAAGAACCAATCGGGTATTCTTCTCAAAAATCAAATCGATGGGTTCTCGAATCATCGTTAGGTCTCGGCGAGTCTGGCGAGAGCCGCCGGATCCTACCTTTAAATTATTGAGTCGGGTTTCGATGCGAACTGGTGGAGACCAGGTCTCGATCGGACCGTGATTATTTCTTTTAGTGTCGCTTGATGCGAACTGGTGGAGACCGGGTCGTGATACATGTCCGTGACGTGGTGCCAGTCTCGTGTCGGGCTTTGATTTTAGTGTCGCTGGTGGAGGCCGTGAGACCGTCTCAGATCGGGCCGTGACCATTTCTTTTAGTGTCGCTTTCGATGCGAACGGTGGAGGCCAGTCTCGATCGGGCCGTGATACCATTTCTTTTAGTGTCGAGCTTCGATGCGAGCCTGGTGAGACCAGTCTCGTATCGGGCCGTGATACCATTTCTTTTGAGTGTCGGGGCTGATGCCGAACTGGTGGAGACCAGTCTCGATCGGGCCGTGACATTATTTCTTGTTCCAACTGATTCAACATTTTTGTGAAGAGAAACTCGAGCGTTCCTTTTATTGCATCAACTCAAACCAAATCAAGAAACAAGAACAAATATGAAGTACAATGATTAAACGATGAAATACTTCTTAAGGTGATCACATTCCAAGGTCTCGGAAGAGCTCTCCCGTTGAGTCTTCGAGGTAGTATGCTCGCCTCGGCATCTAATCACCTTGTAGGTCCCTCCGCTTGAGCTAGCTTTCCTTCGACTGGGTCCTTGGTGGCGAGAGTAACTTTACGCAGGACTAGGTCTCCGGCTTTGAAACTTCGATGGTTCACTTTCCTGTTGAAATACTTCGCCATTCTTTCTTGATAGGCTGAGAGTGTGATCTGGGCATAATCACGCCTTTCTTGTAGCAGGTCTAAATGGAGCTTTAGCCCTTGGCTTCCTCCTTTTGGTACGACTCGACCCTTAAGCTTCTTGATCCCAGTTCTGCCGGAATGACTGCCTCGGTTCGAATGTTAGAGCATAGGGGGATTCTTCTGTAGGAGTTCTCTTGGTGGTTCGATAGGCCCAAAGGACTTCCGGGAGGTCGTCGGCCCAGTTACCTTTTTTGTCACCTAGCTTTTTTTTCAAAATTTTGAAAATGGTCTTATTGGTGGCTTCGACCTGCCCATTTGCCTGTGGATGTCCGGGAGAGGAGAAATAATTTTTTATACGCAATTCGACACACCACTAATGGTTCGCAATAACTGCTTTTCCATTATCGTGATTTAACGCGTGTGGCACACCGTAGCGGCAGATAACATTCTTCCATAAGAACCGTTGGATTGCTGCAGTCGTGATGTTTACCAAGGGTTCGACTTCTGTCCATTTGGTAAAGTAATCTACTGCGACAACTGCGAATCGAACGCCCCCTTTCCCTCGGGGCAACGGTCCCACGATATCCACCCCCCATTGTGAGAAGGGCCATGGGGAGGAAATTGCCGTCAACTCCTCGGGGGGTTGTTTGGTGATGTTTGCGAATCGTTGGCACTTGTCACAATACCTGACGATTTCGATTGAATCCTTATGCATGTTTGGCCAGTAGAATCCTGCCCTTACGGCTTTATGAGCCAGCACCCTAGCTCCCGAATGACTTCCACAGATTCCCTCATGTATCTCCCGGAGCACGTAATTTCCTTCTTCACTGGAAATACATTTTAGGAGAGGCAGTGTGAATCCTCTTTTGTAGAGTAGTCCATTTAATATCGTGAACCTTCCTGCCTTCATCCTCAATTTTATCGCAGACTTCTTCTCGGAGGGCAATGTTCCATCCTGCAAGTAGTTGAAGATTTCGCCTCAATCCGAGGCTTCCTCGATCGACAAAATTGAGGCCCTTCCGAGGCCTCCTCGAAAATCAAGGTCGATTTAGAATCAAGATGATTCCTCGTTCTCAGATTCTTCCTCTCTGACGCCATTTTGCGGATGATATGCTTTTTCGTTGTCCTCGCGTGGAATCTTTTGATGCGTAACTTAAAAAGCGATCGCATGCCTTGTACCTTTGTGAGGTACTTCTTCATCTTTTCTCCTTTGGCCTCAATTCTCCTCCGATATGCCCCACGATAACTTGAGGAGTCACTCAGATTTCCACGGAATCGGCTCCTAATTCCAGGGCCAACTCGAGGCCCGCCACAATGCCCTCAGATCGCTTCGTTGTTGGTGGTCTTGAACTCAGCCTCAAGGAGCTATTCAACTCTTCCCCATCCGGAGTGAAGAGAACTATCCTGCACCCCTCTCTTCTTCGTCGATTTAACCATCGACATAGACCACCCATTTTCGTTCCATAACTGGTTCTTCAGCTTCGGGCATGTTTGTGAATTCGGCCAGAAAGTCTGCGAGCGCTTGACCCTTGACGACATTTCGAGGGACGAATTCGAGATCGAATCGTCCACTCGACGCCCAATTCGCCAATCTACCCGATAAGTCCAGCTTTTGCATCACCTTTCGAAGAGGGTACTCCGTGAGAACCCGGATGGTATGGGCCTGAAAGTAAGGCCGAAGCTTTCTCGAGGCCATAATGAGGGCAAAAGCAAGCTTCTCGATCTGGGGGTACCTCTCTTCTGCACCGTGAAGCGCTTATAACGAAATATACTCGCTTCGTGTTCCTTCATCTTCCCGGATCAAGGCTGCACTGATCGCCGTAGGGGTAACTGCCAAGTATAAGTATAGGACTTCCCCTGGGACAGTTCGGCTCAGTAAGGGAGGACTAGTCAGGTACGCCTTCAAGTTGGAAAAGGCCTCTTCGCATTCATTCGGCCCACTCAAGGTCTTCCTCAAGGTTTTAAAGAAAGGAAGGCACTTGTCGTGGAGCGAGATAAACTGCTTTAAAGTCGCTAATCGCCGGTCACCAGTAGCTGTTTCGTTGTCTTTGGGGACTGCATTTCGAGGATCTCAATCTTTTCGGGTTGGCCTCAATTCCTCCGCTGAAACCATATACCCCAAGAATTTCGAGATACCCCGAAGCGCACTTTATGGGGTTCAATTTCATTCCAGATTGAGCCAGTGGCAAAGGCTTCGTGAAGGTCACGGATGTGATCCCACGATTCCTTGCTCTTGACCAGATGTCGCCTACATATACTTCCATGTTCCTCCCTATCCGGGCTTGGAACATTTTGTTGGTAAGTAGCCCTGCATTCTTCAAACCAAGGCATAACCTTGTAGAAGATAGGCCTCGATCGGTGATGAAAGCAGTTTCTCTCGATCTTGTGGGTGCATGAGGATCTGATTGTACCCAGAAAATCCATGAAGTCGAGCAACTCAGATCCGGAAGGTGGAATCACCAAAGCATCAATGCGGAAGAGGAAAGTCCTTTGGGACAGGCTTTATTGAGGTCTGAAGTCCACACACATTCTCCATTTGCCATTGGACTTCTTTACCAAGACTACATTGGCCAGCCATTCCGGGTAATAAATCTCTTCTATGAATTGTGCCTTCAGGAGCTTTTCGACCTCCATAGTTATCGCTTCGACCCTTTCGGGTGCAAACTTCCTTCGCTTTTGTTTTTTACCGCTTTGCGCCAGGATTTACGTTTAATACGTGGACAATCTCCTC
Organism: Carpinus viminea; assembly: GCA_013348765.1. Classification (NCBI taxonomy): domain Eukaryota; kingdom Viridiplantae; phylum Streptophyta; class Magnoliopsida; order Fagales; family Betulaceae; genus Carpinus; species Carpinus viminea. Next base: position 6,019,551 of record CP054669.1, on the reverse strand, counting down.
GGAGCTAATTCCCGGCATGTCTTCGTGTGACCAGGCGAAAACCTCGACATTCCTCTGAAGGAATTCCACAAGGCCTTCTCGAACTTCCTTCTTTAGGCAAGTCCCTATCTGCAAGACCCTTCCTTCCCCGATTGAAACGCCCTCTAGCGGCTCGCTGGTTCCCTTTGACCTCGTGGTACCAAGCCACCGTGGAGTGTGGTTGAATCCGAGACTTTTTTCATCGTTGTAACACTTCCTCGCTGCCGCTTGATCGCCTGCATTCATCTCGACTCCTCCGTCGGGAACTTCATCATGAGGTGGTAGGTCGATGTTGCTGCTTTCAATTTGTTCAGTGCGGGCCGACCACAATCGCATTGTAAGCGGAGGGCCGGTCGATTACCAAGAAATCGACCATCATCAGAGAGCTAGTTGAGGTGCCGTTCTGCGTTATCGGTAAGGAATGATCCCTATCGGGAACACTTCTTCTCCGCCAAATCCGACTAATGGGGATGCAAACGGTTTGATCCTTTCACGATCGATACCCATTTGCGGAAGGCCAAGAAGGATGTCGGGAGCTTCCATTGTCCACGAATTGGCGTATTCCATGGTTAGCAACGGTCAAGGTCACTACCAGGGCATCGTCATGGGGCATCACTACCCCCCGAGCGTCCTCCTCCGAGAACGACAATACCACCGAATCTGCCCTTGCCGCCTTCGAGGGCCTATGTAGCGAATACACCTCCTGGCCTTGCAGACTTCTTGCATGCGCCTTTCTTGCCGAATTCGAGTCTCCTCCACCAGCAATTCCTCCGGCGATGGTGTGGATCTCTCGAACGACCTCCTGGTTTTGGACGGGTTCTTCTCGGATATCCCTCCGTTCTTGGTTACGTCGAACTTCTCTCGGAGCTTCGTCCCTACGTCTTGGTTCTGCCCGTTCGAGGCCTTCTCGAACTCCCTCCGGGGGTCCTCGACGGTTGGTCTCTCGATTCCTTTCCTCCACGAGGAATCTAACTAATCTCCCATTTTGTATGAAGACTTCGATTTCTCGACGGAGAGATATACAATCCTCCGTCAAGTGCCCGTGATCGGCATGATACTCACAAAATTTACTTCGATCCCGTTTGAATGGGTCGGTCTTCATCTTTTGTGGCCATCTAAACTGGGTCCCCTTTATGGCAGAAAATACCTCAGTGAGGCTAGTGTTTAAGGGGGTGAAGACTTCCTTAGAGAACCTCGGTGGCTCTGTTTTTCGAGGCTCACTTCTGAGTAATGGGCCCGACTTCTTTTCCCCTTTTTGGGGCTTCTTTTCTTCCTTTGACTTGGGAGGATTCGAGTCCTTCTTCTTCTCTTTCTTAGTCTGCTCTTCCAACGTCTGGGCTTTAAGAAGTGCCCCGACTAGCTCCTCCCGTGAATAAATTCTTCCGTTAGTTTCATAAACCGGGAGGGTCACCTTTTTCACATTCTTCCTCCCTACTGCCATAAGCGCCCTTCCGCCAGACGCCTCGCATCAAGGCAGAGTAACGCCTTGTCGTCGGGAGTATCGACTTCAAGTTTCTCCCTATTGAAACGAAGCATGAAGTCCTTCAAACTTTCCTCCTTGTCTTGACGCAAGGTCAATGCAAGTCGGATCCTTCTTCCTTTTCCGGTGGCTAGGAACTGGTTAAGAACAAACGCCCAGATCCTTGAAAGTGCCGATTGACTTAGGGGAGCCCGTGAACCAATCTTCGCTACTCCCTTCGTGGTCGAGGGAAAGCCCTGCATGCGATCTCGCGGAGTGCCATGCAAGATGATATGCTCGAAGGCCTCCAAATGCTCCTGTGGATCTCCATTTCCATCGCATTCTCGATCCGTGGCATTTTGAATTTATCCGCATGGGGTAGGCTTTCACCAACGGTGAACGGAGACTTTCGCCTTCCAACATGTCCTGTGCCATCAATTGGATCCTCCCATCCATTCGCGGAGCATCCGGGTATACTTATCCTCCGTGTCTTTCATCTTGGCTTCCGGGTGGCTTCGCCGAAGTTCCCGTGTTGGGATTTTTCTGTGCCGCCTCGATCGGTGAGACCTTTCTTCTTCGCCTCTCTTCACGAGACCTTCTCGCTACCCCCTCGTGCCGAGATTCTCTGGGGACTCTTCTCGATGGGTTCGATCCTTCGAGACCAGATTCGGCGGGCGGATTTGTCACGATTTTCCTCGTTCTCCCCCTGGACGGTGCTCTCATTGTCCTCCTGACGAGGGTTGACAGGCCGCTTTTCACGGTGGACCCTGTCTCTCTTCTCCTTCTCCCGCCGTTCGACGCGCTCTCTTTCTTTCACCGCTTGGCTTCGTCAGAATCCGGCATTGAGTTCCTCGCGCTTCGAGGACTTCCATCGATTCCGCCATAGATTTGAGGAAGTTTCTCAAATCCGGGTCATTGACGATCCCGGTGCACTTAAGTGGTGGTTGCATCCTCAAACTGGTCATTGACGCCTGTGCCGCTAGGAGGTGGCTGTATTGGTTGAGGTTGCTGAGGGTGTGAAGATCGCGAAAAAGAGCGTGTATTCACCATGTCGGATAGTAGATGAATGGAAATCGATCGAAAAAATCGTTCCCACAGACGGCGCCAAACTGTTGATGCACGCTCGACCGTGACGTGGCACGTGATTAGATTCTTGGGTTGATCGCCCGTACAAATGCTGCACAAAAGAAAGACAATAGGGTCAAGAGAGGCGGTGAGCGAGGGCACTGATGCCTAAGTCTGAACTGCTAGAAGAAAGTGAGAAACAACTAAAGCTTGAAATGTGCTAGAGTTGCCTTACCTTTGCATGTGATGGGGACTTGTATTATATAGGCATGGAGTGATAAATGCCTAGCCAATGATTGGTTCTTCCTCGATTTGCATGAGGCGCTTTGTTATCGGGGAATCTAAGCATTTCGTTCCTTGATCTTCGGAGATCAAGATAGGATTTGGCAGCTTGTCATTTGAATTTTGAATTCATTGATAGATTACTGATCCGGTTCCTAGGTGTTTGACGGAGTCCTCGAATTGAGAGCCTAGATCTTTAGGTCTCGAGGCCTCAATTCGTAGGTAATCCCTTGGAAGATTTAATATGGGGCCTCAATTCGAGAGTCTAGGACCCTTGGTCAATTCGAGCCCTATGTCTTCGGAGAAGGTCTCGGACGTGGGGGTCTCGAATTCGAGAACCTGGGACCCTTGCGTCTTGGAGGTCTCGGATTCGAGTCCTTAGTCCTCAGTCTCGAAGATGCTGGGCTAGAAGCGGTCGTGGGCTCCAAACCGGGTCAGTGCCAGTTGGGCTTTTAGGAGGTTGATCCATGATCCAACAGAGTTAAAGTAAAAATTTGTACTTTTTCAATAGCTATTTTGCCTATACTTTGATAGGAGGTGCTCTTATACATCGTCAATTATTGATAATTGATAAGGGACTCTTAATTGGGTCCTATCAACATCTCCCTATTCAAACCTCTATATATGATTATTTGAGAAAGTTCACATACCGCCCTTAAACTTCTATCCAATTGACAATATTCCATTAAACTTTTAATTGGGATAATATTCCTTTAAATTACCAAAAAATTGATAATATTGCTCCAAGGCAGCAAAAAGACAAAAATAATTTTGAATTTTTTTTATAAGACAAAAATCCTCTAATATATATATATATATATATATATATATATATATATATATTTCAAGTTCTTAAAGTAAAAATGAAAAATATGTAAATTTCCACACTTTTCTTATATTTATTTAAAAAAATTAATTTTAGATTTTTTTTTTTAAATTATTGTTTTACTAAGGATATTTTCGTTATGAGGAATATTGTCAATATTTTGGTAGTTTTGGGGAGAGGGGAATGACATTGTCCCAATTGAAAGTTTAAGGATGACATTATCAATTAAATTATAGTGTAAGGTTTCCCTTAAAAGTAAAACAGCAAAATTAAAAAAAAAATAATAATAATAATAAAATAAAATAAAAATGGTGGTTAGCCCCATCATGTTTTTGGAGTGGTGGAGCCAACCCAAATGCATGTGGCCATATGTCTCTCTCTCTGCTTTTGCTTCTTCTTTTTTCCTTCATATTTTCATATTTTATATTTTATATATATTTCAACAAACTCAAACTCTTAGTTAATAGATTCTTTATTCAATATTATAAGAAAATATATAAAATAAAATAAAAGACCCGTTTTTTGAGTTGAACCACGGAAACCCCGCCCCTGGTTAAAACATTCATCGATTGTAGCTTTCATAAAATTTATTCCCATAGAAGCCTTGGAAGGGAAGCTTGCCGGCAGCTTCTTTTAATTAATTGTAAACATTAATTAGTAGATTTATTAATTGCAATTTTCATAATGCATACGCACTCCCTCCCGTCTGCTCATTAGAAAAGGATCCTCTATATTTGAAATTCATTCAATTATCTCTATTTAGTGCATTTTGAAGTTTCTCTCTAATAAATTTTTCCACAATCTCATCCTGTTTCAATTTGACATTAATCTTATATATTTGATTAGCCCTAACGGACAGCATCGGAAAATTTCCCTGTTTTGAGTTGAAAGTGTCAGTCTATCGGATGTCCTTGATCAGCTCTATACGGCAATTGTTTTGACCGGCACTAGATAATTGGCTCTAGTTCATTTGACCGTTTCAAACTATTAGGTGTTCTTGTTACATAGTACCGATTTTTTTTAATTTTATGGGAAAAATATAAAAAGCCCCACTATAGTTTAATTTAGCTTCTAATGTTTAAAAAAGTAATAAAGTAGTATAAACTACCAACATGCAATAAAAAGGCCACTTATTTTTTATATTCTAAAATACTATTCCTTTAACAAATAAAATATTAAACTAATTGTAAAAAAAACCCAACAAAAAAATAGTAGTAATATTTATTTATTCCAAAACCTTTTTTTGTATTTATTAGTCCATTGTTTTTGTATTTTAAAAAAATTGTTTAGTATTTTTTACAATTATGTTATTATTTTATTTGTTAAAAGAATAGGGGTATTATAGGAATATAAAAAAATAAGTGACCATTTTGTTACATTTTGGTAGTTTGGGGGGCTACTTTATTACTTTTTAAACATTGGGAGGCTAAATTGTAAACAATTGGTAGTTTGGGGGGCTTTTTTATATTTTTCCCTAATTTTATTTTACTTTTTGGTGAGTGTTCATATCGACTAACCATTTTGAACTAGCATCCTCTCATTGGCGAGAAACAATAAGGTCAAAGTCTTCGCAGTTTAAGGTAATTATTTTTTATTTATTTTATTTATGTCTATAATGTTGTCGCCTTTTCGGTGCAAACTATTAACTGGCTTTTCTCGTAGAGTACTTCATATTACAATATGCAATTTCTCCGAATTCCAATCATGCGAGCATGTCTTGTTAGTTACAACTTCAAAATCAAACAATATTTCCCATTTCCAAATCCTCTTTTATCTCTTAATGGTCACCGATTTCTTCTGATCACCACTACGCCCATTTTACAAGTGCTTGCATCCTTCAACTTTACCAGTTTGGCTGAAGATCAAATCATCCAACTCATTGGCTACAAGGACAATTCAACGTTTGTAGTAGGTTTAAATTCAGTCTGACAATTCAACAAGGACTAGCAAGCCGGTTTCAAAAACAATTGAAATAAATTATTGGTATCAATATTTTGTCAATATATATATTTTTTCTATATCATTTTATAAATTAATCATCATATTTGTGAACTTATATGGACTCTACAAATTTAATGGTTCATCGATTGAATTTTAAGAGAACATAAAAAATATAAACAAATTATTGACATAAATCATTTCTCTACACTTAACGCCATTTACATTAAGGACATCATCTTTGCCTTGGGTAAAAGAAAGGACATTAGATTGAAGTCTTATCTCAAAAAGCTCATTAAACTATTCATATAACGGCGATTCTTTAAAACGTAGTGGAAAAATTACATAAATGTCCTATTTTTATTAATATGTTTGGACAAACCAAAATTTATATAACAGGTAAGTCTCATTCATGCTCTTACATTAATTGCACAAATCATTAGCAATTTAAAGAGCAAATTGCTGTGGTTTCGATCCAAAACTATCACCCTTTGTCAATACTTAATATCCCCCAAACTATTGATTGAGTCAATGCTCTAAATTGTAAAAAAAATTGTCAATGTCACCTCAAGGTTAACAAAAAAGACAAAAATGACCTTACAATTTTTCAAATAAGATAAAATTACCTTTAAAAATTAGAAAATAAAAAAGTATAAAATATAAATAAGGGGAAACTACCTTTAGCCCCCATGAACTACAGAACGTTGGCCATTTGCCCTTATGAATTGCCAAATGTGATATCACCTAACCCTAACCAACAGCCACACGCCTCCTCACGTGTGGCGGGAGGACATCTAAGCCAACACGTGTAGCATGGGAGATGGTGGGTCACAGCTTCTTGGGCTTGGCTCTGATACTATGTTAGAAATGGGTATTGAGATTAACTCAACTCAAAAGTTAGCTCAAGAGTTGAGGTTTCTCATCACCCTTATAAATGGCTCATCTCCTTAATACTCAAGCAATGTAAGACTTTCAACAATTCCAAGGTTAACAAACAGACAAAAATAATCTTAAATTTTTTTGAATAAAACAAAAATACCCTTAAAAGTTCAAAATTAAAAAAGAAAAAGGTATAAATGATTTTTTTTTAAAAAAAAAACTAAAATTACAAAAATGAAGTTCTAGAGGGTGGTTTAACCACTCATTTTGTCCATATGGGGCTGAGATGGCCGAAACACTCCTAGTCATTGAAGGGTGGTTTGGGTACATGTTACGTACCACTTAAATGCCACATTAATGTTCCAATAGATCAAGCGCTGCCTTCATCCTTGTCACCAACTCAATAGTGGCTAACGCACCATCTCTTTCATTTTTTTTCTACAACCAACAAATTAACAATCAAAACATTAACAAGCAAATTTCAATAGAAAACACTGACCAAAAAAAAAAAAGGTATTCACATTTATATCATATTATAGTACTTTTCAACCATAACATACCCTTCCCTTTCCTTATACTGCTAATAAAACAAAACCTCATAAAACAAGTTATGAAATACACCCATTAACTCTCTTATATATCGTGAAGCAGAAGACATGGAAATGGGATAAAAAGGTCCGCAGCAAGGGATTAGACATTGGAATTTCTGTAGCTTCACATTTCGATGTGAACCACTTTTGAGCAAAGCTTGGCGTGCTTCTTAATTTAGTTGTGTGGAGTGCAGGATTTTCTTGGATTAGTTTATTGAATTTGAATATGAGCCTATTAGTCTATATCAATCACATATATATATATATATATATATATATATATATATTACTCTGCAATTTCTTCTCAGACCCAACCTCCTTCCAAGTTCCAATCATGGCTTTTGCAATTTCTTCTCAAACCCAACCTCCTTCCAAGTTCTAAGCATTGCTTGTTACCATTGGAAAATCAAACATTTCCATTTCCAAAGCCCTAATCCTCTTCTATCTCTTCATGGTCACTGATTTCTTCTCATCTCTATTTCCATTTACAACTGCTTTAACCTTCAACATCACCAATTTCACTTCTGGTGATAACAATATAAGTTGTGAGACAGCTTTCTTTAAAGACCAAGTCATCTATCTCACCGGCAGCGACAATGTCGAGGTATCAAAAGTAGGTCGAGCCACGCATGTCAAACCCATGCAGCTGTGGGACAAGGCATCCGGTAATCTCACAGATTTCACAACCAACTTTTCCTTTGTCATTGATTCTCAAAATCAAAATTATGGAGATGGGCTTGCGTTCTTCCTAGCACCTCAAAATTCAATGATTCCTAATAACAGCGGCGGCTATATGGGTCTTGCAAGAGGTGACCAGGTACTAAACTTGACGGGGGACCAGGTACTAAACTCGACGGACAATCCTTTTGTTGCGGTGGAGTTTGACATCTTTTCAAATGATTGGGATCCGCCGGGCGAACATGTAGGTATTGATATAAACTCCATGAAATCTGTTGCTAATGTGTCATGGCGGGGGGCTAATTATTCAATTCTTCAAGGGAGAATTAATGAAGCTCGGATTAGTTATAATTCTACTTCTCATAATTTGAGTGTTCTTTTCACTGGTCTCATAAACAATGCTACCATTTGGCAATCCCTTTCTTATAATATTGATTTGAGAGATCACCTTCCTGAATTGGTGACTTTTGGATTCTCAGCCGCAACATGAATAGCTACTGCAACGCAAACCATTCACACATGGGATTTTAGTTCAACTTTGGAAGATGTTAATGTAACCAACCCCGGCCGAAGGAAAAATAACAGGTTTGGATTAGACCTTGGGTTGGGTGTTGGTGGATCTCTTTTGTTTGGTGTATTGGCTTTAATCCTATTCGACTTGTGGAAGAAGAGGAATTGGAGGCGCACAGATGAGGAACTTGCCCTTCATAGGTGCATGGATGAAGAATTTCAAAACGGAACAGGACCAAAGAGGTTCTCATTTAATGAATTGGCTCGTGCCACGAATAATTTTAATGATAAAGAGAAGCTTGGTCAGGGAGGATTTGGTGGGGTTTACAAAGGATGTTTAAGGGACTCAAACTCGATCGTTGCCGTTAAGAGGGTATCAAAAGGGTCTAAACAGGGGATACAAGAGTATGCATCGGAAGTAAAAATTATTAGCCGATTGAGACATAGAAATTTGGTGCAACTCATTGGCTGGTGCCATGAAAGAAGAGAACTCTTACTCGTCTACGAGTTCATGCCCAATGGAAGCTTAGATTTGCATCTTTTTACTGAAAAAAGCTTATTGAGATGGGAAATGAGGTACAAAGTTGCTAGAGGATTGGCGTCGGCCTTACTTTACTTACACGAGGAATGGGAACAATGTGTGCTCCATAGGGATATAAAATCGAGCAACATTATGCTTGATTTAGACTTTAATGCTAAACTTGGGGATTTTGGGCTAGCTAGGCTTGTGGACCATGTGAAAGGGTCACAAACCACTGTATTGGCAGGCACCATGGGTTACATGGCTCCTGAATGTGTCACAACTGGTAAGGTCAGTAAGGAGTCAGATATCTATAGCTTTGGAATTGTCGCTCTCGAGATTGCTTGTGGAAGAAAACCAATCAAGCCCAATGCCCCTGAAGATCAAGTAGTCATGGTGGAGTGGGTTTGGGAGCTATATGAATTGGGAAAAGTACTTGAAGCAGCCGACCCAAGGTTAAGTGGAGATTTTGATGAGCAGGAAATGGAGCGCTTGATGATTGTTGGGCTTTGGTGTGCTCACCGTGATCCAAACCTTAGGCCTTCAATTAGGCAAACAATTCATGTTCTCAATTTTGAGGCTCCTTTGCCTATTCTTCCATCAATTATGCCATGGCCAACACAGTTTGCTTCGGTAGTGAATAGACATTCAATGTCACTTTCTATGTCTAGTGTTGCTACTGACTATAAGGGAGGACAGAATCCATATCAAAGCAATAGTTACAGAAATTCCTTAGCGTCTACCAAATACTCTTAAACTTCTCCATCCGCATCGATTTTGCATACGTGCTAAATTGGTGAAAGGCAAAATTAGTTTGGCATTTTATTGTTTGAAAAGGTGTTCAGTTTTTCCCCTACGTTATCACTTCTTTGTGTTTGATTTTACATTCTTGTTTAACTAATGCTCAAAATGCTTTAGAGTGTAAATGATATACATGTGCATGTATGTGCTATCAAACTTAAATATGAATTTCGTACAATACTTGTCAATGAGTTCATGCCCGATGGATGTTTAGATTCACATCTTTTACTGAAGAAAATTTATTTATATGGGCAATGAGGTACATAGTTTCGTCTCTTCAAGTAACAAAACTTTTTTTCATCTACTGTAAATGGTAAATTGGCTGATTAGCCTATTCACTATTTGCATTATAAATTTTGTTTAATTATTATTTTTCTTTCTCACTTTCTTTCTTTTTTATTCTCTCTCCTCCTTTTCTTTCACTCTTTCCCACACAAAATAATATTTAAAGAAAATAAAGATGAGCATAGAGAATCTATTAGATATACATGAAAAATTGACGAGTTAAATTAAAAATTTGTATTTTTTGATAGCTATTTTGCCTATTCTTTGATCGGAGATGCTTTTATACATAAATCAATTATTGATAATTGATAAGGGACTCTTAATTAGGTCCTATCAAGATCTCCCTATTCAAACCTCTATATATGATTATTTGAGAAAGTTTATATATCATCCTTAAACTACCACCCAATTGACAATATTCCATTAAACTTTCAAATTAGATAATATCCCTTTAAATTACCAAAAAATGACAATATCGCTCTAAGGCACTGGAAAAAGACAAAATTATCTTGAATTTGTTTTTATAAGACAAAATCCTCTAATAAATTTTTAAAAAATTCTTTAAGAAAAAATGAAAATATGTAAATTTCCACACTTTGTTTTTTTTTTAAATTTAAAAAATTAATTTTAGTTTTTTTTTAAAAAACATTATTGTTTTATGAAGGATATTTTGTTATTGGGAATATTGTCAATATTTTGGTAGTTTTTTTTTTTAAGGGGGGGAGGAGGTAGGGAATGACATTGTCCCAACTCCAATTGAGAGTTTGAGAGTAACATTGTCAAATATTAGATTAAAGTTTGAAGTTTTCCTTAAATATAAAACCTCAAAATTTAAAAATTTAGAAAAAAAATCGTGGTTTGCCCCATCATGTGTTCGGGAGTGCGGAGCCAACCCAAATGCATGTGGCCCATAAGTCTCTCTTTTTGCTTCTTTTTTTTTTTTTCATATTTTATTATTTATTATTTTATATATATTTCTACAAATTCAAAGTCTTAGTTAATAGCCTCTTTACTCAATATTATAAGAAAATATTTAAAATAAAATAAAAGACCCGTTCTTTGAGTTGAACTACAGAAACCCCACCCCTAGTTAAAATATTCATCGATTGTAGCTTTCATAAAATTTATTCCCATAGAAGCCTTGGAAGGGAAGCTTGCCGGCAGCTTCTTTTAATTAATTGTAAACACTAATTAATAGATTTGTTAATTGCAATTTGCATAATGCATACTCACTCCCTCCCGTCTGTTCCGTGGAAAATGATTCTTTCTATTTTAAATCATTTCAATTTTTTTCTTTTTTATTTAGTGCAATTTGAAGTTTCTCTCTAATAAATTTTCCCACGTTCTTTATCCTACCTATTTCAATCTCACATTAATCTAATCTATTTGATTAGCCTGAACGGACAGCATCGAAAAATTTCCCTTGTTTTGAGTTGAAAGTGTCAGTCCATCGGAGGTCCGGCTCTGTACATATCACCTAATCAATTAAATGGGCAATTGTTTTGACCGGAACTAGATTGGCTTTAGTTCATTAATTTAACCGTCTCAACCTATTAGGTGTTCCTGTTTGGTGGCGTACGTAGTACCTAATTTTTTGTTTTTGGTGAGTGTTACATACCGCCTAAGTTCCTAACCATTTTGAACTAACATCCTCTCATGGTCTCATTGGCGAGAAACAATAAAACCGCAGCTTCATTGTCCTGTTCTCTACGTTTAAGGAATTAAACTATTTTTCTTTCCTATGTTAAAATTACTTTAATAGCTTTTTAATCGTTTTTATATCATTAAAATATTATTATTATTTTATTTTACCTCTTGTATTTTATTCTTTTAACTTATTCTCTCTCATCTCACCTCTGTCTTCTTCCTTTTCACTCCAGCCGCACCTCTCTCCCTCTTTGCTTCACTCATCTCCATCTCACTCTCTGCCTTCACTCTCTCGATCTCCCTGTCTGAAGTTTGGTTTGACTGGGTTTTTGCAAAAATCTTGTTGCTCCATGTTTCAATGACAACATTTTGGGATTTTGTTGCTTGTTTGGGTTTTTCTACCCAATTTGGGTTTTTGCTGCTCGTTTTCTGTCGGCCGACGGATTCTGCTTCTTCTCCTTCTCCTCGATCAGCACCGTCGATTGGGTCTTCTTAGATGGGTTGTAGTTTCTACGGATGGGTTGTAGTTTCTGCAGATGGGTTTCTCAGATGGGTTGTAGTTTCTGCAGATGGGTTGTTTCTACATAATGGAGCAGTTGTAAAAGGGTCATAGAGGTATTTTGATGTTCTGGTTCGGCAGTGATGGCTTCGACCAGAGAGGCGAGGTGCGAGAGACGTTTTTGGTTTGTGATTGTAGGGTTTAAGTGCGAGAGAGAGAGAGAGAGTGAGGCAAGAGAGACGACATATGCCAGGAGAGAGAAAGAGTTTTTTTTTAATTTAATAAAGGTATCGTTGCTATAGTGTGAAGTATAAAGGCTTCTACTGTAGCATATTATTGTTTAAAGAACTATATAAAGGATCTATTAATAGGACCTTTTTTGTGATTTTTTTTAAATTTTTTTTTACATAGAGAAAGACTCACTTTTGGAAATGCTATAAGGTCAAAGTCTTCGAAGTTTAAAGTAATTATTTCTTTTTTGTTTATTTGTTTATGTCTATAATGTTGTCGCCTTTTCGGTGCTAGTTATATTGACTGGCTTTTCTCGTTGAGTGTACTTCATATTACAATGGAATTTCTCCAAATTCCAATCATGCATGTCTTGTTAGTTACAACTTCAAAATCAAACAATATTTCACATTTCCAAAATCAAGCCTCAATCCTCTTTTATCTCTTAATGGTCACCGATTTCTTTTGATCACAACTACGCCCATTTTACAAGTGCTTGCATCGATCCTTCAACTTCACGAGTTTGGCTGAAAATCAAATCATCCAACTCATTGGCCACAAGGACAATTCAACGTTTGTAGTAAGTTGAAATTCAGTCTGACAATTCAACAAGGACTCGCAGGTTTCAAAAACAATTGAAATAAATTATTGGCATCAATATTTTGTCAATATTTTTTTTTATATCATTTTATAAATTAATTATTACATTTGTGAACTTATGTAGACCTTACAAATTTAATAGTTCATCTATTAAATTTGTAAGAGAATATAAAAAAAAAAATATAGACAAATTATTGACATCAATCATTTCTTTACAATTAACATCATTTACATTAAGGACTTCATCTTTGCAGCTTGGGTAAAAGAAAGGACCTTAGATTGAAGTCTTATCTCAAAAAAGCTCATTAAACTTTTCACATAACGTCATTTCTTAAACATGTAGTGGAAAAATTACATAAATGTCTTAGTATGTTTGGACAAACCAAAATTTATATAAACAAGTGAGTGTCATACATACTCTTACATTAATTACACAAATCACTAGAAATTTAAAGAGCTAAGTATTGTGGGTTTCAATCCAAAACTATCATCCTTTGTCAATACTTAATATCCTCCTTCAAAAAAAAAAAAAAAACTTAATATCCTCCAAACTATTGATTGAGTTAATTCTTTAAATTATAAAAAAATTGTCAATGTCACCTCAAGGTTAATTAAAAAGACAAAAATAACCTTACATTTTTTTTTTCAATAAGATAAAATTAACTTTAAAAATTAGAAAATAAAAAAACTATAAAGTATAAATAAAAAACTAAAAACTAAAAAAAAAAAAAAATGAAGTTCTATTGGGGGTGGTTGAAACCACTCCCTTGGAAAAAGGACCAAAGAAGGCCGGCAACAAGGGATTTTTTTTTTTTTTAACAAACCTTTCAATAAAAGAGAGCAAGACCTGAATGCATGCTAAAAACAGCAAACATCAGGCCAAATAAACTAACTAGTAAGCTGCTGGAGTGCTACAAAGGCTGCATAGCCTGCTGCCCAAAACTAACCACAAAAAGCCTCACTAGTGAGGAGTATAGGGAGGTGGATTTTTTCCACTACAAATTGGGATTGAACCGGGGGGGGGGAGAATAAGGAGGAATCTCTTGTCATGCCCTATAAACCACATAATGGGCGTAGAAATTTTCATTCTAGAGATTTTGTAGCCTCCCAAAGAGAGGAGTATGAAAAACTAAGTAATATGTCCTTTATAACATGATCAAAAGTAGAGTCCAAGCTAGGAATTACATTGTTTAGAGCTGCAATAACAGTGGAAGATTCCCCTTCAAGTATGAACTGATTCGACTTTTGCATTGAGAAAGCTCTTAGCTTATTGCTAGGGCTTCTCCATTCACTTGGCTGAAAGGGGGCCTAATTTGAGTTAAAATATGCCTGATCTCTCCCCTGTTGTTCTTGCACACAGCTGCTTGAATGGAGAATGAATTTTGGATGATTGCATTGAAAGAAACCTTGCACCAGTCTTGAGGAGGTTTGGTCCAATTTTCTTTCCTAGGATGCTGTTTTTGAGACCAAGCAGCTATATGTTCAAAGGAGACTCTTCTAATATTTTCTGTCAACTTTAGGACCTCTAGAATGACTCCCTTGTGCACTGCTTGATTTTTGGAGTACCACAACATATCACATATCACAGCAGCAAATATCTGGAAATGATGAAAATCTGTAAAAGGAATGCCAAAAAAATAATGAGGGTTTAAAATGCCTTTGATCCAATCTGAAAGGCTGAAAGAAGCCCATTTCAGTGAATCAAGAGGCCACGGTGGGAAACTCCAAGTAATCCTAGCAAAGAAGCATTTGAAGAAGAAGTGAGAAAGGGAGTCCTCTTCTCCATTGCATAGAGGGCAAAATAACTTGTCTTGTGGAATGGGAAAAACCTAATTTAACCTACTCTTGGAGGGGACAATATCCCAAGCAATTTTCCAAAGAAATAATTTGAGTCTGTCATTGAGTTTTAATTTCCAGAGATGTTTCCAGTTTGAAGGAGTTAATGGGGAATTGGATTGATTAGTTCTCTGGCTGCTAATCATTTTGAGAGCAGTTTTGGTTGAGAACTATCCATTAGCAGCTGGGGTCTAAAAGAAATTGTCTTCTATAGTGGTGGAAATTTTAATCTTTAAAATCTCACCTATGGATGATGAGTCAAAAAGGTGGTGCAACAAAGGTATATTCCAGGTTGGAGCAGAAATGGATTGGTCTATAAGGAGAAGGTCAGAAATGTTAAGGTTGGGGTATGGGTGAGAAAGAAGAGAAGAAGGAGTGGGAGTGAATGAAGTGATGGTGGGAATCCAATTGAAGCTCCAAATAGGGAGAGATGAGGAGCTATGGATTCTGTGACAGGCTCCTTTTGATATAAAAGGAAGTGATTTCAGGATGCCTTTCCATAACTATGAGGAAGAGGAAAAAGGGGAAGGGGGAGAGAAAAGTGTGTGAAGAGAGATACTTACAGTGCAGTTGGGACACCCATAAATTGTTTGATTTGGTGAGCAAATTCCATCCAAGTTTGGAAACTAAGGCCAGATTCACTTCCCTCATTTTTCTCAACCCCAAACCTCCTAACAGCTTAGGAATGCAAAGGGAATCCCAGGCCTTCAAAGAAAAGTTTCTAGACTTTTTGGCTGGGAAACCCCACCAAAATTTTTTGAAGATACTGTCTAGCTCATTGCAGAAACTTATAGGTAGCAAAAAGGTACTCATTGCATATGAAGGGAGGGCAGCAGCTACTGATTTGATCAAGACCAATCTGCTTGCTTGGGAAAAGGTTTTGACTCTCCAGCCTTCTATCCTATTGAGCACCTTGTCAATGATGCCTTGAAAAGCTCTTCTCTTAAAGTTCCTCATCATAATTGGGAGCCCTAGATATAGAGAGGAGTTAGTGTTTAAGAGATAAGGGACAATGTTAGAGATCAGTTCAGATGTGGTAGGATTTGTGTTTCTACTGAATCGGATGGAAGACTTGGAGACATTGATGGATTGACCAGACCATCTACAGTACTTATCCATGCAAGCCTTGATGCTAACTGCTACTGAGATAGAAGCTTCTCCAAAGATGAGCAAACCATCTACAAAAAGGAGTTGGTGAATATGAGAGCAGTTTTTGGATATCCCAAGGCCTTTCAAGCTGCCATTTCTCTCCTCTTTGAACATGAGTCTTGAGAAGACCTCAACACCCAATATAAAGAGGAAAGGAGAAAGGGGATCTCCTTGTTTCAACTCTCTGCCAGGGGAGAAGAAACCGTAGGGACTCCCATTCAACATGATTGAGAAGGAGGTAGATGAGATGCAAATTCTAATCCAAGAGAACCATATTGGATTGAAACCAAGCTTTCCCAAAATTGTAAGAAGGAAACTTCATTCCATTCTATCAAAAGCCTTTTCCATGTCCATCTTCATGAACATAAAACCACTATTACCTCTTTTGGATTTGAAAGCATGCAAGAGTTCATGGGCCATGATGGTATTGTCCTGAATGTTTCTGTTTGGGACAAAAGTAGATTGCAGTGGGGAGATAATCTTGGGAAGAAAAATCTAAAATCTGTTGGCCAAAACCTTTGAGATTATCTTGTGAACAATGTTGCAGAGGCTTATTAGTCTGAATTGGTGAGCTATGTGAGAGCCACTAATTTTGGGAATCAAGGCTAAGAAGGTATGATTTTGATTCCTCAATGATTGGTGTCAAATATTGTTTATTAGAGCCCCTCTTACTTATGTTTGTTAGGCTCTTAGCTGCGTTAATAACTAATGTTTTGTATAGTTTTTAGTGTTTTGTGCTGTGCAAGTCATTGCATTAAAACATGGCTAGCAAAGTGCAAAGTGTACTCAAAGAGAAGAAGCTGATTCCTGCCGAGTGCGTTCGAACGCACTCACGGTCACACGCAGAGCATGCGGTCGACGTAGTCTGCCCTAACGTTATCTGCGTCAACGCAGGATCTACTCGAACACATGCCCAAAGCCCTAGCTACATCGCTTATTTGCGGAACGTGTGCCTTGCGTTCGACCACAAATAACCCGTTTCGAATCGTAGTGCGTTCGAACGCACTCCATGTCTGTCCCGCCTATAATAGACCTCGTATTCATTTGTTGAGCATGTTTGGGCGGTGCCTCTAGGGCCCAAAGCTCTCTGTTTTCCATCAGAAATCCCTCCTAAATTGTCATTTATTTAATTTATGTTTTATTTTACTTTTATTTAGTCTCTTATTCCCTTCACTTTAGATTTACTTCAATGCTTTCATAGTTAGTTTTACTTTAATCCGTTTATTATTTGCCATGCTAGTTCGTTTCGGTTTAATTTCGTGACAAAGTTGCATCGATTGTGCGATTGTTTGGTCATAGCGTTTAGTCCGATGGATACATTTCATCGTTAGGGCTCGTCCATTTATCCATTGTAGTTAGTGTTAAATCACTTTCACATTGGATCCTTTGGACCTAGACCTTTCATGTTTTGTCTTTGTCAAATGGGCGTCGTTTGATTATTTCAATAGGCACGATAGGACTTGCATAGGGCGTAAGCATGCATGAACTAGCGTGACACTAGAACATGCATTGCTTTTAATCGATAAACGGATGTTTAATTAACTATATATTTAAATATATATTCATGTTTAGTTAAATATTATTACATCATTTAGGCGGAAATATGAACAATGTGTTAACGCTCGAGTATGCCTTGTACCATAAATGTTTAATAAATATGAGTTAAGCATGTTTATATATTAATTAATTTATTGTGAGGTGGATTAGGGACTTTAGTTATTTTTTTCTTTATTTTATTGCATTTTAATTTAGTTTATTTTAATGCCATACGTATTCGATATTGGGACTAGGTTAAGATAAGTTTAATTTAAGCACTTTAAAATTGGTTTTTGACAACACGATTCTTTGTGGGTTCGACCTCGCACTTGCATGCCCGCTATATTACAATCGACTCGTGCAATTGGCGAGTACAATTAAATTTATACATCACTCAACAGATTGTGATTCTTGAAAAACTGCTCAATGCACATCAAGACATCTTTTCTAACCACATGCCAGTATTTTTTTGTAGAATAGGGCAATGAAACCATCCGGCCCTGGTGCTTTGGTAGTGCCAAGACTATCAAGAGCTTCATAAATTTTCTTTTCATCAGGAGGGGTGCACAGAAGGGCATTCTCCTCTTCTGAAATGATGGGAGAGAACAGGTCTAACATCTCATTCTCAATGAGAGGGTTTGAGGAGGTGAAGAGAGTTGTGAAGTGAGCAAGGAAATTTTCACCAATTTCTGCTCTAGAAGACACCCAACCACCTGAATCCAACTTTAGGAAATTTACTACATTTGACCTTCTTCTAAAAAGAGTGGAGGTGTGGAAGTATTTAGTGTTGAGGTCTTTGCATGTTAACCAGGTTTCTCTAGATTTTGAGCACCAAAGGGATTCTTCTTTGATCAAGAGATTTTCTAAGTCCAGCTTCAGATTGATTTCCTACTCATGAGCTAAAGGAGTAGTAGAAGATTTCTAAGTCCAGCACCAGTTACACAAATTCCTCAATGTCTTCCTCATATGCAGTAGCTCCTCCATCCGCATCGCTTTTGCACACGTGCTAAACTGGTCAAAGGTAAACTTAATTTGGGTTTCTTATTGTTTGAATGGGAGTTCAATATTTCCCTTACATTGTCTGTTCTTTGTGTTTCATTTTACTTTTTTTTTTTTTTTAAACTAATGCTCAAAATGTTTGAGTGTACATGATTGTAATTTTTTTCTTGTTGACCATTTGTAATTGTTTGATGTAAAGAATTGAGTTCCAGCTTTCTTAATTGTGTGTTTGAGTGTTTTGTTTGTATTTGAATGAAAATTTTTTCATTAAAAAAAAAAAAAAAAAAAAAAACAACAACGGAAGCCCCTGTGGCATTCCACTCTATGGAATTGTGTAGAGATTTAGGACTGCTAGATATCATTTTGGAGAGAGATTCGGTGGTTGTGGATGATATAAAATATGTTGCAGCTACGATACCAACTGGTCTCGGTATGGGCAAATTGTGGATGATATAAAATATAAACCGGAAATACCTAATAGCATATCTGATATTGTCACTTTAGAGCTTAGTGCTCTTTCAAAGTAGAGCTTTGGCTCTTGTTAATTATCCATTTGAATGAATGAATGAAGCGCCATTCTTCTTTTCAAAAAACCAACAGGGTCAGCGCGCCACATCAATTTGATGAAATATATACCACATTCTCAGATAGAGAATTTAAGCCCATTATGGTGATGCGCTTCCATTCTTCTGGCACCTAATGGTTCATCAATTCCTAATGTCAAAGGGGTTGGGCTATGGGTCTCACTAACGATGATCAGCCATTAAACTCGAGGGAAAGACCTTTTGTCGTTGTGGAGTATTACATCTTTCCAAATGCACCATGGGATCCACCCGAAGAAAATGTACCTATTGATATAAATTCTATGGAATTGATTGCTAATGTCAAAGTGTATTTGAATATCCTATATTGTGAGATTTTAATGGTTATTAAATTTGATTAATTTGATAATTATGCTTATTTGTCTTAATTCTTCCATAAATAGGAGCTTTTTGTATTGTAAAATACTCAAGGAATATGAGTAAAATGTAACTCTTTACGCTTTATTCTATGAACTAACGAATATCGAGTAAAATTCCTTGAGTTTATTTTCTTTTATTTCGCTTTTCGTTTATATTTCAATAACTTTATATTTTCTTCCATGATATCAGAACCAAGTTAACACCAATGTGCGATCCCAATGTTACTTTGAATTTTTCCTCTTTTCTCTTATCCTGTTTTATTTTCTTGTTCTTGATAGTAATTACTTTTGTAGTTTTCATCCCCATAAATTTTGCATAATATCTGACCAAAAAAAAAAAAAAACAGAGAAAGAAAAAAAAAGGATTTTGGCACTTTTTTGGCCCATTATTTTGGTCGAATTGTTCATCTAGCCCATCTTTTGGCTTTTGTAATATTGTTTAATGGCAAAGGCTCTACCTTTGTGGTATTTCTTTGAAGACACAGGCCCATTTAAGGCTCATAATTGGCCTCATCTTTGGAGAATAAGATCCTCTCGGGTCATCATAGACCGGAGTGTATTTAGTTTATTGCTGAAAATTCTTTGCAAAAATCTTAGAACCACAAATGGGATACCTGTCCTACTAACAAAAAATAATAATAAAATATTATTTACGATTAAAAAATTAAAAAAAAAAGGATGGCTAGCCACCCATCTTGGACATAGGGGGTGGCCAGACCACCCCATATATATGGGGTGGTCCGGCCACCCACAACAACCAAACGATTTTATTTTATTTTTCGTTTGGCCATTGTGGGTGGCCCCACCCCCAAGAGCCAAACAATTTTTTTTTTTTTTTATTTTAAATATTTTTTAATTTTTATTATTTTTAAAGTATAAATACTATTTTATTATTATTTATATTAATGGGACAAATGTCTCATTTATGGCAATATAATCTCTCTAGAAAAATTTTGGCCATTAACTGAATATTCTACAGTCCATTATAAACTAGAAAAGATCTTATTCCCATTTATGGCCCATAGTTGGCCATCGTTTCAACTTATAGTTGGCTCTTATTTAATTTTCATATCTGGAATCATTTTCAATCCTTTTGTTGGCTTTTATTTTGGCCCATGGTTGACCCTGTTTGGCAAATTGTTATTTAAGGCTCACACTTGAATGAATGTTGGCGGATGTCTTTGGTCACCACTATCAGCTGTCACCAACTCCAGCAAGTTTTTGGCCATCATCTCTAGCCTTTGCCTCCAACTGTGTTGTCATCTCCAACACACACAAAAAGGGTAAAAAAGCAGAAAAATATCAAATTCAAGCTTCCAACATTTTTTATTTTGAATTTAGGGAAGATGTTAGATTATATTTGATTATCTTACATTATGAAATTTGAGTAAAATATAGTCATTTGAACTTTATCTTGTGAATAACAGGTAAAATCCCCAGTGTTTATCTTTCACCTAATGTGTCATTGTGGGGGAGTAGTGTTTCTATTGAAGGAGAACTAATGAAGCTATGATTAGTTATAATTATTGTTCTCATAACTTGCAAGGGGACGTAGGATGGAGGGTTTGTACTTGTTGCAAGGAAGACCTTCAAGACTTTGAAAGCGAGCATGTCATGCGAGTGGTGGCATCCATCACTCCATAAACATGTCTCCATCACCATACATTCTAATCTATGATGCTTTTGCATGTATGATCTGAGGCATGTGATGTGGACATAGCGCACAACGCATTGACTCGTCAGTGTCTCATTATCATGTCCACTCATTCCTTTACGACTTCTCTACCACGTGGTCCCACCTGTTCCCCAAATTGCCTTGTCGCACTATACTATTTTTAGGGTCTTCTCGTGTGGATAACGACCAACCTATTATTTATTTATTTATTCTTTTGAAATGAAGACCGACGTATTTGAGAGGGGAATAGGATCCTGTCCATTTGAAAATGAAATGGAGATATCCGTTAATTAATAAAATGATGGGTAATATTGTAAAAATTAGTTATTTGACTTTAACGTTAAAACGATATTAAAAGTCATTTTCTATTAAATGAATAATGTCCATTCATTAAATACGAGAGATCTATTCCTGAGAGAAGCGGTCAACCACTCAAAATTTATAGTGATTTAGATAATTAATTGTTATGAATTTATTGGTTGAGTCAATCTTTTCTTCGAACTTTCAAAAATTATTAATATCCCTCCATCTCCAATGCTAACAAAAAGATAAATAATCTTAAAAAATTTTGATAAGACAAAATACCTTCTACAATCTAAGGTATTTATTTATTTCTTTGAAAAATACATATATTCGTTGGCTCAATTTAATAATATTTTAGAATTTATTTGCACTAAATACGGGAGGGTTCTATCATCTGAGTATTGCGATTGCATTTGGGGCACAAGACTAGCTAGTAGCTAGAGCGAGGCGGGACTAATTTTAATGTTTTATTAGTAAACTTGTTGTAATTCTTCACCCAAACTTTAGTTGAAATAGTGAAAGAAGAAAACAATAAATTACGGCACAAGTTTTCCACGTTTCCCAACTTTAGGACTGGGTTGTGGAATATTATGCCACTTTATTTTAGCCTTTCAGCCTTGTAATTTTTCACCAAACTTTAGTTGAAATAGTGAAAGAAGAAAACAAAAAAGTTTTCCACGTTTCACAACTTTAGGACTGGGTTGTGGAATATTATGCCACTTTATTTAGCTTTTCAGCCTTGTTACCAAGTCAATAGTGGCCCGTTTGCCAACTCACTATCTCTTTTTTCTTTTTAAGAAAAAAATTAGATAAAGTTTACATACTCTCTCAAAGATCAAATTAACTGTCTTTCAAACTTTTAATTATGATAATGTACTTTCTAAACTGTTAAAATATTGTTAATGTCTCTAAGGTTAACAAAACACATCTCCTAAAAACAAAGTTTATCAAATATTCTCAAATACTTCCTTATCGTGAAACAGAGGACTTGGAAATTTGACAAAAAAGCCTCTACCGCTAGGGATTAGACTTTGGAATTTCTGTAGCCGGACATTTTAACATGAACTAGTTTCGATCGAAGGTTGGCGTGCTTCTTGGTTTGGAAAAAAATGGAGACTTACTTGTCAGTCATATATGCAGTACTTGAATGTGAGTGTGGAAATTTTCAGCAATTTCTAGCTTCTCTAATTCCAATCTACAATTTCTTATCAGACCGGACCTCCCTTCCAATTGTTCCAACTATTCGGCCACCCCTTCAACTTTATCTGGATGGCCAACATTCCACCTTATGGCCATTGAAAGTAATTCAGCCCGATTTTTATTTTTCAATTGATCGATGTGGCCACAAAACATTTCAAATAACAACGAGTGTGCCCGATCCACTCCTTACTTATTTGAGGTGTTGCATTTGCAGCTACATATTAAATGTCATAGGCCAACGACAGAAAAGTTTATCCAAAAAAAAAAAAAAAAAGGTTTATCAAATATATATATACACAATAACTCTTTTAACGTGAGGCAGAAGACTTGGAAAGTCGATAAAAAAAGCCCCGCCACACATGCAAGGGATTATTAGGCTTTAGAATTTCTGTAGCTGGACATTTCAATATGAACTGCTTTTCAGCAAAGTTCGGCGTGCTTCTTGGTTTGGAAAAAACGGAAACTTGACTGTCATCAGGTGCGAAATTAAATATGCACTACTTTTCGGGCTTTCAGCAATGCTTATCCTTCATGTACGTTGCATTGAATTTGAGCCTATCAATCTATATCCATCACATCGCAACTTGTTTCTAAATTTATATATTTCTATAATTTGCAATTTCTTCTCAGACCCAACCTCCCTTGTTGCAAGTTCCATTAATACTCATGGCTTTTACATCTTCAAAAACAAACATTTCCCATTTCAGCACACATGGATTGCACGAGACTTAATTCTTGGCATCCTTGAATATTCTTCCAAAAGAAGATATTGAAGACACTTCTTTTTTCTCCTAAATGATCACTTATTTGTGTTTCATTTTACATTTTAGTTCGTTTAACCAATGCTCAAAATGTATTAGTGTGTAAATGATATATCTGCGCACGCATGTCTTTTCTATCTTAAATATGAATTTCATACGATACATGTATATATAGACAACCTAATTGCTAGTCCCAAATTGTGATCTTGGGATGGATTGAACATCATAATATCATATACTACTTATATTAATTAGCAAAAGCCTTCAAAAGAAAATTTTTAAATTGTGATAATTCTCTTTAAATTTTGACAAGGGCTCGCCAAGCATAAAAATTTGAAGCATAGATAACTAATAAATAAAAGGGTTTGTTAGGGGTTCTCTCATAGTGTTCTCCTAGCATTCTTCTAGTCATACATGGAACATGATTTAAAAAAAGAAAAAAAAAATTGTAGTGGCAACCACCACCGATTTTTTTGCCAATAGATTAATTTTTATGAGTTAATATTTAGTTTCTAATGCTTTAAAACTTGTTTGTGGATTCAAAACTAAAACCTAAGGGTGAAAGATTAACCATTTAGAAATGGTATCACCCAAAATGAATTTGATCATCCTAAATTTAGGGCTAATGCCTCAGTTTTGGTACTAATGCCTCAAATTTGGTTTTAATGACTAAAAAAACTGGTAGCGATGACCACTGCAATTTTATTTTTTCTTAAATAATTTTTCACGTAGGATTGAAAAAACGACAGGAGAACACTATTTGGAGAACCCTTAGCATTTTTCATAAATAAATCATTTACTTTAATACCATGTTGAGCATTTGTTTATGAAAATATCATTAATAAATCAATACTACAATCGTTAATGTTCTCAAATGATGTGTCATCATCTCATAAGTTGGTGACATATTTTTTAAAATAATAAATCTCATGAGATTATGACACATTATTTGAAAATTAATTTTTTGAAAAAAAAAAAAATTGAAAAGTGTAATTTGAGGGGTATGAAGACTGCCCTAATAATAATAAGAAAAATCCAAGATTGATCGATATGGTTACCAAATACATAGCAAGTTGGTGGTATAATTATGATCAATAAATAACGATTTTTGCTTTCTGAAATGTTATATTTTGCACGTGAAACCATGGTACAGGAATTTTGGCAGAAGTCTATGTGGAGGAATCTCAATCGCACAATCTTGTCCAACTCATTGCTTCGTCAGGATCTCACCATCATGTTCATGCGGGCTCCCCATACAATGCCTCAACGGCCTCCCTGCCAATTAAGTGGTTCCACCTGTTCCTCAAATTGACTTGTTGCACTAAATTATTTGTAGGGCCCTCTCAAGGTCTCAAACTATCAAAATTGAAATCCACACCTCTAAAATTGAGGAATAGGATCCAGTCCAGTTCAAATTGGACTGGACAGTATCCAGTTAATGGCCTAGATTATCTTAGAAAGATCTTAAGGCTATAAATAAGACACATGCCCATTTAATATAAATAATAATAAAATATTATTTAGTGTTTAAAAATAAATAAAAATAAAAATATTAAAAAATATTTTTAAAAAACCCAGGGTGGCCGGCCAGCCCATAAGGGGTGGCTAGACCACCCCCAATGGCCCAAACTAAAAAAAAAAAATTCGTTGGCAGTTGGAGGTGGCCGGACCACCCCCAATGGCTATGGGGTGGCGGCCGCCGGATCGGCCGATTTGGGGCGGCGAAGCCACTGTAGCCATTGGGGTGGTCCGCCACCCCCAACGGCCCAAACTAAAAAAAAAAAAATCGTTGGCCGTTGGGGTGGACGGACCACCCCCAATGGCCATGGGGTGACTTCGGCCGCCCTAGATCGGCCGATCTGGGGTGGCATACCTGAAGCCCGAGGTTTACCCCTTTATGGGCTGCCACAGGTTTTTTAAAAATATTTTTTAATATTTTAATATTTTAATATTTATTTATTTTAAAACAATAAATAACATTTTATTATTATTTATATTAAATGGACATGTGTTTTATTTACAGCCCTAAGATCTTTCTAAAATAATCTAGGCCATTAACTAGATACTGTCCAATTCATTTTGAACTGGACTGGATCCTATTCCTAAAATTGAGACGTGTCCTTAAAATTATGTCATATTTGCATTTAATTTGGAGAGACACAAAAAAGAACCTAAAAATGACTTAGCATTACTCATATATGAGACTCACTTATTCAAATAAGTTGCCAAACAATCAAAAATTTATTTAAGTAATTAAGTGGGTCCTATAATAATTTGGAGAGCAAATTGATGCTGATTGATCTTAATCTCAAAGTATCACTTTTCCCTTTAAACTATAAAAAATTGTCAATGTCCCCCAAAGCCAATAAAAGAGACAAAATTAACCTTAACATATTTTTAATAATACAAAAATACCCTCATAAACTAAAAAATATATATATATATATATATATATATATATATTGACCACCCAACCCTATTGCCATTGGGTAATTCGGCAACCTATTAAAAAAATTTCATTCTAAAAGAATGATGGATGGCCGAATCACTTCACATGGCCATGATCAAGGGTGGAGATATGGGAAAGAGAAAGTGGTCAAACCACCCGACCATTTAGAGGTAATTCAGGTACATGTTTGGCACTTATTTGCCACATGCCCACAGATGGAATAAAATCATCTTCATTTCAAATGAAATGTAGAGTATTCGGTTAGTGTTTTTTAGAGGAGTAAAATTATCATTATAATTTTTTAAATAATTTTACCTCTTTAAAATATTCTAACAGGATATTTTCTATTTCATTTCACATTGAGAGGATCCTTTTCCCCCACACATAATGCGCCACCTTTAAAATTAAAAAAAAAAAAAAATGGAAAACCTATCAAATTGACGGAGTGGCTCTCTTGTCGTGACAAATAAAAATTGGAAATGGGACAAAAAAAGGCCCACTACGAGGGAGGGGACTAGACATTGGACATTTCAATATGAACAAGTTTTGAGCAAAGATTGGCGTGCTTCTTGGTTTGGAAAAAAACAGAGAGTTACTAGTCATAAATATATGCATTTAATTGGTTTGAAAAAAAACAGAGACTTACTTGTCAGTCATAAATATATGCATTTAATTTGAGTGTGGAAATTTATATGTTTCACATCGCAACTTGCTTCTAAATCTGTGGAAATTTATAACCATCGCATCACAACAGGGGTGGAGTTAGGATTTTCTTTGAGGGGGGCAAAAAAATTTTACTATAGTGGGACAAAATAAAAACATCCTGGAGGCTATAGAAGATAGGCCTTGCAACATGGGTCAAATAAGTCATGATTGTTAATAAGTTGAAAATATAATATTTGTCTCGACATACCAATTTTAATACAAACTTGTTTAGAATTTAACTGAAACTCTATAGAATTGTTGTTTTTCTCCATAATCTCAGATAATTATAATTATATACTTTATACAATTAAAATATGAAATAAAAACTATATCAATTAATAAATAATTAAATATAAAAACAATTATCAAGAATAGCAATATAAATATCAAAACAATTAATTTAAATAAACAATTTAAATCTAAATATAAAAATTTAATTCCATACCTCAATTTTTCGTTGAAGTTGGAAAGTAAAAAGAAAAATATACAATTTAAATCTAAATATACAAATTTAATTACATATATACCTCAAATTTTTGTTGAAGTTGGAAAGTGAAAGGAAAAATCGACAAGTCTTTAAGAAGAAAAATGCCTCAAAGTTTTGTATTTTTTGTAAGATGTAAGGACATTTGACAATTGATCTTTAACCTCTTTGAATTTAATTGACACATTACTCTAGGAAATAAAACATGTGACTTAAAAAGTTAGAAATTACAATTGATTTTTCGGTCTCCTTTTGTGCTTTGCAAGTTGCATGCTGTATTTTATTATTATTATTATTTTGTCTTTTGCACGCATGTTAGCATGTACCATGCCTTCTTCCATACTTTAAGAAAATTATTGGGAAGAGTTGAAAATATTAGAAATAACAGTTGATTTTTTGGTTTTCTTATTGTGTTTTGCAAGTTGCACACTGTATTTTATTTTATTTTATTTCTTTTGCATGCATGTTAACATGTACCATGTCTCCTTCCATACTTTAAGAAAATTATTGGGAAGAGTTGAACATGTAAACAAGACTTTATAATTTTATTAAAAAAAATTGGTCTCTTTCTTGTGCTTTGCAAGTTGCAAGTTGCATGTTGTACCTTTTTTATTTTATTTTATTTTTCTTTTGCACGTGTGTATTTTATCTTTTTCCATAGTTTAAGAAAAATAGTGAGAATTGCATCATTTTCAACCTTTTATTCTTCTACAACTGCAAGTTTGAAAGTTTGAAGTAATAATGATTAAAGTTGACTCAACTGCAACATCTTCAACCTTTGGTTGAGGGGAACATTTGCCCTCAAAAGTTGCTTATATGAGGCATAAATTCATAATCATGTCATTTTTTTTTTTTACCAAGGGTAATTAAGGAGAATTTTGAGGAGTTAATGGGGGGCAGCCCCCCTCAACCCCCCTCCCTCCGCCCCTGCATCGCAATTAGTTTCTAAATTTATATCTATTTCTAGCTTCTCCAATTACAATCTGCAATTTCGATCTTCTCAGACCCAACCTCCCTTCCAATTCTTCCAATTGTTCCAATACTCATGGCTTTTTACATCTTCAAAATCAAACATTCCCCATTTCCAAAGCCCCTAATCCTCTTTTATCTCTTAATCATCACCAGTTTCTTCTCAGTACCAAGCCCATTTACAAGCGCTTTAAACTTCAGCTTCCCCAATTTCACTTCTGATGACTCCCGTATAAAATATGAGAGAGCTTTCGTTGAAGACTCAGTCATCCAACTCACCGGAAACTCATCTACGGTCAGATCAGATATTGAAGGCCGAGCCACGTATTTCAATCCCATGCACCTGTGGGACACGGCATCCGGAAACCTCACTGATTTCACTACCAATTTTTCCTTTGTCATCAATTCTCCAAATAAAAGTACTCTTTATGGAGATGGGCTTACGTTCTTCCTAGCACCTAACGGCTCAACAATTGTTGATGCCACAGGAGGTGGCGGCACTATGAGTCTCATAACCACGACGAACGATCCTTTCGTCGCTGTGGAGTTTGACATCTACTCAAAGTTTAACGACTGGGATCCGCCTGGCGAACATGTTGGTATTGATATAAATTCCATGAAATCTGTTGCTAATGTGTCATGGAAGGGGAGTAATATTTCTATTATGGAAGGAAGAATTAATCAAGCAAAGATTAGTTATAATTCTCGTTCTCATAATTTGAGTGTTCTCTTCACTGGTCTCATTGACAATGCTACTGTATGGCAATCCCTTTCTTATAAAGTTGATTTGAGCCATTACTTACCCGAATGGGTAACTTTTGGATTCTCAGCTGCAACAGGACATGCTACTGCAATGCATACCATTCAAACATGGGATTTTAGTTCGGAAGATATTGTTACCAAACCAACAGTGGCAGGCAGTCCGAGCCCAAATCCGGGCCCAGACCCAAAGAAAAACAATAGGTTAGCAAGCAGTCCGAGCCCGAATCCGGCCCCAGACCCAAAGAAAAACAATAGGTTAGGATTAGCGGCGGGGTTGGGTGTTGGTGGGTCTGTTTTGCTTGGTGGGTTTGCTTTAATTCTATTTGGCTTGTGGAAGAGGAGTAGGAGTCACACAAAAGAGGATCTTATCTTCGATAGGTACATGGATGACGAATTTCAAAGGGGGACAGGCCCAAAGAAGTTCTCGTATAGTGATTTAGTCCGTGCCACCAACAATTTCAATGATAGAGAAAAGCTAGGTCAGGGAGGATTTGGTGGGGTTTATAGAGGATACTTAAGTGACTCAAACTCGTTCCTTGCTGTTAAGAGGATATCAAAAGGGTCTAAACAAGGGATAAAAGAGTATGCATCAGAAATAAAAATAATTAGTCGATTGAGACATAGGAATTTGGTGCAACTTATTGGCTGGTGCCATGAAAGAGGAGACCTCTTACTCATCTATGAGTTCATGCCTAATGGAAGCTTAGATACACATCTCTTTACAGAAGAAAGCTTAATGACATGGTCAATGAGGTAAAAGTTGCTCAAGGATTGGCGTCAACATTGCTTTACTTGCACGAAGAATGGGAACAATGTGTTGTGCATAGGGATATAAAATCGAGCAACATTATGCTTGATTCAAATTTCAATGCTAAACTTGGGGATTTTGGGTTAGCGAGGTTTGTGGACCATGTGAAAGGGTCACAAACCACTATTTTAGTAGGCATCCTAGGTTACATAGCTCCTGAATGCGTCACAACCGGTAATGCTAGCAAGGAGTCAGATGTCTATAGTTTTGGAATTGTTGCTCTCGAGATTGCTTGTGAAAGAAAACCAATCAAGCACAACGCCCCTGAAGATCAAGTAGTTATGGTGGAGTGGGTTTGGGAGCTCTGTGGAATAGGAAAGATACTTGAAGCAGTAGACCCAAAGTTGGGTGGAGATTTTGAGGAGCAGCAAATGGAGCGGTTGATGATTGTTGGGCTTTGGTGCGCTCACCCTGATCGCAATCTTAGGCCTTCAATAAGGCAAACAATTCATGTTCTCAATTTTGAGGCTCAATTGCCTATTCTCCCATCAAATATGCCAGGGACAACACATCTTGCTCTAGTAGCGAATAGACATTCAATGTCACTTTCCATGTCTAATATTGCTTCTGATTATGGGGCAAGATAGAATCCATATTCAAGCAAATGGTTACACAAATTCCTTCTTATCTGCCTCATACACTGCAGCAGTGCAGCTCCTCTATCTGCATCACTTTTTCATGCGTGCTAAATTGGTCAAAGGTACATTTAATTTGGAATTCTTATGGCTTGATTAGGTGTTCAATTTTTACCCTACATTATCACTTCTGTGTTTCATTTTACATTTTAGTTTAATCAATGCTCAAAATGTTTTAGAGTGTAAATGAAATACATGTGTATGTGATTTCTACCCTAAATATTAATTTTGTACGATGCATGTTCAACTGTCCCAAATTGTGAACCTTTTTTTTTTTTTATAATAAAAAAGATTAGAGGGAAAAGCCAATTATAACTATCCTACGAAAGCGTGACCATAGTAGCATCAAATTGTGATCTTGTAATGGATTAATTGAACATCATAATCATAAAACATCATATATATATATATATATATATATATATATATATATAAAGTAGAAGCATTCAAGATAATAATTTAGAAAAAAAAAAAAAAAGATAATAATTTAGAATTGTTACAAGTGGCGGTCTGAAATGCTAACAAGTGCCCATTTAAATGTTGAGAAGTGGTGTTTTAAATGGCATAAGATTCTAAAACTTAATTAGTAATCATGCATCACGGAAAGTAAGAATGGTGATTTTTATATAAAAATATTAAAATATATATACTATAATAAGTACTTAAAAATAAGAAAAATGTCTCACTTAAACTCATCGCCTGGAGCATCAAAATCTATCAAGTCAGCCCTAGACTTTAGCATCATTTACTTGAAAAAACTGCAAAAAATAACGTCACTAATGATTGTGATTTTAGTAGCAGATGGAGCTGTAGGAACATCTACTGAAGGAAAGCAATTGATAAGTATATGCCGCATTTTATATTGGCCCACTTTACCTTCGCCAGTACCAAAATTACGATATTGACAACAACCCTTTAAATATAAAGGTAATGGCCCTAATTTATAAGTTGGCACATCCACCCTCACCTAATCTATTTTTTTTTTTTTGGAATGCTTCATTAAGTTAGACATCGGAGGTGGGGCACCGTCATCCCGCTCTAGTAACAACTTTTGGTGTATTTGATATATGGAAGGTATAATGTTTGCTTATCAAAACAAAAGGCGGCTCCTTGGGTTGCCTAATGTCTTTTTAAAGGTGATGTGGGCAATAAGTGATGAGAAGTACTATGGATACTAATTTTTTTATCAAGAGATGGATATTGAGATGAAGTGAAACTAATTTTTTTAAAGGCCTATGACAGGGTTGAATGGGGTTTTTTGGAGTCGGTGATGAGAAAAATGGGATTTAGTCCAACATGGATTAAATTAATTATGATGTGCGTGACTTCGGCTCACTATTCTATCTTGGTAAATGGCATCCCGACGGGTAGAATTGTCCCAACTCGGGGAATTCGGCAGGGGGATCCGATTTCTCCGTACCTATTTTTGATGTGTGCGGAAGTGTTGAGCTCGAATATGATAAAGGCGGATAATGAAGGTGATTTGGAGGGGGTTCCTACATCTAAAAGGGGCCCTAGATTAAATCACCTATTTTTTGCTGATGATAGTTTATTGTTTTGCAGAGCAGATATGTGTCATTGGAATCGATTGTCCAACATACTGAAGAAATACGAACTTGCGTCAGGACAAAAATTAAATACTTCGAAGACTGCAATTTTCTTCAGTCGGAACACCCCACAGAAGGCTCGGGAAAAAATTCTTGAAGAGTCGGGAATACCCAGTTCGCAGAGATATGACACGTATTTGGGATTGCCAGCCTTGGTGGGGAAGTCCCGGACAAAAGAATTCAAAGGCATCATTGATAGGGTTTGGAAGCATCTGCAAGACTGGAAATTCAGACTCTTATCCCAGGCCGGGCGAGAAATTTTATTAAAAGCAGTGATACAAAGCTATCCCGACATATTGCATGAGTGTATTCATGCTCCCCAAGACTTTGTGCACCAAGATCAATTCGCTCATGCAGCAATTCTGGTGGGGCTCCTCAAGTATCCATTGGTTGAGGTGGAGCAAGTTGGGAGTTCCAAAATCAAAAGGAGGTATGGGCTTTCGGGATTTTAATTGTTTTAATAAGGCACTCCTAGCAAAGCAATGTTGGAGGCTTTGAAGGTCGCCAGACAGCCTTGTGTCTCAAATTTTGAAGGCCAAGTACTATGCAAGCAGCACCATCTTGGAAGCAAAAATAGGAACTAATCCATCCTATGCGTGGAGGAGTATATTGGGGGCAAGTGATATCCTCAAGGAAGGACTTTTCTGCAGGATTGGCAATGAGGAAAACACAAGAATTTGGGGTGATAAATGGGTTCCTATCCCAACAACCTATGCAATACATTCAGTTCCTAGGGGGCTTGATATTGAGGCAAAGGTTATGGAACTTATGGACAGAGACCGACATGCCTGGGATAAAGCAAAGCTAGAGCAACTATTCTCGGCAGAAGAGGTCAAGGCCATTCTGGAAATTCCCATTAATCCACAGAGAGAAGATGCGGTTATTTGGAGAGAAGGACCGAATGGCTTGTTCACGGTAAAGACTGCATATCATCAGGCCATGCGACGTGTCCAGCAAGGGCAACCCGAGAGCTCTACACAGGCTGGCAGGACTGAAGTGTGGGGCAGACTATGGAAGTTACCTATTCCTAATGCGGAGAAAATTTTTTTATGGCGAGCATGTCATGACATTCTCCCTACAAAAGAGCGATTATTTAGGAGGAAGGTAACAAAGGATGCATTATGCCCTATTTGCACTCTTGAGGAGGAGACGAGTCTTCACATCTTGTGGAGATGTCCCTCGGCAAGGGATGTTTGGGGTGGGAGCATCAAAAAGTTCCATAAGAGCTCGTTTGATGGCCCAACATTTTGTGGGGTGGTGGAGGAAATGTTTCAACACTGCGATGAAGATGAATTACGACTTTTTGGGAGCATAGCACGAAGAATATGGTTTCGAAGAAATGAAGTCGTCCATGGAGGTTCTTTCATTCATCCAACAATTTTGATCCAACAAGCCAAGGATGCTGTTTTGGAATTTTCTACTGCAAATGATTTACATGGTCCCTAGTTTCCAAGCTCAAAAAACCTAAGGGGGGCGATACCTTGGGTAGCCTTTGTGGTCGGCTCTTGGTGTTGCCTGTATTCCATTAGGGAGAGTGTGGAAGGTGGGACATGGAAATCTATTTCTAGAGCTGTACTGTGATGAGTTGCTTGTACTCTTTGATTATTTGATGAATAAAATTATTACCTTTTCTTTCAAAAAAAAAAGAGATGAAGTGAAACTTATTCATTGATACTCTTAACATTTTTTTTTATTAATTGTTTTCATTATCTCCAATGACTAAGCTACTTATTATCTTAGTAAAACTTTTAATATCCATAGCATTTCTCATGCACCATTCTATTGGTTCCCAAAAAGAAAAAAAAAGGGGGGGAAACAACCATAAGAACCAACATGGTAATGATCGAAGGCATCTTCTAAGCTCTTTCATTCGGTTCAAACAAAAGAGAATAAGAAAAAATGAGAAAGTCTATATACCCTTGCAATACCAAATAGGTGGAGATAATCAAAACAATTAGGGGTGTCAAAAAAAACTAGGGAACTGGAACCAGAAAATCGGAAAACCGGGAAACCGGGGTCCCGGTTCCGGTTTTGGTTTGGAAAAACTAAAAACCGGGTACCCCGGTTCCGGTACCCGGTTTTTGGTACCCGATTTTTATCAGGTTACCGGGAACATGGTTAAATATTTATTTTTTATTTTTTTTAGTAAGGGGGTATTTGGATTAGTAATTTTTTAAAAAATAATTTTCAAATCCTAATTAGCTTAGTATTTTTTTTTAAAACAGAAACTCCACCTAAGACCTTGTTCTTCTAGTTCTTCCAGTGCATATCAGCAACACTAAGTCTTATAGTTCAACAAAATGAGACTGAGAATGAATTGGTAAGGGTCAAGGTTCCAAGAACCCAAAAAAAAAATCCAAGTCTTAAATGACCTCCTAAAGCTTCCCACAGCTATAAATACCAAAAGACCCTCGCACACAAAAACAACAAATATATATAGATTCCTACACACAAATATATATATATATATATATATATATATATATATATATATATATATACCTTTTTGTATGCATATTTGGCCTAAGCTAACCAAAGGAGTCACAAAAAGCAAACAGAAACATGTCGAGCATAGAAATTTGATTTTCAAATCCAAATTAGCTTAGCAATCCGATGATGTTCACCAAAACTAATTTTCAAATCCAAATTAGCGTAGTAATTTAAAAAAAAAAAAAAAACGGTTACCAAACCGGGTGCAACCAGAACTGGCCGGTAACCGAGACCCCGGTAAAAACCGGGATCCCGGTTCCAATTCCGGTTTTCCAAAACAAGGAACCGGGGTACCCCGTTTTTAGTTTTTCAATAGAATGGTGGTTTGGGTACATGTTATGTACCACTTAAATGCCACATTAATGTTCCAATAGATAAAGCGCTGCCTTCATTCTTGTCCCCAACTCGATAGTGGCTTGCACATCTCTAAGAGGTAGCTCAATCGGTTGTGAACCACGCCTTATGAAGCGGATATCACAAGTTCGAATCCCCCCTCCTATCCTTGCGTGGACATGTAAAAGAAAAAATTCAAAAAAATAATAGTGGCTAACGCACCGTCTCTTTCATTTTTTCTTTCAACGACAACAAATTAATATTCAAAACATTAACAAGCAAATTTCAATAGAAAACATTTACCAAAAAAAAACATATTTCACATTTATATCATATTATAATACTTTTCAACTAAACATAACCCTTCCCCTTTCCTTATACTGCTAAAAAAAACGAAAACCTCATAAAAACAAGTTATGAAATACACCCATTAACTCTCTTGTATATCGTGAAGCAGAAGACTTGGAAATGGGATAAAAAAGGCCCGCAGCGAGGGATTAGACATTAGAATTTCTGTAGCTTGACATTGCAATATGAACTACTTTTGAGCAAAGCTTGGCGTGCTTCTTAATTTACATTGACAATTTGACAATTTCCAAAGCCCCTAATGGAATGGCATTGACAATTTTTTGTAGTTTGTAGCTAGCATTGACAATGCCATCCCATTTCCAAAGCCCCTAATCCTCTTCTATCTCTTCACTGTCACTGATTTCTTCTCACCTCTATTTCACTTATTACAATCTGCAATTTCTTCTCAGACCCAGCCTCCCTTCCAAGTTCCAATCATGGCTTTTGCAATTTCTTCTCAAACCCAACTCCCTTCCAAGTTCCAAGCATGGCTTGTTACCATTGGAAAATCAAACATTTCCCATTTCCAAAGCCCCTAATCCTCTTCTATCTCTTCATTGTCACTGATTTCTTCTCACCTCTATTTCACTTATTACAATCTGCAATTTCTTCTCAGACCCAGCCTCCCTTCCAAGTTCCAATCATGGCTTTTGCAATTTCTTCTCAAACCCAACCTCCCTTCCAAGTTCCAAGCATGGCTTGTTTCCATTGGAAAATCAAACATTTCCCATTTCCAAAGCCCCTAATCCTCTTCTATCTCTTCATGGTCACTGATTTCTTCTCACCTCTATTTCCATTTACAACTGCTTTAACCTTCAACATCACCAAATTCACTTATGGTGATACCAATATAAGTCGTGAGACAGCTTTCTTTAAAGACCAAGTCATCTATCTCACCGGCAGCGACGATGTCGTGGTATCAAAAGTAGGTCGAGCCACGCATGTCAAACCCATGCAGCTGTGGGACAAGGCATCCGGTAATCTCACAGATTTCACAACCAATTTTTCCTTTGTCATTGATTCTCAAAATCAAAGTGATTATGGAGATGGCCTTGCGTTCTTTCTAGCACCTCAAAATTCAATGATTCCTAATAACAGCGGCGGCGGCTATATGGGTCTTGCAAGAGGTGACCAGGTACTAAACTCGACGGGGGACCAGGTACTAAACTCAACAGACAATCCTTTTGTTGCGGTGGAGTTTCACATCTTTTCAAATGATTGGGATCCGCCAGGCGAACATATAGGTATTGATATAAACTCCATGAAATCTGTTACTGAAGTGTCATGGCGGGGGGGTAATTATTCTATTCTTCAAGGGAGAATTAATGAAGCTCGAATTAGTTATAATTCTGCTTCTCATAATTTGAGTGTTCTTTTCACTGGTCTCATAAACAATGCTACTGTTTGGCAGTCCCTTTCTTATAATATTGATTTGAAAGATCACCTTCCTGAATTGGTGACTTTTGGATTCTCAGCCGCAACAGGAATTGCGACTGCAGTGCAAACCATTCACACATGGGATTTTAGTTCAACTTTGGAAGGTATTAATGTAACCAAACCAACAACGCCAAGCATCTCAATTCCGAATCCAAATCCGGCCCCTGGCCGAAGGAAAAATAACAGGTTTGGATTAGCCCTGGGGTTGGGTGTTGGTGGATCTTTTTTGTTTGGTGTATTGGCTTTAATCCTATTGGGCTTGTGGAAGAAGAGCAATTGGAGGCGCACAGATGAGGAACTTGCCCTACGTAGAGGGGGAGGAGATGAGGATTTAGATTTTGATCTTTCCATGGACGACGAATTTGAACGCGGCACTGGACCTAAGAGATTCTCCTACAAAGAATTGGTTCATGCGACGAATAACTTCATAGAAGAAAACAAGCTTGGAGAAGGAGGGTTCGGTGGGGTTTACAAAGGATTTCTAAGAGAAATGAATTTCTACGTCGCTGTCAAGAGGGTGTCAAGGGGGTCTAAACAAGGGATAAAGGAGTACGCAACTGAGGTAAAGAGTATTAGCTGGCTGAGGCACCAGAATTTAGTCCAACTCATTGGTTGGTGCCACGAACACAAAGATCTCCTACTCACTTATGAGTTCATGCCCAATGGAAGCTTAGATTCACATATTTTCAAAGGTAAGAGCTTACTAACATGGGCGGCAAGGTACAACATCGCTCAAGATTTGGCATTGGCATTGTTGTACTTGCATGAAGAATGGGAGCAATGTGTTCTGCATAGGGACATAAAGTCCAGTAACATCATGTTAGATTCAAGCTTCAATGCAAAGCTCGGGGATTTCGGTTTAGCGAGAATGGTGGAACATGCAAAGGGATCACAAACCACTGCTTTGGCCGGGACGATGGGGTACATGGCCCCTGAATGTGTCATCTCCGACAGGTCTAGCAAGGAGTCAGATATATATAGTTTTGGAATTGTAGCTTTGGAGATTGCTTGCGGAAGAAAAGCCATCGATCATAAGGCAAAAGAAGACGAAATAATTTTACTAGAGTGGGTTTGGGAGCTGTATGGAAGGGGGCAGCTTCTTGATGCAGCCGACCCCAAATTGTGTGGAAAGTTTGATGAGCAGCAAATGGAATGGTTGATGATGGTTGGGCTTTGGTGTGGTCACCCAGATTACAATCTCCGGCCTCCGATAAGGAAAGCCCTCCATGTGCTTGATTTTGAAGCTCCATTACCCATTGATCTCGCAACAAAGATGCCTGTGCCAACCTATGTTGCCCCTTCAGGCACGACATATACATCTTCATCTTCAGCTACTACATCTTCTACAGCATCTGCTTCGGCTACTGCACTTCAGCACCCGCACACGGTTAATTAATAGCAGGTAAAATTATCTTGGCAAACATGAATAGACAGTTTTTGTAATATTTCTTCCAGTTTATATGGAAAGTTTTTTAAATCTCTGCCAATGTAGTTAGATAATTTTGGCAACTAGTGAAACGAAAGAGCAAAGAACAAAGAGCAAAGAGCCAATTGATAAATTGATGTGAACTCTATAAAGATGCTTTTCATGTTTTACTCTAGTACAGATTATCTGGGTACGTATACTTATATACATATATATATATATATATTCTAACAAATTCAGTGATATAATTACCAATTTACTATAAAATCCAAGTATACGTACCCAGATAATCTCTACTAGAGTAAAACATGAAAAGCATCTTTATCGATCGAGTTCACATCAATTTATTAATTGGCTCTTTGCTCTTTGTGTGTGTATACATACATACATATATATATATATATATATTCCAGTTGATTTATTTTTCTTAGAAGAATATTTCTTTCGTAGGTTTGATTATCATTTTATATTTTGTCCACTTATCACAGTTTATATCGTAAATTAATCAAGAATTAATGGATATAAACTGTGATGTATGGATTTGGAACATCAACATCGATATCCTCGATCACCCTTTTCTACTTGAATGGTGAGCCATGTATCACAGCAACGCTCTGGTTTGAATGTGTTTGATGCGAATGGAAACATTACATAATATCTGCTTTCCTTTTGCGTTTTAGCCCCGGCCACCAACGCTCACACACCAACCTTTTCCAAAAAACTCTACTCTCTACAGTGCACATCGCTATGCCTTTACTTCTAGTTAGGGGCGTTCAAGTGGTTATAACTGGCAGTTATTCGCAATAACTGCAACTGCCTCCACATTAGGCGGTTATCGGATTTTTAATAACCGTCTCCGCCTAGGCGGTTAGCTGTTATTTTATAACTGGCGGTTAGCAGTTATAACCATTTTTTTCATACCCCTAAAATCGATAACCGCAACTGTCCTAAGCGGTTAACGGTTTTTAATAACCGCTTTATAAAGCAGTTAACGGTTAACGGTTATTAAAAAGCGGTTATAAACGGTTAGTGGTTGGCGGAATGGTTATAACTGCCCTACCTAAACACCCCTACTTCTAGTTGTCCTTTAATTATAGATGTCGGGGAGAAAATATCTTCTACTGGGTCCTATTCTTTTTATGCTTATTTACAGATAAAAGAAAAAATGGAAAAAATACATTTTATCTCTTGAATTATTTATTCATTTGTGCTTTTAACTTTTTAAATATAATGTTTAAAAAGTGATATTTTACCCTCTCAAAGTATCTAACATCGACACTTGACCCTATAAAGTAAACTTTACAATCCTGAAGTATTTTAAATTGATACTTTACCCCTATGAGTTGACACTTTACGTACCCTTCATATGAGTTGACACTTTACGTACCCTTCAAAACTTAGTTACTTCGGAGGGTAAAGTGTCAACTCAAAATATTATAGGGGATAAAGTGTACTTCATGGGGTGAAGTGTCAATGTTAGATATTTTAAGGGATAAAGTGTCACTTTTTAAAAATTGTGGTTAAAAGTACAAGTAAGTTAATAGTTCAAGTTAATAGTTGGGGGGGTGTATTTTTTTCTATTCTTCCTCCGCATAATTAAAACACTGCACGTGATAAATTAAGCTGAAAATCTTCAACTCATCAATCATCATAAGGCTAGGACTTCTTCTCGAAAGTTTTCCCACATTAAAAGAATGGCTAGCGCTCCACACTATCTTATTTTATCTCAATTTGATATTAATCTATTTGATTAGCCAGCCGGACGGCAACAGAGAACTTCTTTTTTGTTTTAGGTAATCATTTCTTTCCTTTCGTTTGTGTCGATAATGTTAACTCCATTACGTGTTAGCATGCAGGCGTATTAGAAGACTTTCTTTCACAGTACTTCCACTTTATGTTAGCTCTTCATATTACAATCTGCAATTTGTGTTCAGACCCAATCTCCCTTCCAAAGCTCCAATCATGGCTTCTTACATCTTCAAATTCAAACATTTCCAATTTCCAAAGCCCCTAATCCTCTTTTATCTCTTAATGAACACCAATTTCTTCTCAGTACCCAGCCCATTTGCCAGTGCTTTATCCTTCAACTTCACCAATTTCACTTCTGGTGACTCCTGTATAAGATGTGAGAGAGCTTTCGTCGAAGACCACGTCATCAAACTCACCGGCAACCAGGTCATATCATCGCTTGTAGGCCGAGCCACGTATTTCAGCCTCATGCAGCTGTGGGACAAGGCATCAGGAAACCTCACAGATTTCACTACCCATTTTTCGTTTGTCATTGATTCTCAAAACAGAACTAATTATGGAGATGGGCTTGCGTTCTTCCTAACTCCAACTGGTTCAACAATTCCTAGAGTCAGCGAAGGTGGTGCTATGGGTCTTTCTCAGAATGAGCAGATATTAAACTCGACAGACAATTCTTTTGTCGCAGTGGAGTTTGACATCTATCCAAACCAACCATGGGATCCGCCTGGTGTACATGTAGGTATTGATATAAACTCGAATTCTTCCGCTAATTACCTACCTGGATGGGTGAGTTTTGGATTCTCAGCAGCAACGGGAGCTGCTCCTGCAATGCATATCATTCGCACATGGGACTTTAATTCAACTTTGGAAGATAATGTAACCAAATCAACGGTGGCAGGGAGTCCAAGCTTGGTTCCAGCTGCAGCCTCCAACCAAAGGAAAAACAACGTACAGGTTTGGATTATCCGTGGGGTTGGGTGTTGGTGTATCTTTTCTGCTTGGTGGGTTGGCTTTAATTCTATTTGCCTTGTGGAAGAGGAAAAGGAGGGACACAGAAGGGGATCTTGCCCTTGATAGGTACATGGATGACGAATTTCAAAGGGAAACAGGACCAAAGAGGTTTTCATTTAATGAATTGGCTCATGCCACTAATAATTTCAATGATGAAGGAATACTAGGTGAGGAAGGATTTGGTGGGGTTTATAGAGGATTTTTAAGGGACTCAAACTCCTTCGTTGCTGTTAAGAGGATGGAAAAAGGGTCCAATAGGGGATAAAGGAAAAGGAGTATGCATCAAAAGTAAAAATCATTAGTCAACTGAAACATAAGAATTTGGTGCAACTCATTGGCTGGTGCCATGGAAGTGGCATGGAGAGCTCTTACTTGTCTATGAGTTCATGCCCAATGGAAGCCTAGATTCATATCTTTTTACACAAGAATGTTTATTGGTTTGGCCAATGAGGTACAAAGTTGCTTGAGGATTGGCATCAGCCTTGCTTTACTTGCACGAGGAATGGGGGCAATGCATGGTACAAAGGGATATAAAATCGAGCAATATTATGCTTTATTCAAGCTTTAATGCTAAACTTGGGGATTTTGGACTAGCGAGGCTTGTGGACCATGTGAAAGGGTCAGATACCACTGTTTTAGCAAGCACCATGTGTTATATACTT
This sequence comes from Carpinus viminea, assembly GCA_013348765.1. Lineage (NCBI taxonomy): Eukaryota > Viridiplantae > Streptophyta > Magnoliopsida > Fagales > Betulaceae > Carpinus > Carpinus viminea. The sequence continues at coordinate 5,978,431 of CP054669.1, read as the reverse complement.
ATATGGCTCCTGAATGTGTCACAGACTCACAACTAATAATGCTAGCAAAGAGTCGGATGTTTATAACTTCGGTATTGTTGCCTTGGAGATTGCTTGTTAAAGAAAACCAATCAAGCTCAATGCCCTTGAAGGTCAAGTAGTCATGGTGGAGTGGGCTTGGGAGTTCTATGGAATAGGAAAGTTACTTGAAATAGTTCATCCAAGGCTGGGTGGAGATTTTGATGAGCAGCAAATGGAGCACTTGATGATTGTTGGGCTTTGGTGTGTTCATCTTGATCGAAACCTTAGGCCTTCAATTAGGCAAACAATTCATATTCTCAATTTTGAGGCTCCATTATCTGTTCTTCATTTGCCAAATATGTCGAGGCTAGGGTATCTTACTTCGAAAGGGAATAGACATACATTGTCACTTTCAATGTCCAGTGTTCCTACCGATTATGAGAGAGAAAGGAATCAACATTCAAGCAATAGTTACACCAATTCCTCTCTATCCACCTCATCTTTTACAACTCCTCCATTAGCGTCGCTTTTGCGTACACGCTAAATTGGTTAGAGGTACACTATCACTTTTGTGTCTCATTTTACATTTTAATTTACCCAATGCTCAAAATGTTGTTGGGTATAGATGATATACATGTGGATGTGTTTCTATCTTAACGTTTATGTTGAACGAGCGTTTCAGTATTTATTATTTAGAAAATTATTTTGTGTAATTTAATGCTCTCAGTTACCTTGTAATTTCCTTGCTCCTCAAAGGCAATTAGTTAATTAACCTCGTTCTAACTAACTGGTCAAGTGTTATACAAGTAGGGGTTGTAAACGAGCGGAGCTTAGATGAACTTTGCTTGTTCGAGCTGAGCTCAAGGATGAGCTGAAAAAGTGAGCTCGAGCTCGGCTCGCATTTTAAACGACCGTGCCAAGCCGGTTCAGCAATCAATTCAAATATTAAATAATTTTTTTTACAAATTTTTTCACTGAAAAGGTTCAAAAGTTCTACTTGTGCATGTGTAAGCGGTTAGCCATCTATTGGCTTGCACCTAGCTTGCTACTGCAGAAAGGGCGTGCCAAGCTCTTGTCTCGTACGTCTCTCAATTGCTCTATGTGCTTCCTTTGAAAAGGTTGGACAAACACAAGGGAAAGTGGGACTATGACCCGTGTTGGGCACTTGACCATGTGGGAGGTCGTTGGACTTCGATTCTTGACATGGAGATGAACGTGTGAGAGGAGGTTGGATCCTTTTGGCATGGAGATACTCATCCAGTTTGGGACACTCACTACAAAAAAAATCAAGTTTAACGGCATTGAAATAGTGGCACTTTTTAATGGCATTTGATCAATTACTTAGTTGTTAGCTAGAAATCAACATATTGTAGGATGGAGGTTTAGTGACATTTTCTAAAAAATGTCACTAATCAAATGTCATTAAACTTGATTTTTTTTGTAGTGACTCTTCCATGAATTAAAAAATAACTCGTGAGTGGAGCAAAAAATTACATGAGCAACTATTAGAAAAAATATATATATATAATATGAAAAATCATATGAACAATTATAAATGGTTGGACACTATTCCTATGAAGCAATTGTACATGATATAATACATAATATATTTTGTAACATATTGTTATTAATATATATATTAACAAGTATATACAAGTCGAGCTGAGCTTATACGAGTTTGCTTCTTTTAATATTCAAGCCAAAATTTGTATTCACGAATAACTCATTTAATAATCGAGTCGAGTTTATATGAGCCGATCTTAAGTTTGCTTGTAAGCGACTTCGCTTGCTTTCACCCCTATACATAAGACTTTCCAAAACACAAATCACTTTTTAGTTTTTAGAATACTTTTTACATCTTTTTATAGAAATATTTTGAAAGAACACTACAAAAGATCATATATTGTATGTTTTCCTTTTATTTTTTTATTTCATTTACTTAATGCAAATATATTGTGCTGCCGTTTTAAATTAACCTTTAAGATGCCAATTAAAAAATTGTCTTAAAATTTGTTTGAACTACAACATTTTTAACATTTTGCTTGAGTTGAAAACATGATACTGGAGCGTACATTGTGGGAGAGAGCTGTAATTTGAGGGGTGCTTTCAATAGACGCTTTTGAGAAATCTCTTAAGAAGCGTATAAGGGTAAGGAACAAAGCCCATTGAAATATTTTTGTAAAGAACTTTTATCTTCTATATCAATTCATAGTTCTATACTTCTATGGAACTAAGTTATTATTATTATTATTATTTACTTTTCAATGTTATAAATGACCTAATTAATTAACTTAATTGGTCGAAGATGAGGCATTTAAACATGCAGAATGATAGACACAACTTTAGGACATAATTTTAATCCAATTTTTCTTTTAAGTGGTCATTTTTTAAAAAGAAAAAGAAAATAAAAAATTATGAAGTAATAATATCATATAAGTCGTTTTTTATTTGGTATTTTTAAAAAATAAAAATGGTATTTTTTTTAGAAAAATGGTCATTAAAAAAAAAAAAAAATTGTCTGTATTATGAGAGTTGGGGCCCGTATTTGACCAAGTCCAATAATGAGGGTTGTTGATAGAGGACAATTTTCAATCATTTTTGCTTTAACAAAAGGGACGTGTATATATATATATATATATAGTGATTCTGACATCATATGGGTACATAATTAATGGCGTTGGAAAGCACATTCAGAGGGTTAAAAAGTCATATTTCATCAAGTTTTTCTAATTCAAATATTTACGAGTTAAAACGAAGCTGAAAAAAATGAAAATGAAAAAATAAAAATTGAAAAGCTGGACAAAATTGCTCGTCCGTAGTTTATGTTTGAACAAGCTTTAAAACGAGTTGACAAAATAGCTCGTTCAACAACTCATATGAAGTTGGATTCAAATGAGTTCTTCCCAGATGCACTCGTTTAGTGCGGAGTCAGACATTTTATATTGCAGGTATCGTTGATTTTTTTTTTTTTTCCAGAAAAATTCTACAAGGTAGATTCGAGATTTTTTTTTTTTTGGCATCATGTAATGAATTGGTACTTTAAAAAAAATTTTTCTTCTTTTTTTAATACTAGTACTTAAATATAATGAGGAATTGAGCTTATAATTATGTCAAATTCTTCCATTAAATATTTAAATTCTAACAACTAAAATTATCAATATTTAATAACCAAAATATCCAAATTACAAGACCACTTAGATTAGGACTTTCACTTTCACTTTCTTTTTTTCTTCTTTGCCAACACAATTCCTAATCTAAATGGTTTTGTAATTTGGATATTTTGGTTATTAAATATTGAAAATATTGATTATTAGAATTTAACACAATTCTAAGCTTAATTTCTCATTGTATTTAAGTACCAGTATTAAAAAAAGATTTTTTTTTTTTTTTTTTTTGCCACGAGTCCCATTGGTAGGGGAAAAAAAATTAAGTCTTTGGAGGTGCCGCGGCACCCCCAATGGGTGTTGTGGCTCCGCCACCGCACTTGTTCAAAGTCAAGTTAGAACAAACTGCTGTGTGAATTGAGAATTCAAGTAAGAATACAAGAAAACCCTAGTTAAGTTCGAAAGAGCATCTTACACGTTAGGACAAGCTACAATAAATTTTTTATAAACTGACTTTTGTTTCAGCTTTTTCTTTAAGTTTAGAAGTCTAGGTAGTCTAAATATATGTAATGGCTATCTATGACCTTAATTTGTTATGTTATTTTGGCCAGTTATCAATGAAAAACACTTCAACAATGGTTTTCTTTTCCATTTGATTATTGGTTTTAAGAAGAGTTGTAATTCTTATCTTGTTTCTCTTGGCAAACTCATCACGACATGTTGCATTAATTGATATCAAAGTCAAGTTGCAGTACAGCATCAATTGTTTAATTGTTGATGGAGATATTGTGGGCTCAACAACAACAAAAACGTCCAAGGCACGTTAGTAACTACTCTATCTATCAGCAAGAATATTTGGAATTTGACTTGAAAAAAGGGTGGAAAATTTTCATGCATTCACATGGCCATGGGAGTACCACGTTAAAAGCTTGGGGGCAGCAAACATGTCCTCACAAAATTTTTGAATTACATCTGAAGTACATGTTTTTTATGAAATAGATCATTGAAATTTTTTTTTTTTTTTATCACTCTCAAAAGTACTTTTTGTTTTTCTTTCTACAGCTAAAATTCTATCCTCGTGAAGGTGTGATGCATATCACATTATAAGAATGGAATAACATATCATATATTTACTCTCATTCTTTTTATACAATTTTTTTCATGCATAATAACTTTTAAAACTACCGTAAAATGCATATAAGATTCAATTTTATTGAATTTTGATCAAATAATAATTCTAAATGCCTCTATTGATGTGAAAAGTAAGTGTAACATTCCCAAATGTGAACTCTACCTTATTGATTTAAGGATATGAATAATTAAGGAAAATATTAATAAAATCTCCTTGAATTTTTACTTGTTTTGATATTATTTTCAAAGTTTTAAAACTATGAATTAAGGGTATCGAACTTCTAATTTCTTTCAATTACTCTCATTCTATTAGGATTTTTCGTTAAAAAAAAATTACAAAAATATTTTTTATAAAATAAAAAAGACTGAATCTTAACAATTTTTTTAATAATAAAAAAAATGATTATTTTGAAAATTTTGACAAGATTTAACAAAAATTCTAACAAAATTAGGTAATTGAATTTTTTTTTTTTTCTAATCAAATAACGAAAAGTGGACTATAGATGATCAGATAACAACAACAAAAGAGTGGACATTCCAACAACAAATCCCAAATGGAAAATGCAGCACAGATATAGGGAAAGTTACTTTGGACCAAACAATAGCTAATGGTTTCATCTATGATCCCAGAGAAACCCTAAATAAGCCAGGCCTTTCCAAGGTCGCACAAAGCAGTACTAAAATGCAAAAAAAACTTAGTGAAGATTCCTATGGGGGTAAAGACAACAATCATTGTTAAAGTCACGTGTTGGATTCACGCACCAGTCTATGGTTAGCACATCGATGATCATCTGGCGAGCCCCTAAGGAAGGTGGATAGGCGCATTTTGCGGCGGGATCAACAAAGGAGAGTAGATAGGGTTTTGAAGAAACCCGACCTATATCCCAAACGACAACTGAAGAAATTCGTAAAGAAATAATAAATTGCGGAAATAATAAAATAGGAACAAAGAGATTTTAACGTGGTTCGGTCTATGACCTACGTTCATAGATAAAGTCCTAAGGCTACATTAAGCTCTTATTGAATAAATTGATATTACAATACAAATGCTCTTATTTATAGGAGAATGGAATAGATAAGTATGGTAATCAAATCTGATTGATTTGATTACCATCAATCCTGATTACAGTCAATAATAAATATATAATATCAATTTAATATATTTCCTTCTATGTAGGAAATATATTATCTAACATTCCCCCTCAAACTCAAGGTGGGAACTTGTGAAATCTTGAGTTTGCTTCTTGATCACAGCGCTAAAGGAGGTAATTGATGGTGCAAGAATTGGAAGCAATGGTGGCTCTTGAACATCAACAACGTTTGGCTGGAATTGACCAACTATGGGCTTTACTTGAAAAGCCAACTGTGGGCTAAGAGAGAAATGAGATGGGCAACTATGGCTTCTTTTAGAGAAAAAAGAGCCAATCGTGGGCTAAGAAAGAAAGAAAATGGGCAACTATGGCCTCTTTTAGAGAAGAAATAGCCAATGTGGGCTAAGAGAAAAGAGAATGGGCAACTATGGCCTCTTTATAGAAGAGCCAACTATGGCTAGGAGAAGAAAAATAGGCAACCGTGGCCTCTTTTGAGAAGGAAAGCCAACTATGGGCCAAGAAAGAAAGGAAAGCCAACTTTGGGCTAAGGAGAGAGAAGAAGTGGCATCTTGGGCCTCCTTTTTTTTTTTTTTTGTAGGCAATTTGAGCCTCTTTTGTGAGCATCTTAGACCTCTTTTGTGGGCTAAGAGAAGAAAGGGAGTGGGCATCTTTAGCCTCTTTTGTGGGCATTCTTGGCCTCTTTTCGATTTTTTTTTTCTTCAAAAAAATATCATATTCTCGGATTACATAAACTAGGATAAGGATAACCTTCATCCCATAACCAAACAGAAACACAATTGAAATTTAAACCAGAATATCCTATTCCTAAACCAGAATAGGAATATATGCTGAATAAAAAGTAAACCAATTGCCAAACATGTGTTTTCTTCTTCAACATGCAAACTCACTGTACAACAGAAATTGTTGGTGCAGAGATTGACATGCAAACGCTAGAGCGGCGTGTGACGGCGGTACTAAGCTCGCCGGAGAGATGGCGTCGGAGTTGGGCTAAAACTGGGCATCGTAGAGGCTATGGCAGAGCTCCTTGGAAGATCAGAGAAGGCTCTGCTGCAATGACGGTGGCTGTTTGACAGGTAATGGCCGGTGGAGGCTAGAGTTTGCCATAGATCGACACCACTGAGAACGATGGAAGTCGGCGCTTGGAAGGCTGGAATGAGGACGACAACAAAGAAAATCCAACCCAACTGCGAATGGTGGGACTCGACGCTGGTGAATCGTTGGTAAAGGAATCCAAACAAAACAGGTCGAGAGAAAACGCCTGTGGCGCCGTCGGGATGAGATCGGATGTTCGTTCACTGTGGATTTGTCTGTGAGATGAGAGGTGGATGGTGGCTGGATGGTGTTCTCCCGGTAGTGGCGAAGTCTGGAAGCAGCGGAGTGGGATGCAACCGTGCAAATCTTTTTCTTCTTCAAATTTTTTTTTTTGTAGAAACAAAAAATAAATTGAAGGAAAAAGAAATTCACAGGACCATTAGATCGTACAATGGCATTAGCCTATTGCTCTGATACCATGAAGAAATTCGTAAAGAAATAATAAATTGCAGAAATAATAAAATAGGAATAAAGAGATTTTAACGTGGTTCGGTCTATGACCTACGTCCATAGATAAAGCCCTAAGGCTACATTAAGCTCTTATTGAATAAATTGATATTACAATCACTACAAGAAAAACTCTTATCAGCGTTGACACTATTAGCGTCGACTATGATGTCAACGCTGATGCTAGGGTATTAGCGTCGACACATGAAAGTGGACGCTAATGAATGAGTATTAGCGTCAACTTTGGCGTCGACGCTGATAGTAGAACCAAAAGATGAGTATTAGCGTCCACACACGAGTCGACGCTAATAAGTCGATGCAAATACCCTAGCGGGAAATACTTTAAAGGAGGGAAAATTATTAGGGTCGACTTATATGAGTATTAGCATCTACTTGTTGTGGATGCGAGAAGTTATTATCGTCATTCACTATATGTGGACGCTAATAGTCATTGAAAATAATTTTTTTTTTAAAAAAAAAGTTAAGACTATCAGCGTCCACTGAAGGTGGACGCTAGTAGTCATTCATAATAATTAAAAAAATAAAAATAAAACAAAGACTATTAGCGTCCATATTTAGTGGACGCTAATAGTCAAACCTAATTTTCACCCCCGCCTTCTGGATTATACACCCGCTTTTGAATTCCTCCCAAATTAAAACTTGAAAACCTAACCTGCCCCTCTCTCTCCTCTGTCGTATTCTCACTCCCCCATCATCTCTCCGATTCTCACTCTCCGAAATCGTCAATCTCCTCTTTCTCCCTCTCGGCCTCTCTCACTCTCGATTCCTTTCTCCCTCTCATCCTTTATCACTCTCAGACTCTCTCTCAATCCCTTTCTCCGCTCTCCCTCTCTCGTAATCTCCCTCTATCTCGCACTCAATCTCTCCATTCCTCTCTCTCTCTCTGAACCCCGAAGGACGCTTATTTCAGAGGAAGGAAGTTGCAGGGAATGGCAATTCCAATTCCACAGGGTATTCTGGTCTGTGATTCTTTCTTTCTTTCTTACTATGTGTGTATTTTGCTATTTTCAAGTGTTTGTGTACGAATGGCGGAAGAAAGTTGTGGAGTTTGGGGTTTTTTTATATTAATGCTTAATTTCTTAATCAAACAATGTTATATATAGAAATCGAAATTACAAAAATGGATTTAGAGGTCGGTTGTAATCTGTCATTGTTCCCATTTGATTTTGCTGGGGGATGATATGCGACTTAGGGTTTCGATTGGGGCTAAGTTGAGGGGGTTTTGGCTTAGTACATGAATGTTTAAGTTTGGCTTACCTGTGTTTTCTAATATTGATTGTTGATTTTGTTACTTGGGGCCTGGGGTGGGAAATATTGTGACGTGGCATAATATCTTCCCATAATTTATATGAATAGATCAGAACTTTCTCTTTCAGTATCTGCAGCTGCAACATATACCTTATGCCTTTTTCTTTTCTTTAATTTAGTCTCTCTTTGGTCTATTTAAGTATTTAGTGTTATAATTATTTTTGGGCCTCTTTAAACATATTAATATGTCCCTCTTGCTGTTCAGATGATGCTAATTGTTGTATTTTCTATGGTACTATTCTTTGTGTGTGGAGCATCTTTCCAATTTGTTGGCTTATGTTGTCATTCTCTTCTGTTCTTAAAGAATCATTGACTTATCATATCTTTATGGGAGCTTATTGGAAAATACTACATTTTAGGGAGGTTAAAAATAGGCACCAAGGCACCTTTTATTTCAAATCTTATCCAAAAAAAAAGGCACCAAGACCCATAAAGTAAATGCACCTCTCTTGGCTAACAGCCTGTGTCCAACTTTACCTACCTATTTACCCAAAAAAATAAAATTACATGTCCAATGAAGGACCTTTAACAAACGAACATACTTCAAAGAGTTGAGTTGACATAGTTGCAAAAGAAATAACCCTTTTTTTTAACTGAAATACCATCAAACACCTAAGGCACCCTCAGGTATAAGAAAATCCTTTGAAATATCAAACCCAGATATACAACATCCCCATTCTTAAAGCTTTGCTCAAATCAATAGACAACTTTGATGCAGTGCCAAATTGGCAGCCATGTCACAATAACATAGATGTTAAGGTGGCCAAGTTAGAAGGCTAATAGTTATTGGCTTGGAGTAGAAGTCTTGTTATACAACTACCTATAGTTATTAGAAATTTGTCATGTTGAAGTCTCTCTATATTTGGATGGTTGCCTACAATAGTTCTCTTTTTTCTAATTTTCTAGAATTTTTGAATTTGTGTTCTTCTTCTGCTACATAGTTGGGTGCCTCTCTTTTTATGGTCCCTATGTACTTGGGTTGCACCCATTTTCAGTTCTAAGAAGATTGAATTACTTATAAAAATAAAATAAAATAAATAATTATCTGTGATAAGACAATTTTGGTAGAGCATAGTTCCCTTTTCCTTCTCTCTCTCTTGATTGTGGGTTGCTGCTCTACCTTCTCCCTTCCTCTAATACAACCCATGTCAAAATCATTCACATCTATTCTAGCAACCCTCTAAGTTAATAGCATAAACTATGCTGACCCAGATTGGTATGTGAGAAGAAATAGTGAGAAATGGCGGTAACAATTTTAAATATACTATCAAAATACTTAAAATTCTAGTTATAGTTCAATGATATGTAGAGTGCATCATAGCTATCAAACCCTGCTCCAAGCATTGCTGTAAACACGGTGCTTATAGTAAAACTTAAATGTGGTTACTTAGAAAACATAAAATCCACAAGACCAAACCATGCTTGGTCATCTATTTAAAATCTTAAAGTTATTTTTTCTCAAACAAGGACAACTAAAATGAATAGTCAAACATCAACAAAGTGAACAAAGAGTTTAAATGATCATCAAATAAAGAAAGTACACTAGAGTTTTCAAATAAAGAAAGGGTGGATTTGGGTAGTTGACACATTCATTGCCCTTCTCTTACATTTGCTTCTAATTCTTTTGCCACCCACTAATTATATTTGTTTATTTAACAATAACCCTTATATTATAAAGCTTAAATGGCATGGTGATGATATTTTGAAGTGAGAGTATGGTTGAGCCCTAAATAGACTATATAAACTTGAGGAAAAACAGCAAAATAAAAATAAAGATCATTTGAGATCATTATTAGAGAAGGGACCAAAAACAGTGAAGTGCTTTTAGTAATATAGTTACATGAGGTGCATGTGACTGATTAAAATAAAGTGAATGTGAGAGAAATAGGCCTCAAAACATCAAGATAAGTATCCATTGTCTCTAATGGAAAGAACCACATGGCTGGAAGGCATTAAATAGAGTAGCATTAAGGGCTGCCTAACCGCTAACAAATATGAGGACAACCAACCTATAGCCTTCCCGTTCTCTCGGTCTTCTTTTTTGTACCTAGACCTAGACAACACTATCACTAAGGTAGACTACCATTATGAAGCTACATCATGGTTACAATGAATACTTATAAAGAGAAATGTGGGTGACCTTCATTATGCTTAAGATCTTTCATGCTCCTTTTCCTTGGAAACAATTTTAGTTGACTAAGATACTTATAAAAAATAAAATGACTAAGATAACTGCATAAGCCATATTTTTCAGATCTTTTAGTCTCCTTTTCCTCTAAAGTAAATTAAATAACTGCAATACCTCATCAATTGCTTGAGTTTCATGTCTCAAAATTAATTCAAATCTTAAAAGAAAGGGAGAACATAAGGGTCAACATTTTATATATAACGATCATCACTACATGTTATACTCTTTATTCTAACTTCTATTTCTTGGAATAAAATGAGATTAAAGAACTTCGAAACTAAAATTTAAATATGGTAGCAAGTGCACTTGTTCTTACTCATGTAAAAGTAGTAACAAGATGCTTTGGTCATAAATGAAATAGAAGGCATGTCATTGGTCATAAATCTAAGATGTTAATTTGGATCTTGCACCTTGATATGTGACCAACTTCGGTTATTGTGTGCTTACTTGTACATAATGAATTACCTCTTATAGGGATATCAATATGGATAGAAGTTGGATGCGGGAAAGTAATCGATGTTCTGAGCGATTTCAAGCGGGTGTGGAAGAATTCATGAGATTTGCAGTTAAATCGGTGGATGCACATGATATGACAAAGTGTCCATGTCGTGATTGTGCAAATCGATATTATTGTCATATTAGCGAGGTGAAGGGTCACTTGTATATGAATGGATTTACTCCGGCATACACTCGATAGATATTTCATGGGGAAGAAGATTTTTTTATAAGCACTTCTACGAACATGCACACACAAGCAAGTGAAAGGATGGAAGAGGTTGATGCAGTTAATGAATTATTCGATGATGTATGTATGGGGACATTTGTTGATGATAACATTGGAGAATCATCTACTTCACGGGGTCCCACACCAGATGATCATGAACAAACAAGCTCGTTCTACCGATTCTGGGAAGATGGTTTACGGGAACTTTATCCAGGTTGCAAAAATTTACTCAAATTGCTTTTGTACTGAAGATGCTTCATATAAAGTCGTTTTGCAATATGAGTAATAAGGCATTCGATATGATGATTGACTTGATAAAGACGGCCCTCCCAGACGAAGAGACATTGCCATGTTCTTATAGAGAAGCAATACAGTTTAGGCGACACTTGGGTTTTGGTTATGATAAAATACATGCTTGCAAGAATGGGTGTGTGCTTTTTTGGAAGGAACATGCAGATAAGGTGGCATGCCCAAAGTGTAACACTTCAAGATGGGTTGATCGTAAAGGCAAAAAAAGTAAAATTCCTCAAAAGGTGTTACGGTATTTTCCAATAAAATCAAGGTTGCAACGGTTGTTTATGACAAAAGAAATGGCCAATGAAATGCGATGGCACAAAGAAGGTCGAGAAGATGATGGCAATACTCTTAGACATCCAGCTGATTCTATTATGTGGAAAGAGTTTGATAGAAGATATGAGTGGTTTGCTAGTGATTCCCGTAATGTGCGGCTTGGTTTAGCAAGTGATGGTTTTAACCCATATGGTAATATGAGTACAACCTATAGCATATGGGCAATAATGTTAACGGTGTACAATCTCCCTCCGTGGATGTGTATGAAGAGTCAAAATTTAATGTTATCCCTAATTATCCCTGGGCCTTCTGACCCCGGAAAGAATATTGATGTGTATTTGTGGTCGTTAGTTGATGACTTGAAAGATTTGTGGAATGAAGGTATACGCGTGTACGATGCATCAAAGAAAGAGACATTCCAATTGCATGCGACATTATTGTGGACTATAAATGATTTTCTTGCCTATGGCAAATTATCTGGGTGGGCTACAAATGGAAATCTTGCATGTCCAATCTGTAATAAGGATACATCGTTCAGGTATTTGAAGTATGGTCGTAAGGTGTGCTTCATGTGTCATCGCCGATGGCTTCCTGAAGAGCATCCATGGCGTAAAAGAGGAGATTTGTTTGATGGTACAGATGAGCATAGATCGAAACCTCAAGAATTGTCTACTAGTCAGTTGTTGCAACAACTAAGGGATGCTGAAGGTTTACAATTTGGACAAACCGGTGGGACAAAGAAAAAGAACAAAGATGTTGTGTTGAATTGGAAGAAGAGAAGTATTTTTTTGAGTTGCCTTATTGGTCAAGCTTAAAATTACGTCATAATTTAGATGTAATGCATATTGAGAAGAACATATGTGAAAGTATATTAGGTACATTGATGAATATTGAGGGGAAGACCAAGGACACAATCAAGGCACGTAGAGATTTACAGTTGATGGGTATACGCAAAGAACTGCATGTGCAGCAAAATGGTGAAAATTATAGGATGCCACTTGCGAAGTACACCTTAACAAGAGATGAGAAGAAAGGTTTATGTGAATGGTTGAAATGTGTTAAATTTTCAGACGGGTATGCATCTAACATTGGTCGATGTGTAAACAAGGTTCCCGGTAAAATTTCCGGAATGAAAAGCCACGATTGCCATGTCTTCTTACAGCGCTTGCTTCTGCAATTAGAAATTTATCTACATCGAAAATCGATATCGACATTGACCGAGTTCAGTAATTTTTTATCCAGTTATGTGCACGGACATTGAAGGTTGATATCTTGAAACAAATGCAAGATGACATTATAATAATTTTATGCAAAATGGAAAAGATATTTCCCAACTTTTTTGATGTTATGATTCATCGGCACTTCATTTACCTCGGGAGGTTGAGCTTGGCGGTCCTGTACAAACCGTTGGATGTATCCATTCGAAGGAACTCGGAAGATATAAGAAGTGACGCGTAACAAAGCGCCCAAGGGTGTATTGCCGAGTGTTACCTAGTCAAGAGAGCTTGACCTTTTGTTCCGGTATCTTGAGGGGATTGAGACAAGATTGAATCGTGAACGAGAAATGTTGATGTTGATATCGTGGAAAGCGCCAGCGCTTGGATGTGTTCTCACAAAGAGTTCCCGTTAGGAGCAGCCAAATTAGTAACACCGATGCTAATGATTTTGATAGGGCACGATGGTATGTGCTTTCCAACCCAGAAAAAGAGTAAGTTTTAAGAAAGCGTCTTTGTGTTTTACATGTTATGACATGTTAAAATTCTAGCATTGACGATCATTTACAAATGTGTTTATTTTAATGCAAAGGAACACTACAGATGATCGAAGAGAAGGAGGCTTTGACATTGAAAAAAAACATGAGGCTAATTTTGAACGTTGGTTCCATAAACGTTTATACAATAGTAAGCGTAGTGCAGATAATGAATCAAGCGGGTTATATGATCTTGCATGTGGCCCTGATCGTCACGTTAGATCGTATAGAGGTTGCATTGTCAATGGGGTTAGGTACCACACGAAAGAATATGCAGAAACACGTACTACCCAGAACAGTGGCATTTTTGTTTCAGGTGATGATGGCAACTCAGTAACGGAGTATTATGGTGAGTTAAAAAATATTTTAGAGTTACATTATCCTGGCCAAAATCGCGTGTACTTGTTTGATTGCGATTGGTGGGACACTGGGAGTGCAGCTGGATTACGAATGGAACAAGGTTTCACCTTTGTGAATACTTCTCGTAAATGAAAGTAGTCCCACCCTTCATCTTAGCATGTCAAGCTTCGCAAGTGTTCTACTTGGAAGATCGTAAATTAGGTGGTAGTTGGAAAGTGGTGCAGAAGTGGATTAATAGAGACATTTATGATATCCCAACAGTGTACAATGGAGATAATTCAGATGATGACGAAGGATGCAACGATGACGTATACCAGGAAGGTGAATGTGTTGGGGTTAATATGGTCCATGTTGACGAAGTAAATGTTGAAGCATCCACTCAATTACTTAGAAATGATGCGACAATACCAATTGATGAATTATATGTTCAACTTGATGCAAGTATGTTTGCCAATGATAACTTGCTAGATGAGGACCATGAAACAAACTTCGACGAGGAAGAGGAAGAGGATTTATCTAACGATAATGATATAGATTCTGAACACGAAGAGGACTCTGAACACGAACACTCATCTTCAAGTAACAATGATACAGATTCTGAATATGAATCTGATGATACATTTTGTTGAACGTAAGCTCACATTTTGTTCAATCTTAGTTATATAATTATCTATGTCTCTCTCTATCTCCTTAACCCTTACATATATTGTGGTTTTTTTTTTGGTTTTTTCTTGCATTTTGACACACTACTATATTTGACAAAATATTTCTTGTAAAGAATTAGTAGCATGATTATTGTATTTTTGTTTAAAATATTGAACATGCTATATGGTTATAATTTGACTAATATAATTTCTTGATTTTTGAATTGTTAGCAGGTTGATCAAAATAATGGCGACACGATGCAAACCGGTTCGAGCAGGACGTGGTCGAGGCCAAGATCAAGGCCGAGGCCTTATTGACGAGCATGAGACTGACCTCGACTCGGCTCGGCTCCGCCTCGAGACTTCGACTCCGACTGGCTCCCACTCGACTCGCCTCGACTTTGACTCCCAGCCTGGGTTTGGTGATCTGAGATGAGGATGTCAGCAGAGGGGCATCCTTCGCATGAGGTTTCGGGACCAATTTACTCAGTAGCCTGAACACAAGGGTCATAAGGAACCGCCCCTGCTTCTTGTAAGTGCATATGAATTATATGTTTAGTAAATGTTTTATTAATTGGTATTTTTGTTTTTTGTATTATTTTGGATTGTTATAGACATTTGACAATATATTTTTCTAAATATAATTTATTACGTTACCATGTGTTGTGTAACAGCTAGCACGACAGTAAAAAAGGGAAGGGGTAAGGCGAAATGCAAGAATTTGAGTATTTATGTAGATAAGAATGGCCCCATCAATTTGAACATCCCACGTAATCACCGGGCACCTGTAGGCGATAATGCCTCATGGTTTGCAAGCAAGGTTGGGGAAATTGTCCGCAACATGTGTGAACTCCATCACGATGAATGGAGTTCGGTCCCAGCCGAGGAAAAGGCCCGGTTATTATGCCATACTCGGGTATGATTATTAATATTTACGAATATGCTTATTTCTTGAATAAATAATATGACATTTTTTACCATTGGTTTCTTTTTTTATTATGTATCAATCGTACTTTGATCTGCACATGGACATGTATGAGCACACATCAGCCATTGAGAATACAATGGGTCGTGCATATGTTAGAATTTCGAATTTGCATATTTGCATAGAAAGGATTACAAGAAGCATTTTGTCGGCATTGATGCCAACGACACTGAGGCCATTGCTAAGGCTAAGGATGTTGCGAGGAAAACAGTGCCAAAAGGGTATCAAATTGATCAATGGAAACAAATTTGTGACTCATTTGATAAGGAATCGTAGAAGGTAAACATATATTATTATACAGATTATATGAATAATTGTATTTATTTATTTATTGATGCGTATTTTTGTTTTTCAAATTTCATAGACCAAGTCGGTACGGAATAAAAGAAATAGAAGCTGCTTGCAAACAAATCATACCTCTGGCACTCGTTCCTTTGTCAACTTCATTTATAAACAGGTAAATATTTCGTACCATAATTTATTCTAATTAACATTATTTAGTGTAAAGTTTGAGTATATGTATTGTGTGTAGGAACAAGAAAAGAGAGTGAAGCCCAACCGTCTTGAGCTATACGAGTACACCCATAAAAAAAAGGATGGAGAGTTTGTGAACCCCAGATGTAGAGCTCTATTTGTAAGTAAATTTTTACTCTTCAATCATTAATTTTATTAGTGAACAACTTTGAATAATAAATGTACTTGCATAAATTATGCATTAAATTAATGCTAACTATGATTTGCACAAGATGAAATGAAAGAAAAAACAAGCAATGTGACCACGGAAGAAGACACTGTGGAGGGAAGAAGTGTGGAAGCCCGCATTGAAGAAGTAGTCACACAAGTTCTTGGGGACCACGATCCGCCACGTTAGAGGAATGAGGTGCGGTCTTATACCTACGGCGACTTCAAATAAAGACTGTTGTTGGCCCAAAATAGCATTCATGATGAGTGCAAGCGAAGAGTCAAGAAATTGAAAATGAACTTCAACAATAAGCTTGAACATCAACAAACAAAGGAAGCTCTTCAAGCAAATGCCCAAGCTCTTCAAGAAAATGTCGCTCAACGCGAGATTGCAAGCAACTGTTGATTTGCTACTATCACGTCTTGGAGGGTTAATGAAACTTTACTTATGTATTAATTTACAAATACGCACATATTAAGTAATAGTTAGAAAGTTTATTAATTATTATATGAAATTTTTTCTTAGGTCTGAAGGTTGCTTCAATAGCGGTGATTCAAGTGGAGCCAACAATTGATGGAGCTTCAGTAGTTATCTAATTAGGATTTTCTTGTGATGATAATATGTATTTTGGTTATGTATTTAAGTACTTGTTGATACTTTATGTTTAGTAATTTGTATTTGTTGGTACATTCTATTTGGTTTATATCATGTTAAGATATTCGCAACATTTTCGGTTTAAGAACTTTTGAGTTAGTAAATCTCCCTTGACATGTTTATCAAGGTTAAAGAACTTTGAGTAAACAATGCAAGGGAGTAATAATATATTTTAAATTTTCTTTTTAAGTATATGGATAACAATAGTTGGAGGGAATGATAGCAAATGTTGGTGATTACAAGAGTATCTATTGTTGGAGATGGGTTTTCAATCTTTAACCTGGATGGACAGATCAGGTTTGCTCCTTTTGAGGTTAGTTTTTTTTCGTATTTTCTTGATTATTTGCTTTCTATCTTTGTCAAGATACAAAAAATTATTAGGAATGCCTATTTTAATTGGTTTTCCTTTTGTTGTCGCCGTCTCGTTCCTGGCCTCCTCTATACTCTTTCTCTTCCATGTTCTGGTAATTCATCCGTAACTTAGTTTTGTTTTTTGATTGAATTGCACGGAAAAATCTGATTCAATAAATTATCTTGGAATGCTTAGCTTGGATTTGGAATTGGCCCAATTGGGTACAGTGGCTTTGTATATTTTGGATTCTGAGAAAATCACATCATATTGTGTAATTAAGCTGAATCCTTTATTTATTTGCAGCTTATACTGTTAACATGGAGTTACTTCATGGTAGTGTTTAAGAACCCTGGTTCTGTGCCTGAAAATTGCCTGAATGCTTTTAAGTTTTAACCACCAGGGTATATTTACAGCTGCTTACTCATTAGATGCATACAACATATGTGCTTTGATGAATAAGGTTTTCTTAGAAGGAAAGCTATGCAAAGAAGACCAACACCACAAACAAACTCCAAAACAAAAACAGACCTCTTTTTAGTTATACAAATTTTGGATACAAACCCACTTGTAAGAAATATTATTTAAATATCTACACTTTTAGGTATCAAGTTTATGGAATCTTGAATCAATTGCAAATAGAGTTTTGGTTGTCTTTCATCTAAAAAAATGAATATGAAAATTTCTATTTTTCCCACCAGTCATTCAGCTTTGCTCAGTTCATTCTGTAATAATTTTTTTTTGTAGAGCAAGATATGAAATGGGAGAATAGGAAGAAAGAATCCTTATCAAAAAACGAATAGGAAGAAAGAATAGCAACCACCACCAACAAAAAAACACACTTTCATTGCATTGTTTTTCTTTAACATGCTTATATGAGTGACAGATCTTTGAGTAAACATTGATTAATATTTTGATGTATTTTGTTTGATGTTATAAGCTCGCGGGCCTAAAAGAAAGGCAAAGGTCTTCAAAGATGAGGAGTACTATATAAGTTCAGTACAAACAAATCATGTACGTTATATAATTTATATCTTCTAATGTTAGTTGTTTAGTAACTCCTAATAGTGCTCATTTTGATTGCTAGTTACAATTTTGTTATATTAGCTGATAGTGGGTTATATTGTAAGCCGTGAATTTGCTTTGAACATTGAGAAGTTGGCTGACCATTAGATTTTCCTCCTGCTGTCATTCTCAGCATATGGAAGCAGGACTCGCAGTAGGAGCTAACCAAGACTTTGGATCAAATAGGTAAATCTCATATATTATCTGGGCTCATTTTGGATGCCAATTTTATCTATCCTTGTGATGTTTCTTGGATATAACAAGGATAGATAAAATTGTGGAATACATAGTTAACGTTTAATGCTGTTTGGAATACACAGTTAAACGCTGGACAAATTCTGAGGATGTTTCTTTATGCATATAATCATTTATTGGAATTGGTTATGACTGGGATATGCTGGCTATATTTCTGGAATGTTTGTGTAATATTTCTGAAAAGTGTATGCTGGAATATTTCTGGAAAGTATTTGAAAAGCAGTTAAATATTTATGGAATATTTCTGAAAAGTGTACTCTAATGTTCATTAGATGTTGCCATGGTGGTATTTTTTTTTTTCTTTTTCTATTTTCTCCTGTTATAGTTTATATGATTGAGTAGATGGATGGGCCATAACTTCTTTCCTTAGTGAATGGTTTGACACATTTAATTCCTAATCATTTTTGTGAGTTAGGCACTTTGATTGTAATCTAAATGCAATAGGCCGGTCTAATATATGTGCATAAGAAACCAACCTGGGCAACCAAGAGGTAAAAGCAAAACAGAGACCAAACTGTGTATTCCATAATTACTCAAAAACAAAATTTAAATTTGCTTATGAAATATTACCATAAGTGACTTGAAACAATACTACTGACTTTTTTTCCCCCTTGTTTGCTTCTAACTTTAGCAGCATTAGTGTAGAGATTTTTTTGGTTGTCTAGATGTGGACAGTCCTAGAGTAGGTGCATGGATAATCACAATTGTTTTTCCATCTTCATTTGAATCTTTTATGAATTTTTTTGTTGAATGCTGTCTTTTGGGGGTGGCGCTCTTGAGCAGTTGTCTCATGTGAGATATTTTTTCCATCTGGTGAAGTTGTCATTGGTTGTTGCTTGTGCTAGTTCATTGGTGTTGTAATTTGTGTAACAAGAATTTAACCAAGAAATTGGGTGTCACTACAAAAAAACTCTACCTTAGTGACGTTTAAATAGTAAAGAAAATATAAAACGTCACCCTAGGGATGACATGCAAAAAAAAAAAACGTCACCCCTTATAAGGGTGACGTTCAAAAATTAACATGTCATAGTAGGGGTGACGTGGTAAAAATATTAAACGTCACAAACAAAGAGTGACGTGCAAATAATGGGTCACACGTCACCCCAAGGGTGACGTTTAAAAATTTCCACGTCACTCTTAGGGTGTGACGTTTAAAATTTTCGCACGTCACCCCAAGGGTGACGTGCAGACAATTTTTCAACGTCACCCCTTAAGAGTGACGTTCAAATTTTTTTAAACGTCACCCTTGGGGTGACGTGTATCCTCCTTTCCAAACGTCACCCAGTGAAATTCATGGGAACGCGCGCCTTCAAGCTGAAATTTACAATTCGCGCCGAACACCCCCTGCCATAGCCCGCAGATAAGCTCCGGTCCCCTGCATTTTTGAATATATTCTGCTATTTGATTTTCTCTTCGTGGCTGGCCAGACATTTTCTTTCTCTAGCTTCCTGGGTATTCTTTGGCACTGGGCGCGCACCTCGTTCTCTCATCTCCGTCAACGCTCTCGCTGGCTGGCATGGGCGAGATAGTACCAAGAGTTGTAGGGGATTCTTGGGTTTCTTTGGGAGCTGTTTAGGGTTTTGAGAAGAAGAAGTAAAAGCCAAAATCAGCCTCAAATTCGTAGTAGAATTCTCACTGAGAAGCACAAGTGAGACTCTCTATCTTTCTCTCTGTTTCTCTTAGTCTCTGTCTCTGTACATGTTATTGTTGATTTGGGATTTAAAAGTTGGATTATTATGTTTAAAATTCAGCAAATTTTTCTCTGCTTTTTAGTCCCTTAATTTTTCTCTGCTTCATCCTTCCATCAGCACCCACACAACCCCTCTCGATCTGTCTCTCTCTGTCAGAAAATTGAAAGAACAAATTAAGGGACAGCTAGTGGGTATCGTGACTTTAAAAAGTGAGGGGTTGTGTGGGTGCTGATGGAAGGATGAAATATTTGGTAATTGTCATTTGGTTTGTTATTTTTCTTTAAATGTGCAACCCAATGTTGGATTCTTCTTTGGGGTTTGCCTGGATCTGTAAATTGGGAAGGCTGAATATGGAACTATGAACTGGTCCTTGAAGTTGTGTGTTTTCCATCACTCTGCACCAATAAAACATTTAAGGTTAAAGTTTCTTCCTGTTTGACAAAAATCCGGAATGCATTCATACACACATGCAAACCACAGAGAGAAAAGAGCACTGCCAGTTTCACATGTAGGCCCCTACCTTCTGTATGGTCATTCGGCCCATTGCCAAGCTAGAAGAAGGGGAAGGGCACTTTATGTTGACAATGAAACTATTGAAATATAACCTAAGAAACACGAATGCTTATGCAATAAAAACCATGCTTTGTCTTGCTAACAAAATTAACTTAGACAAGACCTGAGAAGAACCCGCCTAGTCAAGATAATGGAGAGATGCAACTTTACAGTGTAAAATGGACTTACAAACGTGTGAAAGAAACCCAATATCATAATAATTTATACTGCTTACAATGAGAAGATATTAACAGAATCAAGCTGAATATGTCAGTTCAATGATTTACTATAGGGAACATTCTAGAGATTGTTGCCAAAGATTCAAATGATAGATGGATGAAGTGGGGTTGCCTGGGTTGGTCCATACAAGTGTAGTGAAAACTAAAGACTGCACGTGGCAAGGAGACACATTAGGGGTCATGCACGCATAAACAAAGAGGATTAACAAATATAGATAAAATTGTGAGAGAATTCTTGATAAGCTATAATTTAAACAATTAGGTCTTTTAG
Organism: Carpinus viminea; assembly: GCA_013348765.1. Lineage (NCBI taxonomy): Eukaryota > Viridiplantae > Streptophyta > Magnoliopsida > Fagales > Betulaceae > Carpinus > Carpinus viminea. The sequence goes on along the minus strand of CP054669.1, from coordinate 5,957,237 downwards.
ATGATGCAGAAAGGTGGAAAAGGATTTGTTGCAGGAACCCAAATTTTTCTAGTAACGCTATTGGATATGAATTGTCTTCTTTTTAAATTCTTTCATTTTTTTTTTCTTATTTGGCAATATGTATGTGTTGTTGCGAGAGAAGGGGAAGGGACATAAGGGATTTAAAGCATTTGAAAATATTTTTATTTTTTATTTTGGATGAATCATCTCTTGGATGCAATAATCTCACTTCTAGCAAAATTAAAAGCATAGAAAAATTGGTATCGATCGCCATGCCACCTTGCCACTTACCATATATAGTAAATAGTAGTGGAAATTAAACTAATGGACTTAACATATATACTTCTTTCTCGGCAACCCATTGGAGGACGTTTGATACTTCATTTATTTATACTTGTAATTTTTGAAGTTTGAACAATTATAATCACACTCAAAAAACAAGAAATATAATTTCTTTTTTAAGGAAAAAAAAACAAATTCTTTGTGTTTGAAAATCATTAGTGCACAACATGAACATTAAATGGAGAAAGGTTTTCTAAGAAGTCCTTGACGTGTGCATTTAGTATTGGATTAGGATTTCATCCTTTGTCTTTTACCAAAGAATCATCTACTAAATCATGCATCTTAAAACTGGTATGATTATGATTTCTTACTTCATTTTTTGCCATCATTTTGTTCTGTGAACCTTTTGCAAAGAATACCTTCAAAATATGATAAGTAAGGATTCTCAGCAGGAAATTGCCAGGAAGTGTAATTCATTATGCATCTTATTTTTGTTTTAATATATAATGGTGAAATTAAATTCCAAGCACTTATACATGTTTGCCTTCTTGATTCAAATTTCTCACATTAACAATTTTTCTGCATTCTACTCATTTAAAAACTTTATTGCCTTTTATTTGAGTTTCTTGTTAGGTACTAATGATGTAATTATCCTATATTATAAGTGATTTTTTTTTTTTGGAAACTTTTATCTATTTTGGAACAACCCAAAATGCCAGTTGTGTGAGTGCACTACAAAAAAAATCAAGTTTAATGGCATTTGAATAGTGACATTTTTAGAAAATTTGTAACTTTTATATTTTATTATATTTATATGGTTTTATCATTTGCAGTTATGTTGAGTGAAGTTGTGGATAAATCAAGCAAATTGCCACCAGATCTTGCAGGCTAGGAAAGCATTTGCCACCCAATATTGTATCGTCATAATTTGTGGTTGCTGATCTTATATATGTAGACTACTATTAAATTTCTCTAGTATCAATCGGATTTGTATTTTTTTGTATCGGACATTAGATGACCGATGAAATACAATGTAGTTATGGGTTTCCAAATGTTTATTTTGTATTAAGTATGTAATTTGATTTCATGGATATATTTATATATTTTGAAGTTGTGATTGATATAATTAAGTTGTTATTGGGTATACTTGAGATTGTGTATATGATAATTGATAGATGATATCAGGTGGTGGAGAAAAAAATTTGGATAAAAATATCCTAAAAAAAATAATAATAGAGGGAGTAGGGAAAAAAAAATTAAAATATATATATATGTAGTGACGTGCAAAACATTGTAAAACGTCACCCTAAGGGTGACGTGCAGATTTTTCACACGTCACCCCTAGGGTGACGTGCTAAAAATTTTAAACGTCACCCTTAGGGTGACGTGCAGAAAATTGCACGTCACCCTAAGGGTGACGTGTAGAAAATTAAACGTCACCCTTAGTAAGGTGACGTGCGATTTTTGCACGTCACTCTTGGGGTGACGTTTTGGCAATTTGCACGTCACAAAAAAAAATTCTAGTCACCCGGTTTGCTGTCATGCGACTGCACGTCACAAGGAGCAAGTCACCACACCAAGGGTGACGTTTTTTCACATTTTGCACGTCACAATTGGCAAGTCACTAAGGTAGAGTTTTTTTGTAGTGTGTTTATATTCTGCAGGCTGATGAGAGGAAGTCAGTTGGGGCATCTTTAGATGAGTCAGCCCCAGTATGTTGTTCTTCCACTTCTTTTTAGTGTTTTGCTTTACTTTTTAATTTTATTTATGATTTTTTGCTTCCATGTAGCTAAGTTTTGAGCCTGTGGTGTTCATTTACATCATTGTTCTATTGATTAGGAGTATAAAGAGAGAGCAACGGCAGTTGTTTCTTCAGAACAAGTTGATCCTGCCATTCAGAGATCTCCAACCTTGGTGATGAGCAATGGTTTAGGTAATCAAGTCTGGAGTCTACTCTTTGTTAGTTGCAACACTATATCTTAGCTAGAAATGGTTTAACAGAGCAACAATTCTAGAAATTTTGTTGATTTGATTCAACTGTTTGAATGATTAAACTTTACTTCGAATTCACTTTCATTATTAATTTGCATATTGTTGATAAGGTATTGATGTTTGTATACTTCTTTTGTACCCCTTTTTTCTTCCAGCTATTTATCTGAACGGATAGCACTTAAAGCATGCACAATTTTGATAGGACTTGGGGCTTGTCAAATTAAAGTTTGGCACTTGTCAAACCTTCGATGTAATTAGGGAAATTTGTAAAGCATTTAATTAGTCCATTATTCTGTTAATTAGGGAAATTCTTGTAAAGCATAGGTGGATAATTTGTAAAGCATTTAATTAGTCCATTATTCTGTTAATTAGGGAAATACTTGTATGTTATTTGGTTGTATATGTAATTCATTCAATTCAGGATTTGTTGCTTTTTGTTTATTCAAATACATAATTTTAGTTTGTGTTTCAAATGACAAGATGGAGCTTCAATTAAGACTAACTATCGTCATGTCGACCCAACGTCGACACTGATAGTAATTTTTTATATTTTTTTAATAATATCAGCGTCGACTAAGGGTCAACGCTAATAGTTCAACTATCAGCATCCACAAATAGTCGACGCTAATAGTTGACCATTAGCATCGACTTTGGGTTCTGTCCATTCACATATCAGCGATAACACATAAAGGCTTTTAGCGTCGACAATGTCGACACTGAAAGTCGACTATTAGCGTCCAGTTTTTGTCGACGCTGATGATGCCATTGGAGTCGGACTTTTAGTGTCGACTACATTAGCGTCCATTTTGAAAGTATTAGCATCGACTTTTTGCCGACACTAATAAGCTTATTTCTTGTAGTGAATGCAAATGCTCCTATTTATAGGAGAATGGAATAGATAAGTATGGTAATCAAATCTGATTGATTTGATTACCATCAATCTTGATTACAGTCAATAATAAATATATAATATCAATTTAATATATTTCCTTCTATGTAGGAAATATATTCTCTAACAACAACAAGGAGTGGAGAGGGCTGAGGACGACGGGCTGGGCAGCACAACAACACTTGAATGGTTGTGGACGGTGGAAGGCGTGGTTGAACAGCAACGGTACGTACTAAGGAACAGCAGCTGGACTGAAAGACGAACAAAAGAACAAAAAACCCAAACAAAGCCAACAAGAAAACAAGGAAAAAACAGGGGGTAGAAAGGAAAAGACAAAGCCTTTCCCTTTGAATTTCGAAAGAATTAGAGAGATAATTGATCAGTCATAGATCAAGATTTTTATGGGATTCATCACCTAGAATCTTTTTTCAATTCTAACCATTACTTTGACATCAAATGTTGATAATTTTGTCAAATTATCACTTTTTTATTTGTTTAGAGTTTATCATATGTGAAAAATAAAAATAAAAATATTTATGTGCCAAAATTTTAATAAATTTAACAATCTCTTGATTCTCTTCCACGATCTGCTGCCACGACTTCTTCGTCTTGCCGAGCGTACATTGTGGGAGAGAGCTGTAATTTGAGGGGTGGTTTCAATGGACGCTTTTGAGAAATTTCTTAAGAAGAGAGTAAGGGTAAGGAACAAAGCCCATTGAAATATTTTTGTAAAGAACTTCTCTTCTATATCAATTCATAGTTCTATGGAATTAGAAAGAAAAAAAATTCATAGTTCTATGGAACTAAGTTATTATTATTATTATTACTATTTTTACTTTTCAAATGTTATAAATGACCTAATTAATTAATTTAATTGGCCGAAGATGAGGCATTTAAAAATGTGGAATGATAGACACAACTTTTTGACATAATTTTAACTCAAAATTTCTTTTATATATGTGGTCATTTTTTAAAAAGAAAAACAAAATAAAAATAAAATAAAAAATTATGTAGTAATAAACTAATAATATCATATGTAATCGCTTTTTATTTGGTATTTTTTAAAAATAAAAATGGTATTTTTTTTTTTTAGAAAAATGGTCATTTGAAAAAAAAAAAAAATTGTCAGTATTATGAGGGTTGGCGCTCGTATTTGACCAACGTTTCTTCGTGGGCCATAGGTGGAATAATGAGGATTGTTGATAGAGGACAATTTACAATCATATTTGCTTTACAAAAGGGGCATATATATAGTGATTCTGACATCATATGGGGACATAATTAATGGCGTTGGAAAGCTCATTCAGAGGGTTAAAAAGTCATATTTCATCAGGTTTTTCTAATTCAAATATTGCTTACGAGTTAAAACGAAGTTGATAAAAAAAAAACTAAAATAAAATTGAAAAGCTGGACAAAATTGCTTGTCCGTAGTTTATGTTTGAACAAGCTTTAAAACGAGTTGACAAAATAGCTCGTTCAATAACTCATACGAGGTTGGGTTCAAATGAGTTCTTCACAGATGCACTCGTTCAAAGTCAAGTTAGAATGGGCTGCTGTGTGAATTTAGAATTCAAGTAAAAATACAAAAAGACCCTAGTTAAGTTCGAAAGAGCCTCTTACACGTTAGGACAAGCTGCAATAAATTTTTTTTAAACTGACTTTTATTTCAGCTTTTTCTTTAAGCTTAGGAGTCTAGGTAGTCTAAATGTATGTAATGGCTATCTATGGCCTTATTTTGTTACGTTATTTTGGCAGTTATCAATGAAAACACTTCAAATGGTTTCTTTTCCATTTGATTATTGATTTTAAGAAGAGTTGTGATTCTTATCTTGTTTCTCTTGGCAAACTCATCACGACATGCTGCATTAATTGATATCAAAGTCAAGTTGCTGCATCAATTGTTTAATTGTTGATGGAGATATCGTGGGCTCAATAACAACAAAAACGTCCAAGGCACGTTAGTAATTACTACTCTAACTATCAGCAAGAATATTTGGAATTTGACTTGAAAAAAGTGTGGAAAATTTTCATGCATTCACATGGCCATGGGAGTACCACGTTAAAAGCTTAGGGCAGTAAACATGTCCTCACAAAATTTTGAATTACATCTGAAGTATATATTTTTGATTTTTTTTTTATCACTCTCAAAAGTACTTTTGTTTTCTCTCTACACCTAAAATTTATCCTCTTGAAGGTGTGATGCATATCACATTATAAGAATGGAATAATACATAATATATTTACTCTCATTTTTTTATACAATTTTTTCATGCATAAGAACTTTTAAAACTATCGTAGAATATAAATGAGATGCAACTTTATTGAATTTTGATCAAATAATAATTCTAAAAGCATCTATTGATGTGAAAAGTAAGTGTAACATTCCCAAATGTGACTACTACCTTGTTGATTTAAGGATAAGAATAATTAAGAAAAATATTCATTAAATCTCCTTGGATTTTCACTTGTTTTGACATTATTTTCAAAGTTTAAAAACTATGAATTAAGGGTATCGAACTTTTAATTTCTTTCAATTATCCTCATTCCATTAGGACTTTTTGTTAAAAAAAAAAAATACAAAAATGTTTTTTTATAAAGTAAAAAAGACTGAATCTTTACAATTTAATTTTTTTTTTAATAATAAAAACAATGAGTATTTTGAAAATTTTGATAAGATTTAACAGAAATTCTAACAAAATTGGGTAATTGAAAGAAATTAATATTTTTTTTCCTAATCAAATAACGAAAAGTGGATTATAGATGATCAAATAACAACAACAAAAGGGTGGACACTCCAACAACAAATCCCAAATAGAAAATGCAGCACAGATATAAGGAAAGTCACTTTGGACCAAACAATAGGTAATTGTTTTATCTATGGTCTCAAAAAAACCATAAACAAGCCGGGCCTTTTTGAAGGTTGCATATGGCGGTACTAAAATGCAAAAAAAACTCAGTGAAGAGTCCTATGAGGGTAAAGACAATAATCACTGTTAAATGATTGTTGCAAGGATAACACTGTAGAAAACTGAGATGGAGCCGTTGAAGGACGACCACCAAAGTGAAAAAAACTCTCCCACAAGATAAAAACCACTTTAGTATAGGGAGATCGTAACCCACAGAAAATATGAAATACAACAAAACCAAAAAGAAAGTACATAAATTACAAGAAAAAATCGAAAAGAGTACTAAAACAGAAAAACAACCGCACAAAGCAGCTGCACCAGTGGAGGAGAGGTGGTTGGAGGAGATCGAGTCGTGCGTTGGACAGTCATATATAGTCGAAAAATCAAAAAAATATGGCTCAAATTAAAGAGAGTGCCTAATCCACTCCTTATTTAGAGCATTCCTATTGAGCTCTTTATTTTGACTTTTCTTTAAAATTTTGAAAAAACTCACAAAAATAGTCATTTAACTTTGATCAACAAGGCTCTCCAAATACCAAGTGTCAAAAAGTGAAAGTTATCTAGTTTTTTAATATTATATATTCTTTTTTTTTTCTCTCATCTACCAAGAAAAAAAAAAGGAATTAAAAAAATAATAATAATATTTAACTAAAGTAGAGGAAGATATAAAGAATTTGATATTTTGTTCATTTTAAAAGTAGCTCTTCAAATTTACAAAAATAAATTTTTCTCTTCAAATTTAACTTTTATTTAAAAATCTCAATAGGAATGCTCTCATTTGATGTATTTCAGCTACATGTTAAATGTCATATGCCCATAGAAAATGCGCCTTCTAAAAAAAATTAAAAAAAGTTTATCAAATATACACTAGTTCTTTTACCGTGAAGCAGTAGACTTGGAAATTCGATCAAAAAGGCCCCGCGGCCCCCGCCACACAAGGGATTAGACTTTAGAATTTCTGTAGCTGGACGTTTCAATATGAACTACTTTTCAGCAATGCTTGTCCTTCTTTTTTTTTTGGTAAACATGCATTGAATTTGAGCCAATTAGTCTCTATCCATCACATCGCAACTTGTTTCTAAATTAATGTATTTCAATATGAACCACTTTTCAGTAAAGCTTGGCGTACTTTTTGGTTTGGAAAAAAATTACATGTGTCCAATAAACACGCCAAGCTTTGCTGAAAAGTAGTTCATATTGAAATGTCCAGCTACAGAAATTCTAAAGCCTAATCCCTTGCATGTGTGGCGGGGCTTTTTTGATCGAATTTCCAAGTCTTCTGCTTCACGTTGAAAGGGTAATTGTGTATATATATTTGATAAACTTAAATTAGGACAAAGTTTATAGGAATGTTAGATATTTTTTCCTAATTTAAATTAAGACAAAGTTTTTCATCAAATTGGATTATAAGAATTTTCTTAAACCTAATTTATAAAAATGACATGTATCTATTTTTTAATAATATATAAAATACATATAAGAAGGCTGGTAACAGAATAGTAGTTGCAGGGAAGAAAAAGTTCAAAGGAAACTTTTTCTAGAGGAGCTCTCTCAGAGAGAAGTTTTTTAGGAAGATAGATATTGAAAAGTAACGGAGATGTAAACATTTGCTTTAAATCCAAAAAAGGTTTGGAAGTTTATCTCAATGCAAAGAATCCAAACTTCAAGTCGTCTGCATCCTAATTTCCTGTACGTTGAATTCCACACAGCACGCGCACCTAATTATAAGCAATTTGAAACAACTGGCACATTATTATAGTAGAAGAAAGTTGAATTAATGCCTATATCTTGCTTTGATGGATGTCATTTTATTGCGTCATAAAAAGGTCAATCCACCTGACCGGTTAACAAAATTCCAGGGAGCCAGTTTGGAGTTGTTGGGGACATCTGGTGGATGCGATATACACTTGGCGTTGCAAAATGTCCAACGTTGCCACGATGGACAATGAGTTTTGTACGAAGAGAGGTTAACGTGGTTGCTCATGGGATGGCACGTCTAGCAACAAAACAGGTTGTAGTGTTGTAGATAGGGTGTGGCTTCATGATCCACCAGATTGTATTTTATGTGGATGTTCCATCAATAATAAAACATACAAATCAAAATGCTCCCACCATGTTGGGAAACAAACCAGCTATAAGAATTGATTTAAATATCAAAATCTAATGGTTTCATATATACTTGACTCGACATAATTACAGGGTAACATATATATATATAATCTAAAAATCTAAACATCACAGCCTGATTTTCACACACAACTATGAAACAAATACATCGATCCTTGATAAAATGAGTTTAACGTCCAACGTTAATGGATGAGAAAGATATCGTGGCCGCCAAATCCGTGCTTGCTTGAGGGGCCGCAGGTACATTATAGTTGGCAACAGGCATTTTCTTCGGAAGATTTGGCAATGGTGCATCAAAATGGAGAACTTGTATGGCTTGCCTTATGGATGGTCTCAGGCTTTGATCTGGGTGGGCGCACCAGAGTCCAACAATCAACAAACACTCCGTCTCTTTCATGTCAAACTTCGAACACAATCTCTCATCAACTACTTCATAAAGCCTTTCATTTCCATACGACTCCCAAACCCAACCAGCAATTGGAACGTGAGGCCCCTCATATTTGGCTTCTTTTGATCTTTTTCCGCATGCTATTTCCAGTGCCACTATGCCGAAGCTAAAGACATCTGATGCCTATTGCAAAACACATTAAATGATTAAATTCATTTGTTTTGATTAACTTAAATTTTTAGAATAAATGGTGATCTAACATGATATCAGAGGTATGGTCCTGAGTTAAAACCATATTTTCGTCATTCACCTTACATTTCAATTAAATATTACTTACTTGTTTTGGGTGTTAGAATATAAATTAAGGCTCCATTTTGTAGGAGATATAGAAGAAAAAGGCTAAAACCCACACTTTGGGTGTATCATGCATATATTCCATAATTTTATTTCCTTCACGTTTGTCTCGATGTAAAATATTTTCAATCAGAAAATATTTTCAACATATCAATTTTTGAGAAAAAAAATGATTTTCCTGAAAATACTTTTTGGCATTTGGCTCATACGAAAAATAAATGACGACAGAAAATTGCCAACAACTTCTAGTGGGGGTTGGACAGTTTCTAGTAGTGGTCCAGCAAACTAGTGCTGGTCTGATAGCTTTTGACAATGATCAAGTGAAATATTCTCGGAGCAATCTAACAGCTTTCATCAAATTCCAGTGGTTGTTTGATAAATTGATATGGAGAAGCTCACACTCGAAAAATAGTTTACAATTTTATCGAAGGAAAAAATTTTATGGACATTAAAAGAAGGTTTTCTTGGTCAACGAAAAATGTTTTCAGTTTGACCACAATTCTCGGTAGTACCAATTGAACACCATAAAAAATCTTTTTCATACAACATTTTACATCAAAACAAACCAAGCCCGGATGATTAAATTCATTTATTCTTATAATAAACTTTTAGAATAAGTGATGATTTAATCATACCTTAGTGGCCTTGCCTGTGCTTGCATATTCTGGTGCTATGTAACCCCATGTTCCAGCTAGTGCCGTTGTCTTCACGCGTGCCTCTTCATCCATGAGCCTTGCTAGACCAAAGTCTCCAAGCTTCGCATTGAATTCTGAATCCAACAATATGTTGCTGGATTTGATATCCCTGTGCACCACATATTGTCCAGATTCTTCGTGCAGATAAAGCAATGCAGAGGCAAGACCAAGAGCTATCTTATACCTAACTTGCCACTTAAGCAACGTTCGACCTCCAAAAAGGTGAAAATCAAGACTACCATTAGGCATGAACTCGTAGACAAGAAGGAGAGCACTATTTTCATGGCACCAACCAATGAGTTGTACCATGTTTTTATGTCTCAATTTGCTAATGATTTTGATCTCTGTTGTGTACGCCTTCTTTCCCTGATCGGACAGTCTAGAAACCTTTTTAACCGCCACAAACTGCTTAAGCTCACTCAAGAAACCTTTGTAAACCCCTCCAAAACCTCCTTCACCAAGTTTGCCTTCTTCTGCAAAGTCGTTTGTGGCACGAACAAGATCATTATAAGAGAACCTTTTAGGTCCTTTTGTTCAATCTCTCGTTCCACAGGATCAACATTCTTTCACCCTCTTTTCCATTTTCCTCTTTTCTCCAAACGAACACAAACACTAAAACAATTCCACAAACTAAAAATAACCCCACCAACTACACAACCAACAATTAATCCTGCACTAAAAGTACTACTAGTACTGCTGGGAACGGCCGGCAATAATTCCGTTGTAAATTCCATGAAAGGATTTCATGAGTCTCAAAGAAATAGGCTGATCCAGCCGCAAAGCCAATGGATACCCATTCGGGCAATTCTTTTGTCAGGTTAATACGATGTGAAAGGCTAACAAAAGGGCCATCATGGAGAGACCAGGATACACTTAAATTAATTGCTTTAGAGTCGTAGTGGATTATTGCATCCACTCTTGCTCCATCATTCATAGTTTGGTTCAAATCTTGTTTTATGACTGATATTATGGAATTGATGTTGATACCGACATGTTCCTTATCGGTTTCATCCCATGTATTGTTATAGGTGTCAAACTCGACAGCAACCAATTCTTTTCTTGGTATAGTTAAATCGTAACATTGGCTAAAAAGTGCAAGGCATCCTCCGGAAGAATTATCCGGGAGAAGAAAACCGTTGGGTGCAAGGAAAAAGGCGAGCCCATCACCAGCTTGACCCGGTTGATAAACAGTTGATATTTGGAATGAAAATTGAGTAGTGAAGTCGGTGGAATTACCTGTAATGGGGTCATAAAGATGCAGCTGTTCAGAATATACAGCTCGGCCGCCGGCAGTAACGTTACCGCGGTTACCGCTGAGGGATAGAATTCCATTTTGGATGACAGCAGTTCCATTTAATATCAAACTGCTATTGGAAAAATTTCGGAAATTGAATGATAGAGCATGATGTAAAGGAGGATGGAAAAGTAAGCAGCAAAGAACTAGGGAGAGAAACCAAAGAGTTCTAAGGATGCTGAGATTCATATTGGCAATTTTGGAGGTAATTTAAACGGACACTAAAAAGATTAATGTGAAGAAAAGTGAGACAAATACGAGTTATATATTATTTTATATATATATAAAAAAAAAATACTCTAGAGGACAATTGCTGCTTGCCGGAAAGTTCGTCTGGTTTTAATTAATATATATATATATATATATATATATATATATATATATATATATATTACTCTAGACTACAATTGCTGCTTGCCGGCCAGGAAAGTTCATCTGGTTTAAATTAATATATATAAAATGAACTTTTCAAAGGCGTGATAAATTTTTTCTAGTTGCATGCATTTCGATATGAGAAATGTTAAAGGTACAACATACATTCAACAAAGACCCAATTTCTTTCTTTTAAGTGCTAGATTTTTTTTATAAAAAAAAAAAAAACTACTAGTGGAGGAGAGAGAAAACTTTAAATTATAAATTAAGTCTAAAATAGGAGAAAAATTTGGTCTTTGTTGTGACTGTATCACATCTCTTTAGATATTATATTAATGATGGCAACCTTGAGACTGGAAAAAAGGAACACGTTTTTGGACCAACCACCTCTTGACTTCTTATTCCCTGTTTAATTTTGAAAATTTGAAATCTTCAAATTAAGGGAGTGTGCCCAGGGACGGTGCCAGCTGTTGGAATGGGCAGGGGCCAAGGGCCAAAAATTTTAGTTGGTAGGAGCCAATTAGCAAAAATTTTCTTGTATTTTAGGGGGGGCATGGCCTATACCGGCCCCTTCCTCCATCCCTGTCAGCCGAAGTTCATTTTGCTGCTGAAGTGCCTTGGATGTCTGTTTTGTGAACACGGTCACATGTTCAACGTATATGCCCTCACAATATGAGAAACATAGGTTTGTGATCTTATGATGCAAAGTTAAAATTTCTCAACAAATCCACTCAAGAGTTGTGCTTTGATATATAATAGCATCACATTGATTTAAAAAAATTGAAGTATTCTTCTGAAGTGGATTAATCAGAAGAATGAGTGGTATTAGGAATGTTATATATAATAATTTTTATCACAAAATTATTTACAAACTGATATGACAGTTTATATTTTACTGATAAAATAATTAAACGAAATGATATGCAACATGTCACGTCTCAGCTTTTAATATAAGCCGTGAGTGCTATTATTTGAATTTCCAAGTCAAATTACTACGCACATAGACAGAAATATAATGTATATAAAATAAGTTTGACTTGCAAAATAAGTTTTCTTGACCTGCTGTATTGTACTGTTCATTTATGTTCCTTAGATAATTAACTTTGCCTACAATTTTTCTGACTAATTCAAATTTCAGCACACATGGATTGCACGAGACTTAATTGTTAGCATTCTTGATTCTTCCAAAAGAAGATATTGAAGACGCTTCGGTTATGTTTGGAAATGGAATGGGATTTGGAAGTGGAACGGTACTGTAGCAAATATGATTGATATAAGAGAAAAAAGTAATAATGTTTTATATAAAAAAAATGAAAAATTCGTTCCGTAATAATTTTTTTATTTAAAAAATAATAAAAAATTATTGATTTGATGTAAAAAATAAAAATATTGAGATTGATTTTAAGAAAAAAAATTTTGAGAATAAGGTGGATTCAGCCACCATTTGAGTCCATTTTCTTCACAAACACAGCCTTCTTTTTTCTTTTGAGTATTGTTTGTGCAAGAAGAAATTTTTTATTATTTTCTCTCTCACTCTCCCTAAGTCATTTGTCTTAGTAAATGCGAAATTAATTAAGAGTACGTACCTGATGAATGCATTTACTACTTTGAAGGTATCTTGTAGCCGTGAAAGACAGGGTAGTTTTTTCAATGAATTTCAGTAACTGATGCAGATAGTGATCGTACGTTGCACAATTTCTTCCCTACCATAATTTTAAGTGACTCCGTCAATGTGGAAATCCTATATTTCCTTGAGTACTAAGAATAATATAAAAATAAAGTAATGAAAAATAACATTTAAAAAAGCAATTAGAGAAAAAAAAAATAGAGAATGTAAAAAAAACAAAAAACAGAACAAAACAAAAGCTAAAGTATAGAATTATACTTTTTTCATAGCTATTTTAACTGCTGCGGCTGGTTAAAGATGCTCTTACATATAACACAAATCATTGGTATATGCATTGTGAAAAAAATATACTTATAATTTTGTTTTTTATGTTTTTAATTTAAATGGTTCATGAGTTTCAGCTTTCTAGGAGTCATTGTATTGTATATGAAGTAGTTGTGATAATATTGCGAGTAGGAATTTCCACGCACATGATATCTACTTAATTTCAAGATTGATCAAGAAGGATTCTCTTTGACTTGTATACTGTAGTTAAAACTACAATATAAATGTTGTTATAAATTAAATGGTGAGAATTTCATTAAAATAATTGAAGGATTTTTGAATAGTGTTGATCTATCATAATAAATAGTAGTTAATACCAATGAATAAATAAAGTGATAAATAAAAGACAAAATTAATATTTATTATAACACATCTAAACCATTTAAATAACTTTAATGAAGTTCTCACCATTCTATCCAACCAAGAGTAAATTAATTCAAGAAAAGTCCATCGTCAGAAACAAAGGAGATGTAAAATATTTTTCTATAAATCCAAGAAAAGAATGCACGCTTCAAGACTTGAAGTCTTGTAGTTCTATAAATGCTAATTAATGGCCTATATGTGAAATTCGAAAAAGGATTCTCTCCATTTCAAAATCTTTCAATTTTATTTATTTAATGTATTTTGAATAGTAATGCATTTAATGCAATGCCATTATTAAAATTTTTGAACAACATTATCCTTTAAAATGTATTAAATTAAAGAAATTGAGAGATTTTGAAATAGAGAGAATCCTAATTCGTGAAATTCCACCCGCACCTACCTAATTAAAAGCAATTTTTTTATTATAAAAAAACCCGGCACATACGGTGGGCTATCGGGCGACCATATCATTTTTGTTGTGAAATTAAAACACTTTGTGGTAAAAATAGTACAGAAAGACAATTTTCTTTTAATAATCGTTGGAAAAACGAAATTCTAATAAATACAAAATTGTAGACCTCTCACTAAATTTGTCTCCATCTGATGTCAAAATGAGAAAATATAATTTTTTAAGTAAAACGTACAGGTCTTACCAAAAAGCACAAAAGTGGCATCCATCTCTTCATAAAATTTCCTCGAATCAAATTATAAAAAAAAAAAAAAAAAATTGGCGTAGTTTATTATTCTAAATAAAATGTTGAATCATTCAAGTTTCACAAAGGTAGGCATATCAAACTGACATCATGGGAAAAGCACGATGGCGATGGCCATGTGTATAATCAATGATTTGATAGATGATTTAACATTAAACAAAAAGCCAGTCTTAGGCTTGTTTAACCTATTACAGTAAAAAATATATATATTGATACATATAAAGTTTTAAATTTTTTTATAGGTAAAAGTAAAAAAATATAAGCAAGTCTTAGGCTTGTTTAACCTATTACAGTAAAAATATATATATTGATATGATATAAAGTTTTAAATTTTTTTATAGGTAAAAGTAAAAAAATATATATTTTGTAATGAAAAGTTTTAAAATTTTTTAGTTTGAATGGTATTAAAAAGTTGTAGATATGATAAAAATAATAATAAAAATGTTGTAGAAGTAAAAATTAAGTGGACTTTTTTTGGCCTTTTGCCAAATTAAGTGGACAGACCACGGGGTTAAGAAGGGACAGACCCGCAACATCTCAGCCGAGGAATAACTTCATCTTGATCAATTACCCCAAGCAACACATATTTTCCCTCCTTCCTAAAGGACATGGTCACATCCTCGTCACTTAGAAGCATTTATATTAGGATATTCTTTTTATTTTATTTTTTTTAGATGTCCGCACAAAGAGAGGAAAAATGGGAAAAAATTCGATTTAATGATCTCTATTTTATAAAGCGTAATTTCCAATCAATTAAGTTATCCATTAAGAACATTTATATTAGGATACCAGTTGAAAGTGTTATACATCCTCAACTATTGATAACTATTAAGGGATGATTCTTAATTGGGTCATATCAGGATCTCTTTATTCAAACCTTCATACTTCTCTCAAAATACCATTTAATTGACAATATCCCCTCAAACTTTTAATTTGGATAATTTCCTCTCCAAATTACTAAAAAAATTGATAATGTCCTTCTAAGATCAACAAAAAGATAAAAATAACCTTAATTAATAGCTTCTTTGTTCAATATTACAAGAAAATCTTAAAAATAAAATAAAAGACCCGTTCTTCGAGTTGAACCAGAGACACCCCGCCCCTAGTTGAAACATTCATTGATTGTAGCTTTCATAAAATTTATTCGCATAGAAGCCTTAGATGGGAAGCTTGTCGGCAACTTCTTTTAATTAAATGTAAACACTAATTAATAGATTTATTAATTGCAAGTTGCATATTGCATACGCACTCCCGAGTGTAATTAGTACATAATCTTTTTATTTTTATTTTAAGATGGGTAAGGGGGAAAAGGTAGGACCAATCAAACTCCCTTCCAAGTTCGAATCATGGCTTCTTACAACTTCAGAATCAAACATTTCAAATTTCCAGAGTAACTACGCCTCTTTTATTTCTTAATGATCACCGATTTCTTCTCAGTACCGAGCCCAGTTTCGAGTGTTATAATCTTCAACTTAACCAGTTTCAGTTTTGGTGACACTCGTATAAGATATGAGAGATCTTTCCCTGAAGAGCAAGTCATCCAACTCACCGGCAACAAGGACCATGCTATTTGTTGCTTGAGCGTGTCTTCTAGCGAACATGTGGTGCTGTAATTTGAATTAAGGGTAAATTTGAAATTTTATAATTATATCACTTTAACATTTAAAAACTAACAGAAGGATTTAAATTAATTACAATTGAAAGTTATGAGGTTTAAATAGAGAATTTTTGAACTTTGAGTAGGTTTTCTCAAAACGTGCGGTAGTTCAGGGGTCTAATATGAAGTTCTTTTTTTAAAAAAAAAAAAAAAGAAAAAGAAAAAGAAAAAGAAAAATTTCACTTTGGCTCTCTGAACTTCCACATGATTTGACAAACACTTCTAAACTTTAAAATCTCACTTTAGACCTCTGAACTTTCAATTATTCTCAATGTAAACCCTTCTATTAGATTTTAAACGTTACATGACATTTATATCTCTGACTTTTGTATAAATTCTAATTTTCAAAACATTTTTTTTTATGAAAATTAGGGATGTTTTAGTCTTTTTGTATTTGTAAAGGCTAAAATTAACGGAAGAGCTCTAATTGAAAGCAATTCAAAGTTCAGAGGTCAAAAGTGAGAGATTTTAGAGTTTGTGGGAATTGTCAAATCGCGTGAAAGTTCAGGAGGCCAAAGAGAAGTTTTCCAAAAAAAAAAAATAGGAAAAACTTCACTGAAGACCCATGAACTTCTACCCATTTTGAAATACCCCTTAAACTCAAAAAATTCTCAATTTAGTCTCCTGAAGTTTCAATTGCTCTCAATTTAGACACCTCCATCAGATTTTAAACATTACATGACGTTTATACCCCTAACTTGTATATAAAATTTTAACTTTCAAAATGTTTTTTTATTTAAAAAAAAATTGAAAATCATGGATATTTTGGTATTTTTTGTATTTTTAACGGCTAAAACTGACGAAATAATCCAAAGTAAAAGCAATTGAAAATTCAGTGGACTAAATTGAGAGTTTTTTACGTTTATGGGGTATTTCAAAATGGGTGAAACACTACAAAAAAATAGGATATTAGTGACATGTATACTGTTCATGAGTTTTTGCCGAGTTTTTGCCACGTCACCATTTAGTGACATGTCCTTTAATGCCACGTTACCAAAATATTTTGTAATGTGTCAAGAATGACACGTTACCATTTGGTGACGTGTCATTTTGACACACCACCAAATGGTAACGTGTTGAAATTACACGTCACCAAATGGTAACGTGTCATTATGTCACGTTACTATTTTGTAACGTGCTAGATTGGCACATTACCATTTGGTGATGTTTCAAAATGACACGTTACCAAATGGTAACCTGGCAAGAATGACACGTTACCAAATGATAACGTGTCATAATGACATGTTACTATTTGGTGACGTATCATTTCGACACATTACCAAATGGTGATGTGTTTGGTAACATGGCATAATGACACATTACGATTTGATAACGTGTCATTTTGACACGTCACCAAATGGTAATGGGTCAATCTAGCACGTTACCAAATTAAAGTTTTGGTGTTTTTAGTGAAGTTTCCTAAAAAATAATATATGTTGAGTTGAGTTGCGTTTCCAAACAACATAGCACTGCAAAGATGAAAAAAAAAAAATAATGCCGAAGAGATAGGTGATATGGCAAATTGTTGGCCTTCGTAGTCAACTTTTCCTACATGGCCTTCATTCGTATAAAAATGGAATTAATTACATTGTTGGCTTTTTAAAAATTGGATCAGAATTTCCAGCAATACTACTAAAATTGCCCAACAAATTTTTTTCAAATTGTAGCCATCCAATGCTATCCAACGGCCACCAACTAGACACGTGTCCCACTGGAGATAAATAATAAAATATTATTTATTTTTTAAAAAGAAAATATTAAAATATTAAAATTAAAAAAATAAAACACCGGCCACCCTCGTAGCCTTAGAGGGTGGTTCGGCCACCTTCCATGGTAAAAACCCAAAAAATGGAATTAATTACATTGTTGGCTTTTTAAAAATTGGATAAGGATTCCCAGCAATACTACCAAAATTGCCCTACAAATTTTTTTCAAATCATAGCCATCCAATGCTATCCAACAGCCACCAGCTAGACATGTGTCCCACTCAAGATAAAAAATAAAATATTATTTATTTTTTAAAAATAAAATATAAAATAAAATCTTAAAATTAAAAAAAAAAATAAAACACTAGGGTGGCGGCCACGAACACTAGGTGGCAGCCACCCTTAAAGCGGTTGGGGTGGCTCTATATGAGGTTGCCTCAACCACCCAGGGGCAGTTGAGGTGGAAGCCACTCCCGTGGCCATAGGGGGTGGTTCGGCCACCCCCAATCGGCCCTTGGGGCTAGGGCTTAGTTAGGGTGGCCGGCAACCCCATTGCCACCCCAGTCTTTATTTTTTTTAATTTTAATATTTTATTTTACATTTTCTTTTTAAAAAATAAATAATATTTTATTATTTATCTTGAATGGGACATGTGTCTAGCTTGTTGCTGTTGGATAGCATTAAATGGCTAAGATTTGAAAAAAAGTTGATGGGCAATTTTGGCAATATTGTCAGGGATCCTGATCCTTAAAAATTGGTGTAATTTATTATTTTAAGGGGAAACTTTAAAAAGCCCCCTCGAATTTCCATTCTTTTTTAAATACCCCCCATAAACTTTAAAAACTCTCAATTTTGTTTCCTGAACTTTCAATTGAAGAATTCGACTTTCAAGGACGAAAGACAAGTATGGGATTAAACATAAAAGACTAGCAAATTCCTGAAAGTGTTGGATCATATATGGATCTTGTTAGATTATATAGGTAGTCTTGTCCCACATTGGTTATGTTTATATGTTGCTTGTATTACTAGCCTATATAAATAGGCCTCTTCTGTATATTATACTTTGTGATTCAATATACAACATTACTTTCAACATGGTATCAGAGCACAGGTTCTGAATCACCTTAATTTTTTTTTTCCGCTTTTTTTTTTTTTTTTGTTCTTCTGGCGCCGCTAGTGTTTTCCGGCAAATATCTTGCTCTGTCCTTTTCGGTTCTTTTTCTTCTTGTAGTTTCCGCGGATCAATATACCGCTGGAAACCTCGAAAGACAACCGTTCCAGAGCCGCCGCACACAACCTCATCAGAGTTTTCATGCTCCCTCACGCACCGCTCGAAGTCCTGGCCATTCCGCCACCGCCGCCTTGCCACCAGCTACCACAGGGATCTATTCACCTTCATTTGGCCACTATTCATTAGAGGAAGCTCAAGAGATTCTAGAACATGAGGCATCTGCTCCATATTCATCCGCACGCGCCACCAGGAGTTTGGCGCGTGAAGCTCACGCGCTCTGCAGCCGCCACCATTTGCATGTGCACCACACGTGCCAGTCTATTGACAGCCACGTCAGCCCTAGTTGGAGAAGCACCACGTCAGCCCTAGTTGCAATAGTGTCACTGCCACATCAACCCTAGCTACGTCAGCAGTGTCACGTCAACTTTAGCCACGTCAACAGTGCCACGTTAGCCCTAGCCATGTCAGCAGTGTCACATCAAACCGTTGACTTTTTGTTGACTTCCAAAGTTGACCAGGTGTTTTCTTCTCTATTTTTTCATCTTGATTTCATATTTATGGTCTTTTTTTTGTTTGAGGCTTCTAGATGGCACAAAATGAGATTATTCATCATGTTCAGTACTCGCAATTGAACGAACTGCAGCTCGTATAGCGTTTGCACAAGTACCGAGTCGAACCCATAAGGAACTGTGTATTGCTTTGTACGAAAATAACTTTGGGTCTAGGTTAGTGCTATTTCAACCTAGCTCTGTAGTGGGTGATTGTGACAACTTTAAAGTAAATTATTGCAGAAATGTAAACAAAATAAAGATATCAAGGTTGAGGTTTTCACCTCACCATTTCAACTATGTTAATTGAAAACGCTAAGTTAATACATCCGTCTATCGGTTAGAAATAAAACTAAATCTTTTGCACCTATCGAAGGATTCAAGAAATCTGTCCATTTGACAAAAGACAAACCATAAACGGTTTAAGGCCCAAAGGATCCAAAGTGAATGTGTTAAGACACAAACTACTATGGATAAATGGGCGTAAACTGAATGATGGAATGTATCCATCGGACGAAAAACCAAAAATAAACGACTACGGTGCAATCTCACTTGGTTTTGTCACCAAACCAAGTGAGAAACGATTTAAGAAGCAAATAAATAGTGGAATGAAATAACTTAAACGTAAGCAATAAACATAGCATTCATGGTGAGGCTACATCCTCAACCTTAGTTGAGGATTTAGCCTCCCATAAGCAAGGGAAGCGTAAATAAACAAAAAGAAAGCATTATAATTAATCTAAAGTAATTAACTACAAAGAAAAGGGTAGAGCAGGGCCAACAATGGCAAACTGCTCTAAAAAACGCGCCCAAAGTAAAAAGCTCAAGACCAAACGGACCTAGGGTCCTATTTATAGGCTGGCGGGTCACTGGAGTGCATTCGAACGCACTACCTGCGTTCGAATGCACCAGTTATTTGTGGTCCAACGTAGGGCACACGTTCGATCGCAAATAACTGCTATGGTGGCTAGGGCTGACTGGGCGTGTGTTCGACCGCAGATCCCTTGCGTTCGAACGCAGATAACCGCTAGGGTTGGCTGAGTGCTGCGTGCGACCGTGGGTGCTACGTGCGACCGTTGGTGCGTTCAAACGCACCAAGTGCGGTCGAACGCACTTTGGCAGAAACCACTTCTTTACTTTAAGTCCACTTTGCCCTTTGCTAGCCATGTTTTGTTGCAATGACCTGCACAACACAAAACACTAAAAATAGTTAGATATTAACAATGCTAAAGCATAACAAATATAAGTTAAAGGAGTTCAAACATCAATGTTTGACACCGATCATTCAGACTATTTTGGATGGGACAAATTATATGGTGTGGTCCCAATTTATGCGTAGCTTTCTTAAAGGGCGTAAGCTTTGGCTTTATGTGACTAGAGAGGTTAAAAAGCTAGTTAAAGGGGCTTCTGAATCAGATGAGGCTTTCACCACTCGTCTTATTGATTGGGATAGCAAGTATCATCAGATTCTTACATGGTTCTGTAACACTACTATCCCGTCTATTTCTGCACTCTTTGGTAGCTTTGATGAAGCAAAGGGTGCTTGGGATATGCTGGCTTCTCGTTATTCTTCCGTGGATGGTGCTCATGAGTATCAGCTTTTATTTGAGCTTTTTCATCTGAAGCAGGAACCTGGTCAAAGTATAAATGATTTTTTTGCTCGTATGCAATTCTTATGAAACCAAATTGATGTTTCTAATCCTATTTGGAAGGATCCCACTGATGTTGAGATGTATGTTAAACGTCGATATCAACGTCGTCTTCACCAATTCTTGATGGCCTTACGTGATGATTTTGAGCTTGTCCGTGTGCAACTCTTACATCGTTCTCCTCTTCCCACTTTGGATACTGCCATTTTTGAGCTTGTCCGTGCTGAGACTAGATCACAGACTATGCGCTCTCAGCCTAGTCATACAGTGTTGGCTGCACCATCTTCTGGTTCTTCATCATTTCAACGAAAGCATTATGACAAGTCAGATACTTCTCGACTCCCTCTTAAGTCTCGAGATAATATTTACTGTCGCTTTTGTCAACGTTGAGGGCACACTATTGACAAGTGTTGGCGTAAGTGAAGATCTAATGTACACATAGCAGCAGTTGCTCATACTGAGAGTGGTTCATCGCCACCGCTTCATCTCCAGCTCCTCTTCGCTTTCTTCCTCCGCCAGCTTCAAAATCCAAAGGTCATCTTATCCGCTAACTTCAAGGCAATAGTCAACCAAGTCGTTATGTCTCGTTCTGGTAATGCATCTTCCTCTGTCCTCTCAGTCTTGCCAGGTACCTCTTCTCCTTGGCTCTTTGACTCTGTCTGTTGCAATCACATGACACCTCACCTTACTTCCTTTACCACATGTGCACCTTTACCTCATTCTTCATTGATTATTGATGGCTCCACTATGAATGTTAAAAATATAGGCACTATTAGTACACCTTCTCTTTCTCTTCCTGAAGTTTTTCATGTGCTTGAATTGTCCTTCAATCTCATCTCTGTTGGTCAACTGTATGAACTTGGATATAGACTTGTTTTTTACTTTTCTGGTGTGCATGTGCAAGATCCTCGCATGAATCAGACTCTTGAGACCAGGCGTAGAATTGGGTGTATGTTCGAGCTCTCATCCTTGCATCTTCCCACCACAAGCATCTCTGCTATTGCCTCCTTGTCATCACCATCTTTTGCACTTTGGCATTCTTGGTCATCTTCCGATTCGGTCAACTTTTTAGCATCAAAGGGTTTGTTAGGCTCAGTGTCCAGTAATTTTTTTTATTGTATTTTATGTCAACTTGGGAAACAACCTACTTTACCTTTTAATAATAGTGAATCTCATGCTACTGCTTCCTTTGATTTAATTCATTCTAATGTTTGGGGACCTTCTCCTGTTGCTAGTATGAGTGGTTCACATTTTTTTTGTTATCTTTGTTGATAATTTCTCTCGTTACACTTGGGTATTTTTAATGAAATCTCGTTATGAATTATTGGATATTTATCGCAATTTTGCAAAAATGGTTGAAACCCAATTTTCAAAGCCCATTAAAGCCTTTCATTCTGATAATACTTTAGAATATACTCAACATAATTTTCAATCCATCCTAAAGCATTATGGCACTGTTTCTCACTTGTCTTGTCCAGGCACCTCATAACAAAATGGTCGTGCTGAACGCAAACTTAGGCACAGTTTAGACATTGTCCATGCTTTGCTTCTTTCCACATCTCTTCCTACCCCATTTTGGGGTGAAGCTACTCTCACAGCTGTCTACACAATCAATAGATTGCCTACTCCTATCCTTGATAATTGCACTCCTTACAAGATGTTGTTTGGCTCTGTCCCCACATATCATCATCTTCGTGTTTTTGGCTCAGCATGTTTTGTTTTACTCCAACCTCATGAGCGCACCAAACTCGAGCCTCATTCTAGGTTATGTTGCTTTCTTGGGTATGGAATATAACAAAAAGGCTACCGATGCTATGATCCTATCTCTTGTCGTCTTCGTATCTCCCGTCATGTAGTTTTTTGGGAGCATCGCCTCTTCCACAAAGTCGGCAAATTCAACATGCCATCTTCCCCTCCTTTTATTACCCTTCTTGAGATTCCTCTTTCGCCAACTCCCACTAGCAATGTCTTGCCAGAGTCTACCTCACTCGAACAACAGTCATCCGATGCTCTCGACTCCGTTTCGCCCACGTCCCCAAGTCCTGTTCCATCTGAGGATCCACCACTTGACCTTCGCCGATCAACCCAAGTAAGATCCCTCCCATCCCATTTACAATACTTTCATTGCTTTCATGCCTTAGCTACCTTGCATGAGCCTCACTCCTTTCGTGAGGCCTCCACTAACCCTCTTTGGCAGACTGCGATGAAAGAGGAACTTGATGCTTTATACAAGAACAATATATGGGATTTGGTTGACTTGCCTCCTAAAACGTCTGTGCTTGGGTGTAAGTGGGTTTACAAAATCAAGACTTGTTCCGATTGTACTATTGATAGGTACAAGGCTCGACTTGTGGCCAGAGGCTTTACTTAGGAGTACGGTGTGGATTATGAGGAGACTTTTGCTCCAGTTGCTTGCCTTTCTTCTGTGCGTGCTCTACTGGCTGTTGCAGCCTCTCAACATTGGTCACTTTGTCAGATGGATGTCAAGAATGCCTTTCTTAACGGTGATTTAAATGAAGAAGTCTATATGCAGCCACCTCCTAGGTTATCTCATCCTACAAACAAGGTTTGTTGTCTCCGTCGAGCTTTATATGAACTTAAGCAGGCTCCTTGAGCATGGTTTGCTAAGTTTAGCGCTATTGTATCTCGCCTTGGCTACTCCATCAGCTCATATGATTCAGCCTTGTTTATTCGCCACACAGACCGGGGTACTATACTTCTTCTCTTATATGTTGACGACATGATCATCACTGGAGATGATATCACTAGTATTCAGGAACTTAAACAGTTCCTTAGTCAGCACTTCGAGATGAAAGATCTTGGCCCTCTCAGCTATTTTCTTGGTCTTGAGATCTCTTCTTCTTCTTCTGATGGTTATTATTTGACACAAGCCAAGTATATCTTTGATCTGCTTTCCCGAGCCAATCTCACAGACAATAAGATTGTCGACACACTGACTGAGCTTAATACTCGTCTCACTCCTGATGCTGGCGAGCCTCTTCCTGATTTTACCTTATATCGACATTTAGTTGGCAGTCTTGTCTACCTTACTGTCACTTGGCCTGATATCTCGTATGCTGTCCATCAGGTGAGTCAGTTTATGGCTGCTCCTCACTCCATTCATTTCTCAGCTGTCCTTCACATTCTTCGCTATTTGAAGGGAACATTATTCCATGGGCTCTATTTCTCTTCTCAGTCTTCTCTTCAGCTACATGTTTATACTAATGCTAATTGGGCTGGTGATCCGACAGATCGTTGCTCTACCACTGGTTATCGTTTCTTACTTGGCACTTCGGTCATTTCTTGGCGAAGTAAGAAACAAACTGTTGTTGCTTGCTCTAGCACTGAGGCAGAATATCATACTCTAGCTGACACTACCTCGGAGCTTCTTTGGTTGCAATGGCTGTTGTAAGATATGGGTGTCTCTCTTTTTTCTGCTACTCCTGTATATTGTGACAGCATAAGTGCTATTCAGATTGCTCATAATGATGTTTTTCATGAACGGACCAAACATATTGAGTTTGATTGTCATTTTGTCCATCATCATCTTCTTCAGGGCTCACTACAACTTCATTCTGTCACATCTCGGGATCAGCTCGCGGACATCTTTACAAAGTCACATCCTCCAGGGTAATTTTGTGATCTTGTGTCCAAACTCAAGTTGGTCTCTTATACTCCACCTTGAGTTTGAGGGCGGCTGTTAGATTATATAGGTAGTCTTGTCCCACATTGGTTATATATATATGTTGCTTGTATTACTAGCCTATATAAATCGGCCTCTTTTGTATATTATACTTTGTGATTTAATATACAACATTACTTTCAACATAATTGAAAATTGGAAAATATTAGCAAAACTTAAGTCTGGCTCAAACACAATATACGCAAAATTGGAAAATATTAGTAAAACTCAAGTACAGATCTATCGTGATCTATTTGATCAGATTGGGATAAAAGGAAAAAATAACAAATTTCTAGCAGATCTGTGATCCATCCGACGTCAGACGCCTCGATATAATATTAACAACTTTATGTTATTTTATTGCCAACAGTAACCCATTGAAGAAGAAGATTGAATAGTGAAAGCGAAAACGAAAGAGAAAACAAAACAAGCAAATGTTGAC
The DNA here is from genome assembly GCA_013348765.1 of Carpinus viminea. Taxonomy (NCBI): domain Eukaryota; kingdom Viridiplantae; phylum Streptophyta; class Magnoliopsida; order Fagales; family Betulaceae; genus Carpinus; species Carpinus viminea. Next base: position 5,931,996 of record CP054669.1, on the reverse strand, counting down.
CAAATACGCTTAGTTATGGAATATTAGTTATATTCAAAGGAATGGTGTAATGACTTAGGAAAAATGCTAACCACATTTGTTCTATTTCTTCAAAAGGACTAGTCATTTTAAAGCTTCTCTAAAATTTATTATAAAGTTTAGTTTCACCTAGTAACTATGCAATGTAGGACTAAGCATCCATAACTATTTTTATAAATTATCCACTCTATGTGGGCTTCTTCTCATCTTCTCAATATGGGATCAGGGCGTTACAAATTCCCCCCTCTTAAATTATTGTCGTCCTCATCAGAGTCACATCATGCAGTGTTCCAGTACCACATGACCTAGCGTTACTAGGTGGGTTTGATATTACTTGTAACGACCTAGAAAAAAGCGTTAGTCACATCAGCGTTATCACCCCAAAAGGACTAATCAATTTGGAGCTTTCCTATAATTCATTGTAAAATCCAATTTCACCTGGTAACTAGCACTACAAAAATTTGGAGTTTTAATGACGGTTTTTTAGCGTCGGTTTAAAAAACCGACACTAAAAAAATGCACAATAGTGTCGGTTTTCTTAAAACCGACACCTCTTAAAAATTGGTGTCGGTTTTACTAAAACCGACACCTTTTTTTAAGAGGTGTCGGTTTTGTTAAAACCGACACTATTTAATAGTGTCGGTTTTAACAAAACTGACACTATTTAAAAAAAAAAGTGTCGGTTACTATTGAACCGACACCATTTTGAAAAATTAAAAAGCCCGCCTCTCTCTCATCTAGCTCCCGCGCCTCTGTTCTTCTCTGTATTTAATTTCTTTTCGTCTGTAAGAGCTACAGTTGTTCCACGAACCCAAAAAAAAAAAGCAAAAAAATTACAAAACAGTTAGCTGGGTTTTGGGGTTTTATATTTTTGGTCTTATTTGTCAACCCAAGAGGGGCGTTCACGGATGTGTGTATTGGTTGGCCTGGGTCGATGCCTGACGACCAGGTGCTTGAGAAATCTGCGCTTCACCAAAGGGCTAGCGGACTTCTCAAGGGTGTGTGTTGTTAGAGCACAGGGTACCCTTTGATGGTAGTTTTGGTGCCTTACCGCATCCCAATCGACTTGGCATGAGAATCGTTCAATGAGAAGATTGGGAGATCCAAAGGTGCCAAGGACGCATTTGGGAGATTGAAAGGGCGGTGGTGTTGCTTGCAAAAGAGGATCGAGGTGAAACTCGGGACTTGCCTGGTGTGCTCGAACTGTGCGTGTTGCACAAAATCTGTGAGTTATCTGTTTTTGGCTTGGGTTTTGGGGTTTTATATTTTTGGTCTTCATTGTGATGTGGGTTTCTCTTTTCTTTTCGTAAATGGCCTTCTTGTGTTGTTTTCGGTTTGATTTGGGGTTTTGGGTTTATGGGATTTTGTGGGTTCTGGAATTTTTATTTTTTTAATTGTTTTGATTATAGGTTTCTTCTTTACTCTTGCTGTTTTGAAATTGCTGATTTATGCTTTCCCCAGATTTAGTAGTCAAGGGTGTTTTTTATTGCAGGAGTTTCTTGGCAAGTGCAGTAGTTGTGCCCTCAGATTTGATGTTCATAAGGAAGTCAATAATCCTTATCTGTCATTCTTAGTTGTGCGCTCAGATTTTCTGCTATGTCAATGTGCCCTTACACGCAAATCTTTTATCATCTTGGCATGGCTTGGGATTTACGTTGGACAACATATCCATGTGAGAGAATAAAATACTATCCCAAGAAGCAAAAAGTATTTTCTCAACCCGGTGTACATAAGCAAACTGGGTTGAGAAAAAAAATATATATTTATTTTTTTAAAAAAAAAAAAAATTAGTGACGGTTTTTTAAAAAACCGTCACCTTTTCAATTTTCCCTACCCTAAATTCTCTACCCTTTAAAACCGACACTATTAAACCGTCACTATTTTATTAGTGACGGTTTTTTGCCTTAAACCGACACTATAAAACCAACATTAAATTGCTTTTTTTTTGTAGTGTAGGCAATGTAAGACTAAACACCCATGACTATCTTTATAAACTACCCACTCTACGTGGACTTTTTTTCATCTTCCCAATATGGGATCAGAGTGTTACAAGTAGCCATTTTATAGAGTATATTTGAAGGAATGAGAGAGTTGGTGGCTCTTATTTGGATATGAAGAAAAAAAAAAGCTGAAAACCCAACAAGAACTCTGAAGTATAAATCAAGAGGAAATTACATTTTACCCCCTGAAGTATCCACCGATTTTCACTTTTGCCTCCAAAGTTTAAAAAGTGACACTTAACCCCCCCAAAGTTTCAAATTGTGGCAATTTAACCCATTTGGCCTTATTATTCCCAAAATGCCCTCATCACATTTTTTCTTAAAATAAAAAATAAAAAAATCCTAAAAAATAAGAAAAAGCCAAAAAAAATATAAATATATGCTGGGGTGGCCAAACCACCCCATAGGTGGTGGTCGGCCACCCCGTTTGGATTTTTTTTTTTTTTTAAAAAAAAATGTGATGAGGGCATTTTGGGAATAAAAATGTCAAATTGGTTAAATTGTCACAATTTGAAAGTTCATTCACTTTTTAAACTTTGATAAAAAGTGAAAATGTGATACTTTAGAGTAAAAGATAATTTCTCCATAAATCAAAAGAGATTGAGCATCAGTGTTTATATAGCATCTGATTCTGGGTTGGTTGCTACTGTAGTGATTGTAGATAAAAGTTTTATCCTTTCCAAATTTTCAGTAAGAAAATCCTAAGAAATCAAATACGACCCACGATGAGGTTTGCTTGAGTTGTAAGGCCATTTCTCTGCTTATCTGTGAATTTAGCCGTACGTCACCCCTGTGATTGTGATGGGTCTGGTATGTTGTGATATACCAGCTAATATAGGGCTCAAACACGAACTTAACAAACTTCCGAAAATTTCAGAACAGATCTTTTGTGATGTGTCGGTTCATATATGACTCAAACGCAAAATCGGTAGATTCGTAAAAACTTCCATACTCCTTCCTGGGCGACAAACCTGCGTCGACGAACCAGCTTCAATTCTTCAGCCTGCTTGGAGAAGAAAAAGATGCTTCTTCCCATACCTCCAAAATCTAGTGGGAAGCAACTTCAACAGGCTTTTTTTAAAATAATAATAATTAATTAATTTTTAGACTTAAATTTTAAAATTAAATTAATAAAAAATTAATATTTTAAAGTGAGCTGAAATACACCGTTTCAAACTTTCAATAAGACTAGCAGCTGTTGACCATTTAAAACAAAAAAAAAAAAAAAAAATCTAATGATAGGGATTTTATTGGCATTTTGGTTGACCCAAGGACTTATAATATATTTATCCAAAAAAATATAGACAAATTATTGACACTAATTATTTCTCTACAATTAATGTTATTTACATTAAGGACATCATCTTTGCCTTGGGTACGTAAAAGAAATGACCTTAACTTTAGCATCATTTAGAGTAAATAGACGAAAAAATATCCCCTTTTCCCCTCTCCCGCTTTGTTTAAAAAAAAAAAAAAAAAAAAAAACGTAAAAGATAGCATCAGTTTTTTTGATTCCTTCATCTTGATCCCTTCATCTTGATCAATTACCTCAAGCACTATAGCTTCCCTCCTTTCTTAAAGATATGGTCACATCTTCGTCACTCAGCGGAATTTGTATTAGGATACTAGCTGACAGCATATCCAGGAGAATGGGCAAATCCTTCATAACATGCAGTTAGATTTGACTATTATTAGCATTTTTTTTTTTCCTCTATAGCAGAATAGTCGTTTTGTAGTTTTTTCTTTTAGTTTGAGTAGTAAGGCTGATTATAGGGGTGTCAATGCGGTTATGGTTAGCGGTTAGTAAATTCTAACGGTTAACGGTTAATGAAATAGGTAACTGCTTGCTAACTGCTTTTTCAAAATTGGGGTTTTTTTTTTTTTTTTTCTTTTTTTTTTTTTTATAATGTCTCTTTGGTCCCAATTACTATAAAAAGAGCCCATATTAAAAAATCAAAAATATTTCACCCAAATATCAAAAGTAATTGAATATAATATCAATTACTTAATTTGATATCATATAGTTATATAATCTTAATAATTAAATTAGATACTACGATTAATGATTTACATTATGATCATATTTACTTAATCAAGTTTGAGATCCTTTAATCTTAATGTTTCAACTATTGTTATAAATATCACATTGTTGAATTTAATATCAATTACTTAATTTGATATTATATAGTCATATGATCTTAATAATTAAATTAGATATTACGATTAATGATTTACATTATGATCATATTTACTTAATCAAGTTTGATATCCTTTAATCTTAAATTCTTAATGCTTCAATTATTGTTATAAGTATCACATTATTGAATCTAATATCAATTACTTAATTTGATATTATATAGTCATATGTTCTTAATAATTAAATTAGATATTATGATTAATGATTTACATTATGATCATATTTACTTAATCAAGTTTGATATCCTTTAATCTTAATACTTCAATTATTGTTATAAGTATCACATTGTTGAATTTAATATCAATTACTTAATTTGATATTATATAGTCATATGATCTTAATAATTAAATTAGATATCAAGATTAACGATTTACATTATGATAATATTCACTTAATCAAGTTTGATATCCTTTAATCTTAAATTCTTAATGCTTCAATTATTGTTATAAATATCACATTTTTGAATCTAATATCAATTATTTAATTTGATATTATATAGTCATATGATCTTAATAATTAAATTAGATATTATGATTAATGATTTACATTATGATCATATTTACTTAATTAAGTTTGAGACCCTTTAATCTTAATACTTCAATTATTATTATAAGTATCATATTTTTGAATTTAATATCAATTACTTAATTTGATATTATATAGTCATATGATATTATGATTTTAATAATTAAATTAGATAGATTTTGCTACCTTTTAACTTATTTTAGTAAAAAACTTGCATACTTATAATTTATGACCTATGAATATGTATATATAATTTGTTATTATATAATCAAATGATTTTTATAATTAATTGATCATATAATATAATCATATAAATTATAATGATAATATGTTAATACTCAAATTTGTGATTTAATTATCTAAAACAAAAATGTGATTTAATCATTAATGATCAATTGATTATGTAATATGTATAAATATTATTATAATTATAATTATAGTATATAAAAAGCGGTTAGCGGTTAGTAGACCCTATAACCGCTTACCGCTAGGCGGTAATAACGGTTAGCGGTTAGGTGGTTGGCGGTTATAACGGTTAATGGTTGACGGGCGGTTATTAACCGTCATATTGTTTCCTAGCTGATTAGCATATTTACTATTCACACTATGAACTTTGTTTATTATTATTTTTCTCTCCCTTTCTTTCTTTTACTAATTCTCTCTTCTCCTTTCTTTCACACTTTCTCCCATACAAAATAATATTTAAAAAATAAAGAATAGAATAGATAATCATTTGAAGTGTGTATGAAAAAATAAGTAGCAAAATTAAAAATTTATACTTTCTCAGTAACTATTTTGCCTACTTCGGCTAGAGATGCTAAAGGATATCTAAATCTCTTATAATAGTCAAATCAGACCATTATGGGTGTTTTTTGGTCTCCACATGTAACATAACTTTTTTTCATCTAGTGTAAATAGTAATTAGGCTGATTAGCCTATTCACTATTTTTTTTTTTTTTTTTTGGAAAAAAAAACTCCACTTTATTCATATTTCAAAACAAGAGCAAAAGCTCTAATAAGATAGAGCAAATTGCTCTATGGTTACAATATCATAAATGGTGCTAGGAATCACTTCCAGCCAAGTCCGTTCCCCCAAGTCCTTGATCGCTGCTTTAGCAAGACCATGAGCCGCTCCATTCGCCGTCCTCTTAATATGACCAATTTCCCACCAACTAAAAGTTTTAAGCACCTCTAGAATGTCGCCAACAATATGGCCAAATTTGCACCAAGTCTGTTCCTTCGAGGATATTGCATCGACCACCTGCTTTGAATCGCCCTCTAGGAAAATTTCATTAAATCCCAGCTGTTTGGCAAACTCCACTGCTCCTCTCGCCCCCAAAGCTTCGCCAAAAGTTGGGTCTTGAATAGAATTCAAGCGTTTTGCTTAAAGCAGCAGCTACTCTCCCCATTTCATCTCTAATGATCACTCCCAATCCCATACAATTCAAGTGGATATCTATGGCAATATCCCAGTTTACTTTGTACTTACCACAGGGTGGGCCTCTCCACTTGTCATTGTCCCTACTTTCTGCTGCACCTGCTTTGCATCTCGATACTCCTTGGTAAGTTTAAAAAGGTTCCAGCTGTTGATCGCCCTACTGACCACAACATTGGGATGGACGAATTCTTCACCAAAGATAATTCCATTCCGTCTAGCCCAAATAGCTTTGGATATGATCGCAAATAACTCGGCCTCCTCCTCATTACAGCGTAGACGCACATCTACGAACACCATCATAAAATTATCATATCCCGACTGCATTTTCTGGAGCTTCAAACAGCATGTTCCCCATACATCTTGGGCTGCTGGACATGACCATAAAGCATGGATTGCCGTCTCAGCTTCCTGCCACATAAATCGCATGTATCTTTATCTACTACTCCTTTTCTCACTAGTTTAGCTTTTGAGGGAAGAATATCACTACACGCCCTCCACATAAAAGTTTTAGTTGAGTTGGTGATATTCAATTTCCATATATCTTTCCATATACTGTCGTCATTTGGGGGAGAAGAAGCCTCACCCGATTCTCTTTGTTTTCTATTTAGCTCCATGAAATAAGCACTTTTGTTGAGAAATTCCCATTAGAGTGCCCTCCACGGTAAAATATCGCTTTGTCCATACTTGCTTAACGCCATATTACATATTAAATCCGCTTCATCCGGGGCAAAAATCTCCCTTACCAAGGCGGTATTCCAGCTGGTTGTCGTGGCATCAATAAGATTGTTCACCCTATCCTCAATGTTGCCTATTCACTATTTGCATTATAAACTTTGTTTAATTATTATTTTTTTCTTTCCCACTTTCTGTCCTTTATTCTCTCTCTCCTCCTATTTCTTTCTCTCTTTCCCATACAAAATATTTAAAGAAAATAAATCTATTAGAGTATGTATGAAAAAATGATGAGATAAAGTAAAAATTTGTACATTTTCGGTAGCTATTTTGCCTGTACTTTGACAAGAAATGCTCTTATACATTGTCAATTATTGATAATTGATGAGGGACTCTTAATTGGGTCCTATCGAGATCTCCATATTCAAACCTCTATATATGATTATTTGAGAAAATTTACATATTGTCCTTAAACTACCACCCAATTAACAATGTCTCATCAAACTTTCAATTAGGATAATATCCCCTTAAATTGCCAAAAAAATTGACAATATCGGTCCAAGGCTAGCAAAAAGACAAAAAATAATACTATTTTTTTTATATGACAAAAATCCTCTAATAAATTAAAAAATAATAATAATAAATTTCTTTAAGAAAAAATAAAAAATATGTAAATTTTCACAAATTTTTTTATATTTATTTTAAAAAAATTATTTTATTTTATTTTATTTTTTTAAAAAAAATATTGTTTTATTAAGGATATTTTTGTTACGGGGAATATTGTCAATATTTTGATAGTTTAGGGGGTGGGGGAGGACACTATCCCAACTGAAATTTTGAGGGAGACGTTTTCATTTAGATTATAGTTAGAGGTTTTCCTTAAAAAATAAAATCTCAAAATTCAAAAAAAAAAAAAAAAAAAAAATGGTGGTTTGCCCCATCATATGTACGGGAGTGGTGGAGCCAACCCAAATGCATGTGGCCCATATGTCTCTCTTTGCTTTTGCTTTCTTTGTTTTTTTTTCATATTTTATTATTTTATATTTTATATATATTTCAACAAACTCAAAGTCTTAGTTAATAGCTTCTTTATTCAATATTATAGGAAAATATTTAAAATAAAATAAAAGACCCGTTCTTTGAGTTGAACCACAGAAACCCCGCCCCTAGTTAAAATATTCATGGATTGTAGCTTTCATAAAATTTATTTTCATAGGTCTTCAAAAGGTAGCTCAATCGGCTGAGACTACGCTAGAAGGTCACTAATTCAATAAAAAATTTATTATTAATAGATTTATTAATTGCAATTTGCATAATGTATACGCACTTCCTTCCGTCTGCTCAGTGAAAAAGGATCCTTTTTATTTTAAATCCTCTCAATTTTTTTTATTTAGTGATTTTAAAGTTTTTCTCTAATCAATCTGACATTAATCTAATCTATTTGATTAGCCCAAACGGAGGGCATCGGAATATTTCCCTGTTTTGAGTTGAAAGTGTCAATCTATCGGATGTCCTTGTTCACCTCTGCACATATCACCTCATCAATTAAATGGGCAATTGTTTTGACCGGAACTAGATAATTGGCTCTAGTTCATTAATTTAACTATCTCAACCTATTAGGTGTTCCTGTTCGGCAGCGTACATACTTAGTACCTAATTATTTTATTTTATTTTATTTTTTGGTGAGTGTTACATATCGCCTAACCATTTTGAACTAACATCCTCTCATTAGCTACAAACAATAAGGTCAAAGTCTTCGCAGTTTAAGGTAATTATTTCTTTTTTTTTTATTTAATGTCTATAATGTTATCGCCTTTTCGGTGCTAGTTATATTGACTGGCTTTTCTCGTAGAGTACTTCATATTACAAATATGCAATTTCTCCAATCATGCATGTCTTGTTAGTTACAACTTCAAAATCAAACAATAGCTCCCATTTCCAAAGCCTCCAATCTTCTTTTATCTCTTAACGGTCTCCGATTTCTTCTCACCACTACGCCCATTTTACAAGTGCTTGCATCCTTCAACTTCATCAGTTTGGCTGAAGATCAAATCATCCAACTCATCGGCGACAAGACAATTCAACGTTTGTAGTAGGTTTAAATTCAGTCTGACAATTCAACAAGGAATTGCAGGTAAATTATTGGTATCAATATTTTGTCAATATTTTTTTTTATATTATTTTATAAATTAATCATTATATTTGTGAACTTATGTGAACCCTACAAATTTAATGGTTTATCTACTAAATTTGTAAGAGAATATAAAGAAAATATAGATAGATTATTGACATTAATCATTTTTCTACAATTAACGTCATTTACATTAAGGGCATCCATCTTTACTGCTTGGGTAAAAGAAAGGACCTAATTAGATTGAAGTCTTATCTCAAAAAAGCTCGCTAAACTTTTCACATAACGTCGTTTCTTTAAAATGTAGTGAAAAAATTACTTGAATGTCCTATTTTTATTAGGATGTTTGGACAAACCAAAATTATATTGACAGGTGAGTCTCATACATACTCTTACATTAATTGCACAAATCACTAGCAATTTGAAGAGCTAATTGTTGTGGGTTTCAATCCAAAACTATCATCCTTTGTCAATACTTAATATCCCCCAAACTATTGATTGAGTCGATGCTTTAAATTATAAAAAATTTGTCAATGTTACCTCAAGATTAATTAAAAAGATAAAAATGACCTTACATTTTTTTAAATAAGATAAAATTACCTTTAAAAATTAGAAAGTAAAAAAGTATAAAGTATAAATAAAAAAACTCAAAACTAAAAAAAAAAAAAAATGAAGTTCTATTGGGGTGGTTGAACCACTCCCTTGGAAATGGGACCAAAGAAGGCCGGCAGCAAGGGATTAGACTTTGAATTTTTGAATAAAACATTTCAATATGAATTACTTTTGAGCAAAGCTAGCTTGGCGTCCTTTTATTATTATTATTATTATTATTATTATTATTATAGCTTGGATGGTGCCATGAAAGAAGAGAACTCTTACTTGTCTATGAGTTCATGCCCAATGGAAGCTTAGATTCACTTCTTTTCACTAAAGAAAGCTTATTGATATGGGCAATGAGGTACAAAGTTGCTCAAGGATTAGGATCACTTGCTTTACTTGCATGAGGAGGAACAATGTGTTGTGCATTGGGATATAAAATCGAGCAATATTATGCTTGATTCAAACTTTAATGCTAAACTTGGGGATTTTATAGCTAGGCTTGTGGACCATGTAAAAGGGTCACAAACCACAAGATACCATGGGTTAAGAGTCGATGTCTATAGTTTTGGAATTGTCGCTAAGTAGTCATGGTGGAATGGGTTTGGGAGCTCTATGGAATTGGAAACATACTTGAAGTGGTTGAGTGGACATTTTGATGAGCGAAAATGGAGTGTTTGATGATTGTTGGGCTTTGGTGTGCTCACATGTTCTCAATTTTGAGGCTCCATTGCCTATTCTTTCATCAAATATGCCTAGGCCAGCTCATTTTGCTCCAATAGTGAATAGACATTCAATGTCACTTTCTATTTCCATCTTGCTACTAATTATGAGGAGGAAAATCCATATTCAAGCACTAGTTACACCAATTCCTCAATGTCTTCCTCATACGCCGTGAGCTCCTCCATCCATATCGCTTTTGCATACGTGAAACTAGTCAAAGGTAAACTTAATTTGGGATTCTTATTGTTTGAATGGGCGTTCAATATTTCCCTTACATTGTCAATTCTTTGTGTTTCATTTTACATTTTTTTTTAGGGAAAAATATAAAAAAGCCCTCCCAACTACCAACGATTTACGATTTAGCCCCCTGAAGTTTCAAAAGTGATAAAATGACTCCCCAAACTACCAAACAGTTGCATTTTGGCCCCCTCCGTTAGTCAAGACTGTCAAATTGGATGGAAGAAGAAGAAGAAGAAGAAGAAGTTTCAAAAGTGATAAAATGACTCCCCAAACTATCAAACAGTTGCATTTTGGCCCCCTCCGGTTAATCAAGACTGTCAAAATGCCCCCTCCGTTAGTCAAGACTGTCAAATTGGATGGAGGAAGAAGAAGAAGAAGAAGAAGAAGAAGAAGAAGAAGAAGAGTGGTTTAGGGCTCGCTGGCCACCTCCAAAACCACAGTTCTTCTTTTTTTCCTCGGCATGACCAACAATGACTGGAGCCCACGTTGGTACCACTGCTGCCGCTTGAGCGAGCCCAACAACATAGCCAAAGAACATGGAGGAAGAAGAAGAAGAAGAAGAAGAGGAAGAAGAAGAAGGCCCACCCGGCTGCCACGCTGTTGGCGAGCCCAACAACACAAGAACATGGAGGAAGAAGAAGAAGAAGAAGAAGAAGAAGAAGAAGAAGAAGAAGAGTGGTTTAGGGCTCACTGGCCACCCCCAAAACCACAGTTCTTTTTTTTTTTTTTTTCCTCGGCATGACCAACTTAGTGACGCTGGAGCCCATGTTGGCCCACCCGACTGCCACGCCGTTGGCGAGCCCAACAACATAGCCAGAGAACATGGAGACGCTAGAGCCCACGTTGGCCCACCCGGCTGCCACGCCGTTGGTGAGCCCAACAACACAGCTAGAGAACATGGAGGAAGAAGAAGAAGAAGAAGAAGAAGAAGAAGAACAGTGGTTTAGGGCTCGTTGGCCACCCCCAAAACCACAGTTCTTCTTTCTTTTTTTTTTTCCTCGGCATGACCAACTTAGTGACGCTGGAGCCCACGTTGGCCCACCCGGCTGCCACGCCGTTGGCGAGCCCAAGAACACAGCTAGAGAACATGGAGGTCATCCAGAACTAGTTGGCGACGAAGTTCGCCAGCGAGACTATACACATTGAATTCCACCCTCGACTTAGAGATTTTGGAATATGGCCCTGACTACGTTATCATTACGTTACTCTATGGTTTTTCTCAGGAATCCAATTGCTCAAGAGATCTGCATGCTCTGAGCATCAAACGAATCAAACCTCCCCAAGAAAAGCAAACTTTGTCTGCCATATCACCTACAAGCCTACTTTATTACCGTTGCTTTTTACGAGACCAGAAAAGTTGTATAAAATACAATCAAATAAACAGCACGAAATAGATTTTATTAATGTAATAATAATCCATATCAGTAATAGTAATAATATCATTTATAGTCACTCGAAGCAACACGATAAACCAAATCACAAACTGCCACTAGAAAGAAGTGAAATCATGGGACGAAATGAAACCTCAGAGAGTGGAAAATACATACAAATGGAAATAAAAGCGTAAATAATTAACGTGGGCATTTGGATTCAAAAGCGAAAGGTCCGACGGTGTAGAGAACAAATGGGAGCTTGTTGGCCACATATGGCTTCTCTGGCCTGAGGAGGGAACCCTTGAGACCGTCATGGAAGTTGAATGGCTTGCTGCATGCGGCCACCGGAGATGAGACCAAGAACACCTTGCACTTATGGAATGCGTAGGAGGTGATGGTCTTCGATGCTCTGAGGAAGAAGTAACCGTTCTTGTCGGTCTTCGCTATTTCCACAGTTATTGCACTATAGCTTTACAGTCGCACCTGCGGAAACATATAACATGTTTTTGAGTATTCATGATTGTTAATATAAAGAAAATGTTCAACCTGAGAGGAAGCAACACCGAAGACCCGGTGCTAGGATAGTTCCTCTTGAATGCGCCGGGAATAAGAGGGATCTCTTTCATGATCCGGTTTCTTTTATAGTTGAACAAGACGGCTAGCGAAGATGAAAAGATTGCCGTTCGGCGAGAGATGCTGAAATGGATAAAGATTGTTCTCATCGCCGTAACGGTCTGTCTTCTTCCTCAGGCTAGGAACCTCATGTAGTAACTCGTCGGCGGCCTATCATTTGGAAAGAACTCGTACATGTAAGCTTGGCGACCTCCAAGGATTAACTGCGTGCCCGTGGAAATACTCGTCGACCGCGTACAAGCGTTTTAAGGCCTCTGGGAACTCTTCCCCTGGCGAACAAGCCCAACCAGACTATACACATTGAGAATATAGCGGGAGTGGTGAGGAAAGATAGCATGGTAGAGGCAACACGAGGGCCCACGAGGTCGCATATGGGTCCCATGGCAAGCCGACAGAAGATGGAGCCGGCGTAGCTAATATGGGTGTTGGTGAGGTTGAGGTCCTCGCAGATGATGGAGACGAGAGGAGGGATGGAGAAGGTGGAGAAGAAGCATGAGAAGAAAGAGAAGGCACTGGTGGTGAAAGGCTTGCATGTGGGGGTGGGGCTAATGAGAATGGTGAAATTCTGCCTTTGGTCTCTTGGATGGGTTAAGAAGAAACTTCTTTTGTGGGTTGAGCTTCCATGGAAGATCAAATATCTCCAAACGTTAGCAATTAAACATAGAAACCTAGTCAGTGACGTCGTTTTTGGGGGAAGTTTTTAAATTGATTTTTTTCTTCCAAAAGGGCATTTTAGTAACTTAACACCATAAAACGACATCGTTTTGTATTTTTCATCCAATTTGACGGTCTTGACTAACGGAGGGGGCCAAAATGCAACTGTTTAGTAGTTTGGGGGGTCATTTTATCACTTTTGAAACTTCAAGGGGCTAAATTGTAAATCGCTGGTAGTTAGGGGGCTTTTTTATATTTTTCCCTTTTTTTTTAACTAATGCACAAAATGTTTGAGTGTCCATGATTGTAATTTTGTTGTTGTTGACCATTCGTAATTGTTTGATGTAAAGAATTGAGTTCCAACTTTCTTAATTGTGTTTGAGTGTTTTGTTTGTATTTGAATGAAAATTTTATTCATTAAAAAAAAACACACACACACACACAACAACAGAAGCCCTTGTGGCATTCCATGCTATGAAATTGTGTAGAGATTTAGGACTGCTAGATATCATTTTGGAGGGAGATTTGGTGGTTGTTGTCAAAGCTGTTGCAGCTACGGATACCAACCGGTCTCGACATGGGCAGATTGTGGATGATATAAAATATGTGATACGTATTAGGAGCTGGGCTATTCGCCATGTTCATAGAGAGGCAAATTTTGCGGCACATGGACTAGTTAAGGAAGCAGCCACACAAAACTGGAAATACCTAATAGCATATCTGATATTGTCACTTTAGAGCTTAGTGCTCTTTCAAAGTAGAGCTTTGGCTCTTGTTAATTATCCATTTGAATGAATGAATGAAGAGCCATGCTTCTTTTCAAAAAGCCAACAGGGTCAGCCACATCGATTTGATGAAATATATACCACAAATAGAGAATTAAACTATCACATATTTAGATAGAGAATTTTAGAATAAGTGATTTTACAAACTTTTTAAAATAAGTGATAGTTTAATATAATTATAAGCAATTCTACAAGTTATATTTAATTCTACCCGACCCAACCACCTTTGACTAAATACGTTTCTTTTTTCAACGTTTAAATTCCTACTTTTTAAAAAAAAAACACACACACACACAAATGAATCTACCTGAGTATTACTAGAAATGACATTTTATTCTACTATTATCTTACTCTACTAACTGGACAATGTCGATTAGTTGAATGATATTGTTACATTAATCAGATAAGATATTATTAAGATAAAAATGTGATTTGTAGGATTAATTATCTTTTTTTTAAAAAAAGAACTTTTATAGAAGTGATTTTAATTAAGAAGATTATTATATTTACTTTATTTGACTAAAATACATGCTACATACAAATTTTTATATGTCATAGACTCATAAAACTAAGTGAACATAAGGGTTTTTTTTTTTTTTTTTTAATACAAGAAAAGAAAAGGATGAGTTATTTATATAATATAATTCGACGATTTGGTCTTTACCTTCTAGATTTGAAATGATGTTCACCCATCTTCATTGTCCGTTTTATATGTAATTGCTAATTCAAAAGTTGAGTTTTTGTCACGTCATCAAGTTATATAATAATCATATAAACAATCTACTAAATAATATTAAAATAATAAAATAATAAAAATTAAAATAACAACAAAAGCCTTTTAGCAAAATCCTACCAAATGATGAAAATCTCATTCCATTAGGAAGAAAACATCTTTTGTTAGGAGTAATGCTAGATGCTGTAATTATATCTAATATTCATTGACAATGTTGATTTGGCACTCAAATTAACTCTTAGATTAATAATGATTAGATAAATGAAAAAAAAAACTAATAATTGATAATAGCTTAAAAGTATCTATTTTCTCTATTAAAGTAAGCATTATCATACTTTATTTTATACCAATTCTTACATTTTATAACTAATCGTGGAATAGTGTTCAATTATTAAGATTGAGAATAAAAGATGTAATAATGGAAGAAATTGTGTTTTTCTTTAGGAATTGTAACAATTTTCCAACCAAGCCAATGGATGACAAAAGAAAAGGGAAAGAAAAATAGACTTTTGATTCCCAAACGTGAGAAACTTTACAAAGGAAGGAAAGTCAACAAAAAAATCCAAAGCAAGAAGAGACTAATAATGTAGTCTCTTGTTTTACTCCAAGGCAGGAGCCTACGCAGACCTATCCAAAAGAGTGAAAGAAACAAAAGAGAAGAAAGAAGAATCCATGCGTAAGTGGGACTTTTTTCTTTTATTTATTTATTTATTTATTTTGACATGTCCACACAAGAAAGGGAGTGGGGATTCGAACTAGCAAAACAAAGAAAGAAGATTTATATGTGGGCCATAATAAAAGAACATAATTTTCTTTTAAATTGGGTTGAAGAAACTTTTTCCAACTTAATCTATAAAAATGACATGTGCTATTTAAACATGTGATATGTACATCTAATAAATATAACTTGTACATCTAATAGAGAATTTCAGATAGAGAATTTAAGCCCATTATGGAGATGGGCTTCAATACTTTTGGCAAAGGGGTTGCGCTATGGGTCTCACTAACGAAGACCAACCATTAAACTCGAGGGAAAGTCCTTTTGTCGTTGTGGAGTTCGACAACATCTTTCCAAACGCACCATAGGATCCACCCGAAGAAAATGTACGTATTGATATAAATTCTATGGAATCGATTGCTAATGTCAGAGTGTATTTGATTATCCTATATTATGAGATTTTAATGGTAATTAAATTTGATTGATTTAATAATTATGCTTATTTGTCTTAATTCTTCTATAAATAATAGCCTTTTTATTATAAAATATTTAGGAATACGAGTAAAATGTAACTCTTTAGGCTTTATTCTATGAACTAATGAATATCGAGTAAAATTTCTTGAGTTTATTTTTTTTTTTAAATTTCGCTTTTCGTTTATATTTCAATAACTTTATATTTTCTTTGATCATATCAGAACCAAGTTAACGCCAGTGTGAGATCCCAATGTTACTCTGAATTTTCCTCTTTTCTCTTATTACATTTTATTTTCTTTTCTTGATAGTAATTACTTCTGTAGATTTCCTTCCCATAAATTTTGCATAATATCTGTCAATTAAAAAAAAAAAAAAGAGAGAAAGAAAGAAAAAAGAGGCAAGTTGCCCATATTATTTCGGCTCTTTTTTTTTTGACATGTCTACACAAGAGGGGGGAGCGGCATTCGAACTAGTGACCTCCACTCTATTAGGCGTGATCCCAGCCGATTGAACTATTTCTTGGGGACATTTCGACTCTTTGTTGGCTCATTATTTTGGTCATTGTTGGTCCAATTGTTTATCTAGCCCATCTTTTGGCTTTTGTGATATTGTTTAATGGCATAGGCTCTACCTTTATGGTATTTCTTTGAAGACATAGGCCCATTTAAGGCTCATAATTGGCCTCATCTTTGGAGAATAAGATCCTCTTCGGTCATCATGGATCGAAGGATATCCAGCTCATGGTTGGGAATTCCTTTTAGAAATTCTAGAGCCACAAACACCTATCCCACTAACAAAAATTAATAATAAAATATTATTTAAGATAAAAAATAATAATAAATCAATAAAAAGGTGGCCAACCACCCCATATATATATAGGGGTGGTCCGACCACCACAAACAAACGATTTTATTTTATTTTTCCTTTGGCCATTAGGGGTGGCGGACCACCCCATGGGCCATGGGCTACCAGCCAGCAGGTGGTCCGCCACCCCTTAGTTTTTAAAAATATTTTTAAATTTTTATTATTTTAAAGTATAAATACTATTTTATTATTATTTATATTAATGGGATGATGTCTCATTTTTAGCAATAGAATCTCTCTAGAAAAATCTTGGCCATTAACCGGATATTCTACTGTCCATTATGGATTGGAGAGGATCTTATTCCCATCTATGGCCCATAGTTGGCTCTCATTTAATTTTCATATCTAGAATCATTTTCAATCCTTTTGTTGGCTTTTATTTTGGCCCATGGTTGACCCTCTTTGGCATATTGTTATTTAAGGCACACACTCGAATGAACGTCGTAGAATGTCTCCAGTCACCACTGTCAGCCATCACCAACTCTAGCAAGTTTTTGGCCAGCATCTCTGGCCTTCGCCTCCAATTGTGTTGTCATCTCCAAAACACACACACACACACAAAAGGGTAAAGAAGCAGAAAAATATCAAATTCAAGCTTCCAAAATTTTTTATTTTGAGTTTGAGGGGAGATGTTAGATTATATTTTATTAACTTACATTATGAGATTTGAGTAAAATGTAGTCATTTGAACTTTATCTCGTGGACAACAGGTAAAATTCCATGTGTTTATTTTATTTTATTTTGCTTTTCATTTTATATTTTCTTTCACCTAATGTGTCATTGTGGGAGAGTAGTGTTTCTATTGAAGGAGAACTAATGACGCAACGATTAGTTATAAATTATAAGTATAGTTCTCATAACTTGCAAGGAGGCGTAGGAAGGAGGGTTTGTACTTGTTGCAAGGAAGACCTTCAAGACTTTCAAAGCGAGCATGGCATGCAAGTGGTGGCATCCATCACTTGTTACGGGTCTATGACCCAGAGGTAATATGGTTTAGTCCATTAGAATTAGGGTTTTACTCATAAAACATAACTCTTTTAAATAAGGTAAGTAACTATTGTCTCTTAGGAGAATAATAGATTTATTAGCCTTATTAGGAAAATAAGGAGACTTGCTCATAAATAAAGCAATATCTTTAATAGGAAATATGGGATTTGTCTCCCATTAGAATTATATTTTCCATTTATATGTATTTTTATATATACCTAAGAGTACAAGGAGGGGAAGGAGAAATTGATGCACAGGCTGAACAGGAGCTCAGAGAGGAGGTGAACGGGCTCCTTGAACAAGAAGATACAAAATGGCGGCAAAGAGCTAAGGAGGACTGGCTTAGGTATGGAGATCGCAATACGAAGTTTTTTCATGCTAGTGCCACTCAAAGAAGAAGCCGTAACACTATCACTCACATCATTGATGGCCAAGGGGTGGAATGGGATACAGTGGAAGGAATAGAGCAAGCCTTTGTCATGCATTATAAAAGTCTTTTCACTTCAATAAAGCCAAATAATATAGAGGAATGTACAGGGGCTGTCGAAAGGAAGCTGAATTCAGACATGGCCTCAAAATTGGTGGAAGCTTTCACTATGGAAGAGGTTGTAGTTGCTGTGCAGCAGATGGCGCCTCTGAAAGCACCAGGACCGGATGGCTACACGGCTGGCTTTTACCAAAAACATTGGACTGATATGGGTCCGGAGGTATGTGAAGCAGCTCTTCATTTTTTTAATTCTGCTGTTATGGAACCTGCTGTAAACTCAACTCTTATAGCTTTGATTCCAAAAAATAATAATCCATTAAGTGTTTTGGAGTATAGGCCTATTAGTTTATGCAATGTATTGTACAAGATTATTTCCAAAGTGTTAGCTAACAGGCTTAAGGAGGTTTTGCCTCATGTCATATCTCCATTCCAAAGTGCTTTCCTCCCAGGTAGATTGATCACCGATAACATTTTAGCGGCGTATGAGACTCTTCATACCATGCATTCGAGGATGTGGAGTAAGGTCGGTTACATGGGAATTAAATTGGACATGAGCAAAGCCTATGATAGAGTGGAGTGGGCTTTTCTGGAGTCAGTTATGCATAAAATGGGGTTTCCTACAAGATGGACTCAGTTGATAATGGAGTGTATCCGGACAGTCACCTATGCAATTATAGTGAACGGGCAGCCGGTTGGTCATATAGTCCCAGAAAGGGGACTGAGGCAAGGCGATCCCTTATCACCCTATCTCTTTTTAATTTGTGCAGAGGCCCTCAGTGCTATGCTTAGTAAAGCGGAGAGGAATGGGATTCTCACAGGGGTCCCCACCTCCAAGAATGGCCCAAGAATTAGCCACCTTTTTTTCGCCGATGATAGCCTACTCTTTTGTAAGGCAAACTCGGTGGAGTGGCGAAGACTCACAAAGATCTTGGAGAAATATGAAGTGGCGTCGGGGCAAATGCTGAATAAGGAAAAGACTTCACTCTTCTTTAGCCGAAATACTAGTGAAGAGAAAAGGAGTGAAATTACTAGGTTGTCGGGACTCCAAGCTACTCAAAAATATGAGAAATACTTAGGGCTCCCAACTCTTGTTGGAAGATCAAGAACAAAGGCTTTCAAGAACATTAAGGACCGGGTGTGGGAGCGTTTGCAAAATTGGAAAGTCAAATTCCTTTCTCAAGCCGGAAAAGAAGTGCTTTTGAAGGCGGTTATTCAAGCCATCCCTACATATTGTATGTCGGTCTTCCTTTTACCGGTCACTTTATGTAAGGATATCAATCGGCTCATGCAAAAATTTTGGTGGGGGCATAAGGAGAATAACTCGAAAATACATTGGATGAAGTGGGAAAAGTTGGGTATGTCAAAAACAAAGGAGGATTGGGCTTTAGAGATTTTGTGTTATTTAACAAAGCTCTTCTAGCCAAGCAAGTATGGAGACTTTACCAAAATCCGGATACATTGGTGGCTAAAATTTTTCAAGCCAAATATTATCCTAATACGACAATTCTAGATGCACAAGTGGGGAAAAGGCCATCTCTAGTCTGGAGGAGCGTTCTTTCGACAAAGGGAATTATTAAACAGGGAGCTATATGGCGGGTAGGTGATGGGAAAGATATTCGGGTTTGGGATGATTGCTGGCTCCCAACACCAACTACCCATTCGGTGCAGTCTCCACGAGTTAATTCTGAAGTTCCTGTTATGGTATGTGATTTGATCGATAAGAATTTGGGTGGCTGGAATGATGGTTTAATAGATGAAATTTTGTTAGGCGATGAGGCGATGGTTAGACAGATTCCTCTTAGCCCACTTTTCCCTAAAGATAAGTTAATATGGAGATGTACATCAAATGGGCAATTTTGGTGGTGCATATCATTTGGCGGTTGAAAAACAAACAGAGGACGGTGGGAAGCATCACAATAGGGGAAAGGGGAATGACATTTGGAAGATTTGTTGGAAACTTAATGTTCCAAATCTGTCAAGATGTTTGTTTGGAGGGCTTGCCATAACTCACTTCCTACTAAAGCTAACTTATTTAAGCGGAAAGTGATTAACTCACTTTGTGTCCCCATATGCAACCAGCAGAGAAACAAGAGAGCATATTATATGGTCGTGCCCCAATGCGTCGACGTCTGAGTTGTGGCCCATAAAATCCAAAAGAGTGCATGTTATAATACAAATTTTTGCACAGCTGTTTGAAGAACTTATGGGGAGGTATGACTCAAAGAACTGGAAGTGTTTATGGTGGCAAGAAGGATATGGATGCGTCGAAATGAGCTAGTTCATGGGGTAGCTTCATGGATCCACAACAGGTTGTCATGATGGCTACATCCGGTTGGAGGATTTCAGAGAATTAATGCCATTAGGGAGGAGAGAAATGCAGCTGCAACCCAAAACCAAGTTGTTACTTGGCAACCACCGCGGGGAACACAAAGAAAGTTAATCGACGCTGCCCTTGACCAAGAAAGAAAGTGTGTCGGTGGGGCTAATTGCAAGAGATGAAAAAGGCCAATTTCTGGGAGCATGTGGAATCCATTTGAGAATTGTGGCAGACCCGGCACTTGCAGAAGCTATGGCTGCCCTACATGCAGTGACATTTGCTAAAGAGATGGGATTTACAAGAGTGTTATTTGAGGGTGATGCATTAACGATAGTGAAGGCAATAAATTCCAAAGGCTCCTGTGATAGCATCTATGGTCACTTTGTGGAGGATGCAAAAAGACAAAAGAGTGATCTATTATTGGCAACTTTTAGACATGTTGTAAGGGAAGCAAATTCGGCTGCCCATACCCTAGCAAAAGAGGCTTGTACCCATGTCACTGATTTTCATTGGTGGCATTCTATTCCATCTTGTATTGGTGGTATTATCAGAAAGGAGGAGTGTGTTCCCCTTTCTTGATTTTTCGGCTCTGAGCTTGAATAAGATCTATTATTTCTTCAAAAAAAAAAAAAAAAAGAGTGATCAATAAAATATATGAGAAGTTTAATATTCAACGTTAATAGTTGTTTTGGGAGATTTAGGGTTCTTCGAACTACCCTAAAATTAGAAGGCCAAGGATTCCTCAAATTATCCTACCACGAATCTATCGTTCTTGTTGATTGTTCATCCCTCGTTACGGAGGCCCGTAACATCACTCCATAAACATGTCACCATCACCATACATTCTAATCTATGATGCTTGCATGTATGATCTGAGGCATGTGATGTGGACATAGCGCACAACTTATTGCCTCGTCAGTATCTCATTGTCATGTCGGCTCACATGCACCTCTTCCCTGAATTAGGATCCTTTTCATTTCAAAATCTCTCAATTTCTTTCATTTAGTACATTTTGAAGGGTAGTGTTGTTCAAAAATTTTAATGATGGTAGTGCATTAAATGCATTACCCTTCAAAATACACTAAATAGAGAAAATTGAGGATTTTTCAAATGGAGAGGATCATTTTCCCTCTGCACCACACAATGCTTTTATGGCTTCTATGCCATGTGGTCCTGACTCCCACCCGTTCCCCAAATAATAAATTGCTTTATCGCCCTACATTATTTTTAGGGTCTTCTCGTGTAGATAATGATTATTGACTGCCAACTTAATTTATTTAAAAAGTAGTTGTTGTAGTAATTCAAATAATTAATAGTTGGGAATTTAAACTTAAATTATGATTTTATTGTTAATGTCACTCAAACTATAGATCAGTTTTTATTTTTTATTTTTTATTTGACATGTCCTCACAAGAGGGAAGATGAGGATTCAAACTATTAACCTCTGTTTCATGCTTCATTAGGTATGATCCCAACCAATTAAGTTATCTCTTGTGGACTATTGATCAGGTTTATTTTCTCTTTAAACTTTGAAAAATTATTAATATCCCTCCAACTCCAATGCCAACAAAAAGACAAATAATCTAATTAAATTTTATTAAGACAAAATATCTTCTACAATCTAAGGTATTGATTTATTTCTTTGAAAAATACGTATATTCGCTGGCTCAATTTAATAATATTTTCTAATTTATTTGCACTAAATACGGGAGGGTTCTATCATCTATGAGTACTGCGATTGCATTTGGGGCACAAGAGTCCAAGACTAGGTAGAGCGACGCGGGACAAGTTCTAATGTTTTATTAGTAAACTTGTTTAAATTTTTCACCCAAATTTTAGTTGAAATAGTGAAAGAAGAAAACAATAAAGTTCCCCAAGAGATAGTTCAATCGGTGGTGCTAATTAAGCGAGTTAAAAAAAAACAATAAAGTAAGGCACAAGTTTTCGTTTCCCAACTCTAGGACTGGGTTGTGGAATATGCATTCATGATTTTAAAGGAAGAAAAGATCTCTCATATATATATATATATATATATATCTGTAAATTAAAGCCACTTTATTTTAGCTTTTCGTTTTATAATCTGCAGTTTTTTTTTTTTTGACCCAACCCCCCTTCCGAGTTCCAAGTTCCAATAATGGCTTTTTACAACTTCAGAATCAAGCATTTCTCATTTTGATTTTTTGTAAAAATTATAGGGAAGATTACATTTTACCCTATGAATTATTTATCTATTTGTATTTTTATTTTTAATGTTTAAAACGTGATATTTGACCCCCTCAAACTTTCAAATTATTGCAATTTGATCATTCTGACTTTTTTTTTTTTTTTTTTTACTTTTAAATACCCTCATCACATATTTTATTAAAAAAAAGAGTAAAAAAACAAAAAACCAAAAAAAAAAAAAAAAGAAATATATTAGGATGGAAACCATGCCATATGGGTGCACCCCATTTGGGATTTGACTTTTCCTGTAGCTGGACATTTCAATATGAACTACTTTTCAGCAAAGCATGGTGTGCTTTTTGGTTTGGAAAAAACTGAAACCTGACCGTCAAGTGTGAAATTAAATATGAACTACTTTTAAGCAATGCTTGCACTTCATCTTGCATTGAATTTGAGCCTATTAGAGCATCTATAACAGTCTCTTTCAATTTTACTCTTCAAAATAACAAAAAGTATACTTTTAGTTATTTTAACAACTCATCTTTTTATCAAATCCCTCTCCCCCCTCTTGTGTGGACATGTCAAAAAAAAAAAAAAAAAAAAAAAAACTTATCTTTTTAGAGCACCAATTTCAACCTCACTACTTTAACAATTTACTTGCACTATTTCATTTAAATATTATTTTTCAAAGATTTGCTTATTTTTTCTCTAACTTTTATATTTTTGAATGTTTATATTTTCCTAATGATCTATTTTAAGAATATTTGTCTTATTCTAACTATAATATTTTTAAAAATTTGTAATTTTTCTAACGGTCATATTTTTTAATTTGTGTCTTATCCTAGCAGTCATATTTTCAAAATTTTTGAATCCAAATGTTGCCGAAATGCTAAGAGAGAGAGAAAAAAACAAAAACAAATGCTAAGAGAGAAAAAATAGAGAAATAAACCAAATGCTGAGAGAGAGAGAAAAAAAATGGGGAGGGGGGGAAGAGCTGTGAAAAAAAAGAAGAAGAGAGAGAGAAATGAAAAGTAAAAGAAAGAGAGAAAATATATTTGTTTAATGAATAAATGAGTGAATAGTAAATTTTATATTTGAAGATTTAGTACTGTTTATCTTGTTATTTTTTTTGTTAAAATGAAGAGATTGAAAAGTGGCATTTTAAACTATTTTGGTTAAATTGCATCTTCAAAATAACCAAAAAATGGCTTTAAAGAGACTGCAGTGGATGCTCTTAGTCTATATCCATCACATCGCAACTTGTTTCTAAATTTGGGTGAAGATAAATGTCCCCAAGGCTTGAGGGAATAGTCCCTCACGCCTAAATATAATAATATATTATATATTATTATAATATATAAAATATTATAATATATAATATAATATATTAAAAAATGAAGGTGTGAGGGACTATTCCCTCATGCCTTCGGGACAAAAATCATGGTCCAAATTTGGGTGAAGATAAACGTCCCGAAGGCGTGAGGGACGCGTGAGGGAACCGTCCTCACGCCTGAATATAATAATATATTATATATTATTATAATATATAATATATTAAAAAATGAAGGCATGAGGGACTGTTCCCTCACGCCTTCGAGATGAAAATCACAATCCAAATTTGGGTGAAGATACATGTCCTGAAGACGTGAGGGAACAGTCCCTCACGCTGAATATAATAATATATTATATATTATTATAATATATAATATAATATATTAAAAAATGAAGGTATGAGCGATTGTTCCCTCACACCTTCGGACAAAAATCACGGTCCAAATTTGGGTGAATATAAATGTCCTGAAGGCGTGAGGGAGCAATCCCTCACGCTTGAATATAATAATATATTATATATTATTATAATATCTAAAATATTATAATATATAATATATTAAAAAAATGAAGGCATGAGGGACTGTTCCCTCACGCCTTTGGGATGAAAATCACGGTCCAAATTTAGTAACATGTTTATTTTTCACACGTTAATAAAGTTTAAATAATAATTAAAAAAAAACTTTTTCTCTTCTCCTTTTCTTTTTCTTCTTCAGATAAGTATAGGTAGGGCTCAATATAAGCACATCATTGTTCTCAAGAGGTAACTTAATCGGCTAGGACCACGCTTAATGAAGCGGAGATCACTAGTTTGAATCCCCTCTCCTCCCTCTTATGTGAACATGTCAAAATATATATATATATATATATATATGTATATATAAGCACATCATTTCTGCATAATTGGAGTAAAAAATAACATAAAACAGTCAGAATATTATAGACCCAGTCACTGCCAAAACATATGAAGCAAGATTAGACATAATAACATGGAAAAACACATGTCATATTCTGAAGCTTAAACATGCACTTGAGAAGACCGTATTGAGGTAAAAGATTATTGTATCTTATTCACAAAGGAGAACATGATTTTACAGAGTAGGTGCTCAATTACAAATTTTACAAACTGAATTCTAGTTTAATTTCCTTGCAGAGTGTGAGTTGCCTTCCTTCTTTGTGTCAAGGTCCTTTGCTGCAATGGGCTGCAATGGTTTCCTTCATAGTATTGGATCAACTTAAAACAATATTATCAGCATTAACTAACCTTCGAAACAACAAGAATCCAAAAGGAAAACAAAAGGCCCATCAGCACTCTCCATTCAAAAATGTATGGGAAAAGAAGTAACAGTTTAACTTAAAAATAAAAAAGAAAAAAAGAAAAGAAAGAAAGAAAGAAAAAAAAGAGGAAGAACACATTCTTCCTCCATATCTGCATAACTCTGCCCTATCAACCGCTGAAAATTACCTAGTGGTTACCACAATGAGAATTTAATCTATCTTTATTTTATTTTTTTATTTTTTTTGACATGTCCACATAAGAGGGAGGAAGGGGGGATTCAGACTAGTGACCTTCGCTTCATGAGGCGTGGTCTCAGCCGATTGAGTTACCTCTTAAAGACAGGAAAATGACAGGAAACAAAAAAAAAAAAAAAACCCCAAATTTCGTTTCAAACTCAGCCATGGCTTGCAAGCTGCTGTTGGAATCAAAACAAAACAAAATTCAATGCAAAAGCAAAAACCCAAGGTTTTCAACAAATTCCAGAACAGCAGAAAAAAAAAAACCAACCCAACTGCAGAAAAATTAACCAACCAAAAATAAAAATTAACCCAAAAAATCAACTCAAACTCTTACAACAAACAAAAAACCAGCACCTACTTACAAACCAAATGCTTCATCCAGATTGAGCAAATCAGCACCTACTTACAAACCAGTACCTCCACAAAAACCAGCACCTAAGAAAAATTGAATATGCAGACACATATGCGAGCACGAAACTTCATCCAGATTGGCCCCAGACAAAAAAAAAATAAAAACTAACAATACAAGCAAAATCATCAAATACATCAGCTACACAAGACACGGAAATAAACCAAACAGAAAAGTCTTATCTTTTAATGGTCACTGATTTCTTCTGATCACCACTACGTCCATTTTACAAGTGCTTGCATCCTTCAACTTCACCAGTTTGGCTGAAGATCAAATCATCCAACTCATTGCCCAAGGACAATTCAACGTTTGTAGTAGTTATTATTATTATTATTATTATTATTATTATTATTATTATTATTATTATTATTATTATTCAATGTAGTAGGTTGAAATTCAGTCTGACAATTCAATAAGGACTCGCAGGTTTCAAAAAGAATTGAAATAAATTATTGGTATCAATATTTTTCAATATATATATTTTTATATACCATTTTATAAATTAATTATTACATTTGTGAACTTATGTAGACTCCACAAATTTAATGGTTCATCTATTGAATTTGTAAGAAAATATAAAGAAAATATAGACAAATAATTGACATAAATCATTTCTCTACAATTAATGTCATTTACATTAAGGACATCATCTTTGCAGCTCGGGTAAAAGAAACGACCTTAGATTGAAGTTTTATCTCAAAAAAGCTCGTTAAACTATTCACATATCGTCGTTTCTTTAAAATGTAGTGGAAAAATTACATAAATGTCCTATTTTTATTAGTATGTTTAGACAAACCAAAATTTATATAGACAGGAGAGTCTCATACATATTCTTACATTAATTGCACTCATCCTTTGTCAATACTTAATATCCCCCAAACTATTAATTGAGTCAATGCTCTAAATTATAAAAAAATTGTCAATGTCATCTCAAGGTTAATAAAAAAAGACAAAAATGACCTTACAATTTTTTAAATAAGATAAAATTACCTTTAAAAATTAGAAAATAAAAAAGTATAAAGTATAAATAAAAAAACTAAAAAAAATGAAGTTCTATGGGGACTCCATTGGAAATGGGACCAAAGAAGGCCGGCAGCAAGGGATTAGACTTTGAATTTTTGAATAAAACATTTCAATATGAATTACTTTTGAGAAAAGCTAGCTTGGCGTCCTTTTTTATTATTATTTATTTATTTTAGCTAGGCTTGCTTGTTGGTTGCCGTTGCACAAATTTAACTTTCTCTTATTGCAGTCTGCAATTTCTTCTCAGACCTAACCTCCTTGTTGCGAGTTCCAATACTCATGGCTTTTTACATCTTCGCAAACATTTTCAAAACAAACATTTCCCATTTCCAAAGCCACTGGTCCTCTTTTATCTCTTCATGCTCACTGATTTCTTCTCACCACTACCCCCATTTACAAGTGCTTTATCCTTCAACTTCACCATTTTCACAGAGGGTGACAAAAATATAATAAATGATAGAGCTTTCGTTGAAGACCAAGTCCTCCAACTCACCGGCAACCTTGTCAGACCAGCGCTTGTGGGTCGAGCCACGTATTTCAGTCCCATGAAGCTGTGGGACAAGGCATCCCGTAATCTTACAGATTTCACTACCCACTTTTCCTTTGTCATTGACTCGCAAAATAAAACGAATTATGGTGGTGGGATTGCCTTCTTTCTTGCTCCAAATGGATCAACAATTCCTAATCCTGTTACCACAGGTGGCTCTATGGGTCTTGCCAGGGATTACCAGTCATTAAATTCGACGGAAAATACTTTTGTCGCAGTGGAGTTTGACATCTATTCAAATGCATGGGATCCGCCTGGTGAACATGTAGGTATTGATATAAAATCCATGCTATCTGTTGCTAATGTGTCATGGCAGGGGAGTAGAATATCTATTATGGAAGGGAGAATTAATGAAGCTCGGATTAGTTATAATTCCAGTTCTCATAATTTGAGTGTTCTCTTCACTGGTCTCATAAACAATGCTACCGTATGGCAATTCCTTTCTTATATTGTTGATTTGAGAGATCACCTACCTGAATGGATAACTTTTGGATTCTCAGCCGCAACAGGAAATGCTTCTGTAGTTCATACAATTTACACATGGGATTTTAGCTCAAGTTTGGAAGATACGACAGTGGCGGGTAGTCCAAGCCCGAAGAGGTTAGGATTAATCGTGGGATTGGGTGTCGGTGGATCTATTTTTCTTGGTGGGTTGGCTTTAATTCTATTTGGCTTTTGGAAGAGGAATAGGAGGGACGCAGAAGCAGAAGAGGATCTTGCCTTTGATAGGTACATGGATGATGAATTTCAAAGGGAAACAGGGCCGAAGAGGTTTTCATTTAATGAATTGGCTTATGCCACAATAATTTTAATGATGATGATGAAAAGTTAGGCCAAGGAGGATTTGGAGGGGTTTACAAAGGATTTTAAGGGACTCAAATTCCTTCATTGCTGTTAAAAAGGGTATCAAAAGGGTCTAAACAAGGGCTAAAAGAGTATGCATCAAGTAAAAATTATTAGTCGATTGAGACATAGGAATTTGGTGCAACTCATTGGATGGTGCCATGAAAGTAGAGAACTCTTACTTATCTATGAGTTCATGCCCAATGGAAGCTTAGATTCACATCTTTTTACTGAAGAAAGCTTATTGATATGGGCAATGAGGTACAAAGTTGCTCAAGGATTGGGATCGGCCTTGCTTTACTTGCATGAGGAGTGGGAACAATGTGTTGTGCATCGGGATATAAAATCGAGCAATATTATGCTTGATTCAAACTTTAATGCTAAACTTGGGGATTTTGGGCTAGCTAGGCTTGTGGACCATGTAAAAGGGTCTCAAACCACTATATTGGCAGGCACCATGGGTTATATGGCTCCTGAATGTGTCACAACTAGTAAGGCTTGCAAGGAGTCAGATGTTTATAGTTTTGGAATCGTCGCTCTGGAGATTGCTTGTGGAAGAAAACCAATTATGCCCAATGCCCCTGAAGATCAAGTAGTCATGGTGGAATGGGTTTGGGAGCTCTATGGAATAGGAAAAGTACTTGAAGCAGCTGACCCAAGGTTGGGTGGAGGTTTTGATGAGCAACAAATGGAGCGTTTGATGATTGTTGGGCTTTGGTGTGCTCACCTTGATCGAAACCTTAGACCTTCAATACGGCAAACAATTCATGTTCTCAATTTTGAGGCTCCATTGCCTGTTCTTTCATCAAATGTGCCAAGGCCAGCTCATTTTGCTCCAGTAGTGAATAGACATTCAATTTCACTTTCTATTTCCAATCTTGCTACTGATTAATTATGAGGGAGGATAAAATCCATATTCAAGCTCTAGTTACACAAATTCCCCAATGTCTTCCTCATACGACGCAGCTCCTCCATCCACATCGCTTTTGCATACGTGCTAAACCGGTCAAAGGTAAACTTAATTTGGGATTCTTATTGTTTGAGTGGGTGTTCAATATTTCCCTTACATTGTCAGTTCTTTGTGTTTCATTTTACAATTTTTTTTTAACTAATGCTCAAAATGTTTGAGTGTACATGATTGTAATTTTTTTGTTGATGACCATTCATAATTGTTTGATATAAAGAATTGAGTTCCAGCTTTCTTAGTTCTGTGTTTGAGTGTTTAGTTTGTATTTGAATGAAAATGTTATTCATTCAAAAAAAAAAAAAAAAAAGCAACAACAACGGAAGCCCTTGTGGCATTCCATAGCGGCATTCCACGCTATGGAATTGTGTAGAGATTTAGGACTGCTAGATATCATTTTTGAGGGAGATTCGGCGGTTGTTGTCAAAGCCGTTGCAGCTACGGATACCAACCGGTCTTGGTATGGGCAGATTGTGGATGATATAAAATATGTGTTGCGTATTAGGAGCTGGGCTAGCTATTTGCCATGTTCATAGAAAGGCAAATTTTGCAGTGGACTAGTTAAGAAAGCGGCCACACAAAACCGGAAATACCTAATAGCATATCTGATGGTGTGACCTTAGAGCTTAGTGCTCTTTCAAAGTAGAGCTTTGGCTCTTGTAAATTATCCATTTGAATGAATGAATGAAGAGCCATTCTTCTTTTCAAAAAACCAACAGGGTCAGCAACATCAATTTGATGAAATATATACCACATTCTCAGATAGAGAATTTAAGCCCATTATGGAGATGGGCTTCCATTCTTCTGGCACCTAGTGGTTCATCAATTCCTAATGTCAAAGGGGTTGCACTATGGGTCTCACTAACCATGACCAGCCATTAAACTCGAGGGAAAGTCCTTTTGTTGTTGTGGAGTTTGATATCTTTCCAAAACGCACCATGGGATCTACTATAGAAATAAATTCTATGGAATCGATTGCTAATGTCAGAGTGTATTTGATTATCTTATATTGTGAGATTTTAATGGTAATTAAATTTGATTGATTCGATAATGATGTTTATTTGTCTTAATTCTTCTATAAATAGGAGTTTTTTGTATTATAAAATCATTCAGAAATACAAGTAAAATGTAACCCTTTAGGCTTTATTCTATGAACTAATAAATATCGAGTAAAATTGTGTTTATTTTCTTTTATTTCACTTTTCGTTTATATTTCAATAACTTGGGGAAAATACATTTTTCCCCCTTAAACTATCCAATCATTCGCACTTTAACCTCTAATGTTTTAAACGTGACACTTGATCCTTAAAGTTTAACACAATAACAAAAAAACCCATCCGTTACTTTTGAGAGTGATTTTGGACGAAAACCTAGTCACGCAGTATGGCACATGACATTTTTCAACCAAGAAGTTCAAAAATGCCCGGGGTAAAGTGTAAACATTAAAAAAAAAACTTTAAAAAGAAAAAGATATATATATATAAACTAAAACAAAAAACTCAAGTTAATTACCTTTTTAGTACTAATTAGGTCCTCACTTTTCTCACCTAGATTACAAATCATATAACATGTAGTATATGACTTATGGGAAAAGACCCACTTAGTATTTTCTGTCAAATTATGTTAACCCAAACTAACGGACTATCACGTGTCAACCCCAAAAAATGCCATATGTCCTAAAAATATTTGGTGCCACATGTCCTAAAAAAATAACAATTTGGCACCACATGGCTTAAAAAAATATAAATAATTAAAAAAACAATCAAAAAAGATAAACCCTAAAAAATTGAAAAATTATAGGGTGTTTTGTCCTTTAGGGGTGGTTTCGTCACCTCACCGTCCCTAGGGGTGGCTCAATTATTAAACTAGTTTTTTGGACCACATGGCATTTTTTGGGGGTGACATAGCAGTCCGTTAGTTTGGGCTAATAGAATGTGACGGAGGTACCAAGTTGGTCTTTTCCCATAACTCAGGTATCATCTGTGATACAATTTATAACCTAGGTCCATCACCATATATTCTAATCTATGATGCTTTTGCATGTATGATCAGAGGTATGTGATGTGGACATTGCGGACAACGCATTGACTCATCAGGATCTCATTATCATGTCCACTCACACTCGTCTCCACACAATGGAATATGATCATCTCCAGTCTATTATGAACCGAATGATATCTAATTTATGATTGGGATCTTTTTAAAGAAATCCTAGTGTCACAAATATGCCACATGTCATTTTAATAAAAAATGAATTAATATTTAAAAATAAATAAAAACTAAAATAATAAAAAATTAAAAATATTTCTAAAAAACTAAGGGGTGATCGGCCACCCAGTAAGAGGTGGCCAGACCACCGCCACTGGCCAAAGGTGGCTTTAGCCACCCTAGACCAGCACCAGACCAGTCAATCTGGGGTGGCTTCCATGGCCATTGGGGGTGGTCTGGCCAACCCCAAGGCCCAAACTAAAACTAAAAAAAAAAAATCGTTAGCCAGCAGTGGTGGTTCGGCCATGATGTAGGACAGTTTCACCCGAGCATTACTGTTCTCAGGAAGGTGTTTGTTGGAAGGTAGTCTCGGGATTACTGTTCATCCGAGTACTGTTCACGATTACTGTTCACCCGAGAACACTATTTTCCCGAGGATAATTTCTCTTCCTCTCGGTTTACTGTTCATCCGAGTACTGTTCATGGGTTACTGTTCATCCGAGTACTGTTCACGGGTTACTGTGCACCCGAGAACACTATTTTCCCGAGGAAAACTTCTCTTCGTCTCGGTGCCCCCTTTAACCCGGGAATACTATTTTCTCAAGTTATGAAATCCTGCAAAAATCTTAAGCATTTAATGCTATGTTGACAAAATGATTTCTTCTTAATTGGACGCGCAGTTGTGTGCTTGTCAGACGGCGTTAGGCGGTGTTATAATTTTTGTCCTTTGTCCATCATTTCTTGTCTACGTTATTAGCCCAACTTTTCTCTTTCTAGTTAGGTTATTAAATGTTTAATTTCTTTCTATAAGTAGGCATGAGCTTGTACTCGAGATCATCTTGAAATATTATCAAAACTTGAATCATCTCTGCGGAGATTTCTCTTCACCTGCGGGTTGTATTTTAATTTTCTTGATTAAGAGACGAAGAAGCTCTTAGTCTTTTGTTACCAAGTCTTCCGCTACGTCAGGCCACCCCCTATGGGTTGCTGGCTACATTTTGTTTTTTATTATTTGAATTTTTATTTATTTTTTAAATATTAATTATTTTTTTTATTAAGATGACAAATGACACATTTACGATCCTATGATTTCTTTAAAGAAATCTCAGACATGAACTGGATACTCTCCGGTCCAATATTATGGACTGGAGAGGATCCAGATCCCCACACAATACCTTTACGACTTCTCTGCCACGTGGTCCCAACTGTTAGAGAATAGCTATGTGGGCTTGTCCCACATTGTTCAAGTGTTGAGAAAGCTCACATAAATAAGCCTTATCTAAGCTTGTCCCACATTGGAAAAACATGAAGTCCCTCTCTCCTTTGGCTCCTATATAAGGAGGTTTCTTATGTACAATTAGATTTACTCGATAAAATAAGATGTAGCCTATAGGGCTTTAGTGTGTGGATGTAGGTCTTAAACCGAACCACCTTAAATCTTGTATCTCTTATTTATTTCTCTCTTGCTCTTTTATATTTCCGCATTTATATTTCCGCATTGTGATTTCTAACATGGTATCAGAGCCAAGCCCAATTAGCTGTGGCCCACCGTCACCCATTTGTTGTACATGTTGGCTTGGATGTCCTCCCGCCACACGTGAGGGGGCGTGTTGGAAGTCTCACATTGCTTGGGTATTAAGGAGATGGGCCGTTTATAAACCTCAACTCTTGAGCTAGCTTTTGGGTTGAGGGTAAACCTCAACTCCCACCTATTCCCCAAATTGGCTTGTCGGACTACATTATTTTTAGGGTCTTCTCATGTGAATAACGACCAACTTATTATTTATTTATTTAATTATTCTTTTGAAATAAGACCGGAGTATTTGAAAGGGTGGTCAACCACTCAAAATTTATAGTAATTTAAATAATTAGTTGTTAAGAATTTTAAATTTAAATTATTATTTTACCGTTAATGTCTTTCTTTCAAATTATTGATCGAGTCAATCTTCTTTTCAAACTTTCAAAAATTATTAATATATCTCCAACTCCAATGCCAACAAAAAGACAAATAATCTTAAAAAAAAAATTAATAAGACAAAATACCTTCTACAATCTAAGGTATTTATTTATTTCTTTGAAAAATACATATAATCGCGGGCTTAATTTAATAATATTTTCTAATTTATTTGCACTAAATACGGGAGGGTTCTATATATCATCTGTGAGTACAGTGATTGCAATTGGGGCACAAGACTAGGTAGTAGCTAGAGCGACGCAGGACTAGTTTGAATGTTTTATTAGTAAACTTGTTTTAATTTTTCACCCAAATTTTAGTTGAAATAGTGAAAGAAGAAAACAATAGAGTTTTCCAGGTTTCCCAACTTTAGGACTGGGTTGTGGAATATGATTGCATTCATGATTTTAAAGGGCAAAAAAAGTGTAAAAGCCACTTTATTTTAGCTTTTCATATTATAATCTGCAGTTTTAGTTGAATATTCTACGATCATTGGTTTCACTTTCCGTGATTACCGTATAAGATATGAGAGTTTTCTTTAAAACCAATCATCCAACTCACCGGCAACAAGACCATATCTTTACTTGTGGGCAAAGGCGTTGAAATCCTCCCAATTTTCACTATCTCCGACTATTTGGGTTGATTCCGCCGCATGTTACGCACTTAAATGACTCAGGCCCACGGATATGGTGCAACCTTCAAAATTGTTACCAAATCAATAGTGGCCCATTTGCCACCTCTCACTATCTCTTTTCTTTTCTTTTTGTCTTTTTAGGAAAAAAATGATATCCACTTAATTTCAAGATTGACCAAGAATAAATTAATTCAAGAAAAGTCGATCGTTAGAAATAAAGGAGATGTTAAATATTTTTCCCTATAAATTCCAACGCACGCTTCAAGACTTGAAGTCTTGTAGTTCTATAAATGCTAATTAATGGCCTATATGTGAAATTCCACACGCACCTACCTAATTAAAAGCAATTAAAAAAAAAAAAACCCGGCACATGTGGTGGGTTATAGGTCGGCCATGTCACTTTGCGATATAAAAAATGACTTTTATAATTCCTCGTCATAAAATGACAAATTGATTTGATTGTTTACTTTTTGTTTATCCATCCTACAAGTCACATCACCTTCGGACAATAAAAAGAGGACAAAAGTCCTAATTATATACTGTCCTGGTCTTCCAGCATTAATATATAGTATATACCACCGCATATTGTTGAACTCGTAAGAAATGGGTTGTGAAGGATGCCGATGCATTATATATATACTTAAGAACATTTTCAGCAAATTAGTTAAATAGTTCATTTTTCTCCTTAATAAATTCTGTGCTACGGTAAATATATAACTTTTTCTCCATTGGCTATTCTACAATGTAGGCTAGTAGCACACTACATCAATAAAATATTGATTCTTTCTTTCTCTTCTTCCTTTCTTTCTATTATTCCTTAAGAAAAAAAACTTTAAAAAATATTATTTAAATAAAATAGAAAGTAAAATATAAAATATATTTGAGTGTGTATAAAAAAGTGGTTAAAACAAAAATTTGTACTTTTGTACTAAATATTTTAACTATCATCGCTGCTAGACACTCATATAAAGCAATACTTGATTTATTAAATTTATAAAAGAATATAAGAAAAATATAAAAAAATTATTGATACTAATAATTTTTTTATAGAAAATATTACTAACCTAATACTAAAAAAAAAAATTAAAAAAAAACCCTACAATTTCCCTTATAATAATTAGGAAATTTATTTAAGAAAGGTTTGGATTGACAGTTCAAAATTTTTAAATCCTTAAGTTCTTTTTTTTTTTTTTGGACAAATTACTCCTTATGTACATCAAAACTACAATAAAATCCATGCCATCAAATTTTGTTAATTGTCGTTAGTGTGGGTCAAAACGGTGATTAAAATATTATTTTTTTAAAATTTAATTTTAAAAACACTCCCATTTTTTTTAAAAAAAAATGCAAGGGTAGCCGAACCACCCCTTGTTAAAAAAAAAAAAAAAAAAAAAAAAAGAAGGTGGCTGAACGTACCCCATGAGGGGTGTTTCAACAACCACTTAGGCCATGGGGGTGGTTTAGCCACCCCCTGTGAAAAAATATATATATATTAGGGTTTAGGGTGGTTTGGCTAGTCTGGGGGTGGCCGAACCACCCCCATGGCCTATGGGGTGGTTCAGCCACCCCTGATTTTTAATTTTTTTAAAACAAGATGCGTTTTTAAAATTAAATTTTAAAAAATAATAATATTTTAATGGGTCAAAATGGTATGTTTTGACTCACACTAATGGCAGTTAACAAAATTAGACATCGTAAATTTTGTTGTAATTTCGACGTACTTGAGGAATAATTTGTCCAAAAAAAAAAATTTAAGGATTTATAAATTTTGGACTGCCGACTCAAACCTATCTAAAATAAATTTCCTAATAAATAAAGTTGGACTTAAAAAAAAATCTTTGCCTCGTCAACTCTCTGTCATAAAATTTTCCACATCCTTATCCTATATACTTCAATTTGAGATTAATTAATCTATTTGATTACCCTCGGAGAACTTTCTCTCTCTCTCTCTCTCTTTTTTTTTTTTTTTTGGTAACATACAACTTCATAGAAACACAAACCAGCAACAAGGGCAAAAACATCCCTCACTAAGGGGAGAAAAGGGGTGGATCTTTGCCACTACAAATAGGGATAGAGAGGGGGGGAGAAAAGAGAGAAAAAAGTGGGAATGCAGCTGAGATAACTCTAGCCGCAGCCCAATAAGCCACATAGTGGGCGCATAAATTAGCATTTATGTTTACTTTCCTAGCTTCCCAAAGAGGAGAAGGAGGAATGAGAGAAAGAGCAAGAGAAATATACTTATCAAGTTTCCATCTAAAACAGTGGAAGGATCTTTTAAGGAGTTAATAACAATGGTTGAATTCCTTCTAAAATAAAATTAACCAGCTTTAAGGAAGAAGCCAAAGAAGCAGCCAAGAGGGCTGCTTGAGCTTCACCAACCGAAGGCTCACAAGGAGGGCTGTACTGAAGCAGCTTGAGATAATGGAACCCTTTTCATCTCTGCAGACAGCAGCTTGAATAGAGAAAAGGTCTCTAATTGCAGTGTCAAAGTTGACCTTAAAACTGTCTGTTGCTGGAGGAGACCAGGATTCTGCCATCGGCTGTGATTTGGACTGCCAAGCTGCAAAATGATCGAGAAAAGCCTTTTGATAGTTGCTGCAAAAGAAGAAACTTTAGGGAGGACACCTTTGTGGATAGCTTGGTTCCTAGAAAACCACATCATATCACATAAAACAACAGCATATATTTGGAATAAATGAGTATCATCTTTAGGAATGCCAAAAGAAAGGTTAGGAGTTAGGATGCCTGAAATCCATTCAGACATGCTAAGTTCAGACCATTGCACAGAATTAAGAGGCCAATGAGAGGATCTCCAAGAGATTCTAGAGAAGAAACAACTGAAAAAAAAATGTTGAAGGGAATCCTCACCTGTTTTGCATAAAGGGCAGGATAATTCAGTAGGGGGAATGGGGAAAACTTTATTGATCCTAGACTTAATGGGGATGATATCCCAAGCTATTTTCCATAGAAATAGTTTCAATCTATCAGCAAGATTAAGCTTCCACAAAGACTTCCAATGAGAGGGGAAAAGAGGGGAGAAAGTTGTGGAGGTTCTGGTTTTGCTGATAAGAGTATAGGCTGACTTAGCTGTAAAAAGACATGAAGGAGAAGGAGTCCACAGGTACTTTCTAGTGGAGAGGAGGGGAATTTTGATTTTATGGATTTCTCTGGCAGTCCTAGCATAAAAAAGAGAGTTCAGCAGAGCAGAATTACAGGTGGGAGTGGAAGAGATATGTCCAAAAGAGAAGAGATCTTTTACAAGAAGGAAGGGATGGGGTTGAGCCAACAAAGGAGAAGGAGATGGAGTGAAAGAGGGGATGGTGGGAATCCATGGGGAATTCTAGATGGGAATGGTTGATTGGCTATGGATTTTAAGACAGACACCTTTGGAAATGAAAGGAGTGGACTTAAGGATACCTTTCCATAGCCAAGATGAGTTAGAATGGGAAGGGGGAAGAGAAGAGAGATACTTACCTCTTAGTTGAGCAACCCACATGGAATATGTATTGCAGAGGAGTTTCCAGCCTAGCTTAGCCAAGAGAGCTAGGTTGACCTCTCTCATTTTTCTGATGCCAAGACCTCCAAGATCTTTGGGAAGGCAAATGGAGTCCCAAGCTTTTAGAGTGAGCTTTCTAGAATTGCTTGGGGGAAAACCCCACCAAAAATTTTTGAAACTCCTGTCTAGAGAGGAGCACAAACTCATAGGGATCAGAAAAGAACTCATTCCATAAGAAGGTATGGAAGCTACAATTTCAAAGGACCAATCACTGCTTGAGAAAGACTTTTTGCTCTCCATCTATCAATCCTACTCAATACCTTATTAATGATGAATTGGAAAGCACTTCTCTTGGAGTTGCCCATCAAGATTGGGAGGCCAAGATACAGGGATTTAGGAGGGTTTAAGGTGAAAGGGAAAATGGAAGAGATGGAGGAAATGGTGGAGGGGAGGGTATTTTGGCTGAATCTGAGAGAAGATTTGGAGGTGTTTATGGCTTGACCTGACCATCTGCAGTACTTATCAAAATAGATTTTAATGCAGCTAGCTTCAGACAGCTTGGC
The DNA here is from genome assembly GCA_013348765.1 of Carpinus viminea. NCBI lineage: Eukaryota > Viridiplantae > Streptophyta > Magnoliopsida > Fagales > Betulaceae > Carpinus > Carpinus viminea. The sequence continues at coordinate 5,893,779 of CP054669.1, read as the reverse complement.
TAGCCAAAAATAAGTAAGTCATCTGCAAACAGGAGGTGGTGGAGAGCAAGAGTAGTCCTAGAAATTTGAAGGCCTTTGATGGTGCCTACTCTTCCTCCCTGAACAAGAGTCTGGAAAACACCTCAGAGCTAAGAATGAAAAGGAATGGAGATAGGGGGTCACCTTGTCTCAAGCCTCTAGCTGGAGAGATGATACCAAAGGGATTGCCATTCAGCAAAATGGAGAAAAAGGCAGAAGAGATGCAGGTTCTAATCCATGCAATCCAAGTGGAGCAAAAACCAAGCTTTTCCATGATGACTAGCATAAATCCCCATTCCATTCTATCAAAGGCCTTCTCTTGTCCATTTTCAGAAACAAGAAACCTCCTTTGCCTTTCTTATTATTGAAGGAGTGCAAAAGTTCATGAGTAAGGATGGTGTTATCTTGGATGTTCCTATTGGGGATGAAAGCAGCTTGGGTTGGAGAGATAATTTTATGGAGAAGTGGTTTTAGTCTATTGGCCAGTAGTTTAGAGATGAGTTTGTAAGCTATGTTGCAAAGGCTTATAGGTTTGAATTGATGAGCAAGATGAGAGCCACTGACCTTGGGAATGAGTGCTAGGAAAGTGTGATTTTGCTCTCTAGGCAAATGATGGAATCTAAAGAAATTCCAAATGAATTGCAGGACATCTGTTCTAACAATACTCCAATATTTCTTGTAGAATAAGGCTATGAAGCCATTAGGGCCAGGGGCTTTAAAGGAACCGAGGCTAGCCAAGGCTTGAATCACTTCCACTTCAGTAAGGATAGAGCAGAGATGAGAATTGTCTTCCTCAGAGACAACACCAGAGAACAGATTGAGCATTTCATCTTCAACAATGGGGTTTGAAGTGGTAAAAAGTTTGGAGAAGTAATCTAAAAACTGCCTCCCAATTTCAGCTATAGAGGAAATCCACGCTCCAAAATCTAATTTGAGAAAATTGATGTCATTAGACCTTCTTCTAATGAGGGTGGAAGTGTGAAAGTACTTGGTATTGAGATCCTTGCATGTCAGCCAAGTCTCTCTAGATTTGGATCTCCACAGGGTTTCTTCATGTTCGAGAAGTTGATCTAAAGTCAACTTAAGAGATGACTCATTATCAGAGGCAAAAGGACAAGGAGTGGCTTGCTGGAGCAGATCAAGCTGATGAAGAGTGAGCTTGATTTTCTTCTGAATGTTACCAAAATGAGAGGAATTCGAAGACAGCAGGGCATGTTTAGTGTTTTTGAGTTTCTTAGGAAGATAGATGAAGGGATTGCCACACACAGGAAAATTCCTAGCCTTCTCAACTATTTTTCCACAGGAGGCATCATTAGCCCAAAATTCCTCAAACCTAAAAGGTCTATGGAGGAAAGAGGAGTGGTTGTTGGTGTTGAAGGAAATGGGATTGTGGTCAGAGTTGTATGCAAGGATATGGAGAAGGGAAAAATCGGGGTGCAGGTGTATCCATCTTTGAGAGGCCAATCCTCTATCAAGTCTCTCTTTAATAGAGGCAAAACCCTGCCTATTATTGCACCAGGTGAAGGGGTTTCCAGCAAACTCCAAATCAATCATGCCAAGTTGATCCACAAAACTTCTGAAAGATCTAGTTAAAGAGTTATTAACAGGTCTCCCACCAAGTTTATCAGATTGGGACAACACAGAGTTAAAATCACCTATACACAGCCAGAGGGGCATCAAAAGTGGTACCAACATAGGTGAACCAGTCCCAAAAAGCTTGCTTATCACTTCTGGCAGGAGGGCCATACACACAGGAGATAATCCATGGAGAGTGAGAGGGATCAGAATAGCACCAAGCTGAGATGTGGTTCTTATTTGCACAGAAGCATTTAAGTTCCACTTCAGGCCTCCAAGCTAAAACCAAACCACCACTAGCACCAGAAGCAGGAAACTGAAACATAAGGTAAAATCCAAGTCTGTTCAAAGCAGCAGAGACTTGAGGGGGAGAAGTTTTGGTTTCTGAGAGAAAGAGAACATCAGAGGCTTGTGAACGAATCAACACCTCGAGAAATCAACTATGAACTAGCTGGAAAGCTTGCGCCTGATAAACTTCATAGGATACTGGGAGGCTTAGGGTAGCCCCGCTGCATATTGGTAACATCTTGAGCAGCCACCACCACTGAAACAAGTTTCTTTTTTCCTTTTATGGCTGCTTTGAACAGAGCTCTAGCTGGTTGTTTCTCAAATGAACCAGTAGAAAAAGCCAGAGAAGGTTCTTGGACAGTAATGGAAAGGGTGTTGAGCACCAGAGAGGAGCCAAGGCCTTTTGTAGATGGAGTGGAAAGGTCAAAGGTTCTTGTTCTTTTGTTGTTAACAAGTGAGGAAGGGGTAAGATTTTCATCTAATATGGCAAGAGAAGGCTTTTTTAGGGGACGAGTGTTGTAGGGGGATTTTCTGATAGAGGGATTGGGTGTTTTTCTGGGGAATTTGGTGACAGGTAATTTAGTTATGGAGAGAGAGTTGACTTGAGCAGGGGTGGGCTAAGAAAGTTGGGTTGAAAAGTCTAGATGGGTTATGATGGGCCTGGATGAGCTGGAGACCAGTTAGTGAGTTAGAATCTGATTAGAATCTAACAAGCAGTTGGGGATGAGGGTAGGTTGGTGACTTAGAAAGAGCATTTAGTGGGATAAGGTGGGGGTTATCATGAGGTAAGCGGTGGTGGTGGGAGGGATGGGATTACTGACATGTTGGGAGTGCAAAACGATTTGAGAAGATGTTTGAGCTTGAGCAGGTGGGAGAAGAGATGGTTTTGTGTAGTGATGAGATAGACTAGTGTCTGGTTTAGGAGGAAAACCAAGTTTTTCTACATAGGGAGTGATACTGGACAATTGAATCTGAGAAGACTCAAGGCCATGAAAATTATCTTGAGAAGCAACAGTAGAGGGGTGGTTTTCAGAGGGATGATTTGTGGGAATTTGGGGAAGAAGATTAAAGAAGATGGTAACTTTAAGGGATGTTTTGTATTTGGCGGGAAACCTAGCAGCTTGGGGAGCAAGGCAGAAAATCTGTTTATGGCCAATCAGACCACAATCAGAGCAGTAGACATCTAACCTTTCATATTTGAAACTCACCTCAGTGATTGCACCATCATGTCAAGTAAGGATGAAACTAGGCTTGAGGGGAAGAGATGAGTCCAGCTCCACCAGGAATCTTAGATAACTTCTAAAAGTAGAAGTTTCACCACTTGCATCGTCCACCCTAAGTAGATTACCAAGTCCTTTTCCAATGGCTGTAGCATTCTTAGTAGACAAGTTATAGAGGGGAAGGCCATGCACTTGAATCCAGAAGGGGACAGTTTTGAGAGAGAGTTCACCAAGAGTAGCAGTAGGAGGCCATTTTTGGAGAGCAAGAAGGGAACCATTAACGTTCCATGTGATTTGGTCTAGGATCCTAGAAAGGTGTTCCTGTTTGGAGAACTTGAAAAGAAAGAGGTTTGGTCCAAGAACTGCAAAAGAAAAGGAAGTGGCAAAAGGCCATGCTTTGATGAGAGAAGCATGGACAACTTGGTTGTTGTGGATTTTCTGGGAGATGGCATGCCCAACTAGGGGAAGGTGATCTTTAGAAACTTGTTGAGGGGGAAGAGATTCAAGCTGGAAGGAAGGATCTTCCTATGATAAGGCTTTTGTTTGAGAAATAAGGGAGTCTAGGTCAGTTTGTGGGTGATCCATGGGCAACATGAAAAGTAAACAAGGCTTTGAACAAGGTAAAGAGAGCATAAAAAGCAAAAGAAAGCTGAGTTTCTTAGATGAGCTCCAAAGAGAGAGTGAGTTTTTTGAGAAGACGGGGATACGAAGAACTTTCTCTTACGTACACACTCCCCAGTGCCTTCCTATTGGGTCTCCTCCATGTTCAGACATGTGCATATCACCTAATCATTTAAATATAGTAGTTTTTTTTAGTCAACTGCCTCTTATAGTTATTTTATTTATTTATGGTTAAATACCTAATACCCCCTTAGGGTTTCAAGACTTTATTTTTTCCTCCTTAGGGTTTGATTTTTATCATAGGAGGTACTTATAATTTTCATAAATAACTATTTTGATACTTCCGTCCACTTGCCGTTAAGTTATTTAACAGAACTCTATGTCACTAACAGGTGGTATACTAACATTTTGACACATGGCATAAGTGTCACATCATAAATTATGCACCCTGCCACCTAATATCCAGGTAAGTAAATTAAAAACATTAACTTTTATTTTTTTTAGGGAAAATATATAATAACACATTGGGTCGGCCTTCCGAAATTTTAAAATGCTTAGGTTTTTTTTTTTTGAAAATTTACTCCCTGGGTGTAAGGAAACTATAATAAAATCCCTGCTATTAAACTTTTCGTAACAGCCGTTAACATACCCAAAACGCACCGTTTTGGATCCAAAACGCACTGTTTTGATTGATTAAAATATTAATTTTTGAGAATTTAATTTTAAATTTTTTAATCTAAAAATTAAAAAAAAAAAAAAAAAGAGAAGAAGAAGAACCTCGTGCGTTTTGGGTCGCCATGGTGGCCACCGCTTAAGAGAAAAAAAAAAAGAGTGAAGGTGGCTGATCCACCCATAGGGGATGGCTGGCCACCCCTAGGCCATGGGGGTGGCTCGGCCACCACAAGGCCGGCCGGTCTGGTGGTGGCCGAGCCACTCCAATGGCCTAAGGGGTGGTTTCGGCCACCCTGTTAAAGAAAAAAAAAACGTGAAAGAAGAAGAAGAACAGTGATCAGATACAAAGAGTGAAAAAAAGCACCATAGAAAGATGCAACTGATACGATTGATTTAACAAAAGAAAAACAAGAATATATAGAGTCCAATATTAGATGCACAACGAGGATCAAGGAGAAGTTCCTTATAGTTGAAAGTTGAAATGCTGAGTACAAGAGAGAAAACGTTGTATCCAAGATGCGCCAAAGGGATCATTTTGCAAGGCATGGTAGAGCCTGAGTTTAAGTGCAATGCCTGTAGGAAAGATGAAAAAATAGAAGCAGTTTGGACAGAAAATTGAATAATATTGGAAAGATGAAAAAATGCTCTGTTTTAGAACATTGAAACAGAGGTGAACAGAAGGATCATTTTGCACCTTTCCATGGTGTTTTTTTTTTTTTTAAGTTCATAGTTGGATATTGAAGAGAGCCCAACAGTGGCAAGTGCTGAGAATGTGAGGTTTGTTCCGACCTTCAAGAATGCATTAACCAAAATGCATTCTCCACTGTTCTTCTCTTACATTGGTTTTTTGTGAGCTGCCCTTCCCTTACACTGGTTTTTTGTCTTATTAACTTTAAAACTTGTAGTAGTGATGGCTTCACCAGTTGGAATGAGGATATTGTTATGAAGTAATTAATGTATAGAATTAATAAAAGACAAAACGCAGAGTCCTTATAAAGAGAGTCCACACTAAAGAACACAACACCCACCCTCATACTGCTTGTTTTCAATGTTGCGTACTCTAGCCATTAAAATGAATGTATCTCAGTCATTTTTCTTCTCAATATTAAGAATCTGTAGATAATATGGAATGGGTTTGATGTTCTTCCATTTTAGGCTTTTTGCCGTTCCCTTGGCTTAAAATCGTTCACTACCACGTTCTTTGAGAACAACTTCTGCCTTGATTTCCTGTGGCTGTTTATTTTTAAAAAGGTTTTATGCTCTGTTGCAACTCTTTAGATCAAGTCATTTTGTGTGCATTTATTTAATTGTCCTTAAATGCTCTGTTGCAACTCTTTCACGTTTTTTTTTTTGTTTTTCTTTAACAGGGTGGCCGAAACCACCCCTTAGGCCATTGGGGTGACCGAGCAACCCCCATAGCCTAGGGGTGGCCAGCCACCCCCTGTGGGTGGATCGGCCACCTTCATGTTTTTTTTTTTCTTTAACTGGGGGTGGTCCGGCCACCCCTGTGGCCGACCCAAAACGCACCAGGTTCTTCTTCTTGTTCTTTTTATTTTTATTTTTTACTTTTTTATCTTTTTAGATTAAAAAATTTAAAATTAAATTCTCAAAAATTAATATTTTAATCAATCAAAACGGTGTGTTTTGGGTCTGTTAACGGCTGTTACGAAAATTTTAACGGCAGAGATTTTATTCTAGTTTCCTTACACCTAGGGAGTAAGTTTTTGAAAAAAAAAACCTAAGCATTTTAAAATTTCGGAAGGCTGACCCAAGGTGTTATTATATATTTTCCCTTTTTTTTTAAAGGAATTAATATTAATTAAAAATTAAAACAAGTATAGATTTAAAATACCCACAAGTGTTTTCACTTTTCACATTTTCTGCCCAAACCTTAGGTGTCTTCTCGTGATTCTCCCAACCCAACCCCAGGTCCCCAATGTTGTCCAGCCGCAACCATGAACCCAAGTTTTCTCCAACTTGGCCTCATTAGGGCTTGACAACTTGGGTTTATGCTCTTCGTGATTTTTTCCTTCAAGCCCTGACACGACCAAGTTGGAGAAAACTTGGGTTCATGACTGCAGCTAGACAACATTAGGGTTGGGTTAGGAGAATCACCGGAGGACACCTAAGGTCTGTGCATTTTGTTCTTAAAGGAATTGAAAACGTGAAAAGTAAAAACACTTATGGGTATTTTAAATCTGTACTTGTTTTAATTTTTAATTAATATTAATTCCTTTTTTTTAAAAAAATAAAATAAAAGTTAATGTTTTTAATTTACTTACCTGGATATTAGGTAGTAGGGTGCATAATTTATGATGCGGCACTTATGCCAGGTGTCAAAATTTTAGTGCACTACCTGTTAGTGACATGGAGTTCCGTTAAATAACTTAACGGCAAGTGGACAGAAGTGATAAGAGCCAAATACTATATATTTGGACCCCTTAATTTACATTAATTAATCCCTTAGCTGTGTCATTATCTAACGCTTTGTGTTAGATTTGTGTTTTAGTGTTTTGTAGGTTGTTGAAAAGAAACTGCATCTTAAAAGGAGAAAATTGCAAAGTCTTAGAATAAAGCATACTTTGAGAAGACTTAGAAGATGTGGTTAAGTTTGACCAAATCAAAGGAATGATAAAATCGGCATTTTCCTAAATAGAGATAAATTCGGATTTGATTCAAATTCAGATTTTGCACATGTTTCAGTGTTTAGGTCATAATTTTCTGCTTAAATATCGGATTGAGACGATTCAAAAGGCAGTAGAAAGATAGTTCAAAAGGCTACAATTCATTGTGAAATAGGATTTTCCTAATTTGGACGTGTACTATGCCAAATTCATCCCGCAATATGAGAATACAAATTTGAGCGAATCTTATCCGGATTTCAGACTTCTAATTGGACTGGGAGACTGACCTCCGAATTATCTAGATTTACTTGGGCTTCTAGGACTTCTCTAAACCTATAAATATACCTCTTTGTATTCAAGAAGGGAGATACAAGCCTAGAGACAAAAATTCACAGCTTCTCTTTAGTTTAGTTTTTTTGTAGTTTAGGATTTATATTTATGTCAAGCTAACCCCCAACTAAGGTTGGGGATAAAGCCTCACCTATGAAGAACAACGGTAATTTTATGTAAGTTTTTATTGTTCGATTTTATAGTTTAATATTTTAATTGCTTTACTTCTTTTCAATGTGTGGAATGATTATTGGATATCTTGTTGTGATTCAAGGATACACTTGATGATTTAGGATAGTTGCACATAATTGATTACTTGGTTTTATATGCCTAAAAATTGGATATCTCTTGTGATTTGTTCTTCGAATACATTTGGTGTTTCAATTAAATTTGGATTCCTTTTGTGATTTGAATAAGGAATGGATACATGAGATGAATTTGATTAATTCTTTGAAGCATAGTAAACATACATAAGATTTAATTTGTGAGAATTTCGGATTAATACTGATGAACATGAAGTATGTGTTGTTCTGATTTGGTGAGTGTGGATTCCGCATCCTTAGTACTTTATCTTTTGTTTTTATTTTATTTATTTTATGTTTATTCTTTTAATTTTCCAAAAACCCTATTCAGAAACCTTTTTGGAACTAGATTATGATCAAATTAGTTTAGATATAAATTTTTCTTTCAAAAATACAATTCCCTGTGGGTTCGACCTCGCACTTACAAAACCATTATATTGTAAACGATTCGTACACTTGCGAGTACAATAATTTTGTACATCAGGAAGTACTAAAATAATCATTTATGAAAACCATAAGTACCTTATGTGATAAAAATCAAACCCTAAGGGAAAAAAAATAAAGTCTTGAAACCCTAAGGGGTTATTAGGTATTTAACCCATTTATTTATTTGTCACAAATCTTATAGTTATTAGAGACAACCAACAAGCTCAAAGTCTTCACACTTTAAGGTTATTATATATTTTTGTTTTGGTCAATAGTGTTAATGACTTGATCCGGTCTTTTCGGCGTAAGTTTGCAGTCTCTAAGGCTCTTTGTTTGGGCATGAATAGGATTGGACTAACCCAAAATCTAAAAAAAAAATTTCTCAAAATCAATCATAATATTCTTACTTTTTATATCATATCAATTATTTTTTATTGCTATTCAAATAAAAAAATCAATACAAAACCAAAAAAAAAAAATCATTTTTTTTATACAAAACATTCTTACTTTTTTTTTTCTCACATTAATAAAATTTGCTACAATATCAGTCCACTTTCTCAAGTCTAGTCCATTGCCAAACAGAGCATAATTCCACTTTATTTATAGCTTTTCATATTACAATTATCTGCAATAATTTCTTCTAGCATAATTAGCATTAATTAAAAAAATATATAATACATTAATTATAAACTGAATTAAAAAAAAAAAAAAAAAAAAAAAAACCTTCTACATTCTAATTTGTAAAATATATAATATCCACTAACAAACTTCAACTTTTAATTTAATAATTAAATTGAGCTAAAAAAGTCTTCGGTTCATCACATGGCTAGAAGTAGAAGGTTATAGAGCAATCCCTTTCTTATACTGTGGATTTGAGAGATTACCTACCTGAATGGGTAACTTTTGGGTTCTCGCAGGTGGTTCTCTGCAATGCATACCATTCTCACATGGAATTTTAGTTCGAGTTTGGAAGATATTGTAACTCAACAGTGGTAGGCAGTCCAAGTCCAAATCCTGCCCCAACCCAAGGAAAACAACAGTTTGGGTTAGCTGCATGGGGTTGGGTGTTGGTGGACCTTTTTTGTTTGGTGGGTTGGCTTTAATTCTATTTTGCTTTTGGAAAAGGAATACAAGTCACACACAAGAGGAGCTTGCTCTTGATAGTTGCATGGATGATGAATTTCAAAGAGGGGCAGGAGGACCAAAGAGGTTCTCATTCAAAGAATTGGCTCATGCCACGAACAATTTCAATGATGAAGAGAAACTCGGTCAGGGTGGATTTGGTGGGGTTTATAGAGGATTTTTAAAGGATTCAAACTCTTTTGTTGCTGTTAAGAGAGTGTCAAAAGAGTCCAAACAAGGGATAAAGGAGTATGCATCAGAAGTTAAAATCATTAGTAGATTGAGACATAGGAATTTGGTGCAGCTCCTTGGCTGGTGCCATGAAGGAGGAGAACTCTTACTCGTCTATGAGTTTATGCCCAATGGAAGCTTAGATTCGCACCTTTTTACACAAGAGAGCATATTGGTATGGGCAATGAGGTACAAAGTTGCTCAAGGATTGGCGTCGGCCTTGTATTACTTGCACGAAGAGTGGGAGGAATGCGTTGTGCATAGGGATATAAAATCAAGCAACATTATGCTTGATTCAAACTTTAATGCCAAATTTGGGGATTTTGGGCTAGTGAGGTTTGTGGACCACTTGAAAGGGTTACAAACCACTGATTTGGCAGGTACCATGGGCTATATGGCTCCTGAATGTGTCACAACTAGTAAGGCTAGCAAGGAATCAGATGTCTATAGTTTTGGAATTGTTGCGTTGGAAATTGCTTGTGGAAGAAAACCAATCAAGCTCAATGCCCCTCAAGATCAATTAGTCTTGGTGGAATGGGTTTGGGAGCTCTATGGAATAGGAAAGGTACTTGAAGCAGCTGACCCAAGGCTATGTGGAGATTTTGATGAGCAGCAAATGGAGCGCTTGATGATTATTGGGCTTTGGTGTGCTCACCCTGATCGAAACCTTAGGCCTTCAATAAGGAAAACAATTCATGTTCTCCATTTTGAAGCTCCATTACCTATACTCCCATTAAGAGATGCCGGGGCATCCACATCTCACTTTAGTAGCGAATAGACATGCAATGGCATCACTATTTTTTTTTTTTTTTTCCAATGTTTCTACTGATTATGAATGAGAATGAAATCCATATTCAAGTAATAGTTAGACCAATTATTCACTGTCTACCTCAAAAGTTGCAGCTCCTCCATCCGTATTGCTTTTGCATACACTACAAGAAATATACTCATTAGGGACGACACTATCAGTGTCGACTCTGAAGTCGACGCTAATAGGTGAGTATTAGCGTCGACTTTTTAGTTGACGCTAATAGTTGACCCAAAATATGAGTACTAGCATCAACTCTAGAGTGGACACTAATACAAAGGCGGAAATTATGTCAGAGGCGGGAAAATTATTAGGGGCGACTTAAAAAACTATTAGTGTCGACATTTGTCGGCGTCCATAGTGGACGCTATTAGTTATTAGTTATATATACAAATAAATAAAAAATTAGAAGTCCTCAATAGCGTCCACTTTGAAAGTCAACGCTGATAATAGGGTATTAGCGTTGACATTTGTGGACGCTAATTGTCTTATCGAAAAAAAAATACAAAACAAATAAAAGTAGAAAAGTATTAGTGTTGACATAGAGTGGACGCTAATACCCTATTATTAGCGTCAACTTTTGTGGACGCTAATAGTCTTATCAATAAATAAAAAAATTAAAGAAGAGGGGTATTAGCGTCGACAAAAAGTGGACGCTAATTGACGCTAATACCCTATTATCAGCATCCACTTTGAATGTCGACGCTGATAATAGGGTATTAGCATCGACAAAAAGTGGATGCTAATTGATGCTAATACCCTATTATCAGAGTCCACTTTGAAAGTCGATGCTGATAATAGGGTATTTGCATCGACTTTTGCTGACGCTAATTGTCTTATCAATAAAAAAAAAACATAAATAAATAAATAAAAGGAGAGGGGTATTAGCGACGACAAAAAGTGGACGCTAATACCCTATTATCAACATCCACTTTGAAAGTCGACATTGATAATAGGGTATTAGTGCCCCCTTTATGTCGACACTAATAGTCTTATCAATAAATAAAAAAATAAAAATAAAAGTAGAGGGGTATTAGCATCGACAAAAAGTGGACGCTAATACCCTATTATCAGTGTCCACTTTGAATATTAACGCTGATAATAGGGTATTAGCATCGACTTTTGTGGACACTAATAGTGTTATCGAAAAATAAAAAAACAAAAAAAACAAAAGGAGGGGTATTAGCATCAAGAAAAGTGTAGCTAATACCTATTGTCATCCACTTTGAAATCGGCCGCGATAATGAGGGTATTAGCGTCAACTTTTGTGGACGCTAATAGTCTTATTAATAAATTAAAAAAAATAAAAAATAAAAGTATAGGGGTATTAGCGTCGATATAAAGTGGACGCTAATACCCAATTATCAACGTCCACTTTGAAAGTCACACGATAATAGGTATTAACGCCAACCTAATAGTCTTATCAATAAATAAAAAAATATATATTAAGTTTTTAGAGGCTAACCAAAAAAAAAAAAAAAAAAGATAGGCTTATATGATTTTTTTAATGGGCAAGAATAAAAATAAAAATAAAAAAACCATCAAGTTTAATTGAAAATAAATATTATATATAAAAATTAAAAATAGAAAAAAAAATTATAATTATAACCCAAAAAATTATTTATTTTTCTATAGGACTTAATTTTAATAAACTAATATAAATTGTTAGCAATTAAAAAAAAAAAAAAGTAATACTTAAACTATCAGTGTTGATCCCTATAGGTCGACGCTGATAGTCTAACTATGAACGTCGACTAAACTGAGTCATATTAGCCCCGATAATATGTCATTATTTCTTTTATATAAATTATTGGATATTTGATCAATTGTGATAGGACAAATGATTGATCAAATTTCAAATAAATTAAAGATTCGATCGATCCTAGTGAATTAGTTCTATTGTTCATGATAGAACCAATTGATTGATCAAACTAGACATAATTGAAATTGAAGGTTTGATTGAATATCCAATCGATCCTAGTGAATTATTTCAATTGATCATGATATGATCAAATAAAAATTAGAAATTAAAAAATAAATAAATATTTCTTTCTTTCTTTTAAATAAAACAAATTTTCAAATTAAATTAAAACACTTAGAAAATTATTATTATTATTTTATATATATTATTATTGAAGTTTTCTATTTCTTATTCTTATTTAAATGTTTGATTGATAGTGATAGGATCAAATGTTCAATCAAACATCCAATCGATCCTAATGAATTAGTTTGATTGATCGTAGTAGGATCAAATGATCGATCGAACATCCGATCGATTATAGTGAATTAGTTCAATCGATTGTAATGATACAATCAAATGATCGATCCAATTTGTCACAATTTAATGTTTAATCGAATATCCGATTACTCTTAGTACATTATCTCGATCGATCATGATAAGATCAATCGATTGATCCTAGTATATTAATATGATTGATCGTGATAGGATCATTTAATCGATTGAACATCCAATCGATCGTCCAAACAATCCTAGTGCATTAGTCCGATTAAGCTTGATAGGATCATTTAACCATTCGATTGAAGGTTCGATTAAATATTCGATCGATCTTAGTGAATTAGTTCGATTGATCACGACAAGATCAAATGATTGAAACAATTGAAATTGAATGTTTGATTAGACATCCAATTGGTCCTAGTGCATTCTTTTGATTGATCGTGATAGGATCAAATAATCGATTATACTAAACATATTATTGATCGATCGAACTTTCGATTGATCCTAGTGAATTTGTTCGATTGATCATAGTGAATTAGTTCGATTGATCGTGATAGTATTAAATGATTGATCAAACTTGACACAATTGCAATTTAAGTTTTGATCGTATATTCTATCGATCCTAGTAAATTAGTTCAATTGATCGTGATAAGATCAAATAAAATGAGAAAAATAGAAAAAATTTACTAAGAATATTAAAACATTAATTTTGTTTTACAAGTTTTAATTTTTTTTAAAAATTTAATTGGCTAGCTTATATGATTCACTAAAATAAATAAAAATAAATAAATAAAAAATAAAGTAGATGTTCATTTGATACAGACTATCAGCAAGAGACAATACTACCTTTATCTACCAAAGAGTTAAAAAGAGAAATGAAATAACCATATCAAACCACCTCAAATCCCCACTATAAATGATGAAGGCATAAAGCAAGAGTTATATACACGCTACAGCTCTCCTTTTTTCTACTAGATTAAGGTACTTCGATGGATTTAACAATTTCCAAATACTAGCGGATACTTACATTCAATCTTCAAAATCTAGTATCCCATTGTGCTTTGTATCAAACAAATCAAATACCTATACAATTTGAAAAAGATGGTTATAATTAGCACAAATACTATATTGAAGTCATGAATGTATATGTTAGTGCAAGAAAACCATTTAAGCTTTAGGCCAGCCAGCCAACAGAGACAAAATAAGCACTGTGTATAAATCACATTGGGTAACATCGCAAAATGGGTCCAAAAGGTTCAAGCCATAAAAAGGTGATTGAACCTATGGCTAGAAATTTTAACCATAGACATGCCAACAGATCTAAATGAGACAGAATGCAAGCAAAATAATTTCACATCTACCAAGAGAAAATATGTAGAATGCTAAAATATCGGAGGAAAAAGCACATCAAAACCAAGCCAACAAAAAGTGAAGAGTTGATACAAAAAGGAATACCCGGTCAGCAAATAAGCTCTCTTTTTTGTTTGTCTTGAACAATGCCAGTTGAAATTCTTCCTGGAACATTAAAGACAACCAAAATGGGATTATTTTTCTTATTCAAAAGGAGAGTCAAGTCATTACATTGAAATAAATTAAAACAAAGTCACTTCCAGTTTGAAAGTGCAAGCAATATAATTAAATTAAGATATAAATAGAACAATGGTGAATGCTATGACTCTAGTACCTTATTGATCAGCCCGTCATCAATTACAGCACTGCTAATCTTCTTAAACAGTTCGTACAGCGCTTCTATCTCACTAACACTAACTGCATTTGAAGTAACATGAATTAAATATCTCAGCATGCTCTGGATGCTTATACTAATCCTAAAGTGTAACGATAAAACTAACAAGCCCTGACCCCAATATTGGAAAACCCAGTTACGTGGTGTTCAAACTATTTGGGATATCAGATAGTAATCACATCAACCATGAGGACCTACATGTGCCCCTTGGGTATTGTTGCAGCATGTAGAAAATACAGAAGCAAAACACCTCCATCCTTAGTTTTAAGATCTATTTTGAAAAATTCTCCACTGATGAAGGGAAAAAGAATTTGGAAACTCTTGATGATAAGAGTCCAAAAATTTTGTTGCTTTTTCTCCATCTTCTTGGCAACAACCAATCATTAATACAATGATATAAACACCAATAGAGAAACTGCAAGTGTAAATGATGGACTCAATATCCCCCTTTTGACATACTTATCGAAAATATATATATATATATCCCCCTTTTGACATGCGACAAAGGAATCCAATCTGCTTTTCTCTCCTCCATCTTTTCAGCAACAAAGGAAGCATATGAACAATATATGAACTGTTTGCAAAACTAAACCTATGTATATTTATATTGCAATAAAAGGATAATTGCAACCATCCGCAGCCAAAACACTTACTACAGATTGGGGCAGCAGGACAGGAGACTAAATCTCTATGCATGAATGTAATGGGCAGCAGGCAACCCATATCTATCTATATTTAATTAATACCATTAACTCTCAACGGCTCACTGTGACAAAGAGCTTTTAGCCTTGGATACTAAATGCTTAACATTAATCCCGTCCCAAGTACTATTTATTTTTTATGACCAACAAAGTTTGCTAAATCAGGTGCATCTTTTGGGGATTCATTTGCATTATCAAATACATGGGTTGCATTACCTAAAATGCATATATTAAGAAAGGCCAATCGCAAACTATTAAAAAACAGAAACTTAGCCTGAAAAAAGTTGCCTTGAAATCAACCCTATAACTGAATTAGTGATTAATAAACAGATATCAGAGGCAAAACGCAAAAGGCAACCTATCCGAACGCCATCAGTACCATAGTCAATGATGGCAATGCACGAACAGAAATATTACAGGTGCCAATTTAAAAAACCTAAACTTTCCGGCCCAATGCCACCATTAAAAACCAAAATTGCGACACAAACCACGCAAGGATAGACCCACGACAGATTAAACAGAACCCACTAAAAAGATCGGGGATTTTCTGTTAATTAATTTCGGAAACAAATATAGTTTCAATGAATAATAACAAGAATCAAAGAGATGGAAGTGCAGAGATGGATATAAAGAGCAAAAGGGGCTTACCTTTTCAGAAAGACCAAGAAGATGAACGAAGAGCAAAAGGGGCTTACCCGTTCTTCGGTGGGTTCCGAATCCTTCAAATATTTGAAATTGGAATCGTGGCTCCGAAGGCCGTTGGCAGAGAGAGAGAGAGAAAGGAAAATTGGAGGAAGCTGAGTCGGTTTGATGATGCGACGGAGGAGAGAGTGAGTGAGAGAGAAAACGACGGAAAGAGCCAGTGAGAGGGTGAACGGCCGGCGATGGGAGGAGAAGAAAAAAAAAAGAGAGAGCTAGGGAGAGGAAGAGGCCATGAGAGAGAAAAAAAAAAAAAAAAACGAGGGGAAAGAGAAAAAAAGGGGAAGCTACAGGGAAAAAAAAAGAAGAAGAAAGAAAGAAAAGAAGAAGAAGAAGAGAGAGAGAGGGGCCGGGTAACGTTACATTTGATGATATGCATTGTTGCCATGTCACCAAACACCAAATGGTGACATGGCGTTTTGTTACGTCACCATGGGCAGCTATAGAAAACAGAAAAAAGGCGAGGGTAAAACCATTTGGTGACATGGAAACAATGCCATGTTAAATGACATGTCGCCAAATAGTGACATGATATTTTTTGCCACGTCACCATGGGAGGTTACAGGAAAAAAAAAAAAAGAAAGATGAGGTAACTTGCCAAATTGGCACGTTACCATTTGGTGACGTGGCAACAATGCCACGTCACCAAATAGTAACATGTCAAATTTGACACGTTACTAAAATAACATCACCAAATGGTAACGTGTCAAATTTGACATGTTACTAAAATAATTAATAACGTGTTATATTTTTACACGTCACGTGGCAAATTCCAATGAACAGTAGCCACATCACTAAATGGCGGTTTTTTTTTTGTAGTGAGTGGAGGTTGGGGAAAGTGATGGATAAGACGTCATAAATTTTCCTCTTCAAAATAACAAAAAGTATATTTTTTGTTATTTTAACAACTCACCATTTTACAATACCAATTTCAGCATCTCTACTTTAACAATTCATTTTCACTATTTCATTAAAATATTATTTTTCATAAATTTGTTTATTCTTTGTCTTTTAAGGGTTGAGGACCTCTGAGGGGAGCTCCACACCACGCACTCTCCTCAGTTCCCTGGCCTACGGAACTAGCGTGGCCTATGGCCTGCGCTCGAGTTCAACGGCACTGAGCTCATCTTCGGCGAGTGCTCGTCAGCGTCGAAGACCGACAACTTGGCGGCGCGTTCAATTAGGGCTTTGTTCGAAGGGAAGGTGAGATTGCCGTTGATGGAGGTGAGGAAGGGTTTGCGGTCTTCATCGATTCAGTGGAGGGGGTCACCGGAGAGCGGCGCTGGAGCTTCATCAACAGACTACGAGTGGAGGAGCTCCATGGCCTAGGTCGTCGGGAGCTCAAGAAGTGCAGTGAAGGAGCTGGCATTTTCCGGCAGTACGGTCGTGAGCCGCTGGATTTCCTCACGAAATTGGAGGAATTTGAATCCATTTTCGTCAGGTCGGGGCTGGTTGGAGTGCGATCCAGCCAACTCACCTCTTTGGTGAAGAGAAATGGCGTTGAGAGAGGAAGAAAGCTGAGAGAGGAAAGAAGAAAAAAAAAAAAAAGGAGAGAGAAATGAAAATGAAAAAGAAGGAGAGAGAAAATATAGTTGTTTAATGAATAAAGAGGAAATAGTAATTGTTAAGTTTTAAGGTTTACTGTTCATAGTGTTAAATTTTTTATTAAAATAAAGAGGTTGAAAAGTGGTTTTTTTTAACTCTTTTTGTTAAATTGGCTCTTCAAACTAACAAAAAAAAAAAAAACAAAAGAGTTTGAAGAACCTGCAGTGAATGCTCTAAGAAAACTCTACATTGAAAGAAAAGTTTCTGTCTCTAAGAAGACTTCATGCCGTAGGGGAAGGAGAGGAGGAGGGAGGAATATATTAGCACGGCAGCCAAAACTCAAAACGCAAGACTTGAGGGAGTTTTTGTTAGGTAATAAACATTTTTAATGATAAATAATTGATTATTATCATATGACTAATTGAAATATATTTATTAAGGAATTGGTTGTGCCCGTTTGTATCTGGTTGGGAAAGCACCCGAAATTTCACCTTCAATGCAATGATTTTCAACGACGTGGAAGACTTTAATCTTTTTAAAAAAGTAATTTATAACTATAAGTAATCTTAAACCTTTTTTTTAAAAAAATGTTTTCATACAAAAAATTACTTCTATCTACTTTTTTATATAACATCTAATCACTTATTAACAAAAAATCTACTACATACACAGAAGTTCATTGCCAAAACAGATTCTTTTTATATATGTATTTTGTTTTTCCAAATGACAAAACACTAATAAACAAATCTCAACCTAATTAAAAGACTTAAAAAAAAAAAATGAAACATATTTAGAGTCTATTTGGGATTGCGTTTGGGAAAGAGAGCTTTTAAGTCAAAAAGAGCTTTTAAGCTTTTGCCAAAAGTGTGTTTGGCAATTTTTAGAACTTTTTGACACTTAAAAGCGCAAATGTTTTTACCAAACGGATACTTTTTTCTTCAAACGAATTTTTTGAATGTTAAAATAATTTTTAAGCCCCTCAAACGCACCCAAACAGGCCCTTAATCTTTAGAGAAACTTCCTTTGGACCCTTGAATTATCACTCATTTTGACATGTCTCCAAACTTTAAAACCTCTCAATTTGAACTCCTAAACTCTTTAATTGTTGTTGTTATTGTTTAGTTGCATGTTACCATAATGATTGATGTGGAAAAAAAATAAAAATGTTTGATATGAAAAAATGGAAAAAAAATATATAATGATTTTTATTTAAATAGTAATAAAAAGGGATTCATATTTGATTAGAAAATTAAAAAAAGAAAAAAAAAAGTAAATATAACACCCGTTTTTTTTCTTCTCAAGGTCACTAATGTAATTGTTGTGTATTTCAATTTTAAATTAGGGTTAAATGTCTTTCAGGCTTTGCGCCATAATTTAATAATTACCTTGGTTTTTAAAAATATTACAAATAATACTTATGGTAAGAAAATAAACTCACTTAACACTTTCCATCATGATTCCATTAGTTTTTTTAATGAAGCTCCACATCACCCTTACATGTGGACTAGTATCTATAGTTTTAAGGCGATGTCTCTCAAATTATTGAGTTAGTCAATGTTCCATTCAGTCTATCAAAACATTATAAATATCCATCCCTATGACAACAGAAAAGCAAATAATCTTAAAATTTTTAATAACAGGAATTTTTTTCTTATAAATTAAAAAATAAAAATTTAAAAGGGCACCAAACAGTGAAGCAAAGAGGGCCATTATCAATTTCCAATCCATTATCACCCCAAAAACCCTACAACGATGATTGCTTTGCATTCATATAAATGGTTGTTGGCGTGCTTGAACAAGGACATCACTCCTCCTAAGAGCATTCCCAGCAGACTACCTATAAGGGAGTCTGTTCCCTATGTATAGGGAATAGGTCCAAAAAATCACAAAAAAGACTCCACATGATTCCCTATAAGCTTTCCTGTTTATCGACGCTACATGAGAGCGTATATATAAGGCTCCACTGTAGCATCCGAACTGCTTATTTAATTAAAAAATCTTTCTCTCTCTTGACATCTGTCTCTCACACCTCTCTTCCTCTCTCTCTCGCACCTCATCCCCTGCAATCACAAACCAAAAATGTCTCCCGCACCTTGCCTCTGTCTTTGAACACCTCACCCCCTGCAATCACAAACCAAAGATGTCTCCTCCACCTCGCCTCTGTTCAACATCGGAGTTTTCAAGTCGGGGAGGAGCTTATGGACAACGATTTTGCCCTCTCAGTGGAAGCTTCGAAATCTAGGAAATGGGTGAAGATCGGAGCTTGCAAAGCCGATCCCGCCGATCTGAGAAGGATTTTGTTTGGGGGCTTCGATTCCCTCCTCTCCAGTGAGGACACCGATCCTCACCGATCTCGTGGAGATTGAAACCTCCCCACCAAGCCTACCAATGAGTTCTTCGTGGGTTCATGTTGGTCAGTCGAAATGGGTTCACATGGATTTGATGATTGTGGTTTGTGTGGATTTAAGTGTTGCAGAGGAGAAGAAAGGAAGAAGAAATGGGTGGGGAAGAGCATCGGAAATAAAGAAAGAAGAAATGGGAGAGAGAAATTATAAATTAAATGAATATAATATAAAAAGGTAAAATAAAAATAATAATATTTTAATCTTATAGGAAATGATTAAGGGAAGCTGTCGGAGTTTATTTTGACATAGGAAAGTAAAAAGTAGTTTGAATCCTTAAATGTAGGGAATAGCACGAAAAAGCTGCTGGAAATGCTCTAATGAGCCCCGTCCTTGTCCACCCATGGTCCAGAGGGAACATCATGCTGATGCCAACCTTACATCATCATAATCCGAACCATGTCTCCGGATGGGTCCCACGGGACCCCACAAAGTGGATCACATGATGGGATCCTATTCGGACACGTGGCCAATCAGTCTGGATAAAAATAGTGAGCTCAACAGCTCTTTCTTTGTTTTTATCTTGGTGGGGAGGAGGGGGAGAGAGAGAGAGGATTGATGCTTTGATGGTGATGGTGATGGTGATTATGAGTGCGCCTGGCATAGCACGCCCTCCCTCAATCTTTTGAAGCAACAAACAGAATATGATGATGGTTTTTGCAGCACGCTCTGCTCTTCCTCTCTCTCCGTCTGTCTCTCTCTCTCGATCTCTAGCTATACCCAAAGTCAGCACACATATCTGAAGAAAAAGGAATAACCAAAATTTCCGGTAAATGTCACGGCCTCAATAATCATCCTTTTTCCCAATTTCCCTCCTCTAATAAAAACTCTCTCTTTTTTTTTTTTTTTTTTCATATGCATTGCCATCGATCTTCGCATCATCCATGCCCATGCCTTTGGTTCATGTACGCCATTAGTGGCGGAGCCACATCAGACTTTGGGGGTGCTGCGGATTTTTTTAAAAAAAATTTTTACACCCAAAAAATAATAATAATAAAAAATCTTTTTACTTACCCATTTTATGGCACCCCCAATATTACCAGTACTACCATTACTTCTCAATACACAGTTTCTACCTTGCAGTCTTCAAGAAGGTTGTCAAGCAAAGTGGGTTGAGTATCTTTTGTCCCGTATCGTGTTTAGACGCCGCCATCATCATCACCAAGCAAAGTAACACCCCCTTCCTTTTTTTTTTTTTTTTTTAACTCTCAGTCACTTTTGTGTTAGATTTTTGTTTTAATTAATGTCTTTCTTTTACCTAGTTTTAATTTTAGATTTTTGGATTTATTTTATTAGTTTCTTGAGGTTATATGGTGCACTTGGCGTGGGAATGATCAAACTCAATAATGTAGCTGTCAAATTAGGTCTTGATCTGATCTTTCTTATTATTAATTCCCACATGTTTATCTTTTCTATTTGTAATTTTTTTGTTGTTTTCATTTAATTATTTTCTGTTTGGTTGCCTAGAAAATTGAATAAAGTTAGTAAACCTACATGTATGTATCTATGGAGTCTGATTCTCCATAAATGAAAAAAAGAAAAAAAAAAACCCATAAGAACTAACTACTAAGTGAGATTTGACTATTTGGGATATGCTGTGTTCTATTGCCCAAGTTGATTTTTCTGTATTTGAATTTTTTGAGCACATATTTATGAACTTTTATAGATATATATATTTTGTGATGTATATATATTATATGAATTATCAAATTTTTAGGGTGGAGAAAATTTGTAAGACGTTAAAAAAATTTTAGCAGCACTCCTAATATAAATCACCTGGTTCCGCCACTGTACGCCATGATCACTTGTTCTCCCACTTGTCAAATGCGCATTGGAGAACTCCATATATATATAGGTCTCATAGTACTATCACCTCCATGGCTACGCATGCACATGGCAAATATCATCACGTTTGTCCAATACCAAAGAATCTCCTGGACAAAAGAAGGAGAGAAGGAAGACAACATGGATACAACCACGCGTGCAGATCAACCTTTGAATCTACGCACACCGTATTTTTTTACTTCGCGAAAATCCATGAGGATTTTGATTCTTTTTCACTCTCGAGCACCCCCACTTCGATAAATCTCCCAACCCATCCTTTTCGATTTCCCTCAGATCGCCGCCCCCCATTTATATTGTGCACCAAGCCTTCTATATATACTAAAATAATAATAATAATAATAAATTAAAAAAAAAAAATTTAAAACATCTTTCATGTTGATGTTACGTATAGACAAAGTTTTTTTCTAAACTGGGTTAGAGGAATTTTCTTCAACATAATCTATAAAGTAACATGTGTCTATTTTTTTAATAACATATGAAATATATATGAGTTTTTTTTAAAATTTATTCTAACTTTATCCCTGTTATTAAAAAAAAATATACATTTTACATGTTCTAGGGACACGTATCATCTTTATAGAATAAGTTGAAGGAAATTCTATCAACCCAATTTGAAGGAAAATTTGGTTTGTTTTAATATACTTTTCGAATCATAACACAAAACACACCTAAAAACAAAATTTATCAAATATACCCAAATACTCCCTTAACGTGAAACAGAAGACTTGGAAATTGGACAAAAAAGCCTCTACCGTGAGGGATTTGACTTTGGAATTTCTGTAGCCGGACATTTTAATATGAACTAGTTTCGATCTTCTTGGTTTGGAAAAAACGGAGACTTTTTTTTTTAATTGAATAATGAAATAACGGAGACTTACTTGTCAGTCAAATATGCAGTACTTGAATTTGAGAGTGGAAACTTTAAGCAATTTCTAGCTTCTCTAATTCCAATCAGACCCGACCTCCCTTCCAATTGTTCCAATTATTCGGCCGCCCCTTCAACTATATCTGGATGGCCAATATTCCACCTTATGGCCATTGAAAGTAATTCTGCCCGCTCTTGATTTTTATTTTTCAATTGATCGGGGTGGCCACAAAACATTTCAAATAACAACGAGAGTGCCCGATCCACTACTTACTTATTTGAGGTATTGCAGCTACATATTAGATGTCATAGTCCCACAGAAAAGGCACCTCCTAAATGTCAAAAAATATCAAAAAATTCCACAAACTAATTATAGTATCCCAGATTTTAATAGTCTTATTTTAGAAATATTTACTTAATAGAGCATATGAATATTATAGGAATAAATATTGAGTTTATAATGAAGTTTAATGTTATATGGGGAATTATATGCTGATTATTGGAAATGATGAGAAATTTGTCATCATAAGTAAGGTTCCAAAACATTCATGTGAAGCCTTAATGTATAAAGCTAGCATATAAGCATTCAAAGTTATGAATAGTAAAAATTATGAGTGAATGAAAGGTGACTCAATGCAAGATATTACTCCAATTGTTCTTGAAATTTCTTAAATCCATGCAGCTAGAACCTACGAAGTTGTTAGGAGCAGGGGCGGATCTGGGGGGGGTATGCCCACCCTCAACTCCTAAAAATTCCCTTTATCATGGTAATTTTTTTTTTTTTTTGCCCTTATTATGCCCTCTCTCAACATGATTATGCCATTTACCCTCATGCTTAAGCTATATTATGTCTTTTAATAAGTTGAAATTTAAAAAAAATCAAAAGCCTCAATTTCAGTTTTTTAGTTTCAGTTTCAGTTTAGAAGAGCCAAAGAAGAAGATGATGAACAGTTATATATCCAAACGGAGCGTTTGGTTAATTGTGACTTAAAACGTGGGGGTGGGGTCCATGGTATAAATGAAAAGCTAGCGCTGCAACTCTAAAAAAAAAAAAAAAGTAGAAAGACTTTGAGCTGCTGCCCGCAGCTTTGCAGCAGCTTTACAAGTAAAAAAAATAAAGAAACTAGGCTTTGAGCTGCTGCAAGCCAGCTTGCAGCAGCTTTACAACTAAAAAAAAAAAAAAAAAAAGGATTTTGAGCATTTGAAAAGCTGCTTTCTGCTGAAAAAGGACCCTCTCCATTTCACATTTAGTACATTTAAGAAAGCCTAATTATCTAAAAAAAATTGTTTAAAAATTAAATAGATAATTATATCCTTCTAAATACAATAAATAGATCTTTTCCATTTCAAATGAAATTGAGAGGATGCTTTCTTTCTGTCACCAATAAACCCTAAGAAAAAACGAAAGGATTTCTACTACTGGTTTCAACTAAAAAAACTTTAAAATATGCTATTCAAATTTTCACCAATAAACCCTAAGAAAAAAAAAACTTTGAGCCACCGCCAACTTGCAACTAAAAAAAAGTGATTAAATTTTTATTTTCTAGACTTCTAACTTTCTTATTTTTCAACTTCAATGAAACTAAGCTTCAATTTTCTTTCGCTTTTCAACTTCAAAGAAAAATTAAGGTATGTAAATATGTAATCAAATTTTAGATTTAAATTTAAATTATTCTTTTAATTTAATTGTTTTAATATTTATATTGCTAATTTGCTATTTAGGAATCAAGATTCAGCCTATTTAGCTATTCTTAATAATAACTTTAACAAAAAATTGAGGTATGTAAAATTGTAAATATGTAATTAAATTTATATTGCTATTAATTCAGCCTATTCTTGATAATCGCTTTTATATTTAATTATTTATGAATTTATATAGTTTTGTTTCATATTTTAATTGTACAAATATATAATTTGTAGTTATTTGAAATTATGAAGAAAAACAACGATTCTATTGAGCTATAATCAAATTCTAAACGACCTCGTGTTAAAGTAGATTTATGAAGACTCTGATGACAATTGAATTAGCGCTTAGTTGTGACCAAACAAATTGTAAATTATATTTATATGTTTTAGAACATAATTACATTTTTGTTGAATTTATTCACTTATTTTGTTAGTTATATTTTCGTTCAACTTTATTTTTTGTATTCATTAAAAAAAAAAAAAAAACCATGCCCCCTATGAATAAAATTCCTGGATCCGCCACTGGTTAGGAGAAGAGAAGAGAAAAAGGGAAGAAAACATCATGATGAAGAAAAACATCATGATGGCTTATTTCTTAGCAAATTTTGGAAGAACTCAGTTAGTGAAGCTAGCCGACGCCTGCGTCCAAGCTATCTTCCTATTTTATACCAGATATGTCCCGATATTTCACCTATATATAAATAGATCGATCGATTATAATTTTCTTCATTCAGAAACTTCTTCTATTTCTCTCTTAATTAAAATTACGTACTAAGAGTTTTGAGAAAGATGGTTATATTTTAGTAATAAGGTTTTGGAGCTACTTCAAGAGGAGTGCTAGGTATAATTCTTTTATCCTTAGTTTATGTCAATTTTAGTTATTAAATTATATTGTTTAAATTAATTGGGAAGGTATGATTGAATATCTCGGGAATGATATTATATTCAATCATCATTTTTAAATATTATAAATGCACCGTTGTGCTGCCTAGATTTTAGTAGGTATTACACAATAGCGCAGTTGTAATGCCCAAATGATATTAAGATATTTTAGATGTCATTATGATACCTAAATAGTATCTGAAAAACCCTAAGCAGACTCCAACTAATTGTTTATCACAATATATGCGGAATTGAAACAATTAAGCAATAAACAATTCAACAAAATATGCAAAGCAATAAGCAATAAACAACACACAGAATTTGGTTACGAAGAGGAAACCATTTAGAGAAACACTCTAAAATGTAAAACCTCTCCGGGGCAGCCAAACCCAGGAAATCAACTAAATCAGTAAAAAGATAAAGGATTACAAGATGTTCATACTCACAAAACCTTTGCTATGACACGATCTTGTATAAGACAAGTGACCCACTAGTCTTCTACCGCAGTAGCCCTTTCCGAGACAACGGCACAATCCTTCTACGTGATTTCTTTCACCGAACTCCGTTGACTTCACTTCAAGCATATTTAACAATGATGAACATGGAACTAAACACTCCAAGAGAGAGAACTTAAACGCCACTATCAAATACTCTCTTGGTTTCACAAAGGCTAATTCTAGATGCATCAGTAGCTCTATAGATCTAAAGATCTATATATAATTACATAGACTCTTAGTTCTAGTTAAACTCAAATACTGATAAATTAACCCTAGTTTAACATACCGCTCGGACGGTCACTAAGGTCCGAACGGCTATGTAAAATAAAGGCGGAATGTGAGTATTAATACGGGCCGTCCGGACGGTATACATGGACGTCCGAACGGTCCTAGGGCAACATCGCTAACTTCCATCTTCGATGCGGCGTTCGAGCGTCCGGACGGCATCGAACGGCTAGCGAACGGCCAGCTTAACGACCAGGAATTAATACTCGAGCGCAGACGACGTCGACGCACTCGTCTGCTCAACAAGCTTCGAACGGCGAAGCGAGGCCTTGCTAACGGTGTCCTCGGTTTTAGTGTTGGGAGCCTTTTCACGCAGACGTCCGGACGGATAAATGGCCGCTCGGACGGTCCTTGTTCCCATGCACCCTTCTATGCCATGAAGTCAGACGATCCTCCGAGAGATGCGAGAAACATAAAGAGCGATTTACAATGTTTTGATCACCAAGAAATAGCCAACAAAAATAACTAACAAACTCCCTTTGGCATTTCGATAAAACATAAACCATATGCAAACGGCATAATTATCCCAACAATAGCATAATATCC
Source organism: Carpinus viminea (assembly GCA_013348765.1). Classification (NCBI taxonomy): domain Eukaryota; kingdom Viridiplantae; phylum Streptophyta; class Magnoliopsida; order Fagales; family Betulaceae; genus Carpinus; species Carpinus viminea. The sequence goes on along the minus strand of CP054669.1, from coordinate 5,867,609 downwards.
CATAGTTAAGAGTCAATCAAAATAACAACCATAAAATGTAACATGTCTCCTGAACATTTTAACTACTCCCCGAGCAAAATACTACTACTCCCCTTTTATCACAAAAGTCAAAGGTATGCCTCCACAACAACTCCTAATCGCTTTGGGTAAGAAAATCCTTGATGACTTGTATTTCTCCCGGAGGAGGTGCGAGTTTGTCCATTTCTCCTGGAGTGTGGTGCTTAGCTTGTTCATGTTCTCTCCTATAGCTTGTACTTGAGAGGATAATTCTGAAATTTTTCCAAGTAACATGGGCACAAAGATCTTGAGGAATGGGAGAGCTACCGAGGAAGCTCCTGCAATGTCTGGATTTCTGGTCATACTTGTCGCCTAACATGGCGATCAACTTGTCCCGACGATTTGGCAATGGTCCTCTTATCGAAGATGCAATGGATGTGATAACTGGTTCACCTTCTTCGGTTCAATCCCTAGGTGTGCAAAATGTGAGAAATAAGACCACCAAAGGGAAGAGAGAGATTACCATCTTCAAAAGTCGCAAGCATGAGCCGGATGGCATGAGAGGCAAAATCAATGGGCACTTCAAAGGGCAAGTGCATAGGAAAGCAGCCCTATCAACTCCAAAGTCCGAATAATGTCCGATAGGCCATAAGTTGCAAGACACAATGCGACTAAGGATCCTCATGGGAGCGGAGAAGTCAGCAATGCGTGTAGAAGCATTTTGAACCGGCCAACAGGGAACAGGACCTCCCACAAAAACTTCCATCATAGTATCTTTAGATGGAAAGACATCAGGCATATATGGATATTGTGATTCTTCCACCAAGGGAACACCAGTGACAGTTCGGATGAGATCACCATCCACTGTGAAAGCATGCGATCGCACATATGTAGTGAATGAGTGCTGATCAATTGGTTCTATGTTCGCATAGAACTCACGAACCATGCTCACATAAGCCCGAGTGGTTTCATTTGGGATGAGAAACATCTACTCACGGTTGGCAAAAAGCTGTGGGATGAAACCAAAATCATTGACGAAGTCGGTGTACACCACACTTCGTTCCATCAGTACTGTTTTGTCTTTGAAACGGGTATTGTACAGCTTCATCATTGCTTTAGTTTTGAACCGGTCACTATATGGTAGTTGTGCCCTTGTACGCTTCCTTGAAGAATCAGCCATTGTACCTACACCACTCGTAACATCAAGTTAGCATGGTGTAAAAAATGATAACATCATATGAGGCAATTTTGAAGTATCATCATGTAAGGCAATTTGGTGAAAATGAAGCATGGCATAACCAAGTGAGAACCAAGCTATCATTTTTCACAGCCATCACCTAAACATCAGGGACATTAAACAATAGCAAACTAAGAGAAAAATTAAAGTAATTTGATCAAGAAAGTCGTTGAGACATTTCATCAAACACATGGTGGGCATTGAAATTTTTACATGAAACATAACTTCAACCAAGTTGAGAAATCAAGCTAAAAACACACAACCCAGAATTTGTCCAACCACATGATTATCAATCACAATAGTCAAGGAAGAAAGAAAAAGAAAGAAACAAATTTTAATCCAACCTTCCAAAACCTAATGATTTTTCTCCTCATGAACATGAAAATAAAAGAAAAGAAATGAAGGGATAGAGATCATACCTTAGATTGAAAAGATTGAGGAGACTTTAGAAAAAGAAAGTCACGAAACAGAAAAGAAAAAAAATTGAGAAGAAAACTGCTTGCCGCCGAGAATGAGAAACGAAAGAAAGAAAAAATGAGTGAAAAGATGGGTTATCGGGAAAAAATACCTGGCAGCTCCGTCCGGACGGAAATTCACACCGTCCGGACGGTATTTTTTTTTTTTTTTAATTTTTATAATTAAAAGAAAATTCTCCCCCTGAAAATTAAATCCTGATCAATTGTACACAGTTCATTTAGGACTAACTCAGACAGTAAGTGCATCAAAACAATAACATGAACCATTTGAGCATGAAATAATCATTTGAGCTCCTATGCACAAAACACATGAACCAAAATAACTAAAGAAAATTTAGTTAAACAATGGGACAAAGGATAGCCATTTTGGAAAGTGAAGTGTGTGAAAGTCAAATACAGAGTCAAAACACAGTGTAAAAAGAATTTGGGCACGCATATAATGATGTAAAAGACACACAGCTTAAAGGCAAACCTTATGATACTAGGGCCTATGATCCCTCATCCAAAACACTTCTCAAGAATGCACAATTAACCAAGAATCCTTTTGCAACCGTTTTTCCAAGAATGATTCGTTATCGATCGCTTCTATAGGGATTCATTCAGCAATCATGACATTTAATAGTTGATCGATGTGCTCTTTTCGAGCTCAACATTTTTTTTTTTTTTATTGATTTGATCAAGAAAGGCGAGTTTTTGGGATCTAGGTTCAACTAGCTTAATTGGTCAATTTTAACTAAGCCATTAAGCTATCCATCACATGCAGGACCGTGAATTCTTTCATGTGGCTTAACTAAAAAGACTCATAATTGTGCATGACTAGCAAATGAACAACCAAATCCCACATGAAAAACTAAACACATCATACTTATTTCAGATATGCACTAGTAAGAACTCAAAAATGAACTGTGAGAAGGATCAGTTATCATCTTACATGACCCAATGTGAATTTGAACGCTCATGAATTTGAGCACAAGAAATCAAGAGAACATTCAAAGAAAAATAAAGACAAGAATTTTTTTTTTTTTTTAAATAAAACAAGCATGGAAAAATGCAATAAAAGAAAAGAAATAAAACAAAACAAAAATGCCAACATGCACTAGGATATTCGAATAAAGCAAGATAACTAATCCTAGACATGTGTGTGACTCACCTAACACAAGGTGATATCACCCCCACTCCCTCAAGGGGTGAATGGTAGCATCCTTCTTAACCCAAACTTTCTTCATTTTGGGAAATGTATGCTAATTTTATCCAAGTCATTTAACTGGGTGATAACACCCTCACCATGTTGAATAATTTATCATAGCTATTTCTAGAACGAAAATAGCCTCTTTTTGACTCATGATTATTCAATTGAAAACATTTTGGGTAATATGCCCAATCTTACCACAATGATGACACAAGGAATGAACCTTTGAGTAGGTTGGTTCCTTGGCAATGAGCACGCCTCTGTAGAATGAGACACATAAGAATCGCTAGAGTTCCTTTACCTTTCTTACCTCTTGAAACTGGATGAAGCATTTCCTTCTTCTTAGCCAAGTTTTCTTTACAAGGTGTTTCACAAAATCAACTTTGAAGGAGAAACATTAGTAGAAGAAACAATGATTTATCAAAACCCAATCCATTCTATCAAATGAATGTTTCGATTATGCAACATGTGATTAAGTTTCTCATTAGAGAATGTGTTAGATGATTTCTTGAATCATTAAGATCACTCTCTAAGGATTTCACTTTGGCAATCAAACCGCTATTTTCAGATTTCAAGATATCATGAATAGCATGTGAATCATTCAAGGTACTAGACAATTTATCCTTTTCAAGATTAACTTCTTTAAGTTTCGCAAGGTTTGCTTATTCAACTTCTTCAAATTATTGAATTCCAAAAATAGAGCATTATAAGCATTTTGTAGATCACCTTCCTCTGATTCATTGTCACAAATACCATAATCACTATCTAAAGAGTTACACTCACTAGCCTCATGCTCACTCTCATAAGAAACCCCAAAAGCTACAAAATTAGCAACATTTTCAGCTTTTTCTTCATTGTCGACTCATCACTTTGAGTCACATTAAAAGCCCTACCTTTTGAGTTTCTCAAATTTCCACAATTTGTCTTGGATGTGTCCAATACCGCCACATTCATGACACTTAGGACCACTAGGAAATTTATCCTTCCGATCAATCAGATTCCTATCTTGGAGGTTATCTACCATCATGCCTAGAATTTTCAGGATTTCTTGAATTTCTACCCTTAAAATTTCCATTTTTGGTTTGAAGAATTTTCAAATTTCCTAACTATCATGGCAATTTCCTCCTCATCTCTAATCCTCATCTGTTGAACCTCCAGATTTTTCTTACTAGCGCTTTGGTCTTAAGAGCAATATTTTTGAGTTCTTTGGTTGAGGCAACAAGAGCTCAAACGTCTGAATTGACCCTACAAGTTCCTCTACTCTCATAGTATCCAAGTCATTTCTGTTTATGGCAGCAATTTGGGGCAAGAACCTAGTAGGTAAGGACCTCAAAATTTTCTTGATTATTTTTGCATCGACATTTTCTTT